>CM077343.1:1445282-2645282 GCA_039655645.1 Ammopiptanthus mongolicus
TTAAAAACTTAATCTACATTCACAAACACATAATTTGTAATTAATTTGCATAATTTCTTAATAAAATGTAATATAATTATATTAAACTATATTTTTTATACCAATACGTGAGTGGTAAAGAGCTCGGACCCATTAAGCAAGTGATCAGGGGTTTAATCCATGACTCTTGTGTATGGAGAAAATCTGGTTGAGAGAGGTCAGCTCTTATATGTTGTCCAGTACCTCTAACATTCTTTAAGGAATCTATAAATAGAACTTTTTAATTGAAAATATGTAACTTTTTAATGTTCAATGTATTAAATAGGCAAAATAAGTTGATTAGTCTTATACGTTTTTTTACATTTCACATCGGTCTTATAAGTTTTATTTTTTTCAATTTAGTCATACATGTTATGTTTCGTTTCCATGTTAGTCATTTCCGTCACAAAACTCGATCAACCTAACGTCGTCAGTTTTGACCTGACGTGGCTATCCTGTCTGTCCTACACGCGACTTTTGATCTGACGTCGTAAGGTCGAAATTGACAGAAAGGACTAACGTGAAAACGAAACATAACGTGTAAGATTAATTTGAAAAAAATAAAACTTATAGGAACGATGTGAAAAATAAAAGAAAAACGTACAAGACTAATCAACCTATTTTTATTATTAAATACAAAACTTTCAATAAAAAGTTCTCATCTTTGATTCCTTCACCAATACCCTTAGGACACTGGTTAGCATTTATCTTAATTATTATTATTTTTTCGGTTACAACCTTAAATATTTTATTTTATTATGTGGTTATGATTGATAATGAGTTTTTTTAGATTTTCCAGAGTATCATCTCACTGATAGGTGAGAGACTTATCTCCCGTGATACGCGATGCGTCTAAATAGAGACCCTTCCCAATAATTTGTTTTGCATACACATGAATTTAGGAATCGAATTCAAGATCACATGTTTAAAGGACCCAAACTCCTTCAACTTGGGGGAACCTAAATTGGTGAGAGTGATAAGGAGTTTTTTTGGTTTCTCAGGGTATCCTCCGCGTGAAACCGCAGAGACTAATCCCTCGAGGTACTGGACGACATTTAAGAACTAACCTCTCCCAACTAGGTTTTCTCCATACACAAGAGCCACGGATCGAACCCCTGACCACTTGCTTAAGGGGTCCAAGTTCGTTACTGCTTGGACCAACCACATGTTGGTCAGTGATATGAAGTTTAGTTCTTACTAAGAAAAATCTTGGAATTAATTCTTATGAATTAAAAATATATACATTAAAAGAACTTTATTTCCTTAAATGAGTCTTTCTAGTTCAACTTGAACTAATCAATTTAAAAAAAAAATGAAAAAAAGGTCTTGACCACTATATCCTGCATTATAAATTGTTAAGATTAAATTAGTTAATGGTGCTATAATCATTTAAAAAAACAAATGATTTCATGTTATAATTTTGACTATTTATACCAAATATAATGGTCAAGATTAAATCCACAACCGATTAAATTGTTACAAATCAGTTGCCATTATACTTTTTATTTTCAAAATATCCTCACATCCAATAGGTGAAAGACTAATCTTTTGAAATTGTCAGGCGTTTAAGCGGGGACACCTTCCAATAATATTTTTTACATACAAATAAATTCAGGAATTGAACCCAATACTCTATGTTTAAGGAACTTAAGTTTATGTACCAACACACAATGATGTTGTCATTATACTTATTTAATTGATTTTTACTACATTAATGAAAAAGTCACTTCAACAAGAAGTCAAGACTGTTGATATTATATATATATATATATATATATATATATATATGCACTTTTGTAGAATCACAAGTGCAAAAGGTCCACCAATACAATCCCCAATGCAATGTCATTTTTTTTTCTCACTATCCTCTTATCTCATATGTGAAAAATTAATCTCCCGCACAACTATCTTTTCATATGCATAAAAACAAGGTTTTTCATTTAATAATGAGTATATTTAGAATATTTTATTTTGTGGATCGACTGATAATAAGAAGTAGTGATTTAAAAGTATCCATACACATGGATACCTATGAATAAAATCCATTATGAATTTGGTTTGGATAATTTAACGAGTATTCGAGATAAAATAAACGAATTTTTGCTCTACTTACTTATTAATGAGCGTGGGGGGGGGGCAGTATTAAGATACTCATTCCCACTGGATATAGTAAATTCTATATTTAAAGGATGTCGTCCTACTTGTAATTAGCTTCTTACTTTAAATATTTTGATTAATGTGATGGTTATTTCATTAATTTTCAATTTAAACGTTTTTGATAATTCAGTACAATAAGTACAATATTGTTACTCATATTAATGATATCCGTGTGAGTACATAGGAGCCACATTTTCATCATGCGGTACTATTGATGCAAAATATAATCATGAAAATTAAATACACAATAATTATACTTATTAGAAATGGGTCGCCGAAATACTTTATTCAATTGATTTTTACTACATTCATGAAAGAGTCACTGACAACAACAATTTGTTTTTTTTTTTTTTTTGGGTAGGCCACTGACAACAACAATTAATTGTTGTTATGTATGCTCTTTTGTAGAATCACAACTGCAAAAGCAATATCCACCAACGCAGTTCTCAATGCAATGTGGGTTGCAATATTGGCAATGTGGGTTGCAATATTGGCTACACTCGTTGTCTTTCACGCATCGCCCTCGAGTGGCTATTGGAATAGCTTGTGCCGTCGAACCTGACAAATCTAAAATATTCCAAATATTATTACAAAAAGACAAGTAAATATTATTCTTTAACCAAAATACTTTTCCCAAAAATAATTCAAGCTAATTATATGGTTTCAACATTTCAAACATTCAATTCAAGCCATTTCATTATAACCTATGCATTTCCAATCAAGCCACACGCAGTAAGGAAGAAGGAATACCAGACACAGCAAGGAACAGCAACACAAGGAGAGCTAACTGAACTGAATTAGCTTTGGCCATTTTTTCTCAATGTCTTGCTAGTACCTAATATTATTGGTCTCTGATTGGGATAGGAAGCCATGCTATGCACCAAATATATATATATATAAGAGAAATAATGCTATTAAAAAATTATGTAAATTGAAGAGTCATTAATTTTATATGAAGAGAGCTTAAATGCTCTCATTAAAGCTATTTTTAGGGGGCTTTTTCTGATTCTTCCCTGTTATCAGTTTGGTTTTGATTGTTATTCGGCTTTGGGTGGTTTTGGGGGCTATTTTGTTTTTGGGATGATGTGCTAGTTGTTTTGCTTCCCTTTCAAACACTCTCTTTATATTATTTATGGGTTGGGGTACCTTATACCCTTCTTAATATTATTCTTTGCCTATAAAAAAAAAATCATTTATTTGAATAAAGCAAATATATACAGTAGATTGAAAAATAAATACTTATATGAATTATTCCTTTTATAATATTTTCAAATTATACATTTTATTTTTAAGTTCAATTTCAATTTTATTTTGTAAATAAGAAAGCTTAAGATTAATCTTTTAAAATGTTTTTTTAATGTATAAATATCAAATAACCAGTTACAAATAATTTTTGTTTTTTCAGTAACTTAGCTATGTTAAATTAATGATTAGTCAATATTAAAAATAGGGTGAAGTGTAAATTACTTTAATTTGATACAAGAAAAAAATTTACTATTTTATAAAGTTTTTAGTTAGAACACATTGTTACTGTAAAAGATTTTCACATTGATAACCAATGATACATTAAGCTTGTTTGGCACGTCCCTTCTACGAGCTTATAACGGATAACTTATAGAGAATAAGAAAGTAGTCCCGTTTGGCAAGCGTCTCGGTCACAAGCTTATAACGTTTTTTCACGAGCTTATAACGTTTCATTTTTTTTTTTTCACTTTTATCCTTATTATCTTAATTTAATTCTACATTTATCTCATTCTCTTTCTTTCATGTAAAATCATTAATGAAGATGTCCTTTTATGTCATTTTATATTTCTCAGCTAGTTCAACCGCTAGTTTTACCAAACACTTCCATACAAAATAAGCTAGCTTATCCGCTATCCGCTAACAGCTAGTTTTACCAAACATGCTCATTAATTGTCACATGACTCATCATTAAAAATAGAGAAGTGCTAGCAACACAGTCTCTAACACTCTCTTTTCAACACACACCCTCCTATTGGTTGAAATTCATATGGGTCCCACTAATTCATATAGGTCCCACTTGAATTTTGTAGGGCCCACATGAATTTTAACCAATAGGAGAGAGTGTTAAAGAGTGTGTTGCTAGCATTTTTCTTTAAAATATTGGACTCTCATATTAATCATCTTAGAAGTCACACAACAGGTTATAATTGATTGATAGTATAAATTTTTTTATAATAACAAGGTATAAAAAATAAACTCTTTAAAAACTGTAAAATAAATATTAATTATTACGTTATTTTGTTCATGAAATATTTAAATTTTACTATATTAATTTATCCTAATTAATACGCATTTACTAAAAGTTAAGTGCATTTAATAATTTTTTAAGATCATAAAGTGTTTTCACACAATACAAGTATAAATATTTTTTACGATAAAAATGTTTGAATCTTATCATAATTATTTTCTAAGTCATATATAGGACAATTTATAATTGATTGACAATATTAAAATTTTACACCGATAGTGTATCGAAATTAAGCTCTTTTTAAAAGGTTTTATTACAAGTAAAAACTAACCATATTATTTACCAAAGAAAAATCCATCCATGATAAATTTAGTTTTCCATTGGAATTTTACACCTAGTTCCCCCCTCTCTCAAACCAATTATATCAATACTTAGAGCATCTTGTGCAACTCATTGGAGTTGCTTGAGTCCTCTTTTTATGGTCCTATTATGCCACCTTGTTACTTTTTACTTTATATTATTTTAAGCAACTCTTTACTCCAATGATGCAAGTCTAAAAAGTTTACCGATAGGTCTCACAAGTCATCTCAATCTTTATTCATATTTATTATTATTTCAATTTTCAAAGGAAGGTAACTAATGCAGTTCTCTAAAAAAGTCTCTCTTTTTTTTATTGGAAGTTTTTATTTAAGAACTGGTTGCTTATATAAGTAATCGTACATCGTGGATGATAGGAGGGGCTAACTATAAAAATTAAAGTCCATCTAATAAATATATAAGCATCAAATTTCATACAAATATTTATAATTATATATTTTAAAATATTAATTATATTAATAATCTATCAAAATATTAAATGCTTCTCCGCCTATGTGGTGATTTCTACATTTTTATTTTGAAGAACCGGTCACAATAGTATCTCTAAGTATAAGAAAGTTTCTTATTTATATATTTATTTATTTATTAGGTGTCACATATGTATTTAACAAAGTTTCTCCAAGTATTTTTATAAGAAAAGTACCTTCGGCTATATATTTAACAAAGTCATAATTAGTAATATTTAGAATTTAATAAAAAAAGTCAGTAGGGTCAGGTGCCCCCACTTAATTAACATAGTTTTGTCCTGCTTGCTCCAAGAATTTATCCTTAATCTTAAGAATCTCTCAAGCAACTCCTATTAAAGATGCTCTTAATATGTGAAAAATTAATTTATTTGGAATATTATATTTCCTGATTTAAATATGGAAAAAGACCTTTCCACATCTCTTCTTAATTTAATCTAAAGTATATCATGATTTTAACTCATTAAGATAATTTGAGTGTTTTGGTATTGAGTGCCATAAGCACATAAAGAATTTTCTTTTGATAAGCTAGAGTATAATTAAGCCAGTATTAGGGATACAGCTCAAACCTTTTTACAAACAGATACATACTACAATAAATTTATCATATACATACAGATATTTTTAGTGACAATCGTTAAAACTGTATGTATAGGTATTAGTGTCAGTCAAACCATAAGTAAAGGTAGACGGATCGTAGGTAAAGCCTATATGGACGGTCAAATATAAATGTAGGCAAATATATATGGATCATAGGTAAAACCTATAGTGACAGACACTTTCCGTTATTATTTGTCGCTCATAATGAACGTTTGGTCGTAGGTAAATGTATGTTTTTATATATATCTACGGATTTAAACATATAGTGACAGATTTTTTCTATCATTGAAAGATAAATTTCTTGTATTTACGGGATATACAAGCCTAATGTAGTAAAAGCTAATCGGTATAGATATTAGAAAAACCTCCACCCAAATGGTGTCAAGTTACATTGACCCACCTCCCATGAAAACTGAAAAACACAGCAAAGCCAGATATCAGCATAGAGAAGCAGCTTCTGCACTAAAAACCAGCAGCCACCAGAAGAAGTAATGAATTCAAAAAAATGCCCCTGCAGCTAAATAAAAACTTCAACAAGCAGCATACCCAAAGGATGATAAAGAATTAAAATAACATTTAGTACTTATTTAAATTACTTAAAAAGCATTAAACTTTTTTTTTTTTTATAATTTTAAGATATTAAATATTTCTTCATGCTAACCAGTGATCTAAATAAAAATCCAAAAAGATATAAGTTTTTATTAAAAAACTAAAAATTAATATATCGCTTCTTAATACATTAAGCATATCATTTTTCTATAAAAGTCGTCTTTTTTAAATCTTTTACTATAGCGTCTTTAGCATTTGACTTAAATATTAACTTTTTACTTTATATTATTTTATGCAACTTTCCAAGTAAGAACCAGTTCTTATTTTTCTCTATTATTTCTCTTTTTTATGAATTTTTATTGGGTATTATATAAGAATTAGTTGCTTATAGAAGCAATTGTTCTTACATGTAGATGTCATATCATTTTACTCTAATTATACAACCTAGTAAGAACTAGTTATTATTTTTAAGAACTAGTTAAACAACTTTCATTGGAGTTTTTCTTACTACTATATAAAAAAAATATATTAAATAAAAAAATAATGTATCCGATGTTTGAGAAATATAAGGAAATTTATTGTTGAACAAATATTATTATTTTATCTTAACGTTCATATTAGGAATCTAATCTAGAAACACCTATACTTTATATCCATCTTTTTAATTTTATTTTGTTTCAAATTATTTGTCACTTGAGAATAAATGTAAAGAAAGTATTAGTTAATTATTTTAAATTTATTCCATCTTTTCTTATCTTAATTAAACCAACAACTACAAATAATTTATAATTAAATTTCATGATTTCTTAAGAAAATATTTTTTTTTGGTAAACAAGAAAATATAATTTATTTGTATTAAACTATATTTTATATATTTGATATTATTTAAATATTATTAATATTTATGCAAAAACTTTAAAAAATATATATTAAAAAACAGAGTATTATGAGGCAAGCAAGCGTTCAATTTCAGAAAATTTGAATATGAATTTATTACTAATAGTTAATCTCCATCCTGGAGCAATTAATAATAGGGAAAAGGCAGTTTTGCATTATCATTTTAAGACATTTTTTAATAATCTACCTAGTATTAGTAATAAAAATATTAATAAAAAATTAGGCGAATTTGATATTGTGAAAATATTTTAGTAAAAAAATAAATATTGTGAAAATATTAAAAAAATATTTGTTACCAAAAAAAATATAAAAAATATTTAATATATTTAACAAGTCTTCCTGATTCTATTGCAATTAATCAAAATTTAAAATAATTTTTGAAAGGATCTATGCTGAATGTTTGTGTGATTGCTAGTGACTTGAAAAATATGTTTTTACACATACTTAGGGTCTTCCTATTTTAGATTATGTAAAAATAAAATCACGTTTAAAAATCATATTAAGAGAAAGTTTTTCTCACATAACTTTTAAAATAATTATCTCAAAAAATATTATTTTCATATTTATTTTAAAAATAATTTAAATCAAATAAACACTTAATCATTTTTGACAGGGAGACCATTTCTTTGTCACTAGTTAACTTCCAGTGAAGAATCTTCCAGGTCATCCATGCATGAGAATGACATAGGTGATGAAGAAAAACTCTATAAAGAGCCAAAACCTCTTTAACCATTAAGAGTTAAAACAAATTAAAATAAGCAGGGGCAGCGGGCGGGAGTTACAAAATGAGTCTGTGCACCATTATTATCTGCACCTTCATGCCACTGCGTGATTCCTCCTGTGGGCTCCACCTAACAGATTTTGGACCCTGGCTTGGCTTTACTCTCTGTGCTTATCTTCAGGTTCATGAATAGCTGCAACCCATATACTGCTTTTCTGATACATCTCTATGCTGATGATCTCAATATACGGCTTTGATTTCGCCATTTGTCACAAACAAACAAAAGGATTGCTATTACCTCTGTGGGGCACCATACACGTGTCAGACATTCCCTGTCCTTGATTTTGTGATGGCTTTCATGCATGAAACTACGGTTTCTTTTATGTAGAAAGAAAATTTATCTGGTTCAGGTACTATTTTTTTAGAGACAATATAATATATATAATAGTTTATCAATAAAAATATAATATATATAATAATTATGATATATGTTGTGTTTTTATTGAAAAATAAAACTTAAAGTATTTATGGATGAAATGCACCAAAATTTTCTCCTCCTTTTATTCACTTAATTAAATTACAAAAATAACCCTGCTATTTTACATTGAGTCCTTTCAAAGTTTCTATATAAACCCTCGTCACCATCACCAACTCTGATATCAACTGATCTGCGCTTATGCCTTCTTCTTTGCCAGCTCCTTGCAACTCCGTTTTCTTGTTCATTGCTTTCCTGACCATGGCCACATCCGTTGATCCCCTCGTTGTTGGTCGCGTCATCGGTGACGTCGTTGACATGTTTGTTCCTTCGGTGAGCATGTCTGTGTACTTTGGTTCAAAGCATGTCACAAATGGTTGTGATATCAAGCCCTCCATTGCTATTAGTCCACCCAGAGTTACCCTCACCGGTAACATGGACAACCTCTACACCCTCGTAAGTTATAGCTATATATCTTATGTTTTAAATTTAGAGGTTGCGTTTCCGGTTACATTGCATTTATCCCCTTCGAGGACAACCGCAAAAAATGTGATAACTATTATGGCAGTGATTATGGATGTCATTTAATTGTAAACATTATATACCATGCGGTCACAATTACGATTGTAATATGATCGTGAAAATTATCAAAACCACATTACCTTCACTTTTAATTGGTGTTGTGAACTTCATTTTGAAACCGTGATCTTGCTATTAAAATGGAATGGATTGTACCAATTAGACATTAGAGCTAGCTAGCTAGCTAGCTTGATTTGAGAGATCTTGCATGCATGTTGTTTTCATTGTTTATTTTTTTTTTTGCTTTCTCCTTTCTTGCATGTTGTCATTTTCAAATCAATGGTGATTGAGTTTGTGGACTCTATCTGTGCATGCAGGTAATGACGGACCCGGATGCTCCAAGCCCCAGTGAACCAAGCCTGCGCGAGTGGATACATTGGTTGGTGAACCTCTTTCGTTTTCTTTCGCTCTTTTTTTTTTTCTCTCTCAGTCAACACTCCTTTTTCAATTCTTCGATTTTCCTTTCCGTTCCCTTGTTTTTGTTCTTTCAAAAAAAAAATAAATCTTTTATTAAACTGATCGATCTTGCTGTTTTCACTTTCCAGGATCGTGACTGACATACCTGGAGGGACAAACCCAAACCGAGGCAAATGAATGAGACCTTTTGATCTGTTTTCACAACATTTTGTTTTCTCTTTTTATATATCTTTATGTGATGTTGCATGCATGAGCATTTTTTGATAGCCCATACATTTTTTTTATGTTAATTAATTAGTAACATGAAAAATTGATTTCAGTAGACCGAGTCTACACAACTCTCAGTCCTCAGAGAATCTTAAGCTCGTTTCCTGGCAAAAATCAACATGCATGCTCTCTCTTAGCTTCTCGCATGTTTCAGATTTTTTCTGAAAAAGTTACAGAAGTTCAGTTCAGGCCTTGTTTCAATCTATCAAATGGTCCTCTCACACGTGTAATCTATCTATATCTGGATCCAATGTCCTTCATCCTCCACGTGTCCTGCATGTGGCTGCTATGGACAAGTGTCACAACATCATATTATTCCCTAAACTCACAAATATATATCTTGGTTTTTCTACTTAATGTAATTTTTCCATCCTTAGAGATTTATTTTACGGGACTTACAGTGCATTATGACAATGTATGCATATAAAAATTAGATAATTGTTAAATTAATTTTTATTTATTAAATAAATAAATTTCAAGTATTTAATTCTTTCTTAATTTTAAAATTTATTTTCATAAATATGCATTTAATTACTTTTCATTTTTCAATGCATGCACCAATTTAGATATATAACAGGTGTTAACTAGGGGATCCCCTACTTTGAGATCATCACACGTGGTCCCAAGGCTTGCATGTCACCAAGGTGGCTGCTCATGTTTCAGAAAAATCCATGACCAATGTGGCAAACATGAAGCATTCCACTAGCTGCAAAGACAACAATTTTAAAGCCTCACATTTTTTTTTAAGTCTATAATAACCAATATATAAACTTAGCTTTATTTCCTCTAACTTGCACCATATTCATGCACACATGCATATTTGGTTTTAAAATGAGAATTGTAACCGCAATTATATATAGGGTTGCAACATTATAGTTTTAGTATTCTTTGAAATGTGGAAATCACATTGGTCACAATTTCTCCACATTCTAGAGTGAAAGGTAATTCAGTAATTATTATTATTATTATTAATAGTAAAAACTTGTTGTTGTTGTTGTTGTTGTTGCAGGAAAGGAGATTCTTCCATACGTGGGACCAAGGCCACCAGTGGGGATACATCGCTTCATCCTAGTGCTGTTTGAGCAGAAGGGACCGCTGGGTCTGGTGGAGCAGCCACCTTCTCGCGCCAGCTTCAACACCCGCTACTTTGCCAGGCAATTGGACTTGGGACTCCCTGTGGCCACTGTTTACTTCAACTCTCAGAAGGAGCCTGCATCTAGGAGGCGCGCATGATCAGCGACCACTGGAATATGGAAGATTTTAGATATATATATATATATATATATATATATATATATATATATATATATATATATATATATATATATATATATAAAATATATAATATATATGGCTAGTATGACTAAATAAGGGGGAAGGGTATATATATATATATATATAGTTATAAAGCAATATATCTAGGGTTACTCAGTTTCTCTGGCTTTGTTACTTTCTTCTATATGTATATGCTTCTCCTTTGGTTTTTCAAAATATATATATATAAAGTCACAGTTTAAATATATATATACACATGTGTTTGTGTTCTGATTTTATCTATTATCCATCTAATATGAATGAAAAAGATTAATAACATGACAGTAAACCAGAAAAAAAGGTGATTGCAAGAAAAGTTTTGCTGCTAGCTCACAGTTCAGGTCTTTCATTCATTAGGAGACTATTTCTTTTTCTTCTTTTTGTATCTGTTCTGATTTATTGGTCTGGTTACAGTCTCCTAGATTTTAGTATCTTTTTTGTGGTGTGCCCCAAATGAATGTTGGGATTAGTGGTCTCAACATAGTTGAAATGACTTTTCCTTTTATAATGTTTTTTACCAGCTTAATTCTATATACTTCTTTGATTTTTATGTTGATTTTTTATTTTGTATATAGGTTAGAATATCCCTCGTACTGTCGGTGATATATCTTTTGCTTATTAAAAAAAAAAAAAAGTTTGGGTTGCTGGCCAGATGCGGGTTGGAATTGGTCTTTAAGTTGGAGAAGAGACTTTTTTACTTGGGACTTGGGAGAAAGATGATGTGTTTGAATTTAAAAATCTTTCGCGTTCTATGTATTCGATCAAAGATAAGAATGATGAGGGGGTATGGTTTTTAGACAGCTCGGGTGTTCTTCTACTAAGTTCACCTATGGTTGGTTATAAAAATAGTTTTGAGTCCATGATATCTTTTTTTATAAAAAAGTGTATCAAATTTGTTTTGAGTCCATGATATTCGGCGGTTTCAGACGTATACAATTTGTTTAAATTCTTCTGGAAGATCCAGCGCCATCTAAAGTTCTTGCATTCTCTTGGCAAGTGTTTATGGATCGTCTTCCTACGAAGACAAATTTGTATAAAAGAAATGTGGTGGCCGTACAAGATGATCTATCGGTTGTTTTGTGTTTTCTATAATAATATGTTGGAAGACTCTATGTATTTACTGTTAGAACAATAACATGTTCTATCGCCTTCGATTAGTCACACACACAAGATAGACGGGTCGCGAAGCACAGACGAATCACAGACGAGTCACGAAGCACAGACGGGTTAAAAACACAATATAGACAGATGAACAGTGTATAGACGGGTTATATAAAAATCACTGAATAATTGCACACACTCATTTATTGATTCATTCATACGTATTTATACACATAGATGTTAATCCCACACGGATTAACTACAGTTACAGTTACACTTCTAACTGTCACTAACTAACTCAATACATCACTAACTGAATTAACTAACTCAATACATCACTAACTGAATTAACTAACTCAATACACTCCTTTTAATTCAGTCAACACTAAGTGTGATATGCAAAGAAGCATCACTATGAAGTCTAACATCCCAACTAGGTTGGCACCCTAGACTTCACTATTCATTTGCAACATATCACACTCTACTGAATTTTTGAAATGACACAATTCCCAACTTATCTCTTAACAGCTTGAACTTATCTCCCTTCAGAGCTTTAGTCAGTATATTTGCTCTTTGATCTTCAGTTCGGCAGTAAACTAAGCTCAACTTCTCCTTATTTACTTGATCTCGCAAAAAATGAAATCTAGTCTCAATGTGTTTACTTCTTCCATGTGCCACTGGATTTTTAGCAAGATTGATAGCTGATTTGTTGTCTACTAGAAGCTGCATCTGAACATCACTCTTCAAATGTATTTCTTCTAGTAATGATTCAAGCCACAAAGCCTGACATGCACCATAAGAGGCTGCAATGTACTCTGCCTCACAGGATGAGAGTGCAATAACGGGTTGCTTCTTTGAATTCCAGGAAATAGAGGCATTTCCCAACATGAACACATATCCTGTTGTACTTCTTCTGTCACTTTTATCTCCACACCAATCAGAGTCTGAATACCCTCTGAGTTTAATCTCTGAAACAGCTAAACTGTTAGAATACAGTAGATCATAATCAAGTGTACCTTTTATATACCTCAAAATTCTTTTTGCAGCCAAAAGATGTGAGGTTTTAGGACTTTCCATAAATCTGCTAACAAGTCCAACACCATAGGTAATATCTGGCCTACTATTGCACAAATATCTAAGTGAACCAACAATCTGCTTGAAAAGAGTGGAATCAACAGATTTCTCACTTTCACCTTTCTCAAGCATTAAGTTGTTTTCAACAGGAGTGTTAGCCTGATTACAATCATACATTTGAAATCTTCTCAACATGTCTGATGCATACTTTCTTTGGTGCAGCAATATACCTTTTCTGGTAGTCACAAACTCCATTCCCAGAAAATATGAGAGTATACCTAAATCAGACATTTCAAATTCAGCCATCATTTTCCTTTTGAACTCTTCAATTTCTTCACTCCTATTCCCAGTCACAAGCAAATCATCTACATATAGACATACTAATAGTAGGTCCGATGCCTTAGAGGCTTTCACATACACTCCATATTCCACACTACATTTGCTGAAACCTAACAGTAAGAGAAAATTGTCTATCCTCTTGTTCCAAGCCCGAGGAGCTTGCTTCAACCCATATAGGGCTTTATACAACTTATACACCTTTTCTTCACTGCCAGCTATCTCAAACCCAGGAGGTTGACACACATAGACCTCCTCATCAAGCGATCCATTTAGAAATGTTGACTTTACATCCAGCTGATGTAAAGTCCACCTCTTTGCACTTGCAAAGGCTACAACAAGCCTTATAGTCTCAATTCTAGCCACAGGGGCAAACACATCTCCATAATCCAGCCCTTCTTTTTGTAGAAACCCCTTGACCACCAACCTAGCCTTGTATTTGGCTACTGAACCATCAGGATTCATTTTGGTTTTAAAGACCCATTTCACTGTTATTGGCTTCTTTTGCTTGGGGAGAGCAACCAACTCCCATGTGTCATTTTTATTAATGGATTGTATTTCCTCCTGCATTGCTGCAACCCACTTAGGTTCCTGAACTGCCTGCTCGAAAGTCACAGGTTCCACATCTGCATACAATGCTAACTGAACCAGATCACCTTCTCCTGCTATTGCACTGTCAGGAAACATCACATAATCAGTCAATCTGGTTGGTGGTTGCCTATTCCTCTGTGGTCTTGTTGTATGAGCATCATCAGGAGCAGTATCTTGCAGCTGTGTTGCATTCTGATCAGGATCTGCCAAGGTGACAGAGACCCTTCTATCAGTCGTGCCTCTCTGTGGGGTTTGGTTCCAATCCCAAGCATTAGATTCATCAAAGATTACATCCCTACTAAAGATCACCTTCATGCCGACAGGATCATATAGTTTATCAGCCCCTGTAGGATGATAACCAAGCATTACCATCTGCTCACTCTTGTTCTCCAGCTTACTTCTCTTTTCATCTGGGACATGTCTGTAACAAAGAGAGCCAAAAATTCTCAAGTGGCCCACAGCTAGCTTCTTACCTGTCCAAGCTTCCTCAGGAGTAATACAATTCAGTCTTTTGGTGGGACACAGGTTTAAGATGTATACTGCAGTAGCTACTGCTTCACCCTAGAAGCAGCGTGGCATTTTCTTACTTCTCATCATGCTCCTGGCCATATTCAAAATAGTCCTATTCCTCCTCTCAGCAGTGCCATTATGCTGTGGAGTATAGGGAGCTGTAACTTCATGAATTATGCCCTCTTTATCACAAAAATTGTCAAGCTCTCTTGATGTGAACTCACCTCCACCATCTGTTCTTAGGATCTTTAAGAACCTACCACTTTGTTTTTCAACCAGAACTTTAAATTTCTTAAAGACATCAAATACCCCTGATTTTCTTTTAATGAGAAACAACCACATTTTTCTTGTATAATCATCAATAAAAGAAACAAAATACTTATTACCTCCAAGAGAAACTTCTTCAAATGGTCCACAGACATCTGAGAAGATGACTCCAAGAGGTTCAGAGGCTCGTATAGCAACATGTGACTTGAAAGAGTTTCTCGGTTGTTTCCCTATCATGCACCCTTCACACACTTGTTCCGGTGATTGAATGGAGGGAAGATCATACACCATCTGACTGTTTTTCAGCTGACACAAACTTCTGAAGTTGAGATGGCCAAATCTCAAGTGCCACAACCAGCTTTCATCTTGGACAGCTGCTGACAAACTGAGTATCTCAGCTACCTGAATATCAATCTTAAAGGTCCTATTATTGGACAAAGGAGCCTTCAATATCATCTTTCCCTTGCTGTCATAGACACTCATTTGATTATCTTTAAGATTCATAGAAAATCCCTTCTCTAGTAACTGCCCCATGCTTATCAGATTATTTTGTATGGTTGGTACATAGAGAACATCAGATATGTAGGCTGGTTTCCCATCTCTCCTTTTAATCAACACTTTCCCTTTTCCTTCTGATTTTATGGTACTGTTGTCAGCAAACCTCACATTACTCTTGACTGCCTCATCAAGTTCTACAAACCAACCTTTATTCCTAGTCATGTGATTGGAGCACCCTGTGTTAAGATACCAAGAACCAGAATTGGTGCTTTCTGACTTGGTAGTGGGATGGAGATCTTCTGTCCCAATTTCATGTCACATTCGTTGTCCCCTACCAATAACAATTTGACACTTAAGAAAATAAAATCACAACTCATTAATATTTATGCTCATTCCCAACATTTGATTGGTGGGGGACACTGAGACACCATTTTTTGGAACAGCAGATTTCTATCCCGTAGTGACCATTAGAAGAACCTGATCTGAGTCTGAGCTTTCACCATGGGCAGCATTCGCTTCTTGTTCATCTCTGTTGTCAGCAGCCTTATTGGATCTACACTCATCAGCAAAATGGCCATATCTTTGACAAGCATAACACTTTACCTTGCTTTTATCAAATTTCCTCTGACCTTTCCACCCTCTGCTACCTCCTTGTTTGTTGAAACTTTCCCCTTGCTTCTGATCAAAGGAGTGACTATCTTGACCAGAATTGGGTTTTCCATTGGCTCTCCACTTGCCGCTTTTGAATTTTCCTCTGCCCTTCCACTTCTTGCCAGTGTCTTTCCCACCTTTTTTGCTGATTTGAGCTTGGAGTGCTTGCTCAGAATTTCGCTCAGCACTTCTTTCATTCAGCCTTTGTTCATGAGCCTCTAGGGACCCTTGTAATTCCTCCTCCTTCAACTCCTCAAGATTCTTCAATAGCAACCACAATATGATCGAATTTGGAAACCAAAGTCCTAAGAATCTTTTCTACTATCATCACATCGGTAAATGTTTCACCACAAGCTTTCATCTGATTTGTGAGGGTCAGTACCTTTGTGAAGTAATCGGTAACATTTTCTTGCCCCTCCATCTGCAACAGTTCATACTGTCTTCGTAAAGTCTGGAGCCTCACCTTCTTGAGTTTATCACCACCCGCATGACTCCTCTCAAGCATATCCCAGGCTGCCTTTGAGGTCTTCGCAGCAGAAATCCTTTCATAATTGGCTGAGTCCACACATTGATGGAGCAAAAACAGAGCTGTGTAGTCCTTCTTCTTTGACTCCTTGTAGGCCGCTCGTTGCGCCTCTGTGGGGTGTGCACCCAATTCTTGGAAGCCAGATTTCACCACGTCAGTCACATCTTTGAAGCCAAAGATTACCTCCATTTGGTTCTTCCATCGGTCCCATTTCTTGGAATCAACAACTGGTAGGTTTTCGCCCATAATGCCATTTGATTTCTCCATCGCAAAAAACTAATCGATTTGCACACTCACACGGTGAATCACCCACATTTACTCACTCAATTGTCAGAATCACACTCTTGATCCTAGGGCCTTAAAGCTCTGATACCAAATGTTAGAACAATCACCTGTTCTATCGCCTTCGATTAGTCACACACACACAAGATAGACGGGTCGCAGGGCACAGACGGGTCGCGAAGCACAGACGAATCACAGACGAGTCGCGAAGCACAGACGGGTTAAAAACACAATATAGACAGATGAATAGTGTATAGACGGGTTACACAAAAATCACTGAATAATTGCACACACTCATTTATTGATTCATTCATACGTATTTATACACATAGATGTTATTCACACACGGATTAACTGCAGTTATAGTTACACTTCTAACTGTCACTAACTAACTCAATACATCACTAACTGAATTAACTAACTCAGTACATCACTAACTGGATTAACTAACTCAATATTTACTTCTTTCTAGAACTTATTATCTGTAGCATAGAGATCTTTTCTCAGGTACGTAACAAGGCTAAATAATATGGGTTAGTTATTTGATATATGTTTGTCTAATCTTTATGGTTGACACAATGAAATTATTTTCAAGAATAAATCTATTAGCTTTATTAGGTTGCTGGATTTAATTAAAGGAAGATTGGGTACCATACCCTTGCTTATGTGGTCCAATTAGATTGTGAGAACTTAGTCCCATGTGATATTCACATGACTCAATTAATTGAGATGACGCATTCTGGTTGGATATAGGATACTGAAACCCTTTAATTTCCAAGGGTACCATAGCAACGCCCTTAATTAAAACCAGGTCTTGGTCATGGTTGTTTGCTTATGTGGAGAGATCGATCTCCTTTTCTAATTGGTGCATTAATCCAATAAAGGTGTATTAGGATGTTTAGTTGATGGTATACCTTCTAGGGTAAAGGTTAAGGTGCACCTTTAAAAAAATGGTGTATTTATACATCATTTTGACTAAGTCTTTTAGACCAATGTAAATGCCATCATGACTTAAGTGTTTGTCACGTTTTCTTGTCCTGAACCAAACAAATAAGAGTTCTGTATTTACATCTAAGATTCCTGTATTTGCGATGTGCTACAATAATTTTTTTACAAAAAACAAACTAATGTTATTGTATTACAAAATACGTAATAACTAGTGAAAAAAATTAAACAAAATAATTCATATGGTATTACAAAAATAAAATAAATCAAGTATAAATATAAAATACAAAATAAATATACAGTACAATGCACCAATCACTTATAGAAATTTTTTGATTACCTGTAGATTTTCTTGCCGATTTTACACAAAAATTCGCAGGAAACAGTTTTCCTATAATTTTTCCTATGAATTTTTGTCCGTAGGTAATATTTTCATGGGAAATTTTTTTCTGCGAATTTTAAAATCCGTAGGAAATTTCTTGCAAATTTTCTTGGAAAAAATTTAAATTCATAGGAAATGTCGAAATTTCCTACAAAAATTTGAATTTACAAGAAAAAACCTTATATTTAAAAAAATTACAGAAAAATTCATGTAGAAAAAATCCGCAAGTAATTCATGAATTTCTAGTAGTAAATGTACAGTGACATTTCATTATACACTATACAAGTTGAATACACTTTGACAGAGTCAAATGTTGAGGATCATATGTGTACAATTAAAGACTTCCCATTAATCCACAAAAAAAGGAGCATCCATGCACCAATTCTTCAAATGTGTAACTTAGACAAACCTACCTTCTAGTCTTTAAGTAGGTTATTTTTTGGCATCCTTGGGTAGAATTTTGGATTTGCTACTCTATATATGCAAGGCTTTCTTGAAAAATCTTACTGATCTTCTTTCATAAAAGAGTTGGAATAATCTTTGTGCTCTATTAATTCATTTGGCTTATAAAAAAAATCTACCAATATCATGATACCGACAATTTTTTTAAAGCTAAATTCGTAGGCTATATATTAATTTAACTTAATTAAGAATGTTATTAGCACTAAGATTTAAATAAATTTCTTAATGGGATGTAATCCTTTTAAATAAAGAGGATATATTTCTTAATTAATATAAAAATCGTTTTTAATTAAACAAATGTCAAGAAAATAAATGATGATAGAATGTGGATATATAAAAGAAAAACATATCTATGATGTGGAGAAATGGAAGATAGGCAAAAGATTAAGATTAAGATATACAACATGTAATCTAAAGATTTTGGTGAAATATATATGTGTGTCGGGCTGGACAACGGTCGATTTCGATCGAATTCGGATCCAAAAATCCCAATCCGATCGACCAAAACCGAGGAGGATAATATCTAACTCATTTCCGTCTGTTTGGGCGAGCCGTTTGGACGGGTGACGGGTTGGGCGGATAACGGGTGGGTTGAATCGGTTTCAGATAAATAAATAAAAGAGACTTTCAGAAGAAGAAGAAATGCGAACGAAAATAAATCCCAAAAAAACAAACCAAATCGCAAATCCTGGAAAACATGGATCATTCAACAGAAATCCCAAACAAATCCAATATTATTGTAAGGACAGTACATGATTGTAAAACAGGACATAACATATTTAAATGAACTCAAAAAAACTAAAAGAACACATAACAAATTCAACATATAAACTAAAAAAAAAACCCACCAACAACTTCACTTCTTCATTCAAACTTCGTAGATGTGGCGCTGTGGCCATGGAAGAAGGTGGTGGCCATCGCACTCGCTAGGATCCGGCCATGGCAACGAGAGGGTGGCGTTGTGGCCACGGATGAGAGTGTGACAGCACCGACGAAGATGAACACTGATCTCGACGAATGATGTAAACGGCAAGCGCTTTTCCGGCGAGAGGCAGAAAGATTGAGAGAGGAACGAAAGTGAATGATGATGCTAGGGTTTCTCAAGTCTAAGCAAATTAAATGCTATTAGGTAAGTTTTTCTCTCTCAATATTGTGAAAGGATGAAGGACCTTATGCAAGGAACCACCACGTCGCCGGAAGGAACTAGGGGATTAAGAGAGGATAAAGGGGTCGCGGTGCTAGGGTTTGGTTTTTGTTGGGAATGAGAGGAAGAGAGAGGAAGAAGCTCGAAGAAATGAGAATAAATGACTAAACGAAGAGATTTAATTTGGGGAATGGAAAAAGTCAAGGATAAGGATAAGGAGAAATCTGAGGAGCCAATGAAATTCAAGAGAAATCAGAGACAACCAATAAAAATTGAAGGAGAACCAGAGACCTTAAAAAATCATATTTTCACTACAACTGATCAGGTTCGGTCGGTGACGGGAAAAAATTCCAAGACCCGCACCCGTCCACAACTATCCATTTGAAACTATTTTTCCCACCTGTTGACCCGACCCGAACAACCCATTCATTTTTTTTTGCACTCGAGTGTTTCGGTTACGGGTCGGGCAGCGGGTCTTTGTCCACCCCTATATGTGTGTGTTCTTAGATGAAAAAGGTTAATTTATCAAGGTAACTGCATTCTAGAATTTGCTCGGATCAGTATAAAAGTGTCTGTCAGTTATTGTGGACCTCACCTGTTAACACTAACCAAGAAAGTTTGATTTGTCTTAATTAAGTTCTCGCTAAACTCGAAATTAGATTGAAGTGGATGGGTGGGTTATTATGGACATCATCTATTAATTTGAATCATGAATATTTGATTTGTCTTATCCACACTGAACTCGGGCTCAGGTCAGTTAAAATTGTGAGGGTTAATTATTGTGAGCATGACAGTCAACTTCAACCATGAGTTTGTCTTGTCCATGTTAAATCCATTTTTTTTATTTTGATCATCCAACAAACATTATTAATAAAAAGAGTATAAGGGGTACGTACTCCAACATTTACATCAACTACTTAGGGCCTATAGCATTGATACAAACATTCCATCGAGTTCATACATCATTCTATAAATGAAAAATAAAATTCATCAACCTTTGCTCTAATCCAAATCCAAGACTTCACCTTAATCAATTCCACTAGTTTGTCAATATCCAATTATTCTTCCATAGAAATAATTCCATTCCTATTTAACCATAATAACCAATAATTGTGAACCATAACATAAACCATACCTCTTTAGACCATTTTTGCAAGAGATAACCAGAATGTTGAATTAAATGATCTTTGCAATCTTCAGAAAGTATCACCTCAAAACCAAACCAAGCATAGCATCACGCCCATACTTTATAGGAGACCCTGCAAGAGAAAAACAGGTCGGCAGAAGACTCTTCCATATTTTTACAAAAATACAGTTCAAATCAGAATCTGCATCTAGAATCCCTCTTCTGCTAAGGTTCAATCTTGTTGGAACGCCATTTATAATGATCCTCCAAGCAAAAATTGTCACCTTTAAGGGAACGACTTTGGCCCAAAATGACTTGAAGAAAACTCCATCAATAGGTGTGCTATCCTTCTGAATACAAGAATAAGCATACTTGACGGTGTATGCTTCAGAATTATCATTTACCGAGCACCATTTGTCACCTTGATCCTGTTTAACAGTCACCATTCTAAGCAAATTCATAAAATCATGAATAAGTTGGTATTCCTACTCAAAGAAGTCTCTTCTCCACCTCAACCTCCATTCCCAAACACTATTCTCACATTCTCCCACCTCACACACCTTAACGTCCTTGTTTTCTGATATTGTAAATAGTCTATATATTAAAAGAAACACCTAGTTTTTCCTCCCAACCCATACATCATGCCAAAAAGACACATCTCTCACAGTGCCTACAAGTCTCTTACACCCTGCCTCTAGCCAACCCACATTAATCCCTCATCCTCCTTTACTAATTTTCCCTATATCCTTCCCCACGACCCCTTTTTGAAAATGTTATCCTCCCCACTAACCAATCTACTATGAATATCATTTGCATATCTCGATCATAACACCTTGCACTACAGAGCCCCCGAATCATCAATGATTCTCCACCTCCATTTTCCCAATAAAGCTACATTAAAAGCTTCCATATTTTTTTATCCTTAAATTGTCATCCTCCTTTGGCCTAACACACTATCCCAACTAACCCAAGTCGTCCTTCTCCTTTCCTCCAAACCTCCTTGCGGAAAATTCCTTTGAATTCTATTTATAGAGTTTACAATAGTTTTAGGTACTTTAAAAAAAGGAAAAGAAATGAAAAGGTAAGGAAGATAATACTAAGTTGATCAGGGTGATGCGACCATCAAAGGAAAGGTGTTTCTTCTTTCAACAGGATAACCTTCCAAGCATCAAGTCAATAATAGGATTCCACAGGGAAATTCTCCTTGGATTTGCCCCAATAGGAAGACCCAAGTATTTAAAGGGTAAGAAGCCAATCTTACAGTTCAACATGTTGGACATCTTCGTAATGATCTCTCCATTCACATTAAGACCAATTAAGCTACTTTTGTGGTAATTTACCTTGATCCCAAAGGAAAGCTCAAAACATTGCAAGATGTCTTAAGAATTCGAGCATTAGTCAAAGACACCTCACCTACCAATCACGTGTCATCTGCATACTGCAGATGAGAAGTATCCTTAAAATCACTACCTCCCACCTTATACCTACCCTTGAACAATTTTTTTTTGTACTGCACTTCTCATCATTCCACTTAGACCCTCTGCAATCATCAAAAAAAAAATGATGTCATAGGATCATCTTGGCGAAGATCATCTTTACTCACCTTAAATTCATTTATTGGGCTTCCATTGACTCGAATTGAGACCGTCACAGATTCAAGAGAACATCTAATCCAACATCCCCATCTTGCATATGGGTCATATATGATGTGCAAATATGTTATCGAACCTGTAGAAAATAATATATGACACACACTGCCTGTATGTTTTGTGTATCATACATTATTTCTATATATTACCATGTACATGTTTGCATGTCATATCCATCCATTGCATATTTTTCTTTCTCCCAAATTATTTCTCTCACATTTTCCAAATAAATCAAGTGCAAGATGGATGAAACTTATAGTCAGAAACTCTCAGAGTCTTAATAAAACATCAGTATTCATCTGACCCTAGAAATTTGTCCATATCCTTAAGTTTTCAAAATCAATTAGACCATCACGTTATCTATATATAAATAAGATAAATCCTGACCTCTAATGAAGCAACTAGAGTTTTTATTTATTTAATCATAGATAGCAAGGAGAACTAGTTTTAACTTTTAACCAGCTAGAATTTTTAGAAGTGGAAGAGTGATATTTAGAAGGGGAGGATGATCGAAACCCTGAACTTCGAGTTAAAGCAGGGGAGGGAACATCACATAAGCTATCAATTCATGGGCAAGATAAAGTTTCAATTATAAATTTATAAGGTTCACGAGGGAGAGTAATCATATTAATCATGTTAATTATAATTTGAGTGTACTATAGGATGGATGGTAATTCATAGGCTATCCAGAAAAGAAAAAAATCATAAGATTATGCGGACAACGGGAATTGACTCACCCGATCGATTTTTTATTCATGATAATTCCATGATTTGAGTTCCAATCAACAGATCTCTAGAAGTTTGTGGTTTGTCAGAATAGGGGAGAACCTCCCTTCGCCCTGAACTTTTTATCAATAAAAATAAAAATAAAATACTTTGTGAGTTAATCTATCAAACTTTTGATATCAAGTGATATAAATGTAAGCAATTTTCCATCTAATGTGAGAAGATCCTCTGTTATATCTAGTCATTCCTTAAATTGTAGAGAAATTTGCTATGAGAAAATGAAGAAAAGATTTACTAGCTAACTCCATAAATGACTTCCAGAAACCATTTAATAAACCCTTGGTGAGGCTATATCCCTTTCAATTGCCTATTCACATTTCCTACTAATCAATCATAATTTTAGGGTTTTATTTTCATAAATTATAAACAATTAATAAAGAGTGTGAATAGATAATTTGAAATATGAATAATAATAGCATCACGCCTTTGAAAGATACAAGAACTGCAGCAGTAGTAAAAATGGGCTAAAACTAAGTAAACATTCAAAGTATTATACCATTAAGTGAATCTAGAAAAGTATTACCAAGAATGCACTCGGTATAACGATTACAGAATTTGTGCAAACAAATCTAAATGGTATAAAGGTAAAATTAATCCAAACAAACCAAAGGTATCAAATACTGAGAAACATGTAATAGGCAAGGATTCATAAAGATCATAGCCAGTAAGATCTAGCACCAATGAGTTGTAAGAATTTCTTATTTTCTATAGAACTTCTAAATGCAAGATGAAACTGAACTTACCATGGGGAAATTGGCTGATTGTCTTCTTTGCTGGCCAGTAAGCAGCTATTTGAAGGTTGCTGGTGATGCCTTGCCCTTGGATGGGCATGCATTACAATAGGTAATGAAAAAGATTTGAATTGATGATCAAGACTAAAAAAAGAGAGATTCTGAGCTTGGTTTCAAAATTTTTGAATTTTGCATTGTTGAAATCGGGTTATGAATCTTGAACTCTGAAATACCTAAAAGGGGTCGATTATCGATTGCTTAAAGAAACTTTCATTCGATCCCTAAATCGGGACTAAGAAGTTTACTATATCCCTTTCGGGTATGTTTGGATGTTTTGAGGAGAATGAATCATTGTACTACACAAATTCAACTGGGCTTGGGCCGAGTCTAGAGGAGTTAGTCTGTCAAATCAATTTGTGAGCTTTGACCCAACTTCATAAGAAAAAGTCATGAGCTTTAATTAAATCATTACAACTTTGGTCGAATCATTAGGTCATAAGCTATATATTTAACTTAATTGAGAAAGTTATACATGAGATTTGAATAAATTTTTTAATGGGTTTTAAGGCAATGGGAAAATAGGATAGGTTTTTTTAATAATAAAAAATCACATTTAATTTTTAAAAAAGGTACAGAAGAAAAATGGTGATAGAATATAGAGAATAAAAACATGTACATGACACTAATAATTGGATGACAAACCAAGGATCAAACAATAAGTAACTAATAAGTGGATTTTATATAGTTATAAACCGATTATTCCAGATGATTATTTGTTGTTTATTGACTATTATTGGATAAATTCTTATAAAATATTGTTAACTTTAGCAGATTTTATGGATTGGGTCTAGATAGAGTGAAAGCGGGCAAGAATTACACATTTTGGGCCTAAATTGGGTTGAATTAGGAATGTTGACATGAGATGGGACCATGTCTCCATGATATATACATGGTTGTATCTCATGAAACAAGGTCGTGCCAGGAGACAAGGTCGTGTCTCCTCAATGATGCGAAATTGATTTTTTTCATCTCGAAACAACTGTGTATCTATGGCACATGACCTTGTCTCAATTACGCAAGCATTGTTTCTAAGGAGACACAACTATGTCTCAATTAGATGAGGCCCCGTGAATTCTGGTTTTGCAAAAAAAAAAAACACATTTATCCTCTATTAAGCATAAATTAGATACCCTTTAGAACACATCTCTTGCACCATTTGGAGATCTTTTGTACTTGTTTACAAGGGTTTGAGAGGCAAAGGGGAAGGTACATGCAAATTTAAGGAGATCACCTTAGAATAGGGGATTTTTCATCTTTATTCTTTATGCATTCTTTAATCTTTAATTTGGTTTTCTATTTTGCTATGAAGTTCTAAATACCATAGTTATGGTGGATCGTGGTACTCTTTTTGATAAACGGTGGATCTTGGTACTTGAAAACCTTATTTCCTGATTTGGTATGAATTTATGATTATTTTTTATGTAGTTTATTTCATTTGTTTATTGTGTGTTAGGATTTGATCACCCTTGACATGTTTGAGTTGATTGATTGATCGTCGATCGTACCGCAATTAATTGACAGACATATATAAAATAATCAAGTTTAGGGCTAATGAATGACCAAACTTTAATGCCAATCTTCCAATCAAGTTAATTATTTAGGGTTAGTCAACTTCTTTGTGCTTTATGATTTCGCTGAATTTGAATTTCTTACATGACCAATTAAGGAATTAATTTAGAGAAAATAATATTTGTAAGTCATGACCATTAATTGTTAATAGAATTCGTTGAGGGATTGGTATATGTGGCTTAAAAGTCATAAATCATAAAGAATTAGGAATAAGGAACTAAGTGCAAGTGAAACCTTGAACCTAGGTTTTCTCATATTGATTTCTCTTTCGTGTATGCCTTTATTTTTGTTGCAAACTCATTTAATTACTCAAAAATTCACGTTTTCATCATTTCGAATTGTCTAAGTAAAATGAGGATTTCTCTAGTCGGGGAATTATTAATTAATCTCATCAATACAATTTTGGCTTATAAAAAACAATTAATCTCTGTGGATACGATACCTCAAACTCAATTCCTTTTATTACTATTGCGACAGGGCAAACTTGTTCTTCAATGTGTTTTGAACACAACAGTAACCTGAAGATTTTGGTGAAGTAAGCTGCATATTTGATTCTCTCTATTTAAGTGATTGGATGAAACATTTTAGCTTCATAACTCCAAATGTCATTTCCAATGTCGCTTCGACCTCTTCCTTCATTGTTGATTTTGGTCTCTTCCCCCTTCCTCATCTTCCTCTTTCAAGTTCAGACCTAGTCCCTTTTTTGAACCCTTCCAGCCGAGGGTTGTCCCCGTCCCCGACAACGCCGTGATAGATGGTTGAATGCAGACTATTAATTTATTCCACTTAGAGAAGGAATAGGTCTCCTAAGAAAAGGGGAGAGACTAGAAACTTTACTGAATAATTGCTTAACATTTCCTTCCACGTACAATACTACAAGTACCAATTACAAAATAACTGCTCCCTAATAATTAGGAGATGAGGACAGTTTCCTCAACCCATTTTTTTTGTGAAACCATAAAATAGTAACTGCTAACATTTCTGAATATTACATTTATTTAATTATTTAATATAATCTTCATAACGTGCAGGTGGGTTTGAGGCTCTCCTGGGCCTGTTTGCAGCAAGTGAAGGCCCAATGTCATTGTGAGACTTGTGGCCCAACAATCCAGTCGTATCACGCCGCCTTCTCCCCGGATAGCTTAAACAAGACTACGAAGCTTCGCGCCTTATTTGGCCTCCGATACCTCTTAAACATTTGCAACAAACAAGTTATCCATCTAATCAATTATTGCCACGCCGTCACATGGTGCGACTTGTTTCTTGTGATCAATGACGGTGGTATGACGATAATGTAGAGGAAGAGGAGGGTGGCAATAAACCAGTGTTTGAGTAAAATAATAATCTAAAATAAACAAAAACATAGATGAGTAAAATCTCATGAGGATCAAAATTTATGATTATTCTTTTCATCGATTAATTGTTTATAAACAATCAGTAGTACACAAATTCAGAGCTCAAAAACGAGAACTACAGAATCGAACACCAAACCATAACAGATACTCAAACCAACAAAGATACTCTCCAACTCCTTAGATGAAATACTAAACATAATTATAAACCAGCAACCATATTATCCCCAATTCACCTACTAAACCTAAACAAAACCTTAACTCCTCTAGCTTCCATCAGCTAGCACCACCACCTCCCCTTGAGTAGCGAGATCCACGTACCGTCTCCATTGTACCCACGGCCTGGACCACCACCATAACCAAATCCTCCATATCCTTCGCCTCCATAGTCGGCGCCGTCATGGGACTGAGCCTCATTCATAGTAATATTACATCCATAGAGATTTTGGTCGTTCATCCCTTCAATGACGTCCCTCATAGGCAAGGTCACAAATCCAAACCCCTTTGACCTTCCAATCTCACAATCGTTGATAACGTGAACACGAAAAACAAAAACAAGTCGCATAAGATTTGCCACGAATTCGGATAAAATAGGTAGAGAGAGAGAGAGAAGGGGTAATTTTCCAAAATGATATACAGAAATCTACCAAAATGATAATTAGATAGATATATAGAGAGAGAGAGAGAGATTTCCACGTACCGAAATGTAGATAATAGTACAACTTATTGGATAGATGAATGGTGAGAAATAGCATAATAGATTTTCATGCTAAACCTTGTGAAGCAAACAATTCTTGCAAGAAACTCGATTTCGCTGCCTGTACGACCTTGAGATGAGAATAATAGACTCTCTGTCTCTATTTTTTTTTTTTTTTTTTTCTGAATCAAGAGCATGAAAAGCATATAACCAGCTTTAATTTAAGGTTGAAGTCATGATCGAATTTATATTATATAATTATGGATTCAAGGTCGAACAGACAACGAGATCGATAAAGATTAATCCAGCAAGAGATTGTTCACTTGACAAAGGAAAGCATGGAAATCACTCACCGGCCGTAAGCCTAATTTCCACTGCTTTGTTCAAATACGTACTAGTAATTATCATCAATCAAAGAAATGATCGTACGTGTAGAATGTCTCTCGGGAAAAGAGTAAAGACTTATACAAAAGAGGACTACGTGCAAGCAGAATAGGTGCATATATTGCGAAGGAGGTTTATCTTAATTAATTAGTGGAGATAGAAGCATATGTGGTGATGGATATTATATATAATATATAGTAGAGCCTGAGAATACTAGCTAGCTTGCAACATTGACTTTCAGCTATATGCCCTTGTACGTGTAACAAGGAGATCAACCTATATATGCGAATGGTTGTGAGTTGTGAGACAGATCTAGACAGAGAGAAAGGGTAGATACAAGAACTTCCCGACGTTGAAGGGTAAACGAAGGGAAACTGTTGGTTAATTTATCAACCACCAACTAGGATACCAGATACTTTGAGTGATGCTATCCAAACTTATCTTTAAAATAAATCAAAAAACTCTAGTTTTATTCTTCACCGCTAAATTTATCTAAGGGATGTCCGAATTTTTTTTTCCTCTAAAAAAATACTTAGAATCAATATCAACATCAATAGTAGTTGTGCGTTTTTTTAAATTTAAATTTTATTTTAAATATTATTAATTAATTTCAACGGTTGATTTGTGTAAACATTGATTTTTAAGAAAGTTATATGAGAAATTATAAAATTTGTAACATTAATATTAAAAGTTAACAATTTGAATAACACATGATAAGTGATAACAAATAATGTAGGCAGTCTAAAAATTAGTAATAATAATGCTAATATTTGTCCTGAAAAGTAGGATTAGTATTAAATGGAAAAATAAGTAAGGATTTGATAATTATAACAATTAAGTGATGAAATTATTGTAATTATAGTAATTACAATAATTAAAAATAATTGTATGTAATAAAAGAATTAAATAGAAAAAATAAGTAAGCAGATTTGAAAATATAATTAAAAGATGACAAGTGCACATTAAGAAGGAGAAATTGTAAAAAGTGACTCACGTTCAAAAATGAAAACTCTAATTAAATACATACAATTTGATATACAACTCCATTTTTTGGGCGTTGATATTTTTTTCCTCCATAAAATTGTTTTCCACATATTTTTCCAGCTAAATAATTATTGAGTATTTAGAAATTCAACCCATACACTTGTTTTCGGTGCGAATTCATACTTTCTTTAGTTAGATAGGTATAACATGGTGAATTTTAGGGTAAGAGGCTTACACCGTGAGCAGGGGCTCATTTGCAAAAAACAAATAGTCCTTCCTAATTATCTCTTTGGGTCGTCTTCTCCCATGATCTGATGACATGGTTACTCCTTGACGGTGGCTCTGCTAAAAGTGCAGCGTTCGTCGGGGATCTGGTGCCGCAGTACTGCCAGGCACCCACACACCCCCTCATCGTGGGCACAACATCAAAAACAGAAAAGATGATTGTCCTCTCAAGTAGACCACACGCTAGATCTGCCGCACAATCCGCTCTTGTCCAGCCACCCTTCACGTCGTTCAATTAACCGCCTTAATAGTCGCACGTACCACCCAAGCCACATGTCGTTCTCTGCCACACGAACCACCACCGGAACTTGTTCTCCACCCCTTTCTTCTTCCAGCTATTAGGGCACAAATTAATAAGACGAATAAGAAGAAGATGAAGGAAACAATATCATCTCGTTGCAACGCTAAGTTCTCGACGAATCGGACGACGACGACGAGATTGTTGCTTTTGGATGAACGAAATAGTGACTGTGATGTGGAGGAGTGGGAGACGATGCACGGAGAGGGAGAGGCATTGGAAGGCACGATGGCGGTGGGGGAGTGAGAGGGATGGCGAAGGAAAGAGGGGGAGGGGAGTAAGAGAGAAAGGGAAGGAGTGAAAAGTAAAAAAAAAATTGCAAACAAGGGTCTGTTGTCAGTCTCTCACGGTGGAAGACATGTGAAGGTCTCCCATCCTAGAATTCCCATGTATAGCATATATCGTTTTATTCAAGTTTTGGACTGGGAAGATGGTGTAAAATTTCACTTGTTAATTAATTACCCTGTAATGTTATCATTTTAAAAAAAAACTTATTTAATCGACAATTTTATTTGCAAACTTTAATTAAATTATTCTTAGAGTTAAAGGAGTATGCACTGACAGTATAAAACTTTTTTACACAGTCGTCCAATCAGATTTCACCATGTAGATGTTTATTGAGATATTATAGGAATTAATGTAACAAAGTGGCATAATAGTGAAAACTGACTGGATGACTGTATAAAAAAGTTTTACACTGTCAGTGCATACTCCTTTAACTCTTATTCTTATACCAGCATACCACTTATTTTATAATATAAAAAACAAATAAGTGGTTGTTATGTTTTAAAAATCGAATGGATAGTTGAACCGAAAAAAGTATTAATTCAAGGTTGAATGGTTGAAACATAATTAAATCTAAAAGATCTTTATATTGACATGCATAATAATTAAATCCATTACACCCTGCAATACACCCTGCAATCATTGACAGAGGAGCAACAACATGTATATGATGAAATCATTGGTGCAGTCTTATCTAATGTCGCAGGATTCTTCTTTTTATATGGGCATGGCGGAACAGGTAAAACATTTCTTTGGAAAACTTTATCTGCTGCTCTAAGATCACAGTGCATGATTGTTCTCAATGTTGCTTCAAGTGGGATTGCTTCCTTATTGCTACCTGGAGGAAGGACTGCTCATTCAACATTTTGTATTCCATTAGTTATGAATGAAGAGTCAACTTGCAACATTAGTCAAGGAAGCCTTCGGGCAAAACTTCTCATAGAAATAAAACTAATAATTTGGGATGAAGCTCCAATGATGAATAGATTGTGCTTTGAGGCATTTGATAGAACTTTGAGGGATTTGATGTCAATTCAATGTGCAGAGAACAAGGACAAACCATTTGGTGGAAAGGTTGTTGTTTTAGGAGGGGATTTTAGGCAGATTTTGCCGGTGGTCAGAAAAGGATCAAGAATAGATATTGTTGACGCAACAATTAATTCATCTCAATTATGGAAAACTTGCAAAGTTTTGAAGCTTACTAAAAATATGAGGTTAAGTACTGCACAAACAGATCAAAATGGTAATGATATAGGAGAATTTGCTAATTGGATCCTTCAAATTGGAGATGGCCAAATTGATTCGGATGAAAATGGTGAATGTGACATCAATATACCAGAAGATATGCCTATTCATGAATCTGAAAACCCTCTACTTTCATTGGTTGACTTTATTTATCCTAATTTGTTACAAAATTTGAATAGGTCTGATTTTTTTGAAGAAAGAGCAATTCTTGCACCAACATTAGATTCGGTGGAACAAGTTAATGACTTCCTTCTCTCTTTAATCCCCGGAGATGAAAAAGAGTATCTAAGTTCTGACACACCTTGTCAATCGGATGAAGATTCGGAAATTGCAGGAGAATGGTTTACACAAGAATTTCTGAATGAAATTAAAATTTCTGGTATTCCAAATCACCGCTTGACACTAAAAATAGGAGTACCTGTAATGCTTCTAAGAAATATTGATCAATCCAGTGGTTTATGCAACGGAACAAGGCTTCAAGTGAATGATTTAGGAACAAATGTTATAACAGCTACTGTTATCACTGGCAAAAATTGTGGGGATATGATACTTATTCCAAGGATGGATTTAGTACCTTCTGATCCTGGATTTCCTTTTAAATTTCGAAGAAGACAATTTCCCCTATGTCTATGTTTTGGAATGACAATTAACAAAAGTCAAGGACAATCACTTTCTAAGGTGGGATTGTATCTACCAAGGCCAGTTTTTACACATGGTCAGCTATACGTTGCTATATCTAGAGTAAAGTCAAGAGCCGGGTTCAAAATTCTCATTTTGGATGATGATGGAAATATATGCACATCAACAAAGAATGTCGTATACAAAGAGGTTTTTGAGAACCTGTAGCAGGTTTACCACAGAAGGTTCACATTTTTTTATCTAATCCTTCCTTTCTTGAATTTTTCTTTTATATACAACTTCGACAAAGGTGCTCATCATTGATTTAATACAGGTATTTTGAAGATCCTCCACACCTATTTTCTTACCAAGAGGAATGTAGACATACTTTTCCTACACACAAACCAATTTGGTTGTATTTTGCTATAAAGAGAGAATTAAACCTGTTTTGACAACTATTTTGAACATCTGGCTAGGTGAAACTAACAACGATTTACTTTATACTTCTATATTTTGTCCATATAAATAAGCTTTACTTATATTGAATTTTAAACTGTTTGCAGATTTATAGGTATAAGACAACATTATCAAAAGCATTTTTGCAATCTCAATGACCAAAAGATATTTCAGATGATCGAAAATTATTATAATATCTAAAAAATATATTTCTATTTTTCTTAACCATTTACCAAAATGCGCAAATCGTATTTATATGGTCGATATTATTTTATAATTATTATATCATACATAATATTTTTCCAACAATAAAAAATTGGAATAATGTTTTCATGCACGGGTGAAAATACTAGTTTCTATAAAGAGTAAGAACATGTTTAGAAAAATTAATTTTTTTTCATTTCAACTATGTTTTTTCATTGTGGGGAATGGGGAAATATAATATAAAAAAATGGATAGAAACCACCGTTGCGGTTTTCATCAATAATAACCACTCTTTGAAAAAAAAAAAACAGATACTGTAGAATGATAATGGAGGAACCACACGCACGGAGGTAAAAGGAGGGCGAAACTGCGAGATGAAGCCGTACGAGTCGACGCTGTGAGATGCGACAAGCGGAAAAAAAAAATTGCGACTCTTCTCTCTCTCAATCTCTTCCCCTGGTTCGTATTTCCTTCTCTCTTCTTCTATCCTCTTTCACTTTTCTAAATCTGATGCTATTCTTCTTTTAGTATTTAAATTTGTTGATTGTTCAGATGGACTGATTATTTTTTGTGCTGTTTGTAAAGACAGAGTACAAGGTCAGTACCTTCCTCTTCTTATGCTCTCTCTAATTTTTGTGCCTCTTTTGTTTTCTTTTATTATTTTAATTAAATTTTTTTTTTCTCTCTTTTATTTTAAGTTAAAACTCTAAAACATAAACTGAAGATGAAGAAAGTGGTTTCACTTCAACAACAATGGCAGACGTAGAGATTCAGAATGTGGACCCAGAGACAGAGTTTCTGGCATCAAAAAGAAAGAATGGGGCCGCACTGAAATCCCTTCTCAACAACCTAAGGTCATCACACTCTTGCACACCCTTTTAAGATTTTCATTATGTTCTTTCTATTTTTTAATTTTTTCTCGAACTGATCGTTTCTTCCAATTCTTTTTCATGAAATTGACTGAAGCAATTGACAAATACAACCTCTACTCACTTGGTTGCGGTAAGTATCATTGTCCCTCCGTCCCAATTAGAGCATGCTTGCTTTTGCTTTTTTTATATTTGTAAGAGACATCTAAATGATTTTATATTATTTTTCCAGAATTTGCTTCATCTAACATTTAACTTTGTTAAAATTTAATAACAAAAAATGAGGGGTTTTAAGAATCATCTCTTCACGATTTAATTTAGTCATAAAATTTATGATACAATGTCTATAACTAAATCAGTTCTAAAGTACTCTTACATACAAACATATGATTTATTTTATCTATGTTTTTGGAACTACGTCAATTTGTTATAAAAGCATGTCTGGAACACAAAGCTACTGCAAACGCACGTTTGAACTTTCAGACCCGTTTCTCAAACACGCATGTCCACCTCTTTGAGAACATCTTCCCCATAATTTATTCACTAATTGTTGTTTTTTATGCCTGTAGTTTTATGATTATATCCAGTACAGAGGGAAATAATATTTAGTTGGATATCAGTAATTAACAAAATGGAGGTTTGTTTGTGAATTTTGATGTATGACTGCACCTTAAGTTGTCACTTGGAATTGTGTATGTAAACACATTACAAGTGTTGTATTTTTAATCTTATTTCAAATTTAAAATGAAAAATCTTAAATTTAAAATCAAATGCTTTCTTTTTTTATTGTCATTTATGTGTTGTATACCTAAGGAAGTGGTTAATTGGCTTGGACAGTGGGCTTATTGAATGATTGACCCGTTGGCTTGGGTTGATGAAGAAGAAGGGGAATGGTTGGAAAAGGAGTTGGATCAGAGTTAGAGAGTTGGATGAGAAAAACAATTGTGGGTGCTTGATGGATTCGAATTGGGAGAGAAAACAAAAAGTGACAAAAGTCTAGAAAAAAGAAAAAGAAGGTTTTGAATTGCATCATCTTCAACCACTCTTTCAATGGCTCGGTATGTACTCTTTCCTCGCTTACTATGTTTGTTTATCAAAATTTGATTTTCACTTGATTTCCCGCTGAAACATCATAGGAGAAGTAGAAGAACATTGTCTCTTGGAACTGTTTTGCAATTGTGTCTACAGAAGAACCACCCTTTTGTTGTCGTGCTTTGTTTGCCACATGTTCTAAGTGGGGTTACCATGTTTCATGTGAAAAATGATAGTTTTTTTCGTGTTTTGGTGAGATCTCTATGTTTGAATTGGTTCATCTCTGCGATGTTCATTGTTCTTTGATTGTAAGAGAACTGGAAGTTGATGTGAAAATTATACCTGCTATGCACTCTGATCAAATTTCAAAGTTTTAAATGATAAAAGTTGATGTGAAATAACATTTAAGAATTTCATTGATAAAGTTGCTGATTTAACAAGAAAATGTCATAAAACAGGGGGTTTTGATTGGTAAATTGTCAAGTGGGGATAATGAGGATGGACTTGAGGTTCCTGATATGTATCTCTTTAGGCTTGAGAATGTGGAGAACATGGAGTCAAGTGAAGAGATTGATATCGGTAAGTTACTTGCCATATTATATGTTAATATGGCAAGGCGCTTGCATGTGGGGGACTACTTCATACTTCATGCTTTTAAAGATTTAAAGGCTGATGAACATATCACTTCTGCCTATTTTGATCCACTGTCTCCATTGCACAAGCGAAGGGAGATGTCGATGTCATAGGGGATTAATTGCAAGTGTAAGAGATGCAAGTTTGAGGAGGAAATGTTCTCCAAACAAGACATCAAAGAGATTGAGATTGGACTTGAAAGAGGGATGTTCACTACACATTCTTCCATGTTGCTTCTGCCTTTCCACGTCCTCCGTAACAACAGTTTGCTCTACCGTATTATCCACATTCTGCTCTGTTGCTGCTGAGCTGAACCTCCTCCATATATTGCTTCTCATGCCTAGTTGTAGCATCATAGTTATTAAATGAGACTAACTTAAAAATGTTACAACACTGCCATCAAACATAAAATCAACAAGCGATGTCAGAGATCTGAGTTTTATATGAGCAGTGAGTGTCACTTAACTAAGTTAATTGGTGGAAAATTACATTTAATCTCTCTCTTCTCTCTTCTTGATGAATGTTGAATAAATAGTTAAATAAGAACATCATAGGTTCTATTTTGCACACAAACACAAGTAAAAGATGGATTAAAAGCTTTTCTTTAGCTGTCATATCTGAGCTTTGTTACTTTTGTAGATACAAGGATCACAGAAGATGCAGTTACATGATAGCCAATGCACAAACACAATAACTGTTCACGAATTCATTTTGCTTACATTCAACAGAGATTGGAGATGGTAGCATCGAAGAGGAATATCATTGACACACGAATCCATGTTGCTTACATTCAACACAGAAATTGAAGATGGTAGCATCGAAGAGGCATATCAAGCACATATATACACCCTTTGTCTCCCACTGTCTATTCACGTTATTATTAACATCCATTCCTTCTATTTGTAACTTTACCAAATGCTAGATGTTAATCAATGGTCTCTATCCATTTTTGTGATATTGGAACATACGTGCATGATACAAGATAGACATATATTTGAGTATGAAACATCAACCCATACCTGAAAATTTGGCCAAGTATTATGTTGTAGGTTTTCCTGGACCTTGGAACTTTGGGAGTGGGAATGATATGTTGAAAGGTGTATCAGGCAAACAAAATCTATTCTTGAAAGAGGGAGATTTGAGAAATGCATTAGCCACCATGCCTAATTTTTTTTGGTAAGCAAAGGGGCAAAAGCCCGTCCACCATGCCTAATTTTATGCAGCAAGTCTATGCCTCTCTGTTGTCATATATATATATATATATATATATATATATATATATAGAGAGAGAGAGAGAGAGAGAGAGAGAGAGAGAGAGAGAGAGAGAGAACTTTCAAATAGTAAAAATTAAAAAAAACTCTATATGTGAGATGTAAATTAATATTTTTTTTTTGTGTACAGGAAAGAAAACAAAAGCTAAGGAGAAACTAAACCAAGCTCACCAGCAAGTAATTTGTAACCCCCATGTTTGATGGAGCTTCTTGCCAAAACTTCCGGCCATCACAGTGCCTAGCACCAAAACGAGCCAAGCAGTCTGCGTCGTGGTTTACATCCCTTGGGACATGAGATACACTTATCTGCCAGTTCCTTGAAAGTAAATCTAGGACTTGAACAATGGTAGACGCATGAACATGGAAATCAGTGTGATGATTTTGCTGAAAGAACTTTCACAGCATCCATACAATCATTCTCACACACCACCAACTTATAACCCAAAGACAAAGATAATGAAAGACCATGCTTTATAGCTAATAGTTCAGCCAATAAACAATCACCATTACCATCATAAGAAGAAAACCCAGCAAGCCAATTACCATGCACATCCCTCAAAAGTCCACCTGATCCTACGGTCCAAATCCTCCACAAAGCTACCATCCACATTCAGATATAAATTAATATGCAGTTGTATTAGTTATAACAACAGAACCTATTTCCCATGTAATAAATGGTAACATTTTCCCAAAATTTTGTCAATACTACTTTTTTATAATTATTAGGAAACTTGAATAAGAAATATCAATCAACAAATGTCACTAAAGTGAAACAAAATATTTGCTTACTTCAGTTCTTAATCTTTTATTTCAATAATATTTTATATGACTTACGATTTATTATGATTATAAATAAATATTTCATATTTTAATATGACATCGTGTTAATTAATTTGTAGTTTTTCAAACATAAACAATTTATTGATAACAAAATGTACAAAAAATTGAGAAGAATCATTGCAAGGTAAACAACTATTGGACTTTATTTTTGTTTTATTTCAATGATATGCTTATTGCTTTTTATCAAAAAATTAACAATACAAATTTATTTTGATTGAGATGCAGGAAAAATGAAAAAAGCTCCTAAAATTAATTCACTACTTAATCTCCGAATTAGGCCGGATTCGAAGATGTCAATACCAAATAATAGTTGTAACTAAATAATATTTTATACCTTCGATTTATTTTATATTACAAAAAGCATTTTATTTATGGTTAAATTTATTTACAACATTATATTATTAATAATAATGAATGATATTTATGTATTTACATTAATCAATCATGATAAATGAAAAAAATTATGAATCAAACATACATGTCTTCCACAAGTGACAAAAAAGTTTTATATACCAAAATAATCCATATTCAGCCGTTGATTTTGGTATTCTCCCATATATCAAAATGAATCGCCGAATTTTAGATCAAATAGGATATCCAAATTATTAATATATGTATACAATAGTCAATCAATCAATCATATACATTTACTCAAAATGTTAAAATAGTAAATAAGATATCCAAAAAATAATACACACCCAAACAAAAAAAAAAAAAAAAAAATGACGCGACCAGATAGACAAGGACCACAAGGTCTTGCGGCTAGTAGTGAATAATGATTTGTGAGTGCGTGGGGAAAGCAAACCACGGCGTTCGTCATCGTGCCGTGCACATCTCTCTCTCTCTCTCTCTATTAGTGCAATCTTAGTCAAACCCCTTTGAAATTCAGTCATTCACTCTTTCCCTCTCCAAAATCAAATCAAATCAAAGAAAGATGAGCCATGATTTGGTTGAGACGTATGCTTGCATGCCCGCGACCGAGCGTGGCCGCGGTATTCTCATCTCAGGCGACCCCAAATCCAACTCCGTACTCTTCACCAACGCCAGATCCGTCGTCATCATGAGCCTCCAAAACCCCCTCCACGTTTCCGTTTACGGCGATCACGCTTACCCTGTCACCGTTGCCAGATTCTCCCCTAACGGCGAGTGGGTCGCCTCTGCTGACGTGTCCGGAACCGTCAGGATCTGGGGCACCCGCAACGACTTCGTTTTGAAGAAGGAGTTTCGGGTCCTATCGGGTCGGATCGATGATCTCCAGTGGTCCCCCGATGGACTCAGAATCGTGGCCTGCGGTGAAGGCAAAGGGAAATCCTTTGTCCGTGCTTTCATGTCAGTCAATCTCATATCTTTACTTGTCATCTCAACAACTGCTTCTTCATTGTGATCCATTTCATATTGTTTGAATTTCTTTCACTCTTGTAGCTATCTATTTGAATCTCTTACATGTCAACTTTTCAAATTATATTTTGTCAATTTCATATGTCACACACCCCTGAATAATTTTAGCTAAGTGTAAAAAAAACTTTACTCAAACAATCATAAATTGTCACATTATTAAAAATGTTTACTTCATATTATAAGTACTTGAAAAAATCACACCTAAAAGATTTTATACCGACAGTATATCAAAATTAAACTCATTATCTAATTCTTCACTTTTTTATTTGAATAGGGATTTAATTAGTATTTAATGTAAGTGTAAGATTTTTTAAATGTAGGATGATTTGTGATTAATTGTCAGTGTAAAAAACTTTAGTTATAGCATTTCAAAATTAAACACTTTGAACAATGGTTGTTCTTTGATCATTGTTATGTTTTCTCTCAAGTCTGACAGAACTCTGCAATGGATAGGTGGGATTCAGGAACTAATGTTGGTGAATTTGATGGTCATTCAAGGCGAGTTTTAAGTTGTGCATATAAACCAACCAGACCTTTCCGCATTGTCGCATGTGGAGAGGATTTTCTGGTGAACTTTTATGAAGGACCACCATTTAGATTCAAGCTATCTCACAGGTATAGTATGAAAAACTTAATGGTGTTATAGTCCTTTAATCAGAGTATATCGTGTCTTCTAATCCTCTCTTTAGACAATAATAATGTTTATATCTGTTGCACTCAAGCACTGGTTATATTTTGCTCTTTCTACTGATCAATGTCAGATACCTTTCACTCCATGCATTTTGTAGAATTTCAGGGGGGATGATCTTTTGAGATATATTTTTGTTACTGACTACTGAGAGTAGCCTTTCACTGAAGTTTGACTGTGTTATTCCTTCTTTAGAATAGAATAGTAGAACCCAAACAGTTGCATATTGGCATAAATTTTGATAATTTATAATTTCTTCATTTTAAAAATGTGTTAATTGATAGATTTTCAAGACACACACACACACACACACATATATTACTTTAAATGTACAGACATATTACGCCTGAGTGTCTTTATGGAATTATTTTTTGTCAAATTCATCTGTTTTAGTTTGTTCTTATCTTTTCTTTAGTCCTTTCCGCCTACTGCGCTGGTCTTGATAAATAACTGATGTCACAATAATTTGGTTATGTGCAGGGATCATTCAAATTTTGTCAATTGTGTAAGATATTCTCCGGATGGTAGTAAATTTATTAGTGTAAGTTCTGACAAAAAGGGTATCATATTCGATGGAAAGAGTGGAGAGAAGATCGGTGAGTTGTCCTCTGAAGGTGCCCATACTGGCAGTATTTATGCTGTTAGCTGGAGTCCTGATGGAAAACAAGTGAGCTAACTTCTGAGTATTATTTTATTGATTATTATGGCAAAGACCCACATCCCCTGATAAACTGACCCCCTTTTGACATAATGGCAAATACATTATGTCATGTTGATCACTTAACTTTGTTTTCCTTAAGAAGTTAAAATATTGCAGCATTTTGAACTTGGTACTTTCGTATAACAGTTTGGAATAATTGCATTGTGTTTTTTTATATTGTCAATAAACTAAGAAACATAAGATAAAGTAAAATGGATGAAATAACAACTGGTTTCCTATAAATGCTTTGCTGTGGTAACATTTTGAAGACAGTTTATTATGCATACAAGTTAAAATGACATACATTAAAGCTAAGGAAATGGGAATTTATTTATTTATTTACTTCTTTTGCTAGCTTGGCATATATTTGACATTCCCATTATGTTGCTCTAAAAGTGATGCCATTTGTGCATGTGTTTTAACTTCTTAGTTTTGGTTTGTTTTGTTATCTTGTCTTTACGATATTTTTCTATCAGGTTTAGAGGATTTTTATAAATAGTGAAATTTAGACCTATATTTGAAAGAGTTTAATTGCTATGCACTGTCAGTGTAAATTTTTTACACTGTCAACCAATAATAAATCATGGTATAAGTGACTTTTAAGATAGTTAGGATAAAAGTCAATCATTTTAGCCGATGTGACAATTTATGATAGGTTGACAGTATAAAAACATTGTACACTGTCAGTACATACCAATTAAATCCTATTTGAAATTTGAAAGCAATATATATTTGTAATTTTACTTGTTCATGTTGACATGCATGTTTCAATTGTTTGTTACTGGAGATGTTAGGTGTGGATTGCTGTCTACATGTTATATATAGTTTGTTCTTCGATCAGTAAATTTCTTGTGCTTGTTAACTTTTCAGTTTGTAGTTAAATTCTTGGATTTGCAGATTGTTAATTTTTCCCCATTCCTACTTGTCTTTTTTGCTCATCCTGTAATGCACAATTTGAGTAATGACAATCTGATCTTTAGTTGTAATGTTATCTTTAGGTGCTGACTGTATCTGCTGACAAGTCTGCAAAAGTATGGGACATATATGAGGACAATAATGGAAAGGTGAAGAAAACATTGACTTGTCCTGGCTCAGGTGGAGTTGAAGACATGCTAGTGGGGTGCCTCTGGTTGAATGACTATCTTGTCACTGTTTCTCTTGGTGGGACAATATGTATATTTTTAGCAAGCGATCTTGATAAAGCCCCAACAACATTTTCTGGACATATGAAAAATGTTTCCTCCTTAACTATTCTTAGAAGTAACCCTAGAGTGATCTTGTCTAGCAGTTATGATGGCTTAATTGTTAAGTGGATTCAAGGGATTGGATATAGTGGTAAATTACAAAGGAAGGAGAATTCTCAAATAAAATGCTTAGCAGCTGTAGAAGAAGAGATTGTTACATCCGGATTCGATAATAAGGTGAGTGTTTTGCTTATCTTCTTTGGCTAATATGAGAATGATAATCATTACATTACGTTTTACACACTTTCCATTTCTTCTAATTTAATTTGTATAAAAAAACCAGTGGTGCTTGTCAGGTGCATTTAATTAATACACGATACTGGTTATGTGATGAAAAAAAATTATATGGCATTTTCCATGTGAAGTCTATTTATAGTAAAGTTTCAGAGATATCTCCATAATGCACTTGACTAAATCTATTTGAGTCGGAGACCCATTAAACAAACTGAAGTTTTTTTAAAAAAGTAACAAGATACTTATTCAGATTACTTTATCAGTTTGGTCTAAAATCTAATGCTGTTGTGACTTTATTTTCTGTACCCAATATGTTTATTTCATTTGATCCGTTGATGATGTAAGGACCATGTCTCTCTCCCCTGCTAGTTCTATTGAGCTCACTAAGTGGTGACATTAACAATTGCTTTGTTAATCTGAAGATATTATAGTTTGGCAATTGACATTCTTATTTATGTCTTGACATCACCTGAAAGGTCGATTTGTTCACTAATCAGTATCTATTTTGTTGTTTATTGTTCCTGGGAAGATGTATAAGAAATTGTTGTTTATGTTGTATATTGTGATATTCTCGTACTCATTGTTAGAAAGCTGTTCAGTGAATGTGACGTAGATCTTCATTTTATGATGTTTATGAAAGATATGAGCAATTGGTGGGCCAAATTTCAAGGCATCTGCAATATTTGAAAATTATGGAAAACTATTTGATTTCTACCTCTTATTCCTCCATTTACTTTCTCTCCTAACAAGCAGATATGGCGAGTTTCTTTACATGGGGATCAGTGTGGAGATGCTGAAGCCATTGATATAGGAAGTCAACCAAAGGACTTGACTGTTGCACTTCTATCTCCTGAACTTGCTCTGGTTTCAATTGATTCGGGAGTTGTCTTGCTGCGTGGTACAAAAATTGTGTCAACCATTAATCTTGGGTTTGTTGTGTCAGCATCTGCTGTCTCTCCTGATGGAAGTGAAGCCATTATTGGTGGACAGAACGGTAAATTGCACATATATTCTATTTCCGGTGATGCTCTTGTAGAAGAGGTAGTCCTTGAGAAACATCGGGGTGCTATTACTGTCATACATTATTCTCCAGACGTTTCAATGTTTGCATCTGGGGATGTCAATCGAGAAGCTATAGTGTGGGACCGTGCCTCCCGAGAGGTAATTGTAACTAGGAGCTTTGATGGCCGAAGTATTATGTTTAGTACTTTCTCTCTAATGTGTTATTGTGCTTTTAAGTGTGTGTGCGTGTTTGTGTGCCTGCACGCGTATGTGCACGTGCGTGTGTGTGCAAGGAAGAGAAATTCTTGCATGATTAGTTGTGTAACCTTTTTGACACATCTGTTTGCAGGTGAAGCTTAAGAACATGTTGTACCATACTGCTCGGATAAACTGCCTTGCTTGGTCCCCTGATAACCGGAGGATTGCTACAGGATCACTTGACACGTGTGTCATCATATATGAAATTGACCAGCCTGCATCTAGTAGAATTACCATAAAGGGTGCTCACTTAGGTGGGGTTTATGGCTTAGCATTCACTGATGAGTATAGTTTGGTTAGCTCTGGTGAGGATGCTTTTATCCGTGTTTGGAAGATAACCCCTCCATGACAGATCAAGGTGAGATTGGAAGATGTGAATGTGGGAAATACTTGTCGGATTTCAAATTTAGTCCTTTATAAGGCCTCCAAAACTCAGACTGACGCGGATGTGCTTATCACCACAAGTTGGGGTTTATCTCATAGACAAGTGAGCTTTTTGTGATTGTTTGGTCATATAGCAAAAGGACTTTATTGCAAATTACAAGCATCGGTTTACTAGTCACTCTTGACTTTGCAGTATGAAGTTTGGGCCATTTTCTTGTTGCCACTTTTAAAAGTAGGTGCTTTTTGTGAGTTTCAATATCTAGGCAATGATGGTGCCAGTGCACACCATCCTATTTAGCTTGGTTTGCTTTGGATAAAACCGATTTATGATAGAGATTTTTTAATAGTTGTGCCAGAGTTTTGTAGCAAAGGAACTAAAGCTGGTTACATCACAGGGTAACAATATGAGTACTGGGTAGTGCGAGTTATTGTGTTAAAAGTGCTGATAGAGTAGAGAAAACCGGCAACGAATTCTCCCCACCCAGCTCCTGAAGACTCTCCACGGTTTTCTCTTTAGAGATTACTCATTCGGCTCATCTTGTTCGAGGCCAGATTGGTTGTACTGTTTTGTTTGTAGTTGGTATGCATTTGTGTATGTTTGTTGAGTTCATTCAATGTGATAAGAAGAAATCGAAGAAAACTTTTTTTGGGGTGTGCCTACGTTTTCCGAATTACATCGTATTTCACGATTCATAAATTTTAAAGAGTAATGGATCCAAATTTATATTTCATGTTTTCGGATAACAGGAATTGGTCCAATTGTAACAAAATTTGTACAGCATAGAGAGTAAAATAGGAATAGTGGAATACTAGTGCATTAACTATACATATGTTAACAGTGGGGTCTGAACAGAATAATATGTGAAGAAATTAATCTAGAAGGCGAATTTATGACAGTAAAAAGCTGTGACTTAGCTGCACTAGAGGTTCTAAATCAAACATAACTATTATGGAGCTGGTCTCAGATACAGAGGTATGTAGTTTGTAGGATCTGGCATTGAACCCCAAACAGAGAATGCACAAGAACACCTCATCCATTTTTGAGTCATTTCTGGGAAGTGCCTGTCAATCACGTCCTTCAAAGTCTCTGTTCTGTTTACCCATTCAAGCCCTTTATCTGTGTATGTCTCGGAGTTGAAATTCGTTGTGAAGAAACGGTCAGCTTCTAGCCTCCTAAACATCCGTAGTCACCAAAGAAAAGAACAAGTCAATAATCAATTCTCTTTCTGTTTAGTGGTTTGTTGCTTACTATAGTGCTGGACATACCTTGAAGCCATTATTAGGAAAACAAAGAAAGCGGTCTCACTGATAGCAAACCCTTTTATCTTCTTCTCTGCATGGAGACCACTATCAAGACCAGCTTCTCAACATCATCTCCATATCACCTCTTTGTGAGCTTCAATGGCCTCTTCATCATCTGTTAAATCTTCCCACTTGCTAATAGGGATCATTAGTAAGTTTCTTCTGAATTCATTATACCTCGCAACTCCCCTTTCTCTATCTCTATAAACTAATAGAGGATTCATCATTTTAGACATAGTTATATAAGACTACAAAATAGTGCATGCAAAGCTACTATACAAAAAGAAGTTCGAAGGGAGCTACCTTCCATGGCAGGCATGTCAACAGGATCAGGTCTATCTTCTCCATTAATATCATGGGCAATGAGGTTCCTTATCCATGTTGGATAGTTCCACAAGGCAACTGCACCACATGACTGATGACCCATGGTAACTAGCATTTGCTCCATTCCTATTTTTGAGAGCCTTCTTTCTCCTTCTTTACCCAACATTTCCCTCAGGCACCCTGAAAAACATATTTGCAATTGAATTTAGATACCCTTCTCATCCCAAAGATTAACACTCTAGAAAGTAGAAACAGGTTTTCATTTTTGCTTTAAGAACAAAACAGGAAACTTAAAAGCATCACTACTCCCTCCTGAGGCAAAATGTGGTGAAAATAAACATGTAAAATCTTTGGTAATCTGGAAGCCCGCAAACTAGTTTTACTCAATCTTGACAGAACCATAAAAAAAATCCCAAAATTTTATTCAACCAAAAGGATCAGTGGGAGGGATAAGAATATACTTTTCAGTTATTGGAGGGCATTTGTCTTCTCCATTTGTACTTGTAGGCTTGGTGTTTCTAAGGACAATTTCGTCAGGTAGTAGTGAATGCATTCTGTAAACACTCACAAACTCTTGTGTAAGTGAGTATGGAACTCCATGATCTCTTGGCTTCCTCAAACCAACCAATCCACTAAGTATAGGTCCGGAAATGTTTCCAAATAAATCCTTAAATTTCTTCCCCAAAAATCCATAGCTTCAAAAAGAAAAGAAATCAGTATCACTATATACAGCTTCAAAGAATTCTGTAGTTATATCAAAATAGCTTGTTTCCTCTTTCAAAGTACATCCTTCTGCAATGCTACTTAGACTTACCAGTTGATCCTCATCCCTGCCATAAGAGTATCAGTCTTCAAGAGTTATACAGTCCAATCAATTGTGTGGATTTTTGCAATGATTGCTGAAGTCACCAATCTTGCATGCCTATAGAGCTGCTCATCATCAAAATCAGGATAATGCACCTATAAGCAAAGAACAATGCCATGCATGGCAAAATTAGTGCAAAGTCAGCAAAGACAAGATATGCAAGAGATGGGAGGAAGTTGAGTTACCTTTAGCATATCACATACTGCATTATGCTCTCTGACAAACAAGGCCTGAATAATGGAAAAGCCAGCCCAACAATTTCGAACAGGAATACCTTTCTCATCATGCTCAAGAAGCCCATCTTCTGAGATTTTCAGCTTTCCCTCTTTGAATGTTCTCACTCTTCTCATGCCCTTCTCGTTATTCCCATATATGACACTTCCATCCCTAATATTCCACTCACAAAAAAAGTAAATTAAAAAAGTGTTGGAAAACATGGTAGATATGCGAAAAATGAGAAAATTCACATGATAAGATTTTACTTTATAGTAAAAAGTGTGTACAACCAATTGTGAGTTATATAGAACAAACGAAGTAATTAACTAGTAAAACTGATCTAAGACACACTAACCACACTCAAACTATGGTAATGATATTTTACTTAATAGTAAAAAGTGTGTACAGCCAACCATGTGAATAATATAGAACACGAGAAGTAATTAACTAGTAAAGCTGATCAAATTAATATCTAACCAACACTATTACACACTAATTATGGTAATGAATGGTGAAAAGTGCGTACACCAAGTCAATCATTTGGTTTATATAGAACGACAAAAGTAACTAATTAGTAAAACTGATCTGAATAACTTCTAAAACACACTAATCACACTCTAACTATGATAATATCAAGCTCTAAAATATCCGAAGAATTTTTTACATCAATTACTTTATTGTGGGTTTAAAACTAGGAAGAAGCAAGAGGACCACAAAATTGAAAATACCTGTTGTTGAGTGGAATTCTAGACTACAGCGATACAGTAAAATGTGATTGTTATTCTAAGAATCCTGTTTATCGCGCTAATTCTTATTCTATCAACAAATGTTAAACTAATTAATCATTTGATACCTGTACGTGACACTGGTTTTGAATTTGGTCCTTATATGTGAAAAATTTTGAATTTGATTCTTATATGTACAATTATTTTTAAGTTGGTTATCGCCGTTTATTGGTGTTATAACGTTGTTTGTTGAACTTAAAGTATAAGGACCAAATTTAAAATGATTATCACGTTTAAGGACCAAATTCAAAATGATTATCACAAATAGGGACCAAAAAATTTAGAATTTGGTCCCTACATGTGACAATCATTTTGAATTTGGTCCTTATACTTTAACTCCAATAAACGATGTTATAACATAAATAAACGACATGAGCAAATTAAAAAACGACACTGTAAAAAAATTGGTTTTGTCTCCTTCATCAGAAAAAATGGAGGATCTCACCGAAAAAAATGGTGGAAGGAAGAGAGAGAAGAGAGATTAACGGAAGTTTGGATGATATTAGATGGAAACTAATGAAAAGGATAACAATGTTAACATTTACAAACTTAAAGGACTAAGTTAACACAAATAAAAATTAGGGGAGCAACTTGAACAAAACAATTAAGTTAGGGAACAAAAATACAGATTTTGCTTATTTATTAATATTTTAACATCTTTATTTTTAAACTAGTTATTATTAAATAAAGAGATAATAATAAATATTAATTTGACAATAAATATCAGCATAACACTCACCATATTAATTAAACTCTTGGAGAAATCACTCAGGTCCATTAGTTTGCAAGTTGTTATCCAATTCAATCTAGTCCCAACATGAGCCCAACTTGTACGCAGAATGCAATTGGGCTGAGCTTAAGCCTTTCTTTATACACTATTGAAAGATGGGCTTTAATTTTCATACCCCTTTTAACCCACCAAAATTATCAACTCACCCTTCATTACAAGTTTTTCATGCGTATTTTTTTTCTGGTTCACGATTGCTCCCGTATGAAACCACACAGGGGTGTAAATGATTACACTCCCTTGTGGTAGTATACGGTTGTGTAAAGTTATATAAATAGACAACCGTATGCAATCACAGGATAGTTGATGCTCATAAATAGCCCATCGTATACAATTATATGGTAGTTTTGTTTAAATAAATAAACTAACATATGTTTCCATACGGTACATATATTTTAGAAGAAAAATATACTACCGTATGGAATCATACGGTTGTATATCAAATTTATCCACATGCATGATTCCATAGGATAGTCTGTACCACAAATTTTGGTACACTACCGTATGGTATCATACGGTTGGCTAAAACATCAACCTACCGTATGATTCCATATGATGGCGTTACAAAATTTTTAATACATAATGTATTCAAAATTTAATACATTACGGAAACTATAATTTCCGTAACGTATTAAAAATTTTGTAACGCCATCGTATGGAATCATACGATAGGTTGATGTTTTAGCTAACTGTATGATACCATACGGTAGTGTAACAAAATTGGTAGTATAGACTATCGTATGAAATCATACGTGTGGATAAATTTGATAGACAACCGTATGATTTCATACGGCAATATATTTTTCTTCTAAAATATATGTACCGTATGAAAACATACGGTAGTTTATTTATTTAAACAAAACTATCGTATAGCTGTATACGGTAGGCTATTTATAAGCATCAACTATCGTATGGCTATACACGGTAGTGTAGTAAATAAGCTCCTGTGTAATTATATATGATAGCTTAAGCTTTTAAATAAACTACCGTATTTGACTATACGGTAATCTATTTTTTTAAACAAATGACCGTATATCTCTATATAGTTGTTTAATTGTTTAAACTACCATATATAATTATACGAAAGGGAAAGATAGTTTTGGATTTTAAAAAAATTGGAAATATGAAAATTAAAACAGTTGAAAGATTTTCTGGCTGGCACACTGAGCTGGTGATTACATTTTCAGAAATTCATTTATTACGTGGGGAAGGTCCAAAAGCCCGTTTGGGCAAACATCACTTTTACTAAGAAACATTAGTAGATAAAGAATACTAACAACATATCCTCTAAGACTCTTTTTAATTGATTAAAATTTATATGAATCCCAAATATATTACTAACATTTCTCTTAGTACATTACCGTTTATCAAAGTTAAAACACTTTTTAAATATATAATATCAATTCCCAGCTAACGTTATAAATTGCTTCAAAAAAAAAAAAGGCTGACGTTATAAATAACAAACAGCATAACGAAGCTAGAAAATTAATTTAAGACCATTTAAGGAAATAAAAACCTAGTGCATCCCACCGTGGACACAGTACCACGACCAAAATGTTTAGAGACAAAAACCACCACAAACCTAATGTAAAACAGGTTTTTTTTACATGTTCATAGCGGTCAATTATCTGCTTTATAAAGAATTTGGTAGCTTTGGAGCAAGAAGGCTAATCAAAGGCCAAGTGTAAAAGATCAACTATTGCAGTAGAGCACAGTTTTACACACATTATCTCTACCATATTCCAAATTAAAGATAATATTGGTAACAGGGAGAAAACCCAAGGGCCAAGGGAAGATGTTGAAATATCCAAGTAACAAGTAAAAACCAAAGCGAACATCGTTTAAAATAAAAAAGAAGGCCACAAAGCCATTGTCTTCAACATAAAACTGGATTCAACAATAAACAGCCTAAAAACTTTTTAACAGTTCTACGACATATAAGAGTGAACTCGTTTTGTCTCAAAAATCAAAAACAGATTCGCATCTGAAATTACTGAGTAGCTTTACTAAACACGTCCAATTGCCCAAACTCTGATAACACCATCAGTGTAACCACTAAACAAAGTGCTTCCATCTACATTCCAGTTCAGGCTTGTACAGTAGATAACCTATAGGGAAATGACAAAGAAACAACAAATCAATAGATAAATTGAAAACAATACATTTTGTGGTGCAAAACAAATGAATCAAAATAGTCAAGTGACGACTGATGAACACATTTAGCACGCAAAAATTTGTAAAATCTTAGTATCATAATGTGAAGGACAACTTATCCATATCAAACTATATAAAATGATAAGAAACCCAGGAGGTCCGGGACAAATAGGACATGGCCATCCTCATGAATGAGCACCGGACACCAACATGAAACAGTTTGTTCCAATATATCATTTCTGCTATCAGTAATATTAAAGCTACAATCTTTCAACGAGGACAATTCAATGGGACAAAAAACACGAAATTAGCATTTATTTCCTCCACAAATCACTACATTAAAAGACTTAGTAAGGCTATTTCTCAAACAAGAATTGCCATGCAGAACAGAACAGAAAACTCTTGGCAAAACTACAAAGTAAACATTCAATCGAATATCACCTCCGGATTCAACAAGACTCAAAGTAGTGACCAAACCTTAAACAAGGAATAAACTTGATTTGAAAAGCAAGTCCCTTCAAACCCTTCAACAAGTACAATTACTCTGATAACTTGCAGATTATTACAGATATTTCCATCGAAAGAACAAAACAAAGGAATTGAGATGTACATATCAATTCAAAACAAGCAATAAAAAAAGGGATAAGAATGAAAGAGCGACCAGGGAACATCAATCCACAATGACAACTCACAATGAAGTTTGAAACATATGCAGACATGCCATTGACATGTAATTGAACTTGTTTAAACTTACTCAATGGGAAGGACAACCATCAAATCGAATGTTATAGAAGCAATACACCAGATAACAAGGAATGAAAAAAGCACGATGACCCCATTAACCAATATAATTAAAAGGTTCAATTACTTTGCAGGTGTCTGAACTACTTAACAATTTTTAAATAGGTCCTTCTACTTCAAAAATTTGTAATTGGGTCCCTAGTTTATAATCAAGTCACTGAACTTGTAAATAAGTTGTCACACTTTACTGTTCAGAAATCCTATCCAAGGATCTCATTGCAAATTATTCACAAGTTCAGGGATAAAAAACCAAATTACAAATTATTTACAATTTAAGGGACCCAATTACAAATTTGAAAAATCTGAAATAGTTCAGGCACATGCAAAGTAATTGTACCTAAATAAAATTAAGTGTCCTTAAGGAATTCAAAGATAGAAATTATGTATTGAAAGTATTCAATACATTAAACATCCAAAAGTCACATTTTCCAATAAATTTTTTTTTACATATAAGTTTCCTTAAACAAATGCCCTTAGCAAGACCCATAAAATTAACTTACAAAACGAAATAATAATTTAAAAAAAGAAATACCTTCTTCTTGTTGGGGTTTGTGCCTCCGCTGCCAATTGCATCAGCCTCAGTCTTAAGGTCAACCTTCAAATCCTCAACAATACTCTTACTCTCCAAATCCCAGATCTTAATACTCGTCTCAGTAGCAGCACATAGCCAATACCTGTTAGGACTAAAGCACAAAGCATGAATGATAGAACCCGCATCAAGCGAGTAAAGTTTCTTCCCTTCAGCCAAATCCCAAAGAAGAATAACCCCATCTTTTCCACCACTCGCACAAAGAGACCCATCAGGTGAAACCGCCACAGTGTTCACGTAACCACTGTGACCCGCAAGCGTGTTCCTCAGCTTGCAATTAGTTAAATTCCAAACCTTCACCGTTCGATCCCACGAAGCCGAAACGATGGTTGGTTGAAGAGTGCTGGGGCTGAATCGAACGCAAGAAACCCAATCTGAATGTGCGTCGCTGTCTTGAATGGTGTACTTGCATTCTCCGAGGGTGTTCCAAAGCTTGATGGTGCGGTCACGTGAGGCGGAAACGATTTGGCGGTTATCGATGGAGAAAGCGACGGAAAGTACGTCTTTTGTGTGGCCGACGAAGCGGCGGGCGGAGGTGCCGGCGGCGAGATCCCAGAGGCGGAGTTCGCCGTCCCAGGAACCGGAGAGAGCGAACTGGCCGTCGGAGGAAAGGACGACGTCTTCAACGAAATGGGAGTGGCCGGTGAGACGGCGGCGGGCGACGCCGTAGGTCTTGTCCTCTTTGGTGAGGTGCCAGACGATGATGGATTTGTCGCGGGAAGCGGATACGATCATGTCGGAGTTGTCGATTGGGGTGGCGATGGCGGTTACGACGTCGGTGTGGGCTCGCATTGTGCCGCGGAGAACCAGTCCTTCTGCCATTTCACTCTCTCTGTGTTTTCTAGGGTTTGTGTGTTTTTTGACAGAGAGGCTGTTGTTATGTTATCTAGTACCACACACACAGTCAGGTCAGGTTGCGAGCTGAAAAAGATGTGATATATAGGGTCATCGCAAAATTAGGGTTTTGAGGATAACGTACCATTTTTGCTCTCTTTTCATTTGTTTTTTGAAAATGGTGTCCTTTTCTGGGCCTGGTGAGGTCCAAATATTGTGATTGTGATCCAGTTACATGCAGGGACGCCCCAAAATGTCCAAATGCACAAAGTGGACCTAATCGAACATGTCTAGTGCTTCAAACTTCGAAGTCTGCGGACAAAGGATATCAAATTCTAACAAGTAATTCAGCCAATACGGTTCTTCTTTTTCGCACAAGGCTATTGTTCAACTCATAGTCATTTCGAGACGTAAAGATTATCGAAGTGAGTTTTATCTTTTTCAACAAATTTTTTTTCATACACACGACAGGAATTGAACCTCTGACTTAATGTTTAAAGAACTCAATTATTTACCAACTGTGTTGTACTTTGTTGGTAGCCAATACATTTTTTTATAAGTGAAATACACTTTATCAATGAGAAATATAATGCAAAAAAAAAATTACATTTTAAAACTAATTAAGCTGATTGTATGCTTTCATTGTCGATTGTCCATTTGGGTAAACAGATTAATTATACATTTATTTAATAAATTGTTTGGAAAAACACTAAAAAATACTTTATTTTTATCAATTTTTTTATAAGCTTATTGAAATAAGTTAAAAAAAACTTATAGAAGATCATAAGCTATTTTTGTAAGTTATTCTCGTAATTACAAACAAGTTCTCTATATGCTCTATCAAATGCCCCCAATGGTGCGTTTGAAAGAGCTTACGAGAATAGCTTATGGAATTAAACTTATACAAATAATTTATGAAAATAGTTTATTGTCTTTCCATAAGCTTGTTAAAGAAGCTTATGAAAATAAGTTGTTTTTAGTTTATTTGAGAAAAAAAAAGCTTATTGAAGCGCTTAATTAAGCTGTTTATCCAAACACATCCGAAGTCTTCATTCTTGGGCTTAAATTGTCTTGGTTTGATGAGAATGGAGGGGGCAGATTATAATAAAACTCCTTCAAGAATTTGAATGGGAAGGAGGAGAAATGAAAAGTTTAAAATCCATCTCCTCCACAAATGGGAAGATTTTGGAGTGGAAGGAAAATGGCTAAAATATTTATGAACTATGTGAACTAAAGTGTCCTCACTTATTTTTTTAATTCCAAAATTATCATTAATATTCATTCTCACCAAGCCATCTGAAAAACAAAACATGGCTAGTGTGAATTCAAGAATTTTACAGACATCTTGCGTATTTATTCACAATGAATTCTTCTGCGTGGACTACGAAGGTTTCAATTTCCACCAACTTGTTTTACACAAAAATAACATCAAAATTATGCTTTGAGAACAAAGTCCAATTAGGAGATTACACGGATTCTTACTTCTTTTACAATTCCCCTAGTGTAGTATATGAAAACTGTGTCCCATAAAATACACTAACCGATTTGGCTAGTTGTGGATTTAATTTGGGAAATTGAGTGAAGAATTGAACAAAATTTGTGATGCTGATAATAAGCATAAAGGGGTATAGCCTTATGTTGTGAAATCCGAAGAACTCACCCTGATATATGGTTCGAATGTGATTATGTAAACTGTCGCTTTAATTAGTTATTATTTGTGTCCAAGCTCTCTTATGCTATTGTCATTTGTCACTAATTTCTTAACCAAAGTCAATGTTTTTTTTATAAGTTACTGCCACTGTTAGCTTTTTTTTCTAAAAAAAACCCTGAATAACCGCCCATATCCATTTCTGGTTTGAGCTTTGTTTACTTATGATTCTACCATTTTCAAAGTATGAAATGTGCAATTGTAAAATGGTACTTGATATTAAAGGATTCATAGTATGATGTATAAAATCCCATTATTACATGAGAATTGCCGCTATTACTTTCCTTAGCTCTGATTGATGGAAAATGGCCCAGAAAACTGGCCTGGAACACAACACTTTGATGAGAACAGACACAATATTGGTGGATGGAATTGTACAATTTTGTCATAATAGAGTTGAATGAAGGGTTGTACCAAGGGTTATACATGCCTTCTGAGTTGTTCAGAGTGGGCCAGCTGATGGTAGGATTTGGTTGCTGCTATATTTTATGTGAATCGTGTGTTTTGTCTATGTTAAAATTAGATACAGTATAATTATAAATATGTTTGAAGCAACATTGTGCTATATCACAATTTTACTTGTAGACTTTCTCATTTTCTTATATTTTTATTATGTTGTAATTGATAAATAATGCCACCCAAAAAGCAATCAACAACAAACAATAGTCAGTAGAACTTGAGCTAGATAAGAAGTATGGATGATGCTCTTATTGTATACCTTTTAAAAAAATTTATTTGTAATAAATAGTAATTTTCCATTAAATAAAAATATATAGATATTTAGCCTATCTCTGTTTGGTACAAAAATATTTATCATCTCTAGCTGTAGTGTTTTTTTGATATATATTTGAAAAATAAATAAAAGATACATTTGATGGGATATAATAGTAAATTATTTTATTTTCCATCCTCTTCTCTCTCAAACCAAACAAGGGGAGGAGAAAAAGTTATATTTTGTATCCTCTCTTATAACCGGACTAAACAAGGGAAAAATCTTTTTCCCATCCTGCTCTTCTTTTTTCCTTCTCCTCCTCTTCCTCTAAATCATGAAGCATGTTCAAGGGAATTCTACAAGGGAAATAGTTATGGGCAATTGCAAAATATTGGAATATTTTTTTTGACGGCAAAATATTGGAAATTGAATGCTCTTAAAAAGGTCAAAAAGGAAAACAGGTGAAGAGAATATTTTGATGGGTTTTCATATTCAAATTGAGCTCCATTAATAACGAAGAAAAGGATATGTAACTACATTAGCACTTCAATTTTTTTATTAAATAAATTACACCTGTTTAATTTTTCAAAATTGATTTTTTGGTCTTTGACCATTATTCACATAGATCAAGTGTAAGGCTATCCATAAATTAGGGATGGTGATTAGATAAAACAGAGACGACTCTAATATTGAATTTGAATTTGGTGAAGGGATGCATTGGCATCAACAAAGAATCTATTGCCTTTGTTTTGTTTATTTTTTTTATCACCTTTTGTATTTTCTTTACTTTTATATTTCCCCAACTTGTTGTCTTTTTTGGTTTTTTAGAATATTCATTATATAAGTGTGAAGACTAATCTCATAAAGTATTTGATAACATTAAAAAATTGATATCTTTCAATCAGATTTGATCCGTACGTAATAATCAATAATCAAACCTCTAACTACTTATTTATGTTATCCGAATCCATCACTACTCAAATCAATGATGGGGTGACAACCTATTATTGTCTCCTGATATTGATATTTATTTTTAGCTACCTATTATAATAATTGATATATATTTATTATTGATAGTGATTCTGGCTCTAGAATCGGAACTCCTCTTGATTGAAGGTTCAGGTACCTAGCACCCTCTTGTTTGGAGCTTTTTCCCTTCTTAAATTCTCCAACCTTGTGTCTATGCCCACACACCCACTTTTGATCTTTTGCATTTCTTATCGCTGGGGCGGGTATTCTTATGCTTGATTCTTCCCCCTTATTCACTCTCTTCATTCTATTGGTCCCTCTGAACCCGTAAAGGAAGTTTTTTAAGCCCAAGGCATAGTGATGGGTTTTTGGTCTTCCTAGTGTCATCAAAATGCTTTCTGTGAGGTAAAGTCTCCAACTTTGATGTCATCCTTTATCTGGGTTTCTCTTTAATTCGTTAGTCTCAACTTCATTTCTTCTTGTTTGTCAGTACTTTGGTAGTAAAAATGCAAACTTTTTTCCATTTTATAACATGGGTGTGTTTTCTATTATTCGTTGTGTGATCAAAATGGCGAGATACTTTGTTTCTGAGTTTAATTGGCTGCATCTTCATCATTGTTCTTTATGCATTATTTGAGGGCTTATTGTTAATTTTTTTATTACTGTGTATTAGGGATTTGTGGAGGCGGCATAGGAGGAAGATTATCATTAGCTTTGGTGTTTTAGGAAGTGGGTATTTTTTGTATAAGCTTTATGGTGCTCACAGGCGTAGGCTTGATGCACTTGAGAGAGAATTTGCAGTTCAGAGGGAAAGTGAGGAGCTTATGAAGGCTCAGTTAAGTGAAATTTCTAGCTTCAATGCTTCATGTTATTATATACATATAGATATGTTTCTCTATGTCCATGATTTCCAACCTCCCTTCTAAAAACAATAAATGCTGATGGCATTCCTTTTCTTTTTGAATTGAAAATGATAGGGTCCAAGCTCACTTTGAGAATATTCAGAGAATTTCTGATACAATAACATTGCCTCATGCTATGCACAACTTAAGTTGTCGGATAGCAGAAGAGTTGGATCTTTCTCAGCTTCTTGAGAGGCTAATACAAGGAAAGGGTCAGCCAAGCACTTTAACACAATCAGAGAAACTAGATTTGTGGGACAGACTCAAAATTCTAAGTATGAATCTGGTCTTGACTTCCACATTTATTATACTTGTAGCTTTGTGGCTATGTTAATTCGTCTGGTTGCAATAACCAATAAGGAGTTAAAAATAAACATAGTTTTGTGTAATTTCTTTTTCTATAGGTTTTACAAGACTGGCATTGTCAGTATGGGCAACAACAATGCTTAGCTTATATACAAAAGTTCAAGTCAATATACTAGGAAGGCATCTATATATTGATACTGCACGAAGCCTGGGAAGCTCTGATTCAATGGTAAGAACAACTGTCTTTCTTCTTTTTTCTCTTTTTGTGTATGTGTGATTATTTTTAATTTCTATTACCCAAATCCCATGTTGAGTATAACTGGAATACTTTGGATATATATGTATTATGAAGGAACCCACATCATACCCTTTCCAGGCATCCATGATGTCGCCTATAATATCTAGGTGCACTCCCATGTGGCTATGGAATTTTTTGGTCTTATCAAGCTAGTTCATGTGGATGTGCCGTGCATCATCACCAAGTTCTGTTTCTTGTGATTCATTTCATATATTGTTTGTGTATGAGCTCTTGTATGTATGCCTCTGCTCATCTACCAAGGAGAGTCCTCAAAGAATCCATGCACTGTCCTTTCCAAAAGCATGACCTGAAACAGAACATTTAAAGTCTGAGCATTTGACTCCAATTTAAGACGCCAAAGGACAGCAGACATAGCACATTAACACAAAACCTTCTCATTCTCCTGCTAGAACCAAAAATGTCTGTACTTGACCAATAGAAAATGCTCCGAGTTTTAGGGCAGATCCAAGGTTCACCAAACATTCCAAAAAGCCTATTCAATATATAACTTACTAATGTCCAATACATGTGCAGCTCTTTCTGCACTAGAGAAACACGCCACACACATATTAGCAGATAATGCCTTCTTAGATGTACGAATCTTCAGCATAACATTGTTCATTAGTATGAGTCTTTTTCAGTACTGCTATCCAAACAAAAGGCCCAACCTTAGAGCATTTTTGGATTTCCAAAGGGGTTTCTCACAAAGGAAGTAATGTCAGTCAGTCTGTCCGTAGAATGCATAAGAAGTGAAAAGGATTTACAATAAAACACCTTATACCAGTTTCTCTTACGCAAAATATTGAGTTACCATGCCTATTGATAGCTTTTGTGGGTATCAGGTAGTATGTTCTGGTTACTATTTGCAAAACACCCTGACTTTGATAGTTTATCACGGCCCAGTGATTGTGATAGAAAAATATTGTGGCAGCAGGGCTATAGAAACCAAATATTAGTAAATATAGTGGAAGATTTTAACATTTTTTCTTGAATGAAGGTGAGAGCACAAATTCTTGAGAAAGGCGTAGTGCTAATGATAAACAAAGAGTAAGTGTGCCTCCTGCAAGGTTTATACTCACTAATTTTAGGTTTTAGAATTGTCTTTGCATTTAGCATGTTTTGAAAGATTCTACATCATAATTATCTGTTGTTTATCGTTTTTTGTGCTGTGGGTTTTCTCTGGTTATCTTGAGAGAGATTGCATTTGGGCAAATGAAGTTAGTTCCAAGGTGAGGAGGGGTGAGGGAGGGATTTGGAACTATGTTCTGTAGGTAAAATTGAGGCTTGCTACTCATTTGATTGAATCAACACATGGGACAGATCAGAATTCAAAGCTTTCCAATCAACTTCTTTAGGGCAAATTCACACATGATATGCCACATGCAACCTAAAAGGCTTTTTATTCCTTCGCTGTTGCTCTATGTGCAGGAAAGTGGAGAAGTGGTGGATAGTGAAGGCCAGCAGAAATTTCTAGGAAGTGTTGATTTTCTTTATCAAGATGGTATGCCTGCCTTGATTTCTGATACGGAAGCAGCAGCACAAGAAGTTCTCAAAGGGTGATGTTTCTTTTATTACTTTCAAGGTTTACTATTTGTGAATTAAATCTATCAATCTGAAAAAAAATAAGTCTCCGATATATAAAAGTCTAGTTTTAATTCCATAAGATATTGCACAATCTTATTTGTGTACAGTTTAGCCTGCCTTTTAATGTTAACGGTCTATATTGTTATTAAAAACCTATCTGAATAGTTATAACCTTGATGGAAATCAATGTTCAGCCACATTTAACACATTTATGCCACCCTTAAGCAGCCCCCGGTAAAAATGCGAATAGATAGGAGGAGGAGGGAGGGAGAGATACCTTTTTTAGATTAACGATCAAGACTCGTATTAAATGGGCTGCCGATAATTTCGATGTGCAGAAAGCAGTTAAGTGGTGTCTTCAACAGTACAGCACTTCATGAAACTATCATGCAGATACTTAACAAATTCATGAGTATGAGGAGTCCACATTCCTGGATAAACTATATGATGCCTGAGGATGTTAAATCACATTCCACAACCTCCAGCAGTGATGACCTGGTTCTTTCTGGTGTGACTGAATTTGAACAACTTATGATTGAAGCACGGGAAGTGTTATTAAGGTATATCTTATTTTTTGGATGCATTTGTTAATTATGACTCGTAGAATCTCAATAAACCTGTGACAACCATGTGCATGAACTCTATGCTTGTAATGTCGGGATGACTAATTTACATAGTTGACAATGCTCAGAACCTATTTGTGAAGGAAATCCCAAGTGTACAGGAAACTTTTACTGAAATTTTATACAGAATAGTAAGTCATTTGGGACCTACATTTCATTAACCAATCATATGTAAGTCTTTTATATGAGGAGGGTCCACATTTGATGTTTTACTTGGCCTCATTCCACGAAGACACATCAGTCTGTGTACACCCTTTTTCAAGTCAAACAATTATTTTTAATATAAATTTTAAATTTATAGTAAGTAATGGAGCAATTAACTAAAACTATATTTGACTGACTATACTCTGTCTTGTCTCCCGCCTGGTGAGCCTAGTTTTAATAAAAACTATCAAGGATGATACAAAAGCTTGGAGTGAAAGACAGCACAGAAAGTTTTTTTTTTTTTTCTAGAGATGGAGAGAAAGAAGCAGAGTGCTTTCTCTCTTCCCTTCCGATGTCCCCATTTGTTGATATACGGAATCGGAAGGAAATTCCAGATCATTCTGATTTCAGGCAGGATATGGATGAAATCGAGAGGATGTATAAATTTTTCAATAAATGACAGTATTCTTTATTTGAGAATAAACATTGACATCAGAGGATGGTTGATACTACTTCATTGTTGAGTTACATAAATATCTCAAGTATCTTTCCTCCTTTCTTTTGCAGTGCTGAATTTGGGAGCATTGTAGAGATATCTCTGAAAGCGGTGGTGGATACGGTCGTGGAGCTCATGGGAGCTAAATTTAGGGGAGGAAGTGTAACCACAGGCATGCAGCTGGCGAGAGTGTTGCCTCAAGTTGCACAGATGTGTCCTTTGCTCCTTGAAGAACCCCGCAAAAACCAGTTCATCCAAATCATTAGAAATATACCAGAGGTTGAACTTTTTTTCACTCTCCTCTATGCAAATATGCCAAGTGCATAGTGATTAAGATTTATGTTTCAAATGAAAGAAACCAAAAATATTAAATTTATTGCATGGAAGGCATGAGGCATCAATGTACAAAAATTTAAACGAGGTTCAGAAAGATATAGGATCTAAATTCTTAGCCTTCCTTAATCTTTTAGTATGACATTTCCCTTTTGTAGGGTAATTAATTAATGTTGTATAATGCTCCCTCTTTTGCTCTAACTTGGCGTTTGGGGGAACCTCTCTTAGGACTATAGTTTGCTTTGTTGTCACTTGTCAGTACTAAGTACTGTATACACAGAGAAATGACTTTATCATTTCATCCATTTCTTTTATGCATGCAGTGCTTGTTATAGATTGGCCATTCAGATGTCTAATTCTAACAATGTCAAGTGTTTGGTCTTATAGATGCTACCACATAATTCTCTATATACGAGAGTTGTTCAATCAAGTCTAATATTTTTCAATGCGCCTTTGTTTGGCAGCAGGTATTAAAAAGGAAGGTAATAATTCTCATTAAAAAAAAAAAGAAAGGGAAGGTAATAAATCATAATCATGAGAAGAATCAAAATGAAGAGAAAACTAAAATTATATGTTCGCCTACAATTGCCATATATTTTGTCATAACCTCGTCTTTTGTCGTTTGTTTCTTTATCAAAGTTCCTTTGGAATCGAGATTACAATATAATTCAGAACTTTCGACATAACTTTTGAGTATTTGTTGTCAAGAATAGTCAGGCCAAATTTTCCCATAAATAGTTATATAATTTATTTGATCGTATTTTATTTTGTTTCTTTTTAAACAAAAAAATTATATTCCTTAAAGCTAAATTTACATCCTATAAATAAAAGTTTAAATAAGAATTGATTGTAGAAACATATTAAAATAATGTATTAAAATAAAAGTATATACATTATATTTAGAGTAAAGGTCCAAATTGGTCCTTGATAAAAAACACGGTGATATTTTGGTTCCTGAGAAATGAAAATACCAATTTGATCTTCAAGAATGTAAAATGCGAGTCAAATTGGTTTTTTTTAGAGTAATTTTTAGGGACATTTTAGTCCCTGTCAGGAACTATTTTAACCCGCATTTTACATTCTTGAGGATCAAATTGATATTTTTCATTTCTCAGGATCCAAAATGTTACCGTGGTTTTTTGTCGAGGATCAATTTGGTTCTTTACTCTTATATTTATCTCAAAAAAGAGTTACGAAATTAAATATTTTATAGTTCATTTTAAGCTTTTTGAAATTAAATCAATCTTATTATATTTACTGTCCAAAACAATGATTATGATTATTGCTGTCCAAAATAAATTAAGCCAATTTATTATTATTGCGATCATAATCATAATTATATGTATATATATATAATAATAATCAAATGTGGTTTGTTCGAGTGGTAAGAAATTTGGCCTCTTAAATAAGTGATTAGGAGTTTGATCTTTGACTCTTGTATAAGGAGAAAACTTGGCTGCAAGAGGTCAGCCCTTCAATATCGTCCAGTATCTCATGGGATTAGTTTTCGCAATTATGCACGGGATACCCTAGAAAAACCAAAATGATATATATATATATTATAACGATCATAATCATTATTGCTTAATAAAGTACATGAGTTAATTATTATTTTTACACACCATTCAAATCAAATAATTATCAGTACGAATATGTTTGGGAAAGCTGGATTATTTGGCTTTAAGCTATTTTGGATGAAAAAAGTTGTTTCTGAAATAATCTTTCTTGTTTGGCACCTTACTTAAATTTATAAAAAAGCTTTTTTTGGAGGAAAAAACTGTTTTATGCAATCTAATTTGTTTTAGTTTATGATTGTTGTGATTTGATTATTTTTCACTTTCAAAACTCTTTTTCCTATTTACCCCTACAAAACTAACTTCCAAATAAATATTATTAAATTATACAAATAACTTCATACCTTTGTTCGTAATTTACTTTGTAAAAGTGATTTTTTTGCATTACCCAAACGAAATAAATTATCTTAAAATCGCTTTTCAGCAAACATATCCAAAAAAATAGATTCTGATTATAATTGATTATCACAATAATCGATTATACATATAATCAATTATCAGCACAATCTATTTTTTTCAGCTTTCCCAAACATAATATAACTGTACATAATCTGCTCACAAGTCACAACTTATTAGGATACAAGTAGAACAAGATATTTAATAGAGAAATATAAAAGCATAAACAATAAATTAAATCATGAGATAAATATAATTTTCATAACGTTTTTCAACAAAAACTCCATAAGTATTTCAAGTAAGTAAAAGTATTTTAATCCTTTACTCTAGCAAAGTTGATTGCTTTATATATTAATTCCATTTTAAATTAAGTTATTTAATGTTTGACTAAATATTCGAAGAAATGCTTTTAACATCTATAAACTGGAGAGAGAAAAATAGAAGAGTTGGTTTTGATGTAATTTTAAATTATTATGGGGATATGATTGTCCTATAAAATATAAAAACAACTTCTCGTATAAGCTTCCATACAAGATTTTTCAATAAGCTGAAAAAATTGACTTATCAACATAAGTTAAAATTTCATAAGTTACTTTAAACTTATCAAAACACTATTTTTTTTAATATAAAAACACTTATATAACATAAAAGCTCTAATAAGGTGTGCTATTCAAACAAGACCGGTCAAAAGGAATTAATAACGAATAAATATTTAATTTGATCCTTAAAATTGTAGGGTCATATCAATTTAGTCTTTCACATTATCAATATTTCAAAATGATCCTTGAAATTACAAAATATAAAAAATGCATCCCTGATATTATGCATTTAGTTTTAAATGCATCCCTGACATTAACAACTTAATATCATTATAGTCCATGCAAATACTAACGGAGGAACGAATTTGATTAACTTTTTGTAATTTCAGGGATCATTTTGAAATATTAATAATATGTGAGATTAAATTGATACGATCTTATAATTTTAGGATCAAATTTAATATTTTATGGATTAATAACTTTGTTTACAGTTATTGTATTTAGATTGGGTTTGGAGTTGATGGGTGTTGTCCATAAAAGAGCCCATCACACTTTCTGTCTGCCTCTTTCATCTTTTCTTCTCCATCTCATCTCTGCTCTGCTGCAAGCAACAACCATGGCGGAACAGAACAATGGGGAGGTTATGATGTTGGAATATGCAGCTTCTCATGCATCGAACGCTGAAACCATCGACGCCTTGCCTTACATTGACGACGATTACGGCGACCCTAGGGTCAAGTTTGAGGTCGATCGTCTCATCGAGGAAGAGATGCGCCGCAGCACTAAGAAACCCACTGATTTTCTCAAAGATCTCCCTCCTCTTCCCAACTTCAATTTTCAGGTAACCTTGCATTTCTCTTTCTTTCTCTACCCACAACCGAAAATCAATAAATAAATAAATAAATAGGGTTTTCTTGCATTACAAGATATGAAGCTTTCATGTTGTTTAATTTGATGTGTGTTTTGCTAAATAGGTTAGTTACGCAATCATTTAACATAAAATCTGCAACTTTACAATTAGTTCCTCTGTAGTTGTTTTGTAATTTTGGTTTAATTAATGTGTAGGTCACTGAATTATTTGAGAATTTTCAAATAGGTCCCTTAATTTTAAAAGTTTGTAATTGGTTCCTGGACTTCTAAAAAAATTGTAATTGAATCCCCTCACACATCTCTATTACGGTTTCAGGATCCACAAGTGCACGAGTGGATAGGTCCCTTAATGGAACTTGAAAGGAAACTTAAAGAACACAATTTTTAAAAGTTTGAAGACCCAATTACAAACTTTTAAAGTTCAAGGAACTATTTGGAAATTCTCAAATAGTTCAAGGACCTATCCATTGTTGCACAATATAATGCATTATTCCCTCCCTGGAGATACATGATAAAGTGAGTAGAAAATAGGATTGGTGAAGAATATCTTGCAAGTTAGTTCATGTGTGAGCCTGGTTGTGAATTCCAGGACTACCCAATGATTGCTAGGGAGTATGAGCGTGTAAGAGCTGGGAGGCCTCCTGTTTCGCTTGATAGGTCACGATATGAATTAGAAATGCCACCCGTGAATAAAAGGAATGATGAAACTGCTTGGAAGCAAGCTCTTCAGAGAGCTCACCGCCTACTACAATATCAGATGATGAGGTGTGTTCTTTTATGATTTCTCTCAAGTTTAACATTCTCACAAGGGAATATTTATGCTGTTCCTAAGAGTCAATTCTGCAATTCATATAGAAGGAGGATTCTACAATACACTTCCTGAAGGGCTAACCTTACCCCCAAGTGATGTGACATAAAATATGGTTAACTTAGTTATGTCAAATGTTTAATTGAGTTTTATTGTAAGTGGTGTAACCATTTTAATTTTATGTAACTAAGTTAACCGTACTTTATGTCACGTCACCTTGGGGCATGGTTACCACGTAGGGGTGCTGTAACATCACCCCATTTAGAAACGTCACAAGCACTGTAGTTTGAGACACAGGATTACGAGGCAGAACTGCTGTGCAATTTATGCTATTATCGAGATTCATTCTATTTTCAAGCCTAAATGGTTTTCCTTACATTGAATATATTATGAAGTGTGTTCTGGCACTTTGTAATGGCTGTTCTATATTAAGTCGGGTTTATCATGCAGCATGACATGAAATGTTTTTTTAAGAGTTAGACTGTTAGGCAGCTGTTTGCTGCTATATCTCTTCCAGAGTCCACAGCATTTTCAGTGTTTACATCTTCCAATGCTTTAAGTGGTCGATCTGCAGGATGGAAAATTTGGATTTGTTGTTAAAATATGGTCCTGATGCCTGGAAGCAGCACAACCAACGATTGGAAGTATACTTGTCAAGGTATGTTGATGAAATTTGAAAGACAGTTGAATTCCACAGTTGTTACTTATGTGGCATAAATCTGTTTTCTTGCCAATCAGCTTGTAACTCCAGTACTTCATTACATGGTGCGTCTTTTACTGACTTGGTCTTGGTTAGCAATTCTGTCAACAGACAGACCTGCCTTGGATCCATATGACTGGCACATGGGATATTTTTTCCCTTTCCAATTTAAATTTCGGTTTAAGTTGAGGTTGTTAACTTCACTGTTAACTCTAATAGCAGTTATTATTCATTGATTTTTACACATTACCCCCTCTCCCCCGGTGCCTCCCTTCCCAGGAAGACTGTGGTTTAACAGTTTCTCCACCTACCCCCATCAAGTTATTTTTTATCACCAAACCCCTATAGAGTTGTGGATAGTGGACACATAACACCTGTGCAGCAGTTGTGATGCATGTAAATGATGAAGAGATAGGATATGCTTTCACTAACCCACAGAAAATGAGACAAAGTGCAATATAGTGAATCTAGAAGTATGGACACAAACATCTGCATGGTAGCTGTGATGAATGTAAATGATGAAGAGACAGGATTTGCTATCACCCTGTAGAGCACCTCTTAAACATTGACCAAACTAAGGGGGTTTGGTGAAGGGGGGAAAAACTGTACGGAGGTAGGTTGAGAAAGTGTTGACTGCCATTTATAGTTTTAACTGAAAAACTAACATTTTCAACTTCAACCAAAGTTGAAGGCGGTCAAGTGTTGAAAAAAAAATAAGTGGGGTTAGTTGAGAAATGATGAAAGTACATGGGGGTTATGTGTAATTTATCCCTTTTTCTTTCTTTCATTTCAATTATGAAGAACTATTATTCTCTTTGAAGTGACTTAGTCATGTATATATAACTTAGTCATCATCTTTGTTCATTAAGTTTAGTTTGGACCTGTGAGTTTTTTAGATTTGTGTCTTACTGATCAATATATAGGTTCGTCTCACTTACCATAGTAAATAGATAAAGATGTTGCTTAAACTTGATAACAACTGTTCTTTGCCTACATAGTTCATTTTTGGTATGGTCTTGGTTACATTTGTGTTATCTATTTTCAGAATGCAGAAATTAGCTCAGGAACAAAATGAAAAGATTGAAAAAGTAAATCGTGAAAGGAAATATCATCAGGTAAAATGACTTTCTTGCCCACCCTTCTCTCTGTTATTCGTTAAAACTCTGTTAACCATTTAACCTTTTACTTAAAAAGCTTTTCTTTCCACTATTGTCAGCAAAATACGGCATATGAGCTTAATGCTCTGTCCATGCAATGGAACGAGCTCTGTCAGAAAAATATTGACATCCAAGCTGCCTGTGCTTCAGTTGAAGCTCAGTTAAAAGAACTGAAACTTGAAGCAGCAGAAAGGTGACTCGATATGTAAATTTTGATTTTCTCGGATGATTCCATCTAATATTGGTGTTAATTAGTACTCTTTTTTTCCCACAGGAGTTGGAATTTGGAAGCTATCACAGAAAATGGGCAGTTGATTAATTCCAAATTAGGAGATTCGCATGTTCTAATCTAGTTTTGTATCCTTAATGAATTTGTTCAGCTCAAAAGTTCTGACTTTAATTGCTACTGTAAGTCTCAATGTTTTCTTTAGTTAATATCATGAAAAAACGACCCATTAGCTGAGCACCCTCCCCTCCCCTCCCCCCCCCCCCCCCCACCCCTAAAAAAAAAAAAAGACAGAAGGCAAAATTTTCACGTCTTATTCTGATTGAAACTCAACACCTTTACGGTTTTTTTTTTTGGTACCACACCTTTACGGCTTTTAACTATGGAAGTACGCCTTATTTTGTCGAAGAAAAAAAACTAGGGTCAATTGGTTGAAAGAAAAATGTACAAAATTTGCATTTAACTAAAATGTCAATTCCGATTCAATCCGTAAATAATAATCATTATTTGTCCCCTTCCACTTTTTATTGTTTTCTTTTTCTTCTGATAGGTATAACTTATCAGCTGTACATTTTAAATCGTTTGGGACTGGAGTAATATTAGGTTGACATCCAATATTGACAACATACAGTAGACACTGTAAGTGTAAATAGCAAAATAGTAATAAAACAAATCAATAATCATCACTCTCAAGACACATAATTGCTTTCTCATATCTTTATTGTTTTCTTCTTTTTTATCATGTATTTCATCACTTCCAAGACACTCACCTGATATTTCTCTCATCTCAACATTCGTTTAAACTGATCTTTATCCGTCCGATGAAGATATATGATCCGTCTGATCGAGAAAGTTCATTCGTCTACTCTCACTTTCACCCGTCTGAAGCTGAAGATCTTCATCCATCTGATGACTATCAGTGAAGAAATGCTCATCCGTCTGGTTCATCCGTTTGATGAAGATATATGATCCGTCTGACCAAGAAAGCTCACCCATCTACTCTCAGTTTCACCGTCTGAAGCTGAAGACTTTCACCCGTCTGATGACTATCAGTGAAGAAATGTTCATCCATCTGGTTCACCCGTCTGATGACTTTCAAATGGGTGAATATTTCTTCACTGATAGTGATCAGACGGGTGAAGATCTTCAGCTTCAGACGGGTGACACTGAGAGTCATCAGACGGGTGATCATTTAAAAGGTTATTCACTAAGAGTCATCAGACGAGTGAACATTTCTTCACTGAGAGTCATCAGACGGGTGATTCAGACGGGTGAACATTTCTTCACTCTGAGTCATCAGACGGGTGAAGATCTTCAGCTTCAGACGGGTGAAAGTGGGAGTAGACGGGTGAGCTTTCTCGGTCAAACGGGTCATATATCTTCATCAGACGGGTGAACCAAACGGGTGAGCATTTCTTCACTGATAGTCATCAGACCGGTGAAGATCTTCAGTTTCAGACGGGTGAAACTGAGAGTAGACGGGTCATATATCTTCATCAGACGGGTGAAGATCAGCTTAGACGGGTGACCCAGACGGGTGAGCATTTCTTCATTAATAGTCATCAGACGGGTGAAGATCAGCTTAGAAGAGTGTTAAGATGAGAGAAATATCATGTGAGTGTCTTGGGAGTGATGAAATACATGATGAGAGAGAAGAAAACAATAAATAAGTGGGAAAGCAATTATTTGTCTTGGGAGTGATGATTGTTGAGTTGTTTTATTACAATTTTGCCATTCACACCTACAGTGTCACCGTAGGTGTCCCAAATTTGGTTGTCAACCTAACATTACTCCGTAAGTTTACAACACTGTAATCTGTATGTGTTCCGTCGAGGCTTGCAACGGAGGAGCCCGGAAAGTTTGAAAAACAAGTGGGCTTCATTTCTTCGCAATGTTTTTAAAATCGGATTGGTCATTGAACAAGTTAAAACACTGATTAATAATTCACTGGTCCAACCGCGGTTGAACCGTGGTCAAACCGATTGTGTGTGTGTGTATATATATATATATATATATTTTAATATATTTAATAAAAGAAATATGCAAATTTTGCCTGCAATTTGATTGTTTTTTTTATAAGCAAAAAATATATTGATTGAAAGTAGGAAAAAAAAGAAAGCTAGACTGGGTAATTAGAATACTAATTCTAAAACAGTATGCATATTACACCTGTTTAGAACCAAGACACTAAACAACAAAGAAAATACACCACAAAAAAATGTATCCCACCCCTGGACCCAAGAGCACCAGCAAGAAAAGCACTTATCCTTTTCTATAAGATCCGCAGCAACCCAAAACCTTTAATAACCAACCATTCTACTTTTGTAGGTTTCTATCACAGACCAATAGTTGGCCAAACCATTAAGTATTCACATTATATCGTCTACAATGTGACAAAAAAACATAATCGAATCCTCCCTTCAAGTCACCATCGTCGCCCCAGATCCGATGAAGCCCAACCTCAACGCAACAAAAACTATGGTGTTGTGCGATTTGGTGCTGACAATGCCATTCAACTCCCGTCAAGTGAAATTCAAGAAGACCCCGAACAACTAATCGCACAAAGAAAAGCCACCCGCACCGCAACTTACTTTCTTGCTTTCTAGGAGTACCACATTGGTGAGATTAGGGATAGTAGTATGAAAAGAGGTCTATAAATGCGAAGTGTGTGAAGTGAGCTCATATTTACTTGAGTTGGGTCCATTTTACTGAACCGGCTCAAACCGTTGGATGGCCGGTTTTATTGGTTTTGTACCGGTTCAAGTTTTAAAGAAGTCCGGTTCTATGTAGTATCTGGATCTGGATATCTGGATTGGTACCTGGTCAAGTTCTCGGTTCAATCGGTCCGACTGATCAGTCTTGATTTTAATAATCATGCTTCTTCGTGAGTTGCATTAGTTTGGAACCTATTAAATTCTACAGTCCTCGACACCACCAGGATGTATAACATTTTCCAATGAGTAAATATCAAATTTGGTCCCTGAAATTGTAGGGTTGTATCAACTTAGTCCCCCATATTATCAATATTCTAAAATGATCATTGAAATTGCAAAATGTAGCAAATGCATTCCTGATATTATTCATTTAGTTTCAAATGCATCATTGACATTACCAACTTAATGTCATTATAGTCCATACAACTACCAACGGAGGGACGAATCTGATTAACTTTCTGCAATTGCAGGGATCATTTTGGAATATTGATAATGTGAGGGACTAAGTTGATACGACTCTAGAATTTCAGGGACCAAATTGAGTATTTACTCATTTTCCAATCTATATTAGGTGAACTCATAAAGCAATATATATGGCTACAAGCCTACAAGTTTATCTTAATCTTAGGTACTAGTTTTGTACACATACTAACTAATTTCCATCCTGATTATTTGTGCTAGTGTACATTTTATGATTTGCATGAAGCATGCTGATAATTTGAAGGTCTACTTCATGACAAAGTTGTGCATTGCTACTAAACATGAAAGAGTAGAAATAGTGTCTTTTAGGTCAATTCATGCCTATAATGTTGTAATTATCATGCTTGTATAACAGTTTAAAGGGGAAGGGATTAGAAAACAAACGGAAGTTCTCAGTGAAGTGACCTTTTGTGGTGCTTAATAAATTATTGAAGGGCCTGGCGGTGGAAATAAATCAAAAGACTATGAATTAACTTATTCTCGGCCTACTTGTGCTAACATATATTTTTTTCTTTTAATGGGAGGTTGATAAAAGGCTTTACACGGGGAGGGAGAGAGGAAAAGAGAATAAGAAAGGGGTGGAATGCAATGCAGCGCATTCATGATTCATATTTCGCAGCTTAATCAACTGATTTGATTCAAGGAGACATGTTCAAATAAGATTTTAAAAGATTATTTTGGGATAAATAAGTCTTATGATATACAATTAACACTTTTAAATAATCTAAACAAGTTTCGTGGTGTTCAATAAGAACTATTATGATATTTTAAAGAGAGTGTCTGAATTTAATGATATCCAATCAAGGCTTTAAACAAATAACAAAAAAAATTTGATATTAAAAAATTTACCTCGATGAATTCTTTTTTAAAAATGTTTCATCCTAACCCATCGGACTTCTTAGCATTCCTATTGTTGAGTTACATCTTTTCCTTCCTCTTTCTTATCACAATCCACCTTTGACTAAAATGTTCTTCCAGAAAAACTTTTCCCGTTTTGCTTTGAATGCCATGACTCATTGTTGTAGCGAATGTTGGTAATGTTCATTGTTCACTTAACAATGTTATTACGTTGAAGATGTAGATAATGGTAATTGAAGAAATTTTTCATACAAAGATTTAAATTAGAGTACAATACAATATTTAACATACATACTTCTAAATTCGAATACAAAGTTCTGATTAATAGTTCTAAATTATTGTTGTTGTGAGTTGTAGAGGTACCCCCATGATAAAGACAATTGTTCTAGTTATGGCCTTCTTTGCTGTATAAACCACGCCATTTTGAATGACCTTTCTTCTTAAGTTTCATTTATGAATGCAAGTACACGCGATGGACCATGGGGCTTTCTTCATAATTGTGGATTATGACACAATAGAGGGCCATCATACTATGACCAATATCCTTAACTAATCAAATCTTCCAAGTCTTGCTAGGAAATATTGAAAACATATTCTGAACTTGTACACACAGGATACAAAGCGCATGCATTCTATGTGGCAAACCATACTTGAAATGATATCGTTTGTAACATCAATTTAGTCATTGGAATTGTCACGATCAATCATATGAGTCTCGGCTTTATGAAAAAAGAAAACCTAGTCCCTGACTTTGGCAATTGTCGGTCAATTTAGTTCCTCATGTTAGTGTGCATTAGTTACACTTGACAGAATCTTTCACATGTGTCAACTGGGTGCCTACGTGAGAAACCACGCTTGAAACGACATTGTTTTGTACTTTATTTAAAAAAAAATAAGACGTAAAATGACGTCGTCTAGCCTTATTCCTCAAAACTCATCCTCTTACTTTGAAATTTACTATTGTTGGAGCACGAGAAAATCGTTCTTTTACAAAACCCTAATAACAACCAACCATAAATCCAAAATTCCTCCAATTCATCTTCTCCAAAGTTATAAAAATTAAAATCCCCAAAGTTGCCCTAAATCCAATTCTACAAAAGAAGAATTATGGCTTGGAAGGTTAAGAGATAATGGGTGGTGGAAATTTGTCCCACACATTGAAGAGATCTGGAACGAGAGTGCAAGTTTTAGATCTATTGAGCACCACTCCAACATATATATAATATAACTATAACCCGTGCGATGCACGGGGTATTGAAGTGTTTTGATTCATTGTTGTTTTTATATTATATATTTTCACAATTAAAAAAATTTGGTTAATTAAATTAATATTTACTTTATTTATGTGTTGTCTTTTTATTTGAAGCTTGGACTTAACCTTGGTTACATATTATGAGAAATTTAGTACGGTAAAAAAGGAATACATTTTGATCATGTATAGATCTTAATGTAACATCAGTCGGTTAGGTTCCTGGAAAAGTTAAAGTAAACTAATAAGAGGATGTTTTTAACTCTAATAACTAAGGAATATAATAATTTGAGAGTAACTAACATTGCTTAAATTCTGATACACTTCTTTGTAAACCACATTTGTAGTTATGTTTAAATTTTGTCCTTCTTGTTCACATATTAGTATCTTCAGTCCACTACATGAGGTAATCCTTGACATTGCGACGTACAACTGTCCATAAGAAAAAAAAACTGGTCGAGGGAAATAAATTCCCACGTGTTTGAAGGATTGCCCCTGAATTTTATTTGTAGTCATTGTAAAAGAAACAACAATTGAGAATTGTCTACGCTGAAATCTGAATGGAATTCTTTTATCAGAAGGCGTCAGTGACAACCTTGGAATAAAGACTCTTTGACCATTATTGCTTTCTAAGATGACTTTTCCTTCTAGAACATACTTTCCCATTTGAGTAATTATTAGTCGAGTACCATTGCATAGTCCTGATGACTGATCTATATTTCTCAACAACACAATTGGAACGCCAACTTTGATCTTTAACTGATATTATGGTGGTCTTGATGAGTTAATCATGTTGAGGAACTCAGGTGTATGAACATCATCTGGTCTATCAATGTTGTCATTCATCATGCAAGGACTATCAAAACTCATATAAGTTTTTTCCTCTCTGTGAACCAAGGATATTAGGTAATCATTTAACATGTCGACTGTTTCATTTTTTGGTGCTAAAATTGCCTTTTGTTGGAAAAATGATGGGTCAGTCAAGTTTTCCAAGAGGGATGGATAAGTAATGTTTGCAATAGAAGCCATAGGATCACCTATATTTGTTATGAGAATATCTTCGGAGATTTCAATCTCTCATTGTCTTCCATCGTTTGGACTATTCCTTCTATCGCCAATGCTTAACAACCACTTTGAGAAGTTTTGGATGTTTTCAATATTAGAATTTGAACTCCCACCCCGAAGGCTCATATTTTTAGTTAAGTTTAAGACTTCACAAAATTGCCATAGGTATGATGCATTAATGGTGGCGCGAACAACATCTTGTCTTGTCCCCTTTGGTATAACTTGTAGAATTTGTCTGGAATCACCACCCAAAACGATCACCTTTCCTCTGAATAACACATTCAAGTTGTTTGGATTGTTGAATCGAAGGATACCCCTAAATGTTCTCTCAACCGCTTCAAAGTAGTGTTTATGAGTCATTGGAGCTTCCTTTCATATAACCAGTCTTGTTTTAATTATTAAGTTTGCTAATGGGTTGTCTTATTTTATATTGCAAGTAGATTCTTCATTGACATTTATAGAAATCACAAACCTCGAATGTGTTGTTCTGCCACCTGGGATTAGGAGGGTTGCTATTCCACTTGATGCAACCGTTAGTACAATTTCCCTTTTTGATCTTATAGTCGATGCTATAGTCATCCAAATGTACGTTTTGACGGTTCCACCATATCCGTACAGGAAAAACATTCCTCTAGCATTGTTGGCTACACGACATATTATTCTATCATACATTTGCCCATGTTCAGAAGCCATATGTGACAACAAATTAATGACCATGTTCTATAGCCAAACTCTCTCTGTCATAATTAAGTTCATCATAAATTAGTCTGTTATGTGATTCAGAGAGCAATGATATGTTTGTGCACTAATCAAAGCACTCAGGTTTTTCAAGCCGTGGTATTAACAGAATAGCACATTGGGGTTGCAATTATGTTTATGCAATTTTGTTTCCTGGAATGAATTTGAACCGGAAGATGGAGTTTTTGACTGTGAAATGATTCTAATATTCTATCATTATATATCTTTTAAAATGAAGTTGTCGTCTGTTTATATTTTTTTTGTATATTTTAATTTTTTTTAAAATACCCATTAAAAGGTCTTTGAATTAAAAGTGATCTTCGCTGGATCTAACATTTAGTTCAAACTATTTGTTTTGAATATAACGTTTATTATCATTTAGTATAATTAAATTTGTTTTTCAATCCCTCAAAATATTGTTAATTTTGATTTCTTTTAATGCTTTGTTTTTGTTTTAATAGATTAGAAATGTAACTGAAGAATCTTATGACTACATTTTAATTGGCTTTAAAAATGGCTTTTTTATTCTTTTAATGTAAATAATTGCATCTTCTAAAACGTCTTTTATATTCCGTTAATGTTTTAATGTATTTAAATCCAATATTTAGTACCAATATGGTTGATCCGAGTGGTAAGAGATTCAAGTACCTTAAACAAGTGGTCAGAGGTTCGAATAATTATATAGGAAACAATTCCAGGAATTGGACCAATCAACATGTAATTACTCGTACCACGTTGTCGAATATATTGGGCTATTGGAGCAGACAAATCTTGTAAGTACAACCATATAAGGATTTGTCTACACAATTTTTAATAATAACACTAATTGTTTATGAAAAAACTATAGTAAAAAACACCTAACCAGCGGGTTTCCAGTTGCCTTGTAAGCAATTAAGGTGATTGTGAACACTCTTTCATACTTATTGGTTAGGCTTGTCCATGAATATTTCAATATCTTACTATTGTTGGGTTTCGAGTTGTTGTGCTTGCTAAACTACTACTGTCTATAGGAATATAGTGGTCATTTAAATAATGTCAGTCATCAGATTTTGACATTTTGTATCTTTAATTTTATTTCAATTGGGCAATCAATCAATAAGGAATATATTTAACAACTAAAGCAATGTATTCAATAATTACTCTTTTTTCAATTACAAAGTAATTCAGTTGTAAAATTTACTTTTACAATTTTGAATCAAAATAAAATTAAACCGCATTCAATAAATTGTTTAGTATGTGAGAAGTAAATAAATTTGAAAAAAAAAACAACAACAAATGCAAAGTTGATGGTATAGGACCTTATTTAATCATATTATCAATGATAGAATGGACAACATGAGCAAAAATCTAGATATGAATGAACACCATAAAAATTAAAATCACAAATTACAACCAAAACCATCAATGTATTGGTTTTTTTCTTAACAGCTTTGAGCTTTGGCATCTTTGTGCCTGAATTCTGCATCCCACAATTATCATACACAGAAGATATATTAACATTGTGCAAAAAATTAGTGCAAACAACTCTATTGCTCCTTTTTAAATGCAATAAATCAAAAACCAAAAATTAGTGCAAATGAAATATTGTATTCTTAAAATAAAGGCGAGTATAAACAAAGGGGTTTAAATATGAAATTATATACACTCCAAATCTTCAAGAACAACCTCAATAAGACGTTGTTCTTCTTTCCCTTTTATTAGTTTCCTTGATGTCATCTTTCTGAACAACATGTCCAATAACATCTGAAAAAGGTGATAGATTCATTAGTTTTACAAAACGCACAAAGAAATAAAAAATGTAGACTAGAGAAACTATATAACCACTAACAAAATAACAATCCCTCGTCTGTGGCAGACATAATATTTGGAAAACTAACAAATTTGAAATAATTTTTTGGCATATCTTCTGCCTCCTTTTCCCAAACTTTGGTTTTTCCCATAAAATTAAGTTTAAATTTATGCACAGTAGCCATGAACTTTGAGTCATTCTGAGCAACCACCAAATTCTCAATAACATATGAAGATCCTTCTAGGAGTTCATTTTCAAATTGGGTGATCAGATTGCGCTTCACTATTGCTTGTATCCTTGCACACTAAAGATAAAAACAGAGAATAAAGTACAATGTCAGAGCTAATGTATACATTTATATGATTCAAATTAAATAAGCTAACCTTTTCATCAAATAAAACTATTTCAAGACTATTTGTTTGTTGCGGATTCTTAAACTCTAAGAACTTTCCAAAGGTGAGTTACACGCACCCTAATCTTCCAGTCCATTCTTACAAGAATAGTTTCGTCAATCAAAGAAAATCTACATCCCATTCTACATACTAAAACCACATGATATAAGCAATGGAAAATCGATCTTAAAAATTTAAGTAAATAATAAATTTATTTAGTTTTATGCAAAATAATAAAAAATATACACACTTATAGTGTCGCGTGGAGAGAATGAGACTTTGAGAAAGTTGGTTTTAACTATTAGAATGAAATGGAAAAGAATCAATTAGAACAAGTGCCACTTATAAAGGTAATAGGAAACTTTTGATTCTATACAATTGAATTCATGCATTTAATTGAATTACTAAAATTTTCTTAATTAGCAACAATTTATGTTTTCAATAGTTCTTTGGTTTCTAATTTACTCATAATGTTTCAGTTTACGTTACATTTCTCAAGGGAATGGATTTAAATTTAAAATAAGTAAAGATTATATATGAATCTTGTCAGCTTCTCGTGAAAATTATTAGAATATCCCATGTACAAAATAATAACTTTACATTACAGTTTTTCTAAAACGTTAAAAGTACTATTAGTGGGCACCGGATCTATTAAAATAATACACCCATTCAAAATCTTTTACATTAGAATTGTAGGTTATAATTCATTCAAATAGTCTTAGATCACAAAAAATCATATCAATACCCTTAGGTTACCAAAATTAGGGCAACCAAATGATACTTACTTTTATTTATATATATATATATATATATATATATATATATATATATATATATATATATATATATATATATATATATATAAAAAGATATATAATCTAACTCAAGTTTAAACATAATTAATTATCTTTTAATATTTTAAATTTATTACAGAAATTTCTACAATAACATTATACCAAAAAACAAAAACAAAAAAATACAATCCACTTTATCTACTAAAGTTGAGTATATCTATTTCTATTTAAAAATGACTTGATTTCTATTAAATTTGAGTACATTTTTAAATTCTCTTTGATTTTTAAATTTAAAATTCATATTTTCTTTTAGTCTAATAATGTATCTTCTCTATTTTAATTTCTATCATTTTCTATTTTATTTTTATCATTTGATATATATATATTTTAAATCCTAACAATTTTTTTAAAAAAACTCATTCAATGCAAGGTACACCCACTAGTTTAACAAATACTGAGATGGCACAATAGATATTTTTATTCCAAAAACCACACATGTTATATTTGAAAACTTCTTAAAAATTAATAGTAATGTCAAATTATTTTGATAGTAAATTTAGAAATATCTAGTAATTTTCTTGACAGAAAAGGTATATGTTTATTGTTCAATAAATCATTGTTGAATGGACATCACTCTACCTTGAGGTATTGGTTAACCGTTATTAGAAATATACAGAGAACGAATTTCTCCTGCTCCACCAGTTGTAAATTTCAAAGTAAAAAGGTGAGTTTTAAGAAAGAAGATTAAACAATATTATTTTATTGTTTATGTTTTTTAGGCTTAATGAACTTTTTGATTCCTACAGATATAAATATTTTTTGTTTTGGTCCCTATCTTTATCTATTCTCCGATGGGATGACTAATCACTATCAAAGTTACCACAATAAATATCCCAAGAAATGTATTTATATAGAAAAAGATGAAAGAATCTACTCATTCATGACTATCCTTTCATTAAGGGTCACAATGGTTCAACCCATCATGGACCCGTGCGACATGGTTCACACCTTTTCAAGTACACTAACATGCAAAGGCGAACCTTAGTAGAAGCAGAGGAGAGCAACGACTCCCCAAAAAACTTTAATCAATTTTTTTAATATAGAATATTATTATGGCACCCTCGAAAATATTATTAAGCAATTAATTTCAGGTATTTTAAGAGTGACACATTTATCTTATAAAGACACAATAGTTAAGCATAAATAAATTGATGCATTTTTTTAAGAAGAACACTTGTGATAAAGATAAAAACGTATAACTTCAAAATATTCACTTCAAAAGCATTAATTATGTATATTATTTTGACACTCAAATATATAAATATATAAGTCATTATAAATTTTGAGTAAATCATTTTAGGTAGTGCCTAGTGGCTCCTCCAAAACTTTTAGTCAATATCCTCCATTGCTAACATGTGAAGTCGTAACATTCATCTATCAAGAAATGGTTTTTAGGAATCATGAAGTTACCATTTATCAAATTTTCCACCAATAATTAAATCAATGATTTTTTCACCAAATTGGTATCATTTTGAAAACTATTTACTATTTGGGTATTTTTGAAACTATTTGACTTTTGGGTGGTTTTTGCGACGTAGGAAAAATTTTTTTGTTGATGATGTGGAAGGTACTAGTCCAGGTGTCGCATCTAGTGGCACCACGTGAAATAACGCCTCCCTTTTAAAAAAATTTAGTGACACGTGGCGTTCTGTGATTGTTTGTATTTCAAATCTTTTTAATAAAATTTGTGTCACGTGGCGCAATCTAGTGGGAGACACACTGCACGTGGCGCCAAACGTCGATGCAGTTGGCGCCAAATGCCTCTCACGGTGTTACGCACGTGATGTTGTCCTGTCGGTACAACAAAAAACCCAACTCCCACCCACCCTGTTCTGAATTTCAAATCCCTTTACGATCTCAAAATTTACAGCCCAAGTCCTACATTTTATAGGATATATTCGGGTCGTCCCGATTTTGTCAACTCTACCTTTACCCCTTTATAAACACATCCCCATTTGTTCACTTCTTATATCCTAAATACTATTTCCCTCCCTTATATTTCTACTCTAGTGTACTTCCTCCATACCAAAATATAAGCAAATTTAATCACCTTCACACTTGTTAAGATAATTAGTTATTCACATTTAATATTGTTAATCTCTTTTAAAAGTTCAACTCCATTGCCTAAATTACCCCTCTTTATTTATTCACATTAATTGTATTATATGGAAACTTCTTTCAATTAAATGCCATAAAATGAAGGGCAAATTTGGTATACTAACATTAAATAGGATACAAAAAATCAATTTTTACTTATATTTTGTTACAATTTAGATGGGTCAATTTTTGCTTATATTATGTTACGGAGGGAGTATTATATATATTGCAGAGTTATCATTTATTCCATGTAATACTTTTTTTCATTATATCATTTGTTTTATCTATAATATTACATCTTTGATTAATTTGACGCACTTCTATAAAATATGAATAACTTTTTAAAAAATTAGTATATCCAAATTTATAACCATTTAAAAATTGTATGATATATTTATATTAAAATATTATTTTTTATAATTGAAATTATTATACATATTTTAAAATATTATATATCCATTTAAATAGATATTTTTCAAAATATTAATTTTTAATATTTTTCAAAATAATAATAATAATATATAATATTTGTCTCAAAATACTATATTTTTATCCTTAAAATTATTATATGTTTTAAAAAATATTATATATTTAAAAAATAGTATATATATCTAAAAAATATATTATAATATAAAAAATATTTTAATAGCTTATTTTATTTATTTTAATTTATTATACAATTATTTCTAAACTATTATAGGTATTTAAAAATGTTATACTTATTTAAAATATATGTTTTCTTAAAAAATATGATATTTATTTTAAAGTATTATTTGTTTAACCTTAAAACTTTTATACGTGTTGAAAAATATAATATATGTATTTAAAATATATATTATCTTAAAAAATATTATGTTTCTTTTAAAGTATTATTTGTTTAGGGTTAAAATTATTATATTTATTTAAAAATAGTTATCAATCATTTATGTTTTGTTGTTTTAGGCGGTAAAATGACATCAAGTTTGTATTCACAATCACTTTTGATTAGTCCTAGGTTAGAAGATCCATCATTGTTGTAAGAAACTCATGTTTTCCAACACATGGAATGACCTAGATGATCGGATACTGGAAAATAGATGAGCGCAATGATTTCATGATTGAGTTGGGCATGTTCGGAGCCATCATAGACTATCTTAGTGAAGTCGGTTTCATGAGGGATGCACAACTTGCATCACAACTTGCATTATTCCAGGTCGACCGCCCATTAATAAGTGCACTGGTAGAACGTTTGACATCAGACTCATATATTCCACATGGAATTTGGAGAGTGCATCATTACGTTACAGGATGTTGCAATTCTACTAGATTTCCGAGTATATGGGAAAGAAGTTGTCCGCCAAACTTATACAGATTGATCGTCATATGTAGAACATATGTTAGGCATACTCCCAAGCACGGAAGATCTTAAGTCGGACGAACAAAGACGACATGGTTAGATCAACAATTTGACTATTTCTGACAACACGCGGGTAACGAGTTTTTGAGGATACGATATATCCTAGCATATGAATTGAGGTTCTTTAGTGGAGTGATACTCACAGAACACTCTGGAACATTTGTAATATTAAGGTATCTTTCGTCATTGGAGGATTTTGTCGAGACTGGATAATATAATTTGGAATCGACAATATTAAGCTATTTGTACCGTGAGCTATGCAAAGCCACAAATTATGGTAGGAAAAAGATTGTGGTTTCACTTTGTTAATTTGGTTATGGGTTTGATTCACTCGAGGGTGCAATTGATGGAAACCTATCTCACACCCACAATCGAGTCATTGCAATGAAATCACATCTTTTTTCTATCATAATTTGTGGCTTTGCATAGTTCACGATACAAATAGCTTATTATTGTCGAACCCCAATTATATTTCCCGATTTCGGCAAAATCCTCTATCAAAGTAAGATACCTTAATGGTACAAACATGCCAGAGTGACCCTTTAGCATCACTTCACAAAGCAAGCTCAATATATACGCTTAGGTATATCGTATACTTAATGACTTGTTACCCATATGTTGCTCGAAGTTACCAAATTATTGATCCAATCAGAACATGCTTATTCGACCACTTTTAAGATGTCCTCGCTTGGGATCACATCTAACATTTATCCCACGTATGATAGTCAATCTGTATGAATTTGACAGATGACTGCTTTCCTATTTAAGCGGAGACCCACTAAAATTGTAACTTCCTATAACATGATGATGCACTCTCCACAATTAACAATGCAATTTTTATATAAAGTTATATTTTTAAGTACATATATCAATTTAAATCCTAAACATATAATACGTTAAATAATTATTAATTTCATGTATGTAATTTAATTATAATTTTTTTAATTAGTGTTGTTATTTATTTTTTAAATTTTACTAATTTTAATTATTGTTAATGTTATCAATAGTGGTATATCATCAATATTAATTTTATTTATATTACTATTATTATGTTAATATTAATGTTATTATATTATTATTAGTCTTTTTTTATTGTGTATTAATTTATGATTATTATATATTAGATAAGGTGACACGGGCGATTAATTCCGACCACGTAGATCTATCGGTGTTGATTGGACACTGACTTATGTTTCCCAACATATAAGAAATGATGAGAAAGATCAGGTTCTTAAGTGTAAACGAGAGCAAGTATTACGTGACGAAGGTACGAACATATCCCCGTCCATTGTAAGATATCTTAAGCAAACCGGATTTTTGAGCATTGCACGGATATCGTTTTCTCAGGTGGACAACTCACCGATAAGTGCATTGATGGAACGTTGAATATCGGAGACCCACATATTTCATATGTTATTTGGAGAGTACACCATTACATTTGAGGATATTACAATTCTCATGGATATTTGTGTTCACAGAAGTGTAATTATATGTCTTCGATCTCCACCATTCCTTCAATACACATATGAGTGAGTGATCCAACAAAAACAATGATATCTGTGCTGTGTCTAAAAAATCAATTTGCTTAAGAATATCCTACAAGAAACGAAAGTATGCTCAAACCTCCATCGCAAAATTATTACGCTCGTCTATACTTAATAACCTAATCTTTCTTATCGTTTCATACATGTTAAAAAACATAAATCATTTATCCAAACAACACTGACAGATCTATTAGGTCAATATTAATCGAATGTGTTATTTTACCTAAAAATAAAATAATAATCATAAATTAATACAAAAACAACATAAAAAATTAATAATATCATTAATATAATAACCTTAATATCAATACAATAATATTATATAAATAACATTAATATCAATGATATATGACTAATGATAATATTAATTAATAATAATAATAATTAAACAAATTTAGTAAAGTTTAAAAAAATTAATAACAAAACACTAATTAAAAAAACTTATAATTAAATTACATGAAATTAAAAATTAACAACAGAATGATTAGTGTAACAGTGCAGTAAAACATAAAATGCCGGAATTAGAGGAGATGGTGATGGGATGTTGAATATAAGGAGGCGATGGGTGTATATATATAGGAGAAAGGGGATAGTATAAGGGTACATTTGGATATACAGCTTATTTAAACATTTATGCAATAAATTCTTTTTTAAATAAGCTAAAAACAGCTTATTTTCATAAACTTCTATGACAAGCTTATGAAAATAAACTAAAAACAGCTTATGAAAAGATCATAAATTATTTTCATAAACTATTTATATAAATTTAATTTCATAAGCTATTCTTATAAGCTCTCCATAAGATCTTCCAAACACACCCTAATTAGGATTGATGATTGTCAGACCAACGTCTTTTGATGAGAGACACCACTACAATTGCTTTTTAAGTGACGTTAGTTGCAATGATACCTCTCATCAAAGGACAAAACGTAACAAAGGACATAACGTAACGCAACCATACGCAACCATTCCATTTTTTTTAACATTAAAGATCTTACTTATTTCTTGTAAAAATTCCAACGTCCCAATCAACGAGCGTCTGTATAAAGCAATGACACTAATTTGATTGGAATTATACAGTAAGCGAAAAAAATATCAATAGAAAATACCACCGTGGTCAAAACTACATTACTTTGATAAATAATTTTAAAAGTAAATTATTTTAGTAAATAATAAAAAACGTCTGATGTTCTACTGCTTTGCGTTATTTTTTTTTTTTTTGTAATTTGATTTCTAGCTAATCATAATCATACACTATCAGATGTCTCTAATTTTTTTTTAAAATAATAATTTAATTCCTAGATAATACTTATTCGTCGTTTAATCTTTATATATAAAAAAATTAATAAAAATTTCTCATAAGTACAATTATTATCTATCTGATTTCTTTCATTATCTTATCATTTCTAATGATCCATTAATTATTAAATATAAAAACTAAATAAAGAATTTACATAATATATAAAAATCCAATAATTTAGATTAAAATAATAATTTAATCCTTATACATGACAAAATTTTTTTATTTAATCTATATATATATATAAAACTTAATAAATTATTAAAGACGACAAGAAAATGAAAGATACCAAATAAATAATGATTATACATATAAGAATCATTTTAATAATTTTACATATACAAACTAAATAAATAATCGATATCATTTACTGGATCAAATTATTATTTTAAATTTTTTTTTTTTTTTTTGAAGGACAAGCCCTATTCCACTTGCACAACATAAAAAATAAAAAGTTCCAACTTAGGGAATACCAACCATGGTAGTAAATAGTAAATAATTCAAATAATTACCGAAAAAAATAGTTTAAAAAATGACACTACGTTTATCAATTTTTTTATAATAAAAAAGTTTAGATTAAAAAAAAAACACCTCTTCATGCAAGATCAAAAATCACCCACCTCTAAGAATTTAGAGTGGAATATACATATTCCCTAACAATAACAAACATTTAAAAATCCAATCCAAACCACATCGAAGGGACAAAAGGCTTGACCAAATATACACCAACTATCGATTTTGCAAAATCTACATAAATGAAATTTTACTATTAAAATAAAATCCTCTAACACAGATGCAGAGATCGAGATTAGGTGAGAAAGGAGATCGAGATTAGTATTAAGCAAAACTGATGTGAAATAAATGATAGTTTGAAACAAATAACGACTTTTGATGTAAAAATAGAAGGTGTAGAGCTCCCTTCAATCCAAATAAGGATCTAACTGTAGGCAATTAAGCTCCCAAGATATGGAAGCCGCAGAACTACCACAAAAGTATACTATGGGTAGAACTGTGGGATCCATAGCACAGCAGCACAATCAACCTAGCAAGAGCTTCAATTGGACTTCAAGGAGCTCGACTTCGTAACCCTTTTTGACTTAAAATGTCATCCATAAGATAAAAACCCTAACACTACAACTTAATTCCATGCACCCAAAAACACTTCCTTCAACCGACCCATCAGATCAATCAACCCAAGAAAAACACCAAAAGCAAGGCAAAATAAGCAAACAATAAACCTTATCATAAAAAGTTCATACATACGAACATTCCCAAAACGCACACACTAAAACTGTACCTTAAAGTTGGTTCAAACAACAAACAATACATATATAACAGAATCAAGCTTCCGTCATACAGCAAACAAAACCAAACTGCTAAACACAAACCAAAATCTCAGATCTACAACGGCATAGAAGAAGTAGCTAACCATACAGGCATAACCACAAAGATCAATGAGGACTCATCTCAAAAGAGTCAAGGACCCTCGGCAACCAAGAAAACCCTATCTTTTGGATGATGTAAACCAATTTTATTCATTCACTCATTTATAGCACTTGGAAAGGAACCCGTGGAATTTTCACCCTTACAGCTCATGACTTTTGATGCCCTTCGAGGCCAACTACCACTAACATCCATTTTAAATTATTTCACTGTTTCAAAAAGTGGTGCTACGTGATGATGACAGTAACGTGGTGGACCGAGACGCAGAGGCCAGGACAGCTAGTTAGCTAGCTACCTGTGTTGGTTTGCATATCACGATGTGTCTCGGGAACCGGCTTCATCAGATTCCCTCTTGCAATGGTCATCACGTGCCTTGCTGCTATGTCCTATTCCTCCATTTGATGCATATGTGGACTATGGGCTGTATGTTTATAGATTTTATAAAGATAAAATCATGTTTGAAAATTATATTATGAGAAAGTATTTCTTATATCACTTTTAAAATAATTATTTTGAAAAATATTATTTTTATATTTATATTAAAAATAATCTAAATCAAACAGATACTATACATTTGATCCAAACGTCTCTTTTACTCGAAAGTAATTCTATAAATATTTCGTGTTAAATATATATTTGTAATTTTTTAACTGCATATCAAACATACATATATTTGTGGGATGTGAAATTTTAGTTCATGTATCAGAATATAAGTGAGAAGAGACGTGAAATGAAACATTAGATTTCTTTTTTAAAAGTATGAACAAAATTCGGTTGTCTCCATTTTTTTATATTATTTTTTGTCTCCTTTTATTTTTATTTTGATATGTCAATTAAATATAAATAAGATATAAAATTTTAATTGATGTGTCAAAATATAAGTGAAGGAAGACAGAGAAATGAGAAAACCTATTTCTATTCTAAAGTATATAGCAAAATTAAAGTATTACATCATTTTAGGAAAACAATGGTTTAATTTTTAAAAGTTTTATGGGGAATATAATTTTAAGTTAGGATTAATGAATATTTTGGTCCTGTGAATATGATGAGATTTGGTTTTAGTCTCTACAGAAAAATTTCTTAGATTCTGTTCCCTAGACGTTTTAAAACTTTAAAATTCGTCCATATTGTTAGGATACCTCCGTTAAGTGATGATGTGACAAACGGAGTATCACGTCATCATTCTCACGTGTAAAAAAATATTAATTTTAAATTCCACAAAAAATTTTAAACTAGTTTTTGGTCCCTTAAAAAAAATTAAGATTATAGGGACACAATTCTAAATTTTTTTTTTATCGGGACTAAAACCAAAATTTGTGAACTTTACAGGGGCCAAAAACTTATTTAATTTTTTTTATGGAATTAAAAATTAATATTTTTTGTATATATGGCACTGATGAAGTAGTATTCTGTCTGTCACGTTATCACTTAATAGGGGTATCCTAACGATAGGGACGAATTTCAAAATTTTAAAATATTTAGGGATCAAAACCTATGAAAAACTTTTGGAGTGATTAAAATCAAATCTTATCCTATTTGTAAGGATCAAATATTCATTAAACCTATAAGTTATTTTATAGTTTAATTTAAAACACATTAAATATACAAAATAGACTAAGACTAATTATAGATAAATACTATTGCTTCACGTTCCAAGCCAACTTCCAGTTGACATGAATATGGCATAATGATATATTTTGTTTGAACAGCTTTAGACCTAGATTTGGCTAGATAATATCCCAACTAAGTATCAAGACCGAATGGGTCGATCCACTGTATAGCTCATTATTTAGACATGTTTAACAAAAGTAAAGTTAACAATGATGAATTAAATGTAGCAAAAAAAAAACACCAATGATGAATTAATAAGTATTTATAAAAAAAAAAATTAATTAATAATAGAACAAAATAAATATAGTTTTTTCAAGTAGCCGAATTTTCAACAATGGTGAGTCACCTGTATTGTTAGAATCATATCAAATCTCTTCGAAGAAAGAATTTAGATGTTGAAGATATCCAAACTAATTTTAGTTATTATAAACGAAAACATGTTAAAAATCCTAATTTTTCTATGCACTCCAATGCGATGATGATTTTTAGATGATGACTTTCTTTTGGATGGATGCTAGATCAAAAGTAGCTTACCAACAGTTTAGAGATAATATAACTTTTGATACCATGTATAAATTCATTAAGTATAGTATGTTGTTTGTCCCCCATTTACTGAATTGAATAATTACTATTGGTCAATTATGTTTCGCAGTGCTTTATTACAGGATAAGTGATAGAATTCTTTTATATGGCTGTTTCATACATGACTTAAGACATTGGAAGGAAAAAAAAACCTATATCTATCATAATTGATCATAATTTAGCAATTAGAGCTGTCTAGCAAAAGTATCTCTAGAAACCCAACATCACTTTTGCTTGTAGCACATTTAGGAAGAAGTTTCCTGAAAAGTTAGCTCACATGCATATATCACAAAAGATCTGTTTTCAAGCGTGACCTTAAAAGATGCATCCTAGATTCACTAAGTATTCAAATGAAAGCGCTTAATCAAAGAGTATAACTTGGAGGGAAATGAATGCCTCCACGGATTATACAATTTTAGAGAATTATGGACACCTATTTATAATAGAAGTACATTCTTTATATGGGTGTTGTTCAAAAAAACGAGAGTATTGATGCTTTTTTTTTATTCTTGTAGATGCGACAACAACACTAAGAATTTGTGGTGAAGTTTGAAAAGGTAATTGGTAATCGCTTAGAGGCAAAAAGAAGGAAAAATTATTAATCTAGGCACAAATCTTGTATTTTGTGTACTAGGTCTAAACTTAAATCAGGAGGATGCTGCATCTATTTATATAAGAAATATTTATGGTAAATTTCAAGATGAACTTGAGAGATCAATTAATTTAGTAAGCAAAATATTAGAAGAGATAATGAGCCCTAGATATGTTTATTAGGTGTTTAGTTGCTCTAATGCTCGAGATAGGTTTATCGTTGATATAGATTTTGACTCAGATTTCTACATGTGGCCGCCAAATATATGAATTATGGGAATATTGTGTAGATGTATACTAATAATTTTTCAAACAAAAAGAGTTTTTCAAAATTCTAATCATTTTGTTTTGCATGCAACATTCACTACAAAAGAATAAGTCATTTAGAGATCGATTTTTACCAATCGATCCTCAGATCACTCGCTAGTCATTTTAGGCACTGATTTTGTCTAAATTGGTCTCTAAAGAACTTCTTTTTTTTTTTTTTTGTAATGATTTGACTAAAAATGGTAGCAAAGGTATTGAGATCATATATAATATCACCGGAAACGGGAACCTCCTTCCTTCCTGAAAAAAATCTCCGCTCATGTGACAATGATCTCTATAAAAATCCCCCAACATGAGGGTAAGTTGACAACCGCAGCGACAGAGAAAAAATAAAATATGATATAAATATAGAATTATTATATAGAATATATGGTGTTTCATATGCAATATATTCAACTCTGGTATATCAAAGAATAGTTCAAAATCATTAAGTAGTATAAAGGTGTCAAAAATTACACATATTTAAGTGTTTATTTGATTGCGATTTTTTTAATGTCAACGATGAAGTGGGCTTTCCTAGACATTTTTTATCAAAGCAAGTTTTTTTGCTTTCACGAAAACAGTTTTTAAGACCTCACAACAACTAAAACTACCGGATTCTAAATTAATCATTCATTTTTCTTTTTAAAATTGGAGAATGCAAATTAATATCCGAAGGTATTAGTTAAAGAGTTTAATTGTTATATATTGATAGTATAAAATATTTTTATATAGACATTTAATCATAAGTTGTTCACATCAGTAAAAAAATTGACTTTTATCCTAATTATCTTAAAAATCATTCATATCATGATTATTGATTGATTGTTTGTATAAAAATATTTTACATTGTCAATATATAACAATTAAACTCTTAATTAAAAAGTCTAAAAAGATAAATTTGCATTAAACAATTATGAATTTGACTCTCAATAAAAACTTTTTCTTTTTCGACAACTTAGTCAATATCTTTACACCGTGTTTATTTTTGGTGAAATAGCGGAGAAAGAGATACGTGAGAAAGGGACAACTTCTCTTGTTTGGTTGAGGTGAGAATTAGAAAAGAGAGATAAAAATCCCTTGGGACCCATAAATTTTGCAAGCTTCGCTTATATGAATGAAAGGGGCGTGGAGGAAGTTGCATTTGAGGCGGGCAGAAAACATTGGAGGGGGGGGGGGGTGTAATTAAATGGTTGAAAAAGTTAACAATAAAATAAAATTATGTTGAATCAAAATAAAATTAATGGTATACAAAAATTTAGAATCGAACCCAATTCATAACGAATTATATAATTTAAAAATTAATCATATGAAACTAATAATTTTAATTAATTAAATTAACTTAAATCAATTAATTGATTTAATTATTTATAATAAAATAAATTAACTAAGAAATTTAATTTATTAATTATTTTGAAATAAAAATTAAATAAATTTTGAAAGAAGATTAATTCACATATTATAAAATTATATATATACGTTTATTTTATTTTAAGGTATTTATGTCTTTTCAAAAAAACACTATATTTCTCTTTTCTCACTCTCTTCTCAACCAAATGAAAGGAGAGACACAAATCCACTTCTCCCTCTCTTCTATTTCTAGAAAGGCTCATTTTAATCCCTAATAATATTTGAGATACCACTTTTTGTTCCTGAGAAAAAAAACTCACCGATCAGTCCCTGACAATGACAAAAGAGAGACAATTCAGTCCCTCCGTTTGTCATCACATTAAACATAGCGTTAAAGTGCTAATATATATCATCATTGTGCCCAGGTGTCTATTAAACTCGTCCATATAGCATGTGTTGGTGCATCTGGTATGATACATCTGATGCATGCGGTGTGATGCTTTTAACATGAAGGGACTAATTTGTCCCACGATAGAAATTGTCAGGGACTAAATTTGGTTACTTAAATAATACTTAAGGACTTTATTGGGTCAATACATAATTATTTTTATGATCTATTATATATGTAGGGACTATTATCTGGCTACCTGACATACTAAAGATACAAATCATCACTTTAATGTTATGTTTAGTATGGAAACAAATGGAGGGACTAAAATGTGCCTCTTTTATCATTCTCAAAGATTATTCAATGAATTTTTTTTCTTAATAATACCTCAAAAATTATGAAGGACAAACCTTTACTCTTCTATTAAATCAAACAATACACTACGAGCATGTTTGGGAAGGATAGATTTTTTCCATTTCAGTTATTTTTTGATTAAAAAGCTGTTTCATACATAATCTATCATGTTTGGCAATTAGCTTAAATTTATAAAAAAGCTTTTTTTGGAGGAAAAAAGCTGTTTTATGTCATCTAATTTGTTTTAGCTTAAGATTGTTATGATTTGATTATTTCTTATTCTCAAAACTCTCTTCCTTATTTATCCCTACAAAACTAACTTTCAAATAAATATTATTAAATTATACAAATAACTTCATACCCTTTTTCGTAATTTATTATATAAAAAGCGATTTTTTTAGACCATCCAAACAAAAAAGATTATCTTGAAATCGATTTTCAGCAAACAGGCCCAAACAAAAATAGATTCTAATTATAATTGATTATCACAATAATCGATTATTTATAAATCGATTATAAGCATAATTTTTTTTTCAACTTTTTCAAACACATTCGAAATCTATTTTATTTCTCACATCTATCTCTCTTTTCATGCTCTTTGTCACATCTTTCTCTCTTCTCGTACTCTTTCCCCCAACCAAACATAGTGTAGGCTTAGCTTACAGGTTAGCAAGACACGTTAAAATTTAATAAATACTTGGACACGTGACACTCGGTAACCGCAGCTGTATTATTGGTATCCGCAGCGTGACTTGTCGCGAGATGGTGAAAGAGTGCCTCAGGATACGATGGACAAGTTTTTTTTTTTTTTTTTTTTTGATAAAAACAATTCACAAGTTAAGTTGTTAAAAGTTAAAAACTGCATATGAATCAATAATATTTGGGGATTTTTACGAAAATAATATAATTTGATTGGAGAAATATGAAAGAAGTGTAAATTTTATAAAAATAACGTGATTGGGATAAGTCATGATGGAGATGTACGACTTACACAACAAATTCATACATCTAACACACGACTTTATTTTATATTGTTTAAATTAAAAAAAAATCTTAATTACACTGAAGTCGTAGAGGTAGAATATAACTTTTGTTTTCCAAATTTTTTTTGAGGAAGTCGTATATGGGGAGTACGACTTCCATGAAATGAAAAATATTGGAGTCGTAGGTCTCACCTACGACTTGTTCAACTTTTATAAAAAAAAGTGAGTTAATCGTGGGTTGTATCCACGACTTCAGTGCAATTAGGATTTTTTTTAATTTAAACAATATAAAACAAAGTCGTGTGTTAGAGGTATGACTTTGATGTGTAAGTCGTACTTCTCCATTACGACTTACCCCAATCACGTTATTTTTATAAAATTTACACTACTTCTATATTTTTCCAATCAAAATATACTCAGTTGGTAAAAAAGCCTAATATTTCATATCTTTGGAGTTAAACTATCTTATTTATTATTCAATTTTTTTATATTATTATATATATATATATATATATAATATAATATTATTACATAATAATATGAAAACTGTATATCAAAATATATATGATTAGAATTTTTCTACAACTTTAACGTATAAATAATATCATATTATAATAATATTAGATTAAAATTATTAAAAATAATATAAATGTACTTGTACTTAAGTAATACTAAAAATATTTTACTATAAAATGATATATATCAATAACATTATTTAAAAATAATAAAGATTTAAATTGATTCTTAACAAAAAAATATAATAATATTTTGATTCCTAAAAAATAAAAAATATCAATTTAATTATCAAAAATATAAAATATGAATCAAATTAATTATTTTTAAAATAATTTTAAAAATATTTTAATTTTTATGAGAAATTATTTTTATTCATATTTATATTCACAAAAATTAAATTAACAATTTTATCAAGAACTAAGTTAAATATTTATTCTATTTAAAATTAGTTAAGCATCATCATAAATTAGACAGCTAGACAAAAGGGACGTTGATGGTGGCCTCTCAACGCAGGCCGGTAGAGCCCACAGGGGCAATGGTTCATGACTTTTTCCCTGCACACTCCTCTCCACTCTACTGTTTTTTCCTATTCTCGTTTCATTTCTCTCTCTCAATCACGCGTGTTCCTGTAGTCATGTATATCTGAAATCAGTAAATATTCAATCTAATTCTTAAAATTAGAGAAACATATTAATATAATTTTTTATATTATTAATATTTTAAAATAATTATTAAAATTATATAAAATTAATTAGATTTATTTCTTCATATAAATATTATATGAATTATAATGATATTAATTAATAATATTAAAAATAGATTTAAAACTAAATAAATAATAAGAGAGATATATTTATTAACGGAATTAAATGAAAAAACAAAATTGAATAATATTTTATGATTTTAAAAATTATTTTAAAATATTCATATCATTTTAGGAACATGGTAGAGTATTTACTGTATCTGAAATTACAGGATGGAAAGTTCTAGATTTTGGCCACGTGATTAGATATGCCACAGTTTGATAGATATGAGGGACCCATGCGCATTTGTTGAGGTTGGACTGTTCACAGAAAAAATCTAGGCCTAGATCTCAAAAAGTGGGGAGATGATGATAGACTTACCCTTCGAGGCTGGAGACGGGGTGCGGAGCATTTGGCGGGAGACCAGGTTACCGAGTGTTGGGGAGGTACAACTCTCAAAAGAGATTACAACTTGGTGACGTGTAGGTAGTAACAAAACATGTATTTCATCGTTAGGCATAAAAAATATCGGTTATCATATCGTATACTAAATTTCATTCTTGGCTTAATTGCATTTTTGGTCTCCCAGGTATCACGATTGTGCAATTTTGGTCCCCCGGGTTTTAATTGCGCCAATTGGGTCCTCCAAGTATCACGATTGTGCAATTTTGGTCCCCAAAGTTTCAATTGCGCCAATTGGGTCCCCCACGTATCATGATTGTGCAATTTTGGTCCCCCAATTATCACGATTGTGCAATTTTTAACGTCAGTAGCCTACATAGGACACGTGGGACTAATTTGACACTTAGTGAAGTCAACTTGACAGTTTACAGGACATTCTTATAAGACAACATTGCCATATCACACAATTTAATGGTCAAATGCACGTCATTAAATGTCACATAAGAATGACACGTAAGCTGTCAAACTAGTCTCATTAAGTGTCAAATCAATCGCACATGTGTTTTGTAGGCTGTTGATGTTAAAAGTTGCACAATCGTGATACTTGGAGGACCAAAATTGCACAATCGTAATACTTGGGGATCAAAATTGCACAATCATGATACGTGGGGGACCCAATTGGCACAATTGAAACTTAGGGGACCAAAATTGTACAATTATGATATTTAGAGGACCCAATTGGCGCAATTAAAACCCGGGGGACCAAAATTGCACAATCGTGATACCTGAGGGACCAAAAGTGCAATTAAGCCTTCATTCTTACTTCCACCCTTTGCTACCATTCCATTGGCCACCCCCACCCCCACCTAGTTGCTTTTTTGTGTGCCGTGTCGCAAATCGCTATGTCGTGCTCCCACCGTCTTCTATGGGTAGCTTATCTCTTATGTTCCTCTGCCGTGTCATGTCCCGGTTGCAACGATGATTAACATTTACGTATTGTTTGAAAAGGAGAGAGATTGATAGGAAAGAAATAAGATGGAAAGAAATATAAGAAAAGAGAGAATGAATAAAAAATGAGTAAATATTTAGGTTATTTGGATTGAGAGAGGTATGAGAGGAAAAAACGTTAAATTTTCTTGGAAAAACATATTTATCCTAATAACATATTTGCAAATTCCAATCATAATTTTGCACGGTCTTTCTCTGTTCTCTCGCCATGTTTGAAGGGTAACGTTTACAATGAAACACCTTAGAATATGGTACATCGATGAGGCATTTAAAACAGCCGTTAGATTTATTAGTATAATATTGAATGGTTGAGATTGTTTTGTTTAAAAAAAAAAAATTAATCGGAGACCTGCTGTGGTGCTTTGTTAGGAAATTATAATATAGTCCCTGTGTTTTGCCCTATTTTTGCAGATAGGGACTTATCTTCTCCTTCATCCCACCGTGTTTGCTTCGGGGTGAAAGTTGAAAGAAGATGGCATGATCACTGCAATTGAAGGCTCCGCCAACCGCCGCCGCCTCAAACGGTGAGTTCTGTTACCGATCTCCATCCTCCATCGAGCAATGAGGAGAAAATGTCGTCGTTAACCGAAAGATGTCACCAGAAAAGAAATGTGGTGGTTGATACACCGTCATATTCGATGGTGGAAGCTCCGGCAGCCGCGTCGACGTGAAGACGGGGAAGCACCACGCCCTTCGATTCCACCTATTCCAGAAGAACGGGAGGTAATTTTGGGTTTTATGTTCGAATCATATTTTTCTCCGTGATTCCTAAAATTGAATTTTGAATTTTCTTTTGGTTTGGAATACTAATGTTGTCGTTAAGTGGTGTAGAATCAGCTTTGTTTGGAGCTTATTTTGTGTTATTTATTAATATTAATTTGAATAAGCCTATATTATCGAAGGTACAAGTTTTAATTAGTGTTGTAAATGTTAGGCAAATTGTTGATTTTTATTATTGATCCTCATGCATTCATCGTCATTATCCTTGGTAAACAACATACCTTGTGCCCATAAGCAGTTGTGGGATGTACTGAAATGTAGAGTTGAGTGTATGCCCAGACATCAGTTTCGCAGAACATAGCTTGTATGCATCTAAATAAAATTATTGTCTTTACCTTGATAGTTATGGTATTGAAAAATGATTTATGCATATTGAAAAATAGGGTGAAAAGAAGAGGAATCTCATTTGAGACAGTTAGTTGTTGTGTTGATTATTTGAATGTTAGAATGGTAATGAAAGTAAAATTGTTGGGGTTCTGATAGAAGAAGGTAATTGTTGGGATTTGATCAGTGAAGAGGGTGTTTGGCAAAGTAAAAATGTTGACATAGACTAGGAAGATTACGTCCTTGTGTAAGAAGAAGATATAGTAGAGGAATGAGTTGGACTTCCGTGGATTTGATTGAAGCACTGGATATAGTTGACGGAATTGAGGTCTGTGGCTTTGATGGCACCATGGCTGCAGTAAAAAATCACCTCCTGCTTGGTTGAGTAAAGCCACAGAATTAATGGTTTGGAATGACAAGCTATCCATTTTTGTCATCATATTAGTGAATTTGTAGATGGCTCTTGGTTGAGTAAGGGCACACTGTGTGTAGACTCATCGTTCATGTAAGGGTGCATTTTGTGTAGAGTGAGTTCAACAAAGTTTTGTTGGGTAAGCAAGGGTGGAGGATCGTTACAAATGAGAACACTCTGATGTCAAAAGTTTTAAAAAGTAAATATTACCCAAGGTCCAATATTTTGGCAGCCCCAACAGGTTTCCAACCAAGCTATGGTTGGAGGAGCATTATCTGTGCTAGGGAAATGATTGAGCTTGGATATAGATGGTCAGTTGGTAATGGGAAGAAGGTGTGCATCTGGTCAGATAACTTGCTGCCTACCCAAGCAAATTCAAAGTTTTGTCTTTTCCATGAATGCTAATCTTTTCTGTAAAATAAAAATAAAAATAATGAAGTAACTGATGCTGAACATATTAGTAACAGATTCAATGCTATTAACTGATTCACGACAGCAACAGATTCACTTACAAGTTATTGTTAATGGATTCACCCAACAGATTCAGTAGAAAAATAAGCAACGTCCATAATTGATTCAGTCAGAATAAAATAAAGGTATTCATTATTCACTTGCAACACAAATAAGTAATTACTCGCAAGAGAATCGATTCACTCACAAGAGAATCGATTGACTGGAAAGAAAAGTAACTGATTCACAAGCTATCCATAATCGATTCACTCACAAGAGAATGGATTCACTCGCAAGACAAGTAACCGATTCAGTAGCGGAAATATACATAATCGATTCACTGAAAATAAAAATAACCGATTCATATTCAGTTGCAACACAAATAACTGAATCGCGGTAAATTCATGTGCAAAACAAATAACAACCCTAATCGATTCACTCGTAAGAGGAGTAACCGATTCACTAGGTAATCGATTACAAATTTTGATAAGTAATCGATTGCCCATTGAAATTGGTAATCGATTACCAATTTCAATAGGTAATCGATTACAAATTATGTGGCAGCCGCCCAAATTTTCTCGGATGTCCCTCCTCTCATAAGACCTGTCTGCAATTACTTAAATTTTACTTACCTACAAATATCGCATAAAATCGGCTACACACGGTCAAAAAACTCCCTCACCGGTGTGCCACATGTTGAGATACTTCATGCTAGCATCCACCTGTTTGAAGAGAAAAGTTTTTTTTGGTGGGATCCATGGAAAGTTTTCCACCTATTTTGTTTTCTCTTCGTATCGAACAATGAAAAATGTCTTTTTCTCTCACACTTCTCTCTTCTAAACCTCTCACACTTCTCTCTTCTAAACCTCTCTCTCTCCAAACTCTATTGAAAAAAACAAAGCATTAACATAGATCTGTTGTGTGTGATTGTTTGCTTCTCGATCTATTGTCCTCCTCCCAGATCCGTGTGGTAGCGTGAACAAAATGAACACCAAGAAGCAAACAAATGCTTCTAGCCCTTATTAAATTTGAAACCAAAAAATATTAGTGAAACCCAAATTTCCTTTTGCCGCCACTAAGGTGTTCCTATAATACTCTGTAACTGCTACGCATGCGGAGAATGCGCTGAAGGTTCTCGATGTCACCGTCGTCGGAGGGAAGGACATGACCAATGATCTGGATAGAATGTCGAACGATCACTTATTTGTTACTGGAAACCTTACATCAAATCTAAAGAAAGTAGCACTACCCAGAAAACCCAAATTTCTAAAAAAAACTAGTTGGAATAAAAATTTGGCAAAATCAGATGCAAGGCACAACAATATGAGAAGGAAATGTGGAATTGATGGGTTGGAAACAACTACTATTGCAAGGGATCAATATCTTTTACTAGGTGAAAAAGTAACCAATATCATATGGGATATCTTGTTTGATTGGTACGGTAACCGTGATGTGTTGTTGATTTTGGTTAGTGAAGATAAGGCACAACAACAAGGGATACGAGGGAGCTGGGGTATGTTGTTTTTGCTACTCATGCTCAGCTTCGTTGACGGTTGGGTGGGGTGGGATAAGTTGAGTGGATAGGGGAAAATTATCATTTTCTTTGTGACTTTTTCAACCATTATCCAGTTTCAATATCAATTGTTCACTTATTTTAATAATATATCTGTTGATGAATTTAAACGTTTCATTGGTCTACCATATTTTTTATTACTTGATGCTAGACGTCACCTACAACTTTTAAGTTAATTCAGTTCATCATAGGTTTAAGTTGTGTTTGAATGAACAAATTTCAGTTTATAAAAGATTGGGTCACATATGCTCCGGTTCACTTAACATGGTTCACTCATATTGAACCTAAGTGAGTTAGATTGGCTCGCTGATAATCCGCTGGCTTATCTAGTTTTCTCTATTGTTTTGGAGTGAATTTTATTAATTAAGTTGAGTTGAATACTTTATTTGGCGCGAATTTGACTTTGTTAGCTTAATTTAGTGATTAGAGTTAATTTATTTGTTTTGTCATAATTATAGTTAGGTTTTGGTTTATGTATTCTATTTTATCAATGTTGTGATTGCAAGGTATAAAGAGTTGAAGACAAGGTCAAGAAAAGGGCAAAAAGTTGCATTATAGGACTACGTCGGGCGTAGGAAATCTCATATGAACGCAAAACAGAGGAAAAAATCGAGTGTTGTCTGAGCACGTTTAGCCGAGCGAAATTTGTTGAGCCGGGCAGAATTTGAAATTGGGTTGGGCGGAATGTATTTACCTGGGAGGAATTTGCTGAAAAAAACGTTTGCTTCTGTGTTAGTTGCACCCAACAGATGGTAATTGCATCGGGCGACATCGACGATTTATAAACTTTATAACTACATGTTTTTCACATTTTAAAAGGGATATTTCCATCCTTTAGCCTCCAAATGCTGAGGGAACACCCTTGAAAACCTAGTTAGGCATCTTCTTAGAGGTGGAAGGGAGAAAGAGGAGGCATCTTCATCATTCATCTCATTCTTCATGGAGTTTTTTTATCCTTGCTCTTTTCTTTAGTTTTTTTGGTATTTATTATGTTTCGTTAAACCTATTTGTTAGAAGAATAATGTAATTTTATTATTAATGAGTTTTAATCTTAATTGAGTTATGCTATAACCTTTTTCCTTTGTTAAGTGTCTATTGCTATGCTTCAGGCCCTTAGATGCTTGATCGCCATTCAATTGATTTGTTGGCTCATGTTTTTGCCAGAGTTAGGGAGATATGAGTTTCGTTTCTTGCACTGGATGCCATGAATGACATTGATCCAGAGATAGATAATGTAGTTTATGTGGTCTTTGTTTAAATTCCATAAATCTTCATGATCTTGATCTATTCATTTGACCTAAGAGATTATGCTTGTTAATAAGGTTTGGGTAAGGTTGTTTCGCCAAAGAGATTTGGGTTATAACCAAATTAAGGAATTTGGCCTTCAACATTGGAATTGTGGTTAAGATAACAAAATTAAAGGGTAATTCAAATGGTGTTTTGTCTATGAAGTATTCAGATTCATAATTAAATGAAATTAGACACCTAACGGTTTTATCATTATTCTTGCATTCTAAGTGTTTGTTTAATTGTTTAAAAGAAAAACCCAAAAAGATTGAATTTCTTGTATTGCTTCATTTATTTTCTTGGGATTTTTTCAAACCTATTTCGTAGTCTAAATAATTGTTTACTTTGTGAAGTGGTAGTTGGTCACCCAATACTTGAAAACGATACTTGATTCCTCATCGTTTATTATTACTTGCATCGATCTGGTACACTTGTCGAGAACTCATCACTTACCGATTCAACAAACTTTTTTTTATGCTTTGTTTTGTTTGAGAAAGAAAATGGAAAGAAAGAAGATAGAAAGAAAGAATGTGGGTAAAAAGAATGTGATAAGAAAAGTAATGGATTTTAAGAGTTATTTGGTATGAGATAAACATGAAAGAAAATGAAAAGAAAGAAGATGATATTTTTTAATAGACAATTATCCCACTGCATGATGAGGGGCTGCTGGTAGATGAGGGATAAATTTGATATTTCATATTATTTTATCTTTCTCCCTCCCTTATATTCTCACTAGATCATGTACCCGTGCGATGCACGGGTGTATCATGTTTTTCTATTTTTTTTGTTTGAATACTTTTTTTAAAATGTAGAAAGTAACACATTAAAATATTAACAAATACATATTTGTGATGTATTTGAATGGTTTGGGAGGGAGATTTGTATGTTTGAGTCATTAAAGTTAAATCGTTGGGGAAATGTACTTTTGTGAATAACTCTTAAAACGACGTCATGGTTTGCAAATTATCATTCTCTTAGATGCTCATTAAGTTATCTCACTAATGCTGAATGATTGTTCTATCGTTGTTGACATATTTGCTTCTTTATACAAGAAAAATTAACATAAAAAATGATAAGATATAACCTTAGTTTCCTATTTCTAATCATTGAATAATCTATTCTGTTCAAATAAAAGTACAAAACTTCAAAGGATATTCCAAAAAGGTATAGTTTGAACGGTCCCTTCTAATACTTACATCTCCATTGATGCAAAATCAGCGATCGTCCTTGTAACACCCTAAGTTTAACAAGGACCAACCCCAATAGAGGTCTATAACAACAACAACTTTGACCAATGATGTAAAGCTCAAAAAAATCACAAATATTTTTTTTTTGCATAGAAAAATTAAATATTAACATATCATTATTTATAATCTCTACTGTTTTTGTTCTTTTGAAGATAATTTAAGACATGAATCAAATGTAAATATAGATACACTAAAATAAAGATACACTAAAATAAACATACCATAAATCCTCAACTCTAGGGAACAATATACTATTAAGTCGTGACTTAAGGAGACTCAATATTTAAATAATTAAAATAATAAATATACTAAAGAAACATATATACATAAATTCCCTCAATGAGACAAAAAATACCAAATATACTCCAATCATTATGAAGTGATTTTACAAATATGCCCAAGCCACTACTTTAATATAAAGATAAGTGAACATAAATATTTTTTGTGTTGGACCCACCAGTTTTTTCTTCTCCCTCTATTTTCTCTCCGTAACCAAATGAGAGAAAATTACAAAATCATTCTATTTTCTCTCATTCCAGTTTCTTTCCTCCCATTTTCATCCAAACCAAACAAACTATTAATTTTCCAGAAACCACCATTTTATAATTATTACCATCAATAGGACCCGTTATTTACAAATATCACATACCTAATATCGTAAGTTATAATGGATGGTAAACGACCCATTTTCAATTGTAAGTTAGAGGAATTTATAAATATACCATCAATTTATCCCACCACACGAAAGGCACAATTATGATTAACATGTTGCACAAGAGAAATGTTATCAATACATTCATTTCAATACTTTCTTGAACAATTTTTTATTATTGGATGAATTTTATATGAGACGCTCTAAACTACGTAGATCCATTATATATTTAATGAATCTTATATGAACTTCATCCAATTATAAAAAATATACTATTTGCTTTATTCTTTTTCTTGAAAGTCGAATTCAGTCATCCACCATCTTCACCTTCACAGTTAAGAAACTTTATATTGACCTGGATTATGACCTTGTGATTTGGTAGAAGCCTCTGATGGGCTTACTAGCCTTTCCATCCTCATTCAACGAGGGGTTTTGTTAATGGCACCTCCAAATTACTAAGGACCCCCCATAAATAGTGTGTATTTATCAAAATACCCCATCAAAAAATAAAGTATTTGCGAGTAAAGGAAATTTTTCTTCACTCGCAAATATGATATTTGCGAGTACTTGCTTTACTCCCAAATATCATATTTGCGAGTGAGCAATTCTCAAAAAATAACTCACTCACAAATATCATATTTACGAGTGAAGAAGATATTTGCGAAAATGCTATACTTATTTACGAGATTCCAAAAAAAATTACCAACTTGCAAATACCTTATTTACGAGTGAAGAAAATTTTTTCACACTCGCAAATACCTTATTTGCGAAATCATCCCGTAATCGCAAATAAGGTATTTGCGAGTGAAGTGAAATTTTTCTTCATTCGCAAATATGATATTTGCGAGTACATGCTTTACTCGCAAATATCATATTTGAGAGTGAGCAATTCTCAAAAAATAACTCACTCGCAAATATCATATTTGCGAGAGTGCAAACATTTTTTCTATTAGCAAATAACATATTTGCGAGTGAGCCAAATGACAAAAAAAAAATTAATTTTAAGGAGATATTTTGATAAATACACTATTCATAAGAATGTCCTTAAAAATTTTAGGGGTATCCTTAGGAAAGCCCCATAACAAGGGTTGCATTGTCCCTATAATATTCCTTATGTATGAGTCCTCTCCTTTTTGGGCCTAGGCCTCATTAAGGAAAAGTTTGGAACTTTGAATTATATGCGATTTACCAAAATAAATTAAATGAATATTTTATATTTTAATTATATAAAAACTCATTATTATAGGATAAGTAACCAAAAAGGGCAAAATGCTCTAGACATACAGGGACAGTGACTTGTGAATGATTATTTTATTTTTAGGAATTTGTACTCACGAATAATATTTATAATTAAAAAGCAGTAGCTAATATTATTTAAGTTCTGCATAAAACCAAATAAAATTTACGTTAATTAATATTTATAACAATAAATTTTTTTTATATGTTAATTATAAATGGTAGGTTAAACTAATCATTTGGTCTCTATACGTAACATTGATTTTGAATTTGGTCCCTATACGTAAAAAGTTTTAAAATTGATCCCTACATATATAATTATTTTTAATTTGGTCCTCACCGTTTATTGGTGTTATAACACCGTCACGTGATAGGGACCAAATTCAAAATGATTGTCACATGTAGGAATCAAATTGAAAATGATTGTTACGTGCAGGGATCGAATTCAAAATAAAAAATTGAATTTGGTCCCTATATATGACAATCATTTTTAATTTGGTCCCTATATTTAAACTTTAACAAACGACGTTATGATACTAATAAACTGCAGGGACCAAATTAAAAATAAATATAAATGTAGGGACTGATTTCAAAAAAATTCTCGTATAGAGATCAAATTCAAAATTACCGTCACGTATCAGGACCAAATGATTAGTTTAACTTAAATGGTATTTCGAATATTCATACGTTGCTAAAAAAATTAATATTTTGTATATTTAAAAAATATTAAATTTGATAAAACAATAATCTATTTCTTAAAATCATTATAAAATTAAAATTTTTTAAATACAAAATAGTTATAGATTTTCATTCATATTAACAATAACAATAACAATTACTTCCACTGTATCTAAAAGAAGATTATTTGGCATTAACAAAAGTGAAATAGAATAGAGGCAGACATAGTGTTGAGAGTACAAAAACCTCACGCATCATTTCTCTGTCTTTGTTGCGCGCTCGCCGAAACCCTTATTCCTCTGCACACCGCAATCTCGTTCTCCATGGGTACGTTTTCTTCATCTCACATCTTGCTTCCAATATCGATTACCATTTCGTTTTCCTCTTCGCAGTTAACTGCATAATTTCCCCCTTCTTTATTTAGATCTGCATGTTCCAAGTTATTGACAGGGTTTATTCTGATCCGTGCCGCGTTGTTGTTAATTCTATCGATCGATGAACAATCGATATTTGTCTTTTTGGTTTCCTTACTGCTCAAATTGTAGTGATTAGGATTTCTTGAGTGTGTAAATTGATGCGGTTATAGTGAATGTATTGAGCTCAGGCTTGTGATGTTTCAATTTGTACTTTCCTGTTCTGCTCACCAATTTATCACGCTGTCTTGTGTGTTATATTGCTTTGCTCGCAGTTCAATTGTATTAGCATGTTGTGGTAGTAAGGGAATTCTTATGGAAGTAAACTGAGTTGCGTGTTATGGTGTTGGTCTTTACTAGGGTAGGGGCTTAATTCAATTTAATTTACTCTCTTTAACTTCCATTCGTACTGAAGAATTTTTTTAAAAATGAATTATTGCTTTTCCTGAATCAAACAAAAGAGATTCAACTTTGAGGTTTTAAAGAGCTTGGGGAGTTGGAGGAAATATTTATGTCTGTTTTGTTTGAATGGTAGATATTGAGGAAGACATCCGTTCTTTACAGCTTGAGTCAGCAGGTAATCCAAAGGCCTGTTGATTTTTGCATTTTTATTCTTTTCACTATGTATCAGTGGTTTTGTACTTTTTTTCCATTTTCTTTTAATCTTTCCATCAGATCTTGATTGTGATAAAGCAGAAGAAAATAATGGGGTGGTAAATCCAGAGGATGGAAAGCCAGAAGAAGTTGAGAAATATGATAAGATGGACGAAGGTAGGAAGTGACATTCTGTGTTTTCCTGCCCATTGTTTTGTTTCTATTTTCTCTCAAAATAAATCTCATTAATGTCAAAAGTGTACCATATTATACTTCAAGACTCTGCCATGTTTCTGTCCTTTATTTTTTTGGTGCTCATTTGCAAACTGACTTTCATCTGAAGTATTTTTTTTACAGCAATCTTCTTCTGATTCTTACATGTGTGAGTAAATGCTCCATATAGTAGCTCCTTTCGTTCCCCACTTAACACAATCAATTGTAAACTTTCATTTATTTAGAAAGATTGTTTTGAGGTAGAAAGTTATTATCAATTGTTTCTTGATAGAATCCGGTACTTATGATGAGTGTTAGTATTTTTGGTTATATCTCATCCAATTTGTGACAAGCTTGGTTATGCCTATTTGCTTTGTTAGCACTAGAGAAATTGCTTGCCTATTATGGATATTGTTGGGAAGTTCATGTATGTAACTACTTGTTGGGATCTAGTTTGGCACCCAATGCAACCTTTTCTCCCTTGGCCTTCTCTGACTGACTCTATCCTTACCTTTCAAAAATGATGAAGAAGTAATTTTGCATCTTCTAGCAATGAAGTCTTAATAGCTTCCTAGAACATGGAAAAATGAAGAATGCATTAGCTCTGTGTTCTTTTTGATTGTTTTATTGGTTGCTTGCTGCCTATGCTGTTACTTTACTGACGTATTAGTATGAATCAATGATGGAGATTAGCGGAAAAGGCTTCGTTGTTGTTGTTGTAATGATGGATATTGGAGAGCATTATATGAAGAATTTGACTTTGTTGTTTTCAGATCCAGAGCAAGAGGTTCAAGCACAGCCTGTCCAGGCTGAGCCAAAAGGTAACTGGGAAATGTATTTAGTTTTCAAGTATTTGATTATGTACATATTGTGAATTTAGATTGCTGTTTCAAAATCAGACAGCTCATTGCTGCCAATAAAGATATAAATGTCCATTTTCTTGCGCCCACTTCTTGATTTTGATTTGTAGTGAAAGATAAGGAAATTCCTCCTGTGCAAGATGAAGAAGATGATCTGGAGATGCAGAAAAGACACGTGAATGTTGTGTTTATTGGTCATGTCGGTAAGTTGATGAACTCTACATGGTTCCTTTATCGTTATATGGGTTACTGCGGTTTCTTATTGCCTTTTGCTTAGCTTTGATGGCCATTCAGTTGGTTCATGTGTATCGTGTGGATTATAGGATTAGAAAGCCATTCAACTGCTTATTGTTCTTGAACATCATGAATTTTAGATGATGATTAGACTACTAAAGGAGTTACGGGTGTTGCTTCTCCTTGCTGCCTCCCTTTTTTTTTTTGTTTTTGCCTTTCAAGACAGGAAGAGAATAAACGAATGCTCCTTGGACTTTGATGACATGCTTTTGCCTTACTTCTTGTTCATGTGGTGATCGAGCTATATTCCATGAATGTCTAAATTTGCATTCTTATTCATATGGTGGTGCACTTGATGAGGATTATTCTGAATTTCATTGGCTATTCCACTATTGTAGTAGTATGGGATTTAAAAGTGGCCTTCCTCTCATGGTTTATATGTTGGGTTCCCATGTTCACTCAGTATATTCAGTTGAACCCTCATCTTTTTATTGTAAAATTAATGTTTTCTAGCATTAATTTATTACTGTATTTCTTTATTTAGATGCTGGTAAGTCTACAACTGGTGGCCAGATACTTTTCCTCAGTGGTCAGGTTGATGAACGGACTATCCAAAAATATGAGAAAGAAGCTAAGGACAAAAGTCGAGAAAGCTGGTTAGCTCATTTACTTTGTTTGTTGATTGAAGGTGTTATATGTGTTTCAATGCTGCTTTGCTGCCGCATCATTTGGTTACTGCAAGTTAAGGTCTTAACTTACGGTTTTCTTCAGTCTATTTCACTGACATGAGGTTGAATTAGCCTGGCTAAAATAGGCATAGAACTTGTGTTGTAGTTGCCAATTTTGCACATATAGTCTAACAAAGTCATGAGATTATCTTCACTTTTTTAGCATTATGATAAGTTTTTAAGTTGTCCCACCTTCATTTTGTATTTAGTGGGATAGTATCTGTAGATCAGAATGTCCAATAGTTTTCAGCATTTTTGGTATTTATGGTTATGCAGTCCCAGGACAATAAAATGTAAACTGTGGTTCGTCAAAATGATGGGGTTTCTCAACCTATCATGATGAGCTTTATATATTATCTAGTAAGCATATTTGGTTTGATCTAGATGAGATTTCTCATTTCTGCGCATGATTATGCAGCTTCAGGCTTTACTTTCGTCTGAACTTGTTACTTTACCAAGTAATTTTTACTATGGACTGGACTATTTACTATTATATATCATAACTAAATTAATTCATATAAAACTGAAGTAAATAAATAGGTATTGCCTAAGTAAATAAATGAGTAGTTTGTCCTGCAATTTGCTTTGCTTAGAACGATTTGTATGATTGGTAAAGTCATGCAAATAGAACATTCACCACAAATTACACTATTGTGCATTTTAACTGTATGTGTTTTATATTTGAATTTTTTGATATTATTATGAGACCTTTTTTCTTATGGTTGTATCACACTGTCACTTTATATCCTTGGTTTGTATTAATGCGCACCTTGAGGTTCAACCGAGTGTTTGATCTTCCCTTCTGAAGGTTTTATATTTTTGCAACTGCATAACTAGAAATATTTATTTATGTGAAATCTCATGTTTTTTGCTAATGGAATTTGTGGCATGCTAATCTATCTATCTTATTGAATTTATTGTTTGCTTGTACATTAATAATTGCCCATTACTTTATAGGTTCTTATGCTTCTCTAATCCTAGCATGTGAACTTGTTCGTTATTTATTTTGCATGTTCTTGCATTCAATTATAAATTTAGACTAGTAGCACTATAAATTCAAGTTTCGGATATTTTATTGTCTTTTTAACTATTGGTCTCTTAATTGAAGCTCAGACACTTCAGAAAGTGATTAATGTCTGTGTTGTCAGAGTCAATGTGATACTTCAGATTTGTTGTGTTATGTCTATTTCAATGTTTATTAGCTTGTATGTTTTATGTATTTTATATATTTCACTTAACTGTGTCGGGTTGAGGTGCTCAAACTTTGAAGATATGGGGTGTGTCTGATTTGGGCTTGAACATATTATGTTCGTTGTTAATAGGACTTTTTTTTTTCTGGGGGTGGAGGATGGGGGAAGTGTGGGATCTTTTAGTTACTTGATACTTATATCAAATTAATAATTTGAAATTTATACGATAGGTATATGGCTTATATAATGGACACAAATGAAGAGGAGAGGGTAAAGGTATGAATGAATTTGCTGATAAAATATAACTGGTTATTCCATCCCATTTGATGTAGTTTTCCATTTTTGCTTGTTAATCATATGAATTTGCTTAGAACTCATAATTTAGATAAAATTGTGATACTTGCAGGGGAAAACCGTTGAAGTTGGAAGAGCACATTTTGAGACAGAGAAAACAAGGTTTACAATCTTGGATGCCCCTGTGAGTAACTATGTTGCATGATTCTTCTCGAATCAGTTTTCAATACTGTGGAATGCGTTTCTATTAAAAAACCAAGGACATGCATATTAATTGTCTATTATTAGTCTTCTGTTTTGGAATACTTAGAGGGCTTTCTCTGACAAATATTCTTCCCTTGCCTCAATTGATGTCTAAACTTATCTTTTAATATAATTCAAATCATTTGTGGTTTTGTGAGTAAACATTTAATATTGAATTACAATGGTTATGCAGGGTCACAAAAGCTATGTTCCTAACATGATCAGTGGTGCATCTCAAGCCGATATTGGAGTGTTGGTTAGTTTATCTGTGATCTGACTCTTTGTTTCTTGATCATCAGTAGATACATCTTGAGAAGCATTCAATGATTTATCTGTCATGTCTGTGTGTCTTTATGTGCCCCATCAATCAGGTAATTTCTGCTCGGAAGGGAGAATTTGAAACTGGATATGAGAGGGGTGGCCAAACTCGTGAACATGTTCAGCTTGCAAAAACGCTGGGTGTGGCTAAGCTGCTTGTTGTTGTCAATAAAATGGATGAGCCGACAGTGCAGTGGTCAAAAGAAAGGTGCTCCTTCTCTCTCTCATAGACACACCCTGGCACTGTCTCTTCATTTCTCTTTCTGTGCTTATCTGCAATTTTAAAGAAATTCCTTGCTGCTGGTATGCCACTAGGTATGATGAAATTGAGTCAAAGATGATTCCATTTCTGAAGCAATCAGGATACAATGTGAAGAAAGGTATCTGGCTCTTATTTGTTTGAAAATAAGTTCGAACTTCATTTTGCCTGCCTTTTTAATCCATTTGTTTTTTTAATTTTAGATTGCTGGTATAAATGTATGATTTGTAGTGTGGATCACATTGCTTTCACATAGAGAACAGCCTTTAGATAATTTTGAGCATGATGAGGGTGAGAGACAGTCTGCCATAGTTCACTGTTGATAATTTCTTGCTCTCATTTAGAGTGGTACTGTTATATACTCATGTCTTGATGAATGGTGCTGGAGCTTGGGACATGTTAAAGATGGCTGGAAGGTTGGTGGTTTCTTTTCACAAAATGCTAAGCAGGTTTGGGATCCTGGGTATTATGTTTTCATGGGATGCTGAGAATATGGAGTAGACAGCAGTTTGTTTGGTTTTAGGAAAGTAAGGATTGAGATTTGAGGGTATTCAAGATGTGCGAAGGTTATTTTTATTCCTGTTCTGTGTAACACCCCCCTCTTTTCACTCAAAAACTTTAACTATTGAAGATCAAACTAGGGTTTTTGTGAAGAACTTTTGATGAACACTCAAGAACTCATGAAGAACATGAAGAACAAGAGAGAGAAGAGAGAGAAAGAGTGATGGCCGAAATGGCCAAGAGAGAGAAAGAGAGAAATATATATATATTGATGTCATGGCAAACTTGTAAACAACCAAAAGGGTAATTTGGTAATTCCTTCAAAAACTAGGGACATTTTGGTCATTTCCCTTATAAATATCTAGATATTTCTAGAAAGATAAAGATGACATGGTGAGTCACAGGGTCGGAATGGTTATTCCATAAATTCTCAAGGGCAAAACGGTCTTTTCATTCAAGGGCAAATGGTAATTATGAAAAGGGTCAAGGGCATTTTAGTCATTTTACGTCCAGATATTTTCTAAACGTAATCATTACACTGATGACTCACTGATGAGTCAGAGCACACCATGTGACTTCAACCTTATCCGTAGCGGGTCACTGAAATCTCGTATTCAGCTCCGTTCTTCACCCGATTTAGGTTTTCGCCCAAGAAAGTCAAATGACGACTTATTTATTTTGGATATTTTCAAAATAACCAATATTGTTGGAAATAAAATATAAAACCTAACTTTTTCGTTCACGAGTCGAAATTAGGTCTTGATAGTAGGAAAAAAACTATCATCCGTGAAAAACGCAGACTGGGCTTCGTTTGAGCTTTCGCCCGAAATTTACCCATGGCTTCCTATGGTTGTGTATGACATTTCTATCTGGTCAGAATATTTTCTTGCCATTTCTAAGGCCTCGAATAAAATATAAGTTCATAAATACTGAATAATTAGGAAAACTCGAAAATCGGGGTGTTACATTCTGCAAGCTATCTCTATGGTGTAGGCTTTGAAAAGCTTATGAAAATGGACATGGGAAAGCGCTATTTTGGAAATTGTTTCCTAACAGTTATTTAATATTTTATAGATAGGTCTTCCCCAGTTTGACGGATTGTGGAAGTGAAGTCATTTTACTGATTATTATTTCATTTACCAGATGTCCAGTTTCTACCAATATCTGGGCTGATTGGTGCAAACCTAAAAACAAGAATGGATAAAAGCATTTGTCCATGGTGGGATGGTCCTTGCTTATTTGAAGCCCTTGATTCTGTTGAACTTCCTCTACGAGATCCCAAAGGTCCTTTCAGGTATTTGTTTCTGAACATTTTGTTGCTTCTGTTACTCTCCCGAACGTCCCTTGTAGTTTCTTATTTTTATTTATTTTTTAACTTCAACTTTGCTATTCTGACTTATCTAGGATGCCTATAATTGACAAATTCAAAGACATGGGAACTGTTGTTATGGGCAAAGTGGAATCTGGTACTGTTTGTGAGGGTGATTCTTTGTTGGTCATGCCAAATAAGGTAGTTGATTTTCTGGGTTGTTAGCTTTGTCCTTTCCTTCTTTGTTCTACTTTTTTCTTGCTTGCTGAACGTGAAATGGGTGGCAACTACGCATTAATTTTCAGGATCATGTAAAAGTTATTGCTTTATATATTGATGAAGATCGGGTTAAACGTGCTGGACCTGGTGAAAATTTACGGGTTAGATTATCTGGTGTTGAAGAAGAAGACATATTATCTGGGTTTGTCCTGTCTAGTGTTGGTATGGATTCTTTTTTTTAGTTTTAAAATTTCGCTGGACTTCAAAAGATCTATTGCAGCAATAGCACACTGTATAACATATCTCTTCGTAGTGAAATTTTATTAGAAAGCTGTTATAGTTCTAGAAAGTAGAAAATTATAATTTCACAAGCATTTTAAGTGCAATATGTGAAACCTAGTTTTTGTCTCTAGGTTCATTTCTTATTTCTGCCCCTGATATGCAAAGGTTAGCCATAGTATGCCATGAGATGTTGGCTCAACCAGTTTACCTTGCGGTTTTAATTCCAAGCAAGTTAAATTATTTTTGGTTGGAATGGAAACCTATGCTTAAATTGAGGTAGGTTTTAAAAAATTAGCGGAATCATAGATAGTATTCAAGAATGGTAACAGGATCTTTTCCCACCACAAATGTTCTTCTCCTAGTCAATTAAATATTGAGATCCATTATGTTTTTGTTGTTGCCATGTCTTCATGTGGCTAAAATATGCTGTTTGGTGTTTTATAGTGGTTTCTGTGTTTTTGTCCCTTTTGCAGCAAATCCAATACCAGCTGCTACTGAGTTTGTTGCTCAGTTGGCGATCCTTGAATTGCTGGACAATGTATGTATCTTCTATTTTTCTCCCTCTGCATCTGGATCTTAGCTTTAGTTTCTGTGTTAATCAACGATATTAACATCTTTGCATAAAAATCTGTAGGCTATTTTTACTGCTGGGTACAAGGCTGTTCTGCACATCCACTCTATAGTTGAAGAATGTGAGATTGTTGAGCTCTTACATCAAATTGATCCAAAGACAAGGAAACCTATGAAAAAGAAAGTTCTCTTTGTGAAGAGTGGCGCTGGTATTGTTTGCCGTATTCAGGTGATTTTATTGCTTTGTGAATTTGGAAGCTAAATCTTTTTATATTGCCATATTGCTGTACATGGGCTTCCCAGGGCCATGAAAAGATTTTTACTTCATCATGGTTGTGCAGAATGATTCTTGAGTCTTAAATAGAGAGGAATTCATTGCTGATGGTAGTTTGGTTTTCTTTCTTCTCCTTTATGCAAGTTTAGCTTCATCTTGTTGGAAATGTACTTACAGGTTAGTAACTCAATATGCATTGAGAAGTTCTCCGATTTTCCACAGCTAGGGAGGTTTACTCTTCGCACTGAAGGTAAAGAATTAAGAAATGTTTTCTCTCATGCAAATGTGTTTCTGGTATATATGTTGAAGCTATATGTTTACTCTGTTCTGCAGGGAAAACTGTTGCAGTGGGAAAAGTTACTGGTCTGTGAGTTTGTAACATTTTTGACTTGAGGTAAAGAATATTTCAAGTGCATCGTTGCTTCTTGTCATGCTGCTCTTTCTTTTCATGGTCAACTTTGTAATACTATTCAAATTTTCAGGCTCTGGTATTCTATGTTCTTCTAGCATATGTGGCTTGGATATCTTGATATTTCTATTATTTTTCTTTAATTGATCAGTTCTGTGGAGGACATTTTCTTCGTGTTATGTATCTAAATAAAATTAAACGTGTGGAAATTTGACTTGGAAAAAGGGCTTACAACTGGTTGAACTGAGATTATCAAATATTTAGCATTATAGTTCTTTCTAAAATGTTTGTAGATTTTTATGGTGTTATGTATTTAGTGGACAATTTAAGTTATTTTAAGAGAATATACTTACAAATCAATTTTAGACTAGGTCCTTGCATGCTAACCGCCTAAAATTTCGGTTTTCATTCTGTTTCTTGCCTTTGTTCTTGCCAATTAGCTATGACATTTTATTCTAACAGGTCTTTGTTTGGACAGGACGGGATTCCTGCACAACAAATGGAGTGGCAGCATTGAGGCATAATTGACAGCATCAAGTTTGTAATATAGTCATTTGATATTTACTTTTGCTTTTAAGTGGGGTAGTATTCAGTGAAGAGTTATTTGTTGCTGCTGGTGCCCATGTACTTGTATGCGGCCTTACAAGGCCTGGCTGCTTTATAATTTCGCGGGTGGCAGCTTTGCTATGTGTCACCCATTCCAACCGTGCTACTTGAGATATAATTGAAATGGATGGTTTTGAATCAATCCACTCGATTAGCAGTGGTCGATTAGCAGTGGAATCTGATGACTTATCATATTTTAGCATAACATCAACTAAACAAATCTCCTAGTTACATTTGACTGGCATATTTGATTTGATGTTATGTGATTCTTTTTTACTGAGTATTCTTAATGGAATTTTGGAGAATTGGGAATTTACAAATTGGATTTAACGTCCAATGATTATGCGTGACTAGTGGAAGAATGTTATTTTTTCGATTCTCTGGGAAGCTTATTATTGTATCCGCGAAATGAAGTCTTTTGTTTGTCAAGAAATATAACTACTTGGTATGTGGTTGAGGGTTTATTTTGTTCTGTAACGTGGCTAATAAGGTATGGCTACTTAACCTGAGATGCATAGATTAGTGGATCTCTTTTTTTGACAGCACTTTCTATCCTAGGCGCGACGAACTTCTTTGGTGTAAAAATTTACTGTGGCAACTTTTGCTAGTTTGAGTTTCATTATTTGAAGAATAAATTTAAATACTAACACTGTTTTTATATTTTAACACACCTGTTTATGTTTTGCTCTCTTCCCATCATTTCATTGTTAAAAAAATAAGCCCACCTACGGTGTATACTGTATGGTCGTGTTAAAAAAACTTGCCGCAAATTCTTCCATTAAATATCAATTAAATGCTAAATTTTCTTTTTTGAAATTATGAGCCGGCATTTCTCCTATGAAATTTACAACCAATGAACTTGTGATGATGATCCATTCTCTACTCTTTTCGTTATCTTTCCCTCTTGAAACACCTGAATCTAAACGGTGAAAATTGAGCTGGCGTTAGACAGTGACCAGTAAGGTAATTCTCAAAATGGCAACTGCTTTCTATACCAGAAAAGGTTTACAGCAGCTAAAACCTAATAACTCAATTGGTGGAAAGCTTTCTCTTTTTCGGGTTGATTCATTTATAAATAAAAAGGGTTAAAGTGGCCAACAAACTGGACGTAAGTTTATTGGAGTTCGAATTCTCAAGATTTATTGGTAAGATACTCGAGTGTTCTTGCGAACTTGTGGTTTGCCTTGAGCCGAAAGGACAACTCCCTTTGACATTTAATTATATTCCACTTGATCAATAAAAGGAATTATATTCCTCAAAGAAGGAATAACCATTGTACAAGACACAAAACAAACAATATAACACAAATTTAAGTGTTACATTGATTTTTACAATGCGCTTATGATGTGTTGGACACAATTACTTTTAAGTGGAGTTTAATTTTGATATTGTAAGTGTAATATTTACACAATTATAACTATGACTTTTAAAATAGTTATTACAAAAATTAAATATTTTTAATGATATGACAATATATGATTCATTAATATTTTTACAATGACAGTGTATTACAGTCAAATCCTTGTAAGTGTTTGTGCTTTTGTGTCTATGCTATTAAACTTAAATAATGGTAGCAAGTAAGTTAACTTTTAGTAACTCTTAGAAATGTTTAGGTAGCACTTGTTATATAAATATAAAATAAAAAACAACAAATTAAATTGAACTAAGAACTATGCTTGAAGTAAAACGTCAGGCTATTTGACCTCTGTGGTGTAATTTGGGTAGAAAATTCTCAAACTAGTGCAAATTTGAAAATAGGCAAAATAGGTTGATTGGTCATATACGTTTATTTAATTTTTCATATCGGTCCCATAAGTTTTTTTTTTTTTTTTCAAATTGGTCCTACACGTTTCATTCCGTTTTCATGTTAGTCCTTTCCGTCAATTTTGACCTGACGCCTTTAGTTTTGAGCTGACGTGGCACGATATTAGTGCGACACGTGTCTCTTTATTTGACGGCGTTAGGTCGAAATTGACGGAAAGGACTAACGTGAAAACGGAATGAAACGTGTAGGATCAATTTGAAAAAAAAAAAACTTATGGGACCGATGTGAAAAATTAAATAAATATATAGGACCAATCAACCTATTTTGCCTTGAAAATATTTCCCTCGGAGGTGTAACTTTAGACAAGTCGTGTTTACTACATACGACTTTAGCTATTTTGTTTTTTTTTTTTTTTTAAATAAATAACTTAAGTCGTTTATGCTATCAACGACTTCAGTTAATTTTTTTTTAAAAATATGAAGTCGTATATCTCAGAAACGACTTCCACCAATATTTTATTCACATGAGTGAAGTCGTTTCATCCAAAGAAATATTTTCAAACTTGCTCTAGTTTAAGAATTTTCTATCCAAATTACACCACCTAGGTCAAATTGCCTAAATCGTCATCATGTTTTACAGAAAAATATGATTTTTTTTTTTTATGAATAAGAAAAATACGAATTGACACCAAGCAATTATATAATTTTATGCTGCGATAAAGTAAAAATGATAACTTTAATAATTAGGTTAAAGTAATAATTTGGTCCCTATACGTGACACAGATTCTTCATTTAGTCCCTCTACGTAAAAAATTTGGAAATGAGTCCCTACATGTATATACGTTAGCAAATTTGGTCCCTACATGTGCAAAAGTTAGCAAATTCGTCCCTGCCGTCAGCAAATTAGTCCTTATACGTGACATAAATTTTTGATTTGATTCTTAAACCTGAAAAAAATTAAATTGGTCCATGTATGTGCAATTGATAATAATTTTGTCCTTATCGTCTGTCAAGGAGTTCGAACCCAACTAAAAATTCTTTTCGTATTGATTATTTTTCATATATTATATCAATTTATTTCTTCTATTGAGAGTCAACTTGGATAATTTCAGAATATAAAATTATTTACGGAACAAATTATACAACTTTTACTCTCTATAGAAGAAATAGATTGATATAATATATAGAAAATATTCAATACAAAAAGAATCTTTAGTTGGATCCGAGCTCATGGATAGACGGCAGAGACAAAATTATTATTGATTGCATATAAGGATCGATTTAATTTTTTTTTTTTTTAGGTTTAGGGATCAAATCAAAAAATTGTGTCACGTATAAGGACCAATTTGCGGACGGTAGGAACGAATTTGCTAACGTTTGCACCTATAAGAACCAAATTTGCTAACGTTTACATATGTAGGGACTCATTTTCGAATTTTTTACGTATAGGAACTAAATAAAGAATCTGTGTCACATATAGGGACCAATTCAATAACACCAACTAGGCATGCCAACCTGTCTTCCTGTCTTGCCCTATGCATGTCGACAGAATAACTAAATAAACACCGTTACTGTTTGTTTTTTTTCCGAAAAAAATGGAATACAATCGAATGGAACTAGATGAGGAGAAGGATAAGGATCCTTTGCAATTATTTTTTAACTGCATAGCATCTCAGCCATAAAATATAATATTTTTAGGAAAAATATTGAAGACAAAAAAATGATTCATCAAATATCAATCCTTGGATGAGTAACTCTACATCCTGTAGTTGTTTTCAGAACTGTAGAGGATCCTAATCCATGAGGAAAACGGATAGAAAGAGTTTTTCACATTTAAAGAATCAATGTCAAAATTCATGTTTTAGTAAATTAAATTAAAATTAAGGTTAAACTAATCATTTGGTCTCTATACGTGACGTCAATTTTGAATTTGATCCCTATACGTGAAATTTTTTGAAATCGGTCCCTATATGTACATTTATTTTTAATTTGGTCCTCGCCGTTTATTGATGTCATAACGCCGTTTGTTGAAGTTTAAGTATAGGGACCAAATTGAAAATGATTGTCACGTGTAGGGACCAAATTCAAATTTTTATTTTGAATTCGATTCCTGCATGTAACAATCATTTTCAATTTGATCCCTATATGTGACAATCATTTTGAATTTAGTCCCTATCACGTGACGGTGTTACAACACCAATAAACGGCGATGATCAAATTAAAAATAATTGTACATGTAGGGACCAATTTCAAAATTTTTCATGTATAGGAACCAAATTTAAAATCAGTGTCAAGTATAGGGATCAAATGATTAGTTTAACCTAATAATTATGACCATAATAGAAATTTCAGGACCCGGGAAGCAAAGAGAACCTAAGGAAGCAAAGAAATTTCAGGACCACATAAAAGTCATGCACAGAAAGGGCATGCATATGGCCAATTGGCCACTCTTTGATTTTGATACGCCCCAAAATTATATAAGAAATAAAAAATGGTTCAAAAGTGAAAGATATATTATAGCTGCATTTGCAAATGGCAATGAGCTCACGAACTGCACCATCTCAAGTGTTGTCCATAGCATCCTTCCATTGGTGTGTCCCAAATTCATCTCCATCGGTATCCTTTAAGCCTCTGAATTCCACTCCTCTCAAAGGAACAAACCCTAACTATGTTAAATTTCCCAGAGAAAGAACAAGAACCAGAGCAACCCTTGATGACATTGAAAGAGACCAACTTTCCTCAACCCCACTTCTTGTTGAGGACGATAAGCCCAAAAATGTGTGTTTTTTCCTATGAATTCATTTGGGTTCCCATTAAATTTTCAAAGCTTTCTTAGAATATATTTTGAAAAGTTTAAGTTGATAAATCTTGAATTTTTAGGTCAGTCTTTCCAGTTTTATCTTTTGGACCTGAGAATTCAAGTACCTTTCACGATGAAAACTTGGTCAATTTTAGGAGGGAATTCTTCTACTGTTTTGATTCGAGCTTAAGTTTTGATATAGTTTTTTTTTTCTTCCTGTTTTGAATTTAATTTAATTTGGTTTTATTTCTATATTTGCTTAGGAAGTAGAGGAGAGTGTGAAAGTGCTAAAGAATGCAGCTAAGACAAGAAAGTTAGCAGCAGAGGAGGTTCTTTCTGCACTGTCTGTCATTGAGAAAGCAAAAATTGATCCTTCTGGTTTTCTTGAAACCCTTGGAGGAAAGGAATCCCCTGGGAGGACCTGGATGCTAATTTTTACTGCTGAGGTTAACATATTTCTATCACTTTTCCTTTCTTTCAAATTTTTTGGTCTTCATGTTAATGGTTATCAGTTATATACCTTTGGCAATTCATGCTTACTACAATTTTGTGCTGAATTATAGAAACAATATAAAGGTGGTCGATATTTTCCTCTCACAGCTGTGCAGAGATTTGATGCTGCTGTAAGTCTCTATCGTATGATCCTATCTATATTTCATTCCTGATGCATAAAAGTCTAGTATTTATATTGAAAATATTAAAAGAACCCTTCATCTGTCTATTGAGAAGCTTTCAACCTTTTGTGTTATTGAGTTGTGAACTGATGTTTCTAACTGGAAAAGCAAGAGCAATGATGATAAAAGAAATATTTGATGATGTTAAGAAAAGTACTAAAGAATAAAGGTTGTTATTGATGGCCTTGTTCCTATTTTCAAACATTTTCTGGAACTTCATTCAAAGTCATGTGATTTGGCTTTTTATATACACTTGATGGATAAGCTGCTTCTTTGGACATGTTTGTATTGTTCTGTCCTCCATGAACTTATCTCGAGATCATTGTCCAGTGTTCGTTGCTGACTTGAAATTATTAGTATGTATCTGATGTCAAGCATGTTTCTATATCTGTCTTAGTTTTAAAAGCATATTAATGTGAAGCATTGCTGATTGCACTGTGGGGTGTCTCTTAACTCATAAACCTTCAAAGCACTTATGAACCACTAGGGCTGAAGACATTTTTAAATCGTATCCTTGTAGAGGAACCAATTCCCATCCCCTATCTTAGGAAGCTAATTCAATTCAAACACTGAAGTTAAAATTTTCAGTTTATTAAGGACAAAGAAAGCTGAAAACTTGTGATAGAAAGGTATCTATCATGTTAAAAGGAAAATTCAATTGCACAACCATAAGACCAGTGATGCTTTATGGTATTGAATGCTAGGCAATAAAGTGCCAACAAGCAACAAGAGCATAAGATGGGGAATGTTGTGTTGGATGAGGGTACATGCAAGAAAAGATAAGATAAGATCATGAATGAATGTATTAGAGGGAAAGTAGGAGTCACACCTATTGAGGAAAAGATGATGAAATCGCGCCTAAGATGGTTTGGACATGTGAGAAGACCAAATAAAGTCTCAATCTGAAGAGTCAATCAGATGGAGGGTAGACCTATAATTAGAGGGAGAGGAAGATCAAGAAAGAGTCTACGTGAAATCCTTTGGAAGGACTTAGACCAAAATGGCCCGTCCTACGTAGTGGAATCATTCGGAAGGATTTAGAGTCTACGTGATCCATGTAGCTGATCCTACCTAGTGAGAAAAAAGCTATGATTGTTGTTGTAGTTTATTAAGGACAAAAGAGAGAAGTGTTAACTTTGCATTGAATATGGTGATGTAGCTACTTTTATCATCTTAATCTAAGGTTGTGAGGATTCAGATTAAATTCAACTGTTGCTTTGTATTTTCTTAGCCATTTATATGAAGTCAGGGAAATAAGACCTTCGCTGTTACTGTGAGGACCCTTGCCATTTCATGCATAGCCATTTCAGGAAAGACTGTTTTTGCATCTGAGTTATTAAGGTGTCCAAAATAGTTTCTTAATTCCCTCTATTCCCCTTCTCATGCAAGCAAGGTCATATTGATGTTGTTTTCATTATTTGTAAAAGTTGCATATGCCAAATCATCAAATTATGTCTAAAATATCTTTAGAGAAAAGCTTGGGTAGTTTTCTGATTGCTTCTGCGTAAGTTTATTAAGTTATCTTGATGAACTGTCAGGCAAAGAGGATTGAAAATGGCATATATCTTGGATCCATTGGACAATTAACATTTGAAGGCAGACTGTCATGGAAAAAGAGAATGCTTGCTTTCATTTTTGAGAACCTTCAAATAAAAGTTGGACCTTTGCAACCTCTACAGATCAGCCTTGGAAAAAAGGAAGACAAGGAACCAAGTACCAAGGCTCCTTTTTTCGTATGGTTTTATGTTGATGAGGAAATAGCTGTTGCTCGAGGCAGGGGTGGAGGGACTGCATTTTGGTGTCGGTGTCGTCGTGTCAATACTTGATTCTTTTTAGCACTCCCTTTTAAGTTTATTTCCTTCTTCCTCTTTCTGGTTCTGAGTTTCTGATTTTGAAGGGAAAGAAAGATTCATGTAGATAATTGTAAGCACTTGAAGTTGGGGTCCAGTTAAGCTTATTTATACTTGTATACTAATACTGTATAGTTGTAATTTGTATGCAAAAAATCCAGGAAACTCAAATATATACTTTGATTTGAAGTTTTTGTTTTCATGATATGTCCATGATGGTAGACCACTGCTGTGGAAAATCTGGTTGTGCCATTAGTGAGGAAAGATTTACTTGACAACTAAACAGAAGAGGATTTAAGAAGTAAAAAGGCAATTTGGTGCTATAAAACTCTGGTTATGTGCAGAGTCTATAGAATGATTGAACCTAGTATGTGCATGTTTGGAATTGGGGTTGGAATGGTCGAACGCACGTCCCCCGTGGAAGCTTAACATTGTAGCTTCTGTGTTTCTACACATTTCTACTTCCCTGAGGCAGTTCCAAACCCCTTATATTTTTTTTTTGGTACCATGGTATTGGCAGGAGTATCTCCCGGCTTTGCCGGAGACTAATCTCCTTCGGGACCTTGACTGCATTAAGGCTATCCCTCCCAACGTTGTTTTTTATCACCCTATCAAGGCTCGAACTCGAGACCTCTTGGGAGTGAGGACAAATCGCAGCACCAGTCGGACCAACAGAGCGTTGGTTCCAAACCCCTTATATGTGGGTTTATAGTAGGCAGCTTTATTTTATATTTGCAAGACACTGATAGCAAGATTTGGACTTGGTGACCTCTTAAGTCATATGGCAACAATTTCAACTGTTGCAACAAGACTAGAAGAGGACATAGGAAGTAAGAAGATAAGGAAAGGAAGAAATGAAAGATTCTCCGCTATGTCCAGTTATAAGATTGAACAAGTCAATCTGAATTGTATGCTTCACTAACCGATGATCAAATTGCTTCTTTTAATGGGACTAATGAAAATGTGAGGATCAAATTGATTCATGATTTACGACATACACGACTAAATTGACAAAAATAAATTATGAGACTAATTTAACAAAAAAATAATAATATATATAACGGATTAAATTGTCTATTTTGCCTTTTCCATTTTTTTACGGGATCATATTATAGGGGATCATATTAGTTGATCACTTGAAATTTAAGGGATTAAATTAACAAATATAAAAGACAAGGGACGGAATTAAAAAATATAAAGATAAGAATCAGACCTATTTTGCCAAAATTTTTAAATATTCTATCAATATTATAAAAAAAAACCTATTACTCACATCAGTCACATGTAACTTGAACTGTCTATATTTCCTTCCATGTATACACAATGCAAAATGCATGCTTTGAACTAACGTCTAATCCAACCAAATGAACAAACATAAACTGACAGGCCGAAAAGAGAAAATCATAAAGGGGCAAACAAAAGAATAATAAATAAGAAAAGAACAAAAAAAATGGTTACTCGAAACTTATAATAAAGCTAATCTATGACTGAATCAATCAAATCTCAGGTGTCCCTCTATCTATATATGACTGAGAAATTTTATTCGCTTTTACAAAAACAACTAATTATAACATTCTATTCATAAATCTTCACAAATGGTATAGGTAGCTTCAGTGGCTCAGCTGTGTAGACAAGAATTCTTCACTCGGACCTGAAGTTGAACTTTTATGACACATGAAAGCAAGACTGTGAGAGAGTATCATAACTTGCTAATTACCTTCCTTGGCATAATTAACAATAGAACGGAGTTACTAATTACTTTACAAGTTTGACATCTGGATTTCTCATAGTTTTGAGCCACATGTCAGCCACAATTCTTGAGGAAATGCTCCATAACAAGTCTTGCCCCGTAGCCAATGCTTGCTTCCCTTTCTTCCCTGCCTTTCCCAACCCATATGCAACCAACCATTGTATTGCAGTTAATCTCTGCTTCTCACTATCCCATGCATTCTTCTTTGTGCTACTCTTCACCTTGAAACCTCCCACATGCATGCTTGTTACTTTGAACCTTTTCTCCTCCTCATCACCATAATCATTCCCCTTTGTGTCAGCACTCGTTGCATGAATAAGCACCATCATAGGTCCTCCAACTGCTTCATAGCGTCTCATTGGATCCCTTAGTTGGACAACCAATATCATTGTGATTTTTTCTGGTTCATCATCAGAACTTGCATTACTTTTGTTGTTGTAGCTTTGGTCTTTGATCCAATCCTCAAGTGAAATAGCAGAAGCTAAAAGATCTTTCACACTGTTCCCATTCTTTGAGTTGAGTGCGGAAACATCAAATGGAGCCTCTTCCTCAGCCATGTCAGCTTGAATTTTCAATGCTTCAACCGTCATGGACTCAATCTTCTGCATTGTAAAAGCCAGAAGCTTCTCTGCAGTAAGAGGGTCCTCATCAACATTCCAAAGTCCTGTTGATATTCTTTCCTTCCTTCCTGAACTCATTACATTTGCCATGCTTTTCAAGGAAGAAACTATGCGAGCAGCACTAGAACTGGCTCCTTCCTTGTTCCTACCTTGTATGATGGCAGAAGCAATGCCTTCAAAAGCAATCTGTTCTGCAGTTTTGCCTATCAGTTCATCTATGGGCATCAAGGACAAAATTTGAGAGCTTAGTTCATCAACATCAATGCTAGCCAATTTCTGAAACAACTCAAACCCACTCAAGGATTGATGTGATGATGCCGACACAAAAGGCTTTGACATCTGCATTGCTAGCTTGGGAGTATCATTTCTAGACACAGAAATATCTAAGGGATTCATGGAAGCCAAGTAGCCCCCATCCCTTGTTTGAACTACACAGCCCAATCCTTTTCCAAGGTCAGAAAGATACAGTTTGGATCCTCCATCTGCAGAGGAATCATTTTTCCCTTCAAGTTGTAAAGGTGGAATTTCAGGTTGGTTGAATAAGTATCCTCTGCTGTCTTGATCCTCAAGCATCTGAATAAACTCCCTTGTCACAGTTTCTTCATCAGCATCTAGCCTCTGTGGTTCTTCTGTCTTCTCCTCTAGTCTCATATTGTAATCTTCTCCCATCATAGTCTCAAGAGCTTTTATCTGCTGTGCAATTGAATCAATCTCAGTTAATCTAGTAAGATGCAACTGATCACGCACTATTTCCTTTACAACCTCAATTGAAGCTGATTTTGTAGATTTCACTTCTTCTGATTTCTCAGATTCCCCTCCTACTTCTTCTTCCTTCTCTAGAACCTCAACTCCTTTATCAACAACCTCAAAATCAGGAAGATCAAAATCCTCCACTTTTTCTCTATGTTCATCAAGTTTATTGGTGGAGGAAGAAGGATCCTGACCTGGGTTTGGATCATCAAGATTCAAATCATCCATTCCTTGAATATCATCTGCTATTCCTGACATTGAAGGAGTCCATGCATCGTTTCTGCTTGTCATTCTTGGGCTAGGCATGCTGAAAGATGTCTTAGATTGTTTGCGTGCAAGAGAAGATGACAAATTCTTCAACTTGCTTGACTTTGAATTCTCCACTTGATTATTATATATCTCAAATCCTCCATCTTTCTCCATGATCTGAAAACCAAGTTTAAGAACAAGTTCTCCTCCTTCTGCCTTTCCAGATAAGCTAAAGCTTGTGTCCCATTGCCTAACCCGCGTGCCTTGTTGGTTTTTCTCAATGGACTCTCTAATCAACTCACTCAAATCCACATAGCTTCTTCCAAAATCAAGCTCTTTAGCATCAACTGCAAAAAGGTATATAGAAAACGGGCGTGGCTCAAACTTAACCTGTTTTCCACTACCACCATGGTTGCTATAAACATGGCACCTTATGAAAAGGGTCTCTTCAAAATCTGCAGCTCCTTGTGCAACCCTTGATGGCATTGTCTTAACAGCACCATCTTTTGTCTCTTTCTTTCTTACACACACTGAGAGTCTAAGTCCATTCATGGAAGAAGGAAGGCCTTGAGCAGTGACCACTTCAACAGAAAACAAGCAACTCAGTTTCTGCATTCCAATATGAGAAAGAGCCCTTATAGGCTTCCAGCTCCAAATTCCTTTCTTGTTGTTGTCACCTGAACTCGATGTGTCATCAAGCTTTTTGACATGTGACTGTGTAAGTGGTGCTTTGGCTTCTTCAAGCTTTGGTCTTGATCGCCATGGTGACAAGGACAATCGACGAGGCCGGGGTTTGTTGTTAATGATTTTATCATCAACTTCAGCTGTTGTGTCAGTGTCATCTTCAGCAAATGGGATAGAGGGAACTGAAGTTCTTGGTAAGACAAGGGAAGCTGTTCTTCTAGCAGTGGTGGAGATGTGAGATTTGTAAAGGGATTCACTCAGTGCCTCTAGTTCTTCAAGGAGCTCAGCATTGGAATTGGTCTTGGCAGAGTTATCAGCTGCCATCCTTAGTGAATGAAGAATATGTTGCTGAATGATGATGATGATGATGGTCACAAAGAGAGAGAATGTGTGTGTGTGTGTGTGTGTGTGTGTGTGTTATGGGAGGAGTAAGAAGATAAGATGGTCACATGATTGGAAGAAGTTGGAACTTGGAAGGCTGATTAAGTTGAGGTGAACTACAGGTATGGAAATTGCTGGTTCTTTTGGAACCAAGAAAATATGAATTGGATTTGTGGAGGATAGAAGATGAACGGTGGCATTGCATTGTGGCGTGGTGAGTGAGTAAGACAAATATATGAAAATGAATATTGATGGGATGGTTAGGCAAACTGGTGGTCCCAGAGAATTTAATGTTGGTTTAGCCTAATTGTTTGTTAGTGCTAAGTGGTACCCTTTGTTTAAACTTTCATTTGTTTGGATTAACTCAATGCTTATTGTTACTGCTTAGATTGCCATTTTTCTTTGTTTTTTTGATCATTCTCTTAACTATCTTCACACAATTTATGCTTACTCTACTTTCATGCTGAATCCTAGCATAAATTATAATGTCATATATATATATATAAATATAGAGGAGATGTATCAAGTGAGAGGAATGTTTTTATATGAGAGTGAGAGGAACAAATCTTAGCCTTTAAATCAAACCATGAATGGTCAAGATTAGAACATAAAGTCACATGACTTTTTTAAGTGGTCATGACCACTTACCAACTTTTAATCTTAACCATCCATATATGATTTTAATGACCAAGATTTGTTTCTCTCACTCTCACATAAAAGATCTCTCTATATATATACTTATTGATAATTTTTTCATTAATTGACCTGGCATGTACTTATTGGCGTGACAAGAAGTGGTATAGGGAGTAGGGGACATAGGATCCACGTCTCTTCCATACACACCGTAAAAATTGAACTCTGATATCATTGTTTAAGTAGTCTAACTATTTATCAACGTGTTTACCATGTTGTTATACGGAATCAATTATTTTTATAAAATAAATACAATTGTGTTATTTGAACAATAAATTTTGATTATCGCATGTGATAACATATATGTTTATATATATATCTCTCACCTATTTTTTTATTTTCGTTGGATACACGCTTTTCAAAAATAAATAAAAAACAAAAGGACAAAAAATAAAAGTAACTGAACTGAAACATCTATTATACCTCACAACCCTTAATAATAGCAGCAAAACAATGCGGATTGCGGAGAATAGCATGGATTCTCAAATGAAAAGCCAATCATGATTTCATTTAAAGCTATGCTATACACTCTTTTGTTTCCAGGTAAGCTATAGCATCATCAAGAACAAAAATGGCAGACCTGTATCCCTCCAAAAACAGTAGCCGATAGATATCTGAAGCGTGAAGTCCTTGGTGAAGGTACCTATGGAGTCGTATACAAAGCCATTGATACCCACGTAAACCCCCCAATTCTTTCTTCTTATATTCTCTTTTCAACAAAATTAGACTGAATTTTCCCTGAAAATTCCTATTTTTTTACCCTTCCTTTTTGTGGGTTGTGAGAATTGGGTCTTCTCTTTGAGGTGCTGCATAGAAAATCGATGAATCAGAGGATAATAAATATTCATAATAGAGTAATGTGGAAATGAAATATACATTTATATGCTTTTGGTTCCTAAATTTGATTTAGAGAGTTTGTTTTATTACTTTGTGATCTAATATGTGTGCTTGCTATAATTATTTAGGAAGAATCATATATGGTTTGTAATTGGGTATGATGAAGTGGTTCTTAGTTCTTACCCTTTGTTTAGTGATCGTGAGAGTGAAGGGGAGGAAAGAATGGAACGCTTTAAGTAGTTTAAGCATGGGTTAGGTAAAGTTATGGTTTGTTCTTCATATAAACTTGCAGTTTATTCTAGAGATATGCTTGGTTACACGCCTTGATGAACTAGCCTTTTATTCAATAATGAAAGTGACAGTATTATTATAATGTGGTGTTGTTATAAAGATAAATTCATTGCATTGACAGACAGGACAGATGGTTGCAATTAAGAAAATTCGGCTTGGCAAGCAAAAGGAAGGGGTAAACTTCACGGCTCTTAGAGAAATTAAACTGCTTAAAGAGCTCAAAGATCCAAACATTATTGAGTTGATAGATGCATTCCCACATAAAGGGAATTTGCATCTTGTGTTTCAATTCATGGAGACAGACCTTGAAGCTGTCATACGAGACAGAAATATTTTTCTTTCACCGGCTGATACAAAATCTTACCTTCAAATGATGCTAAAAGGTCTTGCTTATTGCCACGAGAAATGGATTTTGCATAGTTAGAGTATGTTGCTGATTTGATCGTTACAAAGTCGTTACTTGCTTTTAGTGCTGAGCTAAGATATCTGCGTTTATATTTTCAGGGATATGAAGCCAAATAATTTGTTGATAGGACATAATGGACAGCTGAAACTTGCAGATTTTGATTAGCACGGATATTTGGAAGCCCGGATAGAAGGTTCACTCATCAGGTTTGCTTCTTTATTTATAGTGGCATGCGGATCACTCTGAGCATGTCGGAGTCTGTACTCACAACGTCTATGGCATAAAACATTTTGTTACCCTTATCTTTCAATTTAGGTCTCTTTCGAGGTACCTTCCGCCATCCTGCATATTATTGAACATAACTTGTTTCATCCTTATGTATGTATTTTGAACTTTCTAGTAGTAGATTGACATTCTAACTACATAACACTTATTCTTATCATACATGAATAGGTGTTCGCTCGATGGTATAGAGCTCCTGAGCTATTATTTGGTACCAAGCAATATGGTTCTGGAGTAGATATTTGGGCTACAGCTTGTATATTTGCTGAACTTCTTCTTCGTCGACCCTTTCTGCAGGTAAAAAAGATTGTCATGGTGACCAGGTTAAATGGATTAATTTTTGTGGTAAATGATTGATGTTCTGAAATAGATGGATTTTGATATTAAGAATTGACCATTTACCACTATCAAGTAGTGTAAATTCCAGTCTGAACAAAGCATTCAAAGCTGTTATACTGAACTGGGATTAACTCAAGCTGTTGGCTATGATGCTTGTAGACATCATTCATTATTAATTTGGCATCCATCTTATTGCTGCTCTATATTTTATTACTAGCCTTTTTTTAATACAATTTCCAAGAGTGTAGATGGTATTCATTGCATTGGTTGATTTTATTCATTTGTTTCTTTTATATGATAATAATTAAGTGTGCTTCTTCTGGTTTTTCATCAGTTTTTTTATCATTTGATAGGGTTCAAGTGATATTGATCAATTAGGAAAGGTTTTTGCAGCATTTGGAACTCCGACACCTTCTCAGTGGCCTGATATGGTATACCTACCTGATTATGTCGAATACCAAAATATTCCTGGACCCCCTTTGCGCTCTTTATTTCCAATGGCAAGTGATGATGCTTTAGATCTGTTGTCAAAGATGTTTACATATGATCCAAAAGCTAGAATTTCAGTGCAGCAGGCACTAGAGCACAGGTATGTGCCTTCAACATCCTATTAAGACATCAATAAATTTCTCTTCTCCCTAATTTAATCTCTTCTCTTCCTCTTTAAGTACTTTTCTTCTGCACCGCTGCCTACAGTTCCAGAAAAGCTCCCTAGACCTGCCCCCAAGAGGGAATCCAGGGTTTCTGATTTTAATTTACAGGAGGGTCCTACTGTATTATCACCTCCCAGAAAGTCTAGGAGAGTGATGCCAGGACGTGATGGGTTTGAAGGAAATTCTTTACAAGAAGGTAAGGTTGATGGCAATTTTGGTGATCTCAGACAGACAGTTGGTGACAATACAGGCAAGAATGAATCAGCTCCAATGTCAGTAGATTTTTCTATCTTTGGATTAAAACCTGCAGATAGAACTACAATTAACAGGTAAATAGTATTGATCATCCAATAAATTCAAAGTGGCCTAATACTTTGTAATTTTAACTGAGTCAAACATTAAAGAAAAATCATAGATGATATCATACTTCAGTTTGCATTTTGAACCATAAACCTTTTGCTAATTTTAATGCTGTTGGAAGAAATCAAGTCAGGCTAATACAGAAGCATATTGCATCATATTGTGTTAGGATATAGTTCTAGTTAAGTTCCTGATTAACAATGATGAAATTTGAATATGCTAACATGATATATTGTAATATGCTTATACGAACACGATATGTTGTAATATCCTAAACAGTGCAAGAATGTGACAGATGTTTGTTATCTTTTAATTTCTACTTGTAACTGATGTTATTTAATCTTTGTTCCATCTTTTTGTTATGCAGTGTTGACAGATCACATTTAAAAAGAAAATTAGATCTGGAATTCCAACAGCCAGAATGAATAATTTATGACTGGAGCATTAGCACCCGCCTACAGGGAGTAAATGCATTTGACGAAAGGCAGTGAATCCTTGTAGGCTTGTTTGTACGTCATTCTTTATCCCTGTCTCTCTGGTGAAGCTACTATGGATATGTAGATGTTTAAAGGGAAGAATTACAGTCTTAGAAGATTAGTTGTAGTTCAGAGACCCAAAAGTAATTGCTATAGGGGGGAAAAATTTAGTAACCACACACACTCTCTACGTTCCCCTTGTTCATTTTTCTTCTTCACTTTTCCAGAGAACTTGTATACTTGAGGCCATGGAAGACATTAGAGTGGGGGCATTTTCTTGAGCCTTCGCTGTATCTGGTGCTTGAAAGCATAATTTTTTGGGGGGAGCTGAATTTGAACACAAATTTGTTATTGAACATAATAGAAATTCTTATATGCACTTTAAGTTTGTAATATATGTACTTTATCGGGTTCTACAGTGTTCAGAAAGGTGAATTCTAATTTTAATCGGTTGATTTTTGGGAAAATTACATTCATGAGATTTAGTTTAATTACACTCGATGCTCCTCTTATTTTAAAAATTACACTAATCTCCTTTGAGATTTATGTTATTATTACACTTACCTCCATTGAAGGGGTGGTGATTGACATTACATTGACTGTAACTTTTGAAGCAAGAGATATGTCAAGTTTAATAAAGTCAAATCTCAAAAGAGACTAGTGTAATTTTTCCTTGATTTATTATTTTTTGGTTTTTCGATATGCAAACCTTCATTTAAATTTGGTTCTCCAAGCATAATTTTCCCATTCTATCTATTGTTGCTTATTGGTACCTAGAGTTGGGTATGCGGACCGGTCCGGTCTGGTCCAGTTCGGTCCGCATTAGTCCGCACATATACGGACCGAGCTTGAATAGTCCGCAAAATAAATGGACTTATATTTATCAAGTCCGCATAGTCCGCGGGTTAAATGGACTGGTCCACGGACTCAAAAAAATAGATGAGCAAATTTTGTAGGCCGGTTCTAAATTTTATTTATTTGTTTATTTTCTTTAGTTAAAACCTTTTTTTATGTTACAAAGACTGAAATTGGTAAATGTAAAGTCTGAATATGACTTGCTTTAATAGCTTACACCATTTTCATGCAATTTTATCTAAAATTTCTCCAAAGCAAGTAATATTTGATTCAAGTACATCAAACATGAATACATCAAACACAATCCAAAGCAATAATATTTTAAACACAATCCATACTGAACGCTAATCAAACATAACCCAACAATGCTCTAACACAAACAAGTACATCAAACATAATCCATATCACTGCCAAGTACATCAAAAATAATCCAACAATACTCCAACACAAACAAGTACATCAAACATCAACAATAATATTTGACCCTCTGATAGAGATAATTGGCTCCTCCTTTGCCTCAATCATCTCATCTATATCTTCATATTTTCCTACAAGTCATAATTCATAATATAAGTAAGATTGCAGTTAAAAAGCAAAATATAATCCAAAGCAAGGCATTCTATTTCTATAAATAATTCAAAGTAATTATTTTATTATGTGTAAGTTCGTAAACTGGTTCACGAGTCAACGGATCAATTCCATTTAGTCCACGGGTTAAACGAACCGGATTTAGATAGCCCGCATTTAAATGGACCTGAAATTTGTCTTGTCCAGGCCCGCGCGGGCTGCGGTTTAAACGGACTGTCCGCGGATCTAGGTCCATATAGCGAGCTCTGTACCTAGTATAGTTGTTGACATTGAGTGACTCTTTTAATTCAGTGCTGACATCTATAATGTTTCTAATGCTTCTGCTTGGATTTAAATTAAGAAGTGTTCGGTGGAGGTGAGCAATAAAGAAATTGGGTGGAATCTTACACATGTAGGTTCCCCATCTAAAACCGTACATCTAAGTAATAGCAATGACTATCCATTTGGAATGGTTAATTGACCATTCTGAATGATTAATGGATTCTTTCCATTAATTGTGTAGTAGTACTGGTCCTTTGTATTAATTCTACCTAATTAAAATGAGCAAACAAATAATAACTTGAAGTAGTTATGAAACTCATTTTGAATTGAATCATCATTTGAGGGGTTCTTTGTTCTTCAATTGTAATTACAATGTCCAAAAGTTCTTTAAACGTAACTCTACTTTTACTTTGTAATCCATGGTTCTTCCTTTCACAATCTTTATCTGGTGCTCCTTCCATTTAGTTCGGAGCTGTATAAAACATTATTTTTCTGACGGAAGATTTTGTGATCTGCATGATAAAGCCATAAATCTATTAGGGAACTTGTTCTAATTTTTTATATGGTAACATTCTGTCTCTGAGGGTAGTAGTTGGTGAGATGGTTGAGCTCTCAACTCTGCTTTGAGCTTTCCTTGCCTAATAAAGAACAATAGATGTGTAAATGCAATGACAGGGTTGTGTTACCAAGAATAGTGAAGAACCAAAATCAGCATATAAACGTTGAGAATTCTGAAATGCCTTACTTCTTCCTCCCAATTAGTTCGAATAGTTATGACAACATATAATATCACTTGCACAATAAATGCAGAGATGATCCCCAACCACAGCCCCTGCTTGACAGAAAAGAATAAAGTTGGTACCTGCAAAGAAAATATAACACAAGCCATATACGGCAAGAGCTATAAAAACAAGTTTTACCTTGTCTTTCATGTGTACAAGAAATGCTAATACGACAGCACAAGGAACCCCCACAAGATAAAATGAACCAAGATTCACATAGGCACCAATCTTCTGCCACCCACATCCTGCAAGAATGCCTGGTTGTATTGTGGGTGCATAAATTGAAACGGTAAGTTTTTGAGTGACATCATCCCATGGGAAGCACATAGAATTGAAGAGGTAGGCTCATTGTGACACATTATGTCCTGCATTGGATCACTTTGGGCTGTCTTTTTGGTCACCAGATTAGGCCTAATAATTGTTTAGGGCCTGTTGGCCTTACAATCATTATTTACAGAAAAGGTTTCCCCCTTCTCTAGTTGATAACTTTCACTAGAGGAAATAAGATATCTACAATGATTGTAGGGAATACCTGAAAGTGCACTTTGGATCCCATCTAGGAAGCTGGAAATGGCCAAAATTGGCATCATGGTTGACACACATCCGATTACTTCTTTTTCATTACTATAAACATGGCCCCAGACATTCCGAAGTAGAATCATGGTTGAAACTAAAAAGATGCCTTCAATGAAGGCAATGGATAACACCACGCGAACTGCTAGACTTGCAGCTTGTGGATTTCCAGCTCCTAGTTCATTGGTGACCCGTGTGCTGTGAAATAAAGGATCAAATTTAGTTACACATATCAAACTCCAATTTCATGCTAAAGAATCTGCATTGTGCTTTGGTTTATGTAACATAAACTTAGGTACCTGTAACATAAAGCTTAAGTACATAATAAAAGGAAAGAGATATTTAAATATGTAAGCTTAAAATACCTTACAACAGCAGTGAATCCAAAAGGGATCATCCAAGCTAGACCAAATGTATTAAGGCTGCAATGATAGAAAATAGAAAGAGTTAGATACTTATAAGGGATAGGGGATAGTGGGATACACCACAAGTAAAGAAACACACGTGCAAATACGTTGAAGAATGTTCTTAGTGTTTATGTGTGTGTTGTGTATAGTTTCAGATACTAACCATATTGAAAGCACTGAAGTTTCTAATGCTGGATTAGGAAGAAGACCAGACATGAGAACCATCAGTTCAAATGTCCAGACTTTCAAGCTGTTCAAGGTTAATGACAAAAATATGCTGCATCAGAACTCTGAAGAATATAGTTTGGAGCAAATTATTGCTTGGGAGTTCAAAAAATTACCAGAGCATAAGAGCAAAAGGAACGGTGAGTTTAAGGAAGTGAAGGACATTGTGCAGGGGCCTCCATGAAAAGCCTGTCCATGATTGTTTGCAAGAAGAAGAGAACTTCACATACAAAGGAGTGCACATACGATCCCCAGCCAAAGCCCCTATACAAAGTATTTTAGCAGAAAAGAAGAATGAAATTTCTTATGAAAAAGAAAAAAGTCAGAAGACAAGACTATATAATACAGAAGAATGGACTTCTTTTACCTTCCCACCAATGTGTAGGAGAAAAGCAAATAAGATAGCTGATGGAATCCCAACTAAGTAGTATGATCCTAGATTAACAAAAGCACCAATTTTTTGCCAACCACATCCTCTAGCCGTACCTATATTAGTGTCAACAAAATGAAGATTAGTCCAAATGATTAGCTAAATACAGCACTGTACATTTTGTATTAATTGAACATCTGCTGCAAATGATCTTATTGAAGGCTTCGTTTTCTTTTTTATAATATTATGGTACTGCTATAACACTCTTGCTTGGATTGCCATGTGGTTATTTGTGTTGATCATAGACATCTGGTACTATAAGCAACCATCCGATTGTAAAGAAGATGCTATAAAGCGTTCTGTATTGATTTTGCAGCTATATCTGTCCCTATTAGTGGTTAAATAAAAGAAATAGGAACTAGAAAAACCTGAAAGAACACATTGGAGTCCATCTAGGAAAATGGATGTTGCAAGAATTGGCAACATGATTGCTACATATCTGACCACTTCTACTTCATTACTATATGCATAGCCCCAAATATTGCGTATTAGTATCATCACCGTTCCAACAAAGATGCCCTCAATAGTGGCCATTACAAAGACAAAATACACAGCTAAACGTGCAGCCCGTGGATGACCAGCTCCTAGTTCATTTGAGACACGAGTGCTACAAAGAAACATGCAACATATTAATGCAGCTATATCTATACAGAAGCAAGGGACAAGTATTAAAAGGCAAAGTAGGAAGAGGACAGAATATTTTGACAAGTTGGTACGTCAGAAAATTGGTCAGCTTACCCCCACAATTTTGAAAATTCTAAGGAGCTACTCACCTTACTGCTCCACTGAGTCCAAAGGGGATCATCCAAAAAGTTGATGAAGTATTCAGACTGGTTAAACAGAAATTGTGTAAAAGCCAATAATAATATCAATTATCAAGTATGTGTAGCAGCTCAAAACATAAGTATAAAAATATTGTCATTTGTCAAGTATCTCAGTTGCAGTAAACGTTCAATATGATACTAACTAACCAGATAGAAAGCACTGATGTTTCTAACTTTGGATTTGGAAGAAGGCCAGAAAGGAGAACCATCATTTCAAAGGACCACATTTCCAAGCTGTTCAGGATAATGGGAACAAATATTGAAAACAAAAGCAGAATCTCAAATATGTTGGTAAGAAAGTATTAAAAGAATATAATTACCAAACCATAATAGCTGAAGGAATGGCAAGTCTCAGAAAAGAAGGGATATAATGCAATGCCTCTTCTGAAAATCCGGTCCAAGTTTTTAAATATGAAGGAGAAAACTTAACATAGAGTGTCATGATCAAAACATTCACCCAATAAGATATAGCATTTGCTATGGCTGCTCCTTCACTCCCTAGTCCAGATTTGAATACCATAACCTAACATATAAGAATATGCAGTAAAGTAGTAACTCCAGAACTGAACATCATTGGAAATACAATATTTTGGGTTTGCAAAAATCTGTTTAGACACTGAAGAAGACCATAGGCAAAAAGGCTTGGAATCATTAGCTGAGCATATTGTCCAGCTTCTACAGATATTTCTGGATCTTGGCCAAGTGAAATTAAAATGGATCTTGTGTTTGCCCAAATAATTGCAAGGGGTATGCTAACAATCATAACAATGACCATGGCTCTCTGCATGTGTATGCCTAACATACGATGCTGCTTTGCTCCATATGACTGACCACACAAGGTATCCAATGCGCTAGCCATTCCCAACTATTTGAACAAGAAATAGCACCTCAGAGAAAAATACTGCCACATTAGCATTTGGAGGTTGTTTGGCACAATGCTGATAATTTTTTCTTTTAATTAAGTTATCAAGATTATGTATTAGAGTCTGTTTGTTTTAGATTCTGCAAAGGCAAAATCACGTTTAAAAATCATATTGGGAGAAAGCTCCTCTCATATAACTTCCAAAATAATTGCCTCGAGAAACGTTATTTTCACGTTTACGTTGAAAATAATCTAAACCAAACGGACAGTAATTCAGTATTTTTGTTTACTTACAAACCCGTCTTATTGCTTAGAACAACAACTCACATTTATAAACATTTTTCTACTGTACCTCGAAACAAACGATACCTTGTTATTTACACACATTCACATAAATCAAATGCTGTCTTGATCTTTTTTAAAAATGTTGTACATAAAACCATTTTTCATTGAATATATGTATGTGTGCGCGCGCATGAAGCTAAAGGAAAACACAACTCACCAATAAGCTAAAACCAGTGACAGAGGCAAAAGAAGTAGCCATTGAAGCACCAGAGAGAGGCAATTCCCCAAGACGACTCATAAACATTACAGATATAACTTGTAGGCAATAATTTAGCAGTGACACAGATACTAAAGGCCCTGCCAGCCATAACTGCTTCCTCACTTCTTCATAGATTTCCGTTGTTTCTATGGCCTTATCCTTGTTTGGTTGTACAGTATCAACTTTGAGTCTATCCTCCACTGTGATATGTACCGAGGGAGACTGTAGAGATAACTTTTCATCTTCTCTATCCATTCTTTAGTTGAGACTGAGAGACACACAAGGTAGTGAAACTGTTAGATTTGGACCTAACTCAATCCCAAAAGCTAGCTCAAGATATGAGAATTGTCCAAGATTTATAAGCTCTTAAAAGACTCTATCTCTAATCAATACGGGACTTGGGTTTTTCCCAACACATTCTCTCACGTCCAGCATTATTGGGCTTGGTGCGTGGATAATATGGTGGGCAGCCGTTTAATAGATCTAAGATAGGCTTTGATACCATATTAGATTTTGGCCTAACTCAACCCCAAAAGCTAGCTCAAGAGGTGAGGATTGGCCAAGCTTTATAAGCTCTTATGAGGCTCTATCTCTAGTCAACGTGGGACTTAGGTTTTTCTCAATACACCCCCTTAAAGCCTATCCTAGATCCATTAAAGGATTACCCACGCATCAAGCTCAATAGTGTTGGGTGTGAGGGGGTGTATTGGAAAAAACTTAAGACTAGAGAGAGAACCGCATAAGAGCTTATAAAGCTCGAGCAATCCTCACCTTTCAGCTAGTTTTTGGAGTTGAGTTAGGTCCAAATCTAATAGAAACCAGAACTGTGAACATAAGACAATAGAAATGCACGAGATATTAATAAGAAAATGCCTCATGAATAATAATACAATTTCTTCATGTTGTCACATCTTTCAAGAACTGATCTGAATATCTGATATATTATGTATGTATACTTTTGCCAATGCCCTAGGTAGACTAGAAAATATGTAAATATTTTTGTAAGCTCTTACCCAATGTTTTACTATAAGTCTGGTTTTGAAGTGAGATACCACTTTCTTAACTAATTTAATAAAGGGGGATACTTGCACAGATTTCATCTTTGTTGTTGGATGCTAGGTTATTTGACCATGAATAATTTGTTTGTCACAATATTCAGCCTCACTGACACGTTACCCATTCCTTAAGTTATAGAGATGATCAAGGAAAAAATACCGTTAAAAGAGTCTTTGCTTAAGCATTTGACCAGAGCAATAAATATTCGTAGTCTTTCATCCATTGAGCGGCAATAATTTGAGAAATAAAAAATTAATTACATAATAAATAATTATTATTAGAATTAAAATATTTTAATAATGTTGTAATGTATTTAGATAATATTACAAAAAGAATTCATTCACAGTATGTAAAAATAAAAATTTTCATAAGCACTGTAGCTAAGCCTAAATTATTTGAAATTATATCCTTTGGGATGGGAACATTGAAGTTAATTACATCTACGTTTGGATGATCGTTTGTCAAACTTAATTTTAAATGAAATTTATTTTATATAATTGATTTGAATATAATTAAATTTGAACTGAAGTTATTAGTGTTTGCATGTTTTTATTTTTGAACGCAAGTTTGCTGTAAAACTTAGTATAATTTTTTAATCCAAAAATAGAAGCTACTCCAAGTTGCTTCTGATAGATTTGATTCTGAATGTAAAATTGTTTTCCCAAAATGTAATTAAACAACTCTTTATTTACTAGAATCATGTTTGACAGATACAAAAACAGTTCTGATATCTCTAAAAGTAAAATCAAATACACCCTACATGCGAACCAGTAAAGTTGAGTTAGGTTATTACCCACAATTTGGTACAGTTTGCGTTGGATAATTTTTCTTTTGGTCATCCATCATAACTCCTACTTCTAATTGTTTGTTTGTTGGGGCCTACCCAAAATGTGAGGAGTGTAAGCTTTTTCGTATTTGTTTCGCATACATCGATTTTCTGCTAATTCTGTGCTCGTGTATAACTTTTCAATTTTCTGACACTCTCACTTTGCCGCAAGTCTTTTCACTGCTTCCAAAATTTCTAATACATCTTTGGAAAACGCTACAGAAGCGATCCAACCTTTTTTAGTCACAAACTTAATTTGAGAGAATGATAGTCAGTCAAAAATAATCAATCTGGTCTGCGTAGTTTCTGTGTTCACTTTTTGTGAAAGTAAACTTTTCCTTAAATTTGATGAGTTGTTAAGTGAGTCCAATTTTGTTGTGTTACGTAAACGTAATATTATAGGATGAAGAACTTATTAACATGACAAAATAAAATTTAGAAAGGTAAAAATATTCTTATCAAAAGAGAAAATCAATAACTGTGTGCACAGTCGAAGAATTGAAAGCAGAGGAATCTCAACGGGAACACATGGACAAGGAAGAACGTATAAAGCCTAAAGCGTACAGGTTCTAACGTGTGCAATACAAGTGAGGTGATATTTTGTGCCATTATTTATATTATTAAGTGCATTGAAGCTGTACCTTATTGTAAATTTTGAGAGACTTTTAATAAAAAAATTAATTGAATTTTAATATATGACATCATAAAATTTTAATTGATAACATAAATTCATGCCATGCATCATATATATCATAATATGTATCATATTATGTCATTTAAGTTTTATGGAAGAGATAGGGGAATCGATCAAGGGTTGGTGGAGTGGTAAGCATCTTTTCCTTATAAGGAGGAGGATACAAGTTCGAATCCTAGTGAAGACACTTTAGTTAAGAGGTTACGAAAATCAAGGGTTAATTCTCTGCTCTAAATAGTCGACCAATGATTAGTTTCATAGCCGATTCAAAAGACCAAACTTGTGGGGATATCTTGAGATATTACCGGGGAGTCAAATGTCCTAATTACGATGGTTCATAAAAAAAACACAGTGGAAAAAGGAAATGATGTGAACCTGCTTTCACTTTTATTTATAAACAAAAGAAGGGTAAACTAAAAATTCAGCATTCTGTCATTGGGGTAGTAGTTGGTGGGATAGTTGTGCGCTCAACTCTGCTCTGTGCTTTCCTTGCCTAATAAAGAACAAGAGGTGTAAATGTAGTAACAATAAAATACAGTAATATACACGTTGAGAATTCCGAAATGGCTTACTTCTTCCTCCCAATTAGTGCGAATAGTAATGACATTGTAAAATATCAGTTGCACTGTAAATGCAGAGATGATCCCCAACCACAGCCCCTATTTGACACAAAAGAATAAAGTTGGTAAGCAAAAATTAAGTAACACAAGGCAGATAGGGCAAGAGTTGATAAAGGTTAATTATTAGATAGTAAAAAGTTTTACCTTGGCTTCCATGTGTACAATAAATGCTAATACAACAGCACAAGGAACGCCCACAACATAAAATGATCCAAGATTCACATAGGCACCAATCTTCTGCCACCCACATCCTGCAAGAATGCCTGGTGTGGACACATTAATTCAAATGGTAAGTTGGTCAGCGGCATCCATTGGAAACACAGAGAATTGAAGAGGCAGGCTCATTGTCCTATATCCTACATTAGATGAGTTCAAGATTGCATGAACAAGGATTATAACTTAAACAACTCTAGTTTAGTGTTTTTTTTTTTTTTTAACTTTTTTGGGTATCGTGTCGAACCCAGTGTGACCCAACTTGAAGGGTTTAGGAAAATAATATTGATTTAAGTTGATTTGTTTAAAGGAGAATGCTAACTAATGTCTTTAGGATACTGATTAAGGAATAAAAAAAAAATTTATACAAAAAAAAATGATGTATTTAATATATTAAAAAGTGTTGGACTTAATTTTAATATAAATTTTTTTATTATTGATTCTGTAATCTATGGCGTAAGTTGATATGAACCTTGTTGAATTCTTATTGTTGTTGTTAGAGAGCATGTTATTATTTTTTCGTGATTGGACCTAATAATTATGTTGGAGTTGATAGGAATACCTGAAAGTGCACTTTGGATTCCATCTAGGAAGCTGCAAATGGCCAGAACTGGCAACGTAGCTGACACATATCTGATCACTTGTTTGTCATTACTATAAACATGCCCCCACACGTTCCGCAGTAGAATCATGGTTGAAACTAGAAAGACGCCCTCAACGATGGCTATGGATAACACCACACGAACTGCTAGACTTGCAGCTTGTGGATTTCCAGCTCCAAGTTCATTGGAGACCCGTGTACTGTGAAAGCAGAGGATCCAAATTTAAGTACACATATTAAGCTTCAATTTATTTTCTAAAAACTCTGCACAGAACTTTGATTTCTATAACATTAAGTTCCTTAGGTACAAACATATAAAAGCTATGCGTTATTTGAATAGGTGAGCATAAAATACCTTACAGCAGCGCTGAATCCAAACGGGATCAACCAAGCTAGATTAAATGTATTAAGGCTGGAAACAAAGAAAATACAATTATTATACCCTCCAATTTAAAATGAAGATTTTCTGTCTCATTTTTCTATCACCTTTCTGTCCTCACCAATAGCAATCTGTAATTCTATTTCTCCGTGACTTCCCTTCTGTTTTTTTTCCTTCTTAGGTGGCAAATTGCTTTTGATGGGGATAAAGGAGGTGATAGAAAAATGAGACAAAAGATATTTATTTAAATTTGTAACAATTTAGACACTTGGTGTCGGTATTTTTTTTTATCAACACTTGGTGTCAGTATGTGATAGAAATTGTTGTCTCATTTCTCTATCTCATTTCTTGTCTCTTTACTCATATTTTGACAAGTCAATTAATTAAAATCTCATAAACATTACAGATGACTAAATAGACGGTATAAGATTTTAATTAACATGTCAAAATATGAGTGAAGAGACAACCTCTCTCTGTCACACCAATAGGATTTTGTCCCCTAATAAAAAATAACATATCATTTTATTTATCATTTGTTATTTTTTATTAGGTGACAAAATCCTATTGGTGTGACAAGGAGTGAGACTGGAAATTGAGAGACACAAGATCTCCCTTCACTTCAGAGATACTAACCATATTGAAAGCACTGAAGTTTCTAAGACTGGATTAGGAAGAAGACCTGACAAGATAAGCACGAGTTCAAATGCCCAGGCTTTCAAGCTGTTCAAGATTAACAACAAATGTTGGCTGCATTAGAATTCTGGTGAATCAGAGTTTGGAGCAAATTATTGCTTAGGAGTTCAGAAAGTTACCATAGCATGAGTGCTGAAGGAACAGCAAGTTTAAGGAAGTCAAGGACACTGTGTAGAGCCTTCTTGGAAAAGCCTGTCCATGATTGTTTGCAAGAAGAAGAGAACTTCACATACAAAGAAATCAAGAGAAGATTCACCCAGTAAGATATGGAATTGGATAAAGCTGCCCCTCTACTTCCAAGCCTTGATTTGAATACCAAAACCCAACACAAAAGAATGTGAAGCAAAGCTGAAACTCCAGATGCTACCACCATTGGGAACACATTGCTTTGGGTTTGCAAGAACTTGAGAATGCACTGAAGAAGACCATATGCAAATAAACTTGGGATCATGAAAAGGGCATATGAGCCAGCTTCCTTGGATATGGCTTTGTCTTGGTTCATAGCAAGTAGAATTTTTTCTGTGTGCGCCCAGATGATGGCAATGAATACACTGACCACAGAAACAACAAGCATGGATCTTTGCAAGTGTATGCCAAGCATATGGTACTGTCCTGCCCCATACGATTGACCACAAAATGTGTCCAGTGCACTAGCCAATCCCGCCTAAGAAAAACATGTACTAATTTAACATGAATGAAGTAAAATATAACTGCTGGCTATTTTTTTTTTGTATCCATCTTGATTCTTGAATTACACAGTTAGTATTCTTCTGCCAATACTAACTGTGAAAAATGTAGCGAAAACAACACCAAATTTTAAAGTGGAAAACCTTCCAATTTTAAGGGAAAATCACCAGACAAAATTCGAAAAATATTCCCCTATATTAAAGGGTAATTACAATATTTTCGTCACACTTTTTCACACAATTAAGTGAGACTCTGGTATTCAAATATTATAATTCTTTATAATTGCATTACTAAAGAGTAATAGAGATGATATCCAAAATTTTCGCAACCCTACCTCTTTAGGATTTATTTACACTACCTATTTTTTCCTCACCATCAGAAGCTCTTATTTTTCATCTGCTTCATCTTTGTTGTTCAATGAGCAATTATGCCTCTATTTATAACAGTGTTGTTATCTGAACATCAAAAATTGACAACAAAAATCGACAACATTTTATATGGTTAATGTCGTTCAAAAACGTGATTAATGAAGTGTTGAGTTTGGTTAATGGATATACAAGATGTCGCAACTCATTAACTATCCGCTGAACTTGATTAACTACGATTTTGAACGTTATTAACGACGAATTTCAGGTGTTCAAAATTTTGAACTTCACATGCATATTTGAGCACCTAAAAATCGTGGTTAATAACGTTCAAAATCGTGGTTAATGAAGTTTAGTGGATAGTTAATCAGTTGCGACACTTTGTAAATTCATTAACCAAACTCAACATTTCATTAACTACGTTTTTGAAGTGTATTAACCATATAAAATGTTGTCGAATTTTGTTATTAAATTTTTTTATGTTCAAAAAACATATCTCATTTATAAAGGCTCAAACAATGTGAACAGCCGGCCCAAGGGTGAAGCTCCTAAAGCAAACCAAAACCTTATATATTTTGTAAACTAAAACTTGAATACAAGGCCTCATGGAAGGAATGGTTGAGTTGCTTGTCTTCAAAGTCAATGCCTGGGTTCGACTCCCTTTGCCTGCCATTCTATGTACTGACAAAAATAAACTAACCATTTAGTCCCTCAAATTTACAAACGCGAGACAAATTAGTCCCTAGGTTTAGTTCCGTCGTCCATTTACTTGCCTACATATCCTATTAACCATCCTACTTGGCCCGTTAATGGTCCTGCGTGGCATATGACGACTTTCCACTATGGAAAATGAATGAAAAGTGAAAAAATTGCATAATTTTAAAGTGTTTTGGGTTTTAAAATTGTGCATATTTTTTCATTTTTTATTCGTTTTCCACAAAGGAAATTCGTCATAGGCCATGCAGGACCGCTAACGAATTAGGTAAGATGGTTAATGAGACATGTAGGCAAGTAAATGGACTTCGGAACTAAACTTAGGGACTAATTTGTCCAGCGTTTGTAAATTTGAGGGACTAAATTGTTAGTTTATTTTTTTAGGGACTAAAAGTGGGTCCCCGAAAATTTTGAGGAATCAATTTGGGTATTCACTCATATTAGTTTACCTTTGAATTTATTTTATTTTATTTAAATAACATTAAACTAATAAATGAGAACAAAGTTTAAAACAATTAAAATGATATCATTACACCCAAAAAAATTAAAATGATATCTTTAAGATTTAAAAAGTGATTCTTATGTTGTATAAAACTGATTATTTTTTAAATTTTTATTTATTTAAATCAGAAGTTAATTTATGTTTATTAATAGTCATAAAAAAAATCACTTTTTATAAAAGTTACTTATTTATTAAATATTTTTATTGATTTTAAAAAGATCTCATTTTAGATTTTCTTTTAGATTTCAATAGGTATTGTACCGGCCATCATGTCATCCACTGAAATTTTGACCGACCGGCATATGCATCTGTACCGGCTCATATTTCTTCATGCAATCTAACTTTTATTTCATGCAAATCTGCTTTACAGAATATACATTCAATGCTATGTTTTATTTTAAACAAAAAATTAATGAATGGCTGGACCCCACAGCCTGACCATATTAATTAAACTACGGAGGTGAAACTAACGTTTGATAAAAATGAGTATATAGCATTATATAGTTTGATGCAAAGAAAATATGTGGAAAAGGCAGCTGCAGGGGAAGGGGAACCTACCAATAAGATGAAGCCGGTGACTGCTGCAAAGGAAGTGGCCATGGAAGTTCCAGAAAGAGGCAGTGTACCAATATGACCGGCAAACATCACTGAGATGGTTTGCAGACTGTACTGAAGGTAACCCACTGAGCTTAGAGGCACTGCTAACCGTAGCTGTCTCTTCACTTCTTCCATTACTTCCTTTCTTCTTCGGATTCTCATGTCTTCTGTTAGAGACTCTGGCTTCTTTAATTCTTCCATTTGTCTATACTTTTTTAGTAACGGTATTTAGTACTGAGCCGTTCACAAATATTTTTTATAATAGCTTAAGGTTACATACATTTTTTTTATTTGTATAAAAAGTAGGCTTACGTATCCCTTCACAAATATATTTATAATAGGAACTACTTCGGTGCCCGCAAGGTACCCTGCCGTCATAATAAAATAATAATATAAATCATTTATAAAAAAAATAACAATAAAATAAGAGTTTAATTATTATACACTGACTGTATAAATCATTTTTACACAGACATCCAATCATAAGTTATCACATCAGTAAAAAAAAGTTTGACTCTTATCCTAACTAACTTAAAAGTCATTCATATCATAATTAGTGGTTGATTGTCTGTGTAAAAATATTTTACACTATCAATGCATAACATTAAACTCATAAAATAATGGGTTTAACAAAAGATATTGATACAAAATACAAAGAAATAGGAAATCTGTTAGAAGAAATTAATAGAAATATAATTCTATTAATATAAAATACTAATAAAATTGCAAATTAATTATACTTACTATAGAATACAAAAAGGTCAAAGTAAAATAACTAATATGAAAGAAACATTAAATAATATAAGTAAAGGAAAAGAAATAGATGAAAATGAAAACATTAGGAAAATTAAAGAAATTCTTCCACAATTAGAGAAACTTTTAAATAATGAAAAAAATAATAAATATATAACAAAAAGAGAATTAGAAGAATTATTGGCAAAGCCAAAGGAATTAGAAAAAATGGTAATAAAACAAGAACATAAACTTGAACCCTCAAAACTATTATAGCACCAGTAACCTTATGGAGAGGATAAAAGATGAATATATGGAAACAATAAAGAAATCAAATGATCTAGTAGAAATAGTTGAAGAAGAAAATAGTCAGATATAGAAAATAGAACAAATTGAAACAACCAAGGAAAATAAAGAAACTGAGAAAGTAATATTAAATTATAGTTCATCTTCAGAATCCGAATTAAACTAGGATGAAAGACATATGGAAAAGGAGAAACAAACAATTCAAAACCTAAAAGAAAATGGGAAGAATATTGGAATACTCCCAATGAATCTTGGCATAATTATGAGCAAGAAACAATGTATAACCAAGGATATGCAAGAAAGAATAATAGATAGACAAAAATCCTAGAAGAATTTAAACCTTACTATGAATCAGTAAGATCAGAAAATATACTAAATATTGATTGTGCAAGAAATAAAGAGGGAGTGCTTCTGCAATGGACTAATGAGATAACATTATTAATAGCAACAGATGAAAGATTTAGTAGTTTAAATCTAATGGATATTAAAAACTTTTTAATTTATAAAACAAAAGGAAATGTACTAAATTTTTTAAGGGGAATAAAAGATGAAAGTTGACAACAATATATAAGAAATAATCAAGAATTTGCTAGAATGGTTATGAACTTAATCTATCAAGAATTTATAGGATACAATATTTTTGAACATAGTGAAGAAGCAAATAGATTTCTACATGAAAAAGCCAAAGCACACCTAAATAAACTTCAGATATGTAATATGTGTGAAGTGAAAAGCTTTATTTGTGAATATCAATAATATTATTACCAATTAAATATAGAAGCAAAGAAGATATATAAGGATATTTTTCTAGATAAATTACCATACCCACTTAATTCCAAGGTAAAAACTATCTGGCAAATGAAACCAGATGAAACAGCCAATACTCTTGTAGGAATTATTCAAGTTTTATACCATGAACTAAGAGCGCAATGCTTAAATAGAGAAACAATAAGATAACTAAAAAGCGGAAGAAATGCAGTTTGCTGCGATATACCAGAGCTTGAGCAATCGGGAAATTATGGATGGAATCAACCAACAAAAATTAGAAGATATTATATGAAAAAACCTAGACTAAGAAAAACCTATCCAAGGAAAAAGGCATACAAAAATATTAAGAAAAAATACTTTAGAAGAAGAAAACAAAACACCTAAAAAATATTGTCCGAAAGGTTGGATATGCAATATAGAAGGTCATTATGAAAATGAATGTCCTCAAAGGAAAGATAAAGATTTTAAGGAAAAATCAAAAATAATAAAAAAGATATATAAAATATATAACTTAGAACCACTAGAAAAAGAAATAAATGACACAGAAGAAAGCGTATATGAATATTCAGAAAATGAATTATCTTCAGAAGCAACAGAATCCGAATAGTACTTATATTAAAATTATAATAGAAAAAATTAAACTAATAGAGAAACCGAAGCCTATGTAGATAAAGGAGCAAGTATTTGCCTTGCAACAAAAACATTATTTGACAAATGGGAAAGATCGGAGAAACCTCTAAAGATACAAATAGCGGATGGTTCAATACATCCTCTATATTGGGTAGTAAAAAGAATAACTTTAAAAATTCAAAATAAATTATTTATAGTACCTAAAATATATCAACAAGAAACTGGTCTAAATATGATAATAGAAAATAATTTTCTACGATTATATTCTCTCTTTTGCCAATACTTAGAATATATCTCTTTAAAGAGACCATATATTAGAGGAAAACAATTAAAAGAAATAATTGAGATCTCAATTATTCATTTTTCCGACTGTTTTTACTATAAAAACAATCTAAGTTTAGCAAGCTAAACCGTGGTGAATTAATTATGACAATATGTAAAAAAATTCGGTATGCATTAATTAATTTAGAATCAGGAAGAAGAATTTCAGCCTATATAGAAGAACTTCTAGACAAAGTATGTAGTGAAAATCTTTTAGACCCAAAAATTAATAATAAAAAGACGGAATTAGTAGAGCTAATATTAAAAGATCCGACTAAAGCAGTAAAGTGCAAACCTATAATTTATACAAAGCAAGATAGAGATCATGAATTTGCAAAAAATATTAAGCAAATGTGTGACAAAGGACTAATAAAACCATCAAAAAGTAAGCATTCTGCACTAGCATTTTATGTAGAAAATCATAATCAAATAAAAAGAGGAAAGAAAAGAATGGTAATGAATTATAAGCAGATGAATGATGCAATGGAAGAAGACGCATTTTTTCTTCCAAGAAAAGATTTAATTATTGAAAGAGTAAGAAATATGAACTGGATTAGTACATTTGATTGCAAATCAGGATTTTATCAAATACTACTATCTCAAGAATCTAAGGCATTAACAACATTTAGTTGTCCCTAGGGTCAATATGAATGGAATGTTCTCCCAATGAAAATGAAACAATCATCAGGAATCTTTCAACGAAGAATGGATTCTATACTCAAAGGATTTAAAGATTTTTGCCTTATTTACATTGATGATATAATAGTCTTTACTAATAAGGATTTAGAAGATCATTTTAATAAGGTTGCCTTCGTTCGTAATAGATGTTTAGAACATAGAGTAGTCTTTAGTAAGAAAAAGGTTGTCCTAGCCCAAAATAAAATCAATTATTTAGGATTAGAAGTTGAAAAAGGAAAAATAATAATGCAAAAGCACGTGTTGAAAAAAATTCAAAATTTTCCAACCAAATTAAAGAATAAAAAGGAATTACAAAGATTTCTTTGTCTACTAACATATATTTCCAATGAAGGTTTTATAAAGAATCTTACAGCAGAAAGAAAAACATTTCAGCAAAAACTAAAGAAGGATGCTTTCTAATATTGGACAGAGGAAGACGAAGCAATTATTACCAAATTAAAATACTTATGCCAAAATCTTCCAGAATTATATCATTCATCTGGCGATGACTTAATTATTATCGAGACTGATGCCTCAAATGAATGCTGGGGAGGAGTTATGAAGGCAAAGCCCCCTGAACAAAAGAAAGAATTACTGTGCCGATACATGTCTGAAACTTTTTTCAGACAGTGAAATTAATTATCTTACTCATAAAAAAGAAACAATAGCACTAATTCGGATGTTAGAAAAACATCAAATTTATGTGATTGATAAAGAATTTATTATTAGAACAAATTCTACTTATGTTGCAGGTTTCAAGAATGTCAACCATAAAAGAACATATAAGCAAGGAAGATTAATTAGATGGCAGATGAAATTAGCCGAATATAATTATTTAATATCTCATATTAAAGATGAAAAGAACGTTCTTGCAGATATTTTATCCAGAGAATGGAACGAGGCACAGCAGAATTATTAAAGAGACAACTCGAACTTAAAGAAGCATTAAGAGATCAAAAGCTGAAAGAATTGGAGCTGATCGAAGCAGATCTTAAAGTACTAAGGTTGCAACTCAAGGCAGAAGGATTTCTTGAAGAAGCAATCCCAAAGGACATTAAGTAGCAAGCCCAAGAAGAAAACAAAAAATGGTATGCAATTTTCAATGGACCATTTCCAGGAATTTACGACGACTGGTTCAAAGCAGCACCACATTGTCAGAAAATTTCAGGAATTGTGCATCAATCCTACTCATTCAAAGAAGAAGCGGAAACAGCACTAAAAGAATACCAAGAAAAAGAAAGAACAAAGAAGGAGAAAGAAATTTATCTTGGCCCAAAAACTTTCTTTGAAACAACAAAACTTAAACCTAAAGCAAAAACATCATAGAAAATCTTAGGAAAGATTCCTTCCTCCCTAGATAATTACCAAATCGTTACCAGAAAAGATCATGAACTTCAAGTCCAATTTTCAAAAGAAAAATTTGATGAAAATCTCAAAAGACTTACACACTGGAGTGATAAGGAGAAAATCAACTTTTTATATGGTTGATAGAAAATTATTCGGAATTAAAGCAGTAATTACTCTAGGAATTCCACCAACCTTAGCATTTAATATGTTCCAATTTGGACTTATTGAATGCCTTTACTTAAGTGGAAACCTTGAAGAAATTAGTTTGTTTCCGTATTATTTTAAAGAAGCAGTCCAAATGTTCAAAAGAAATGTAGTAGGGGAAAGAACTATTTTCTTAAAGTTCTATCGGCCTATCTAGACTTCGAAACCAATCAGCCCGCCAAACACTTAGTATTTATTGGGGTAAGCAATAATAATTTTCCTCTAATGGATGAGCCACGAAGAGACAGCTACAAGGAAGACCAATTTACTGTATTTATAGCAAATCAATTAACAAGCATCTTTTCTCAATGTCCATCAATAGGAAAAGATTCTTGCATTAAAACTCTGTACAAGGGGCCAAATACTTTGCTTCTCGATAAAACAAGCGGAAAGATAATAAGAGAAAAAGATCTATCTCTTCTGACAAGCTATTAGATGTCTTTCTATGCACTAGAAGGACCGGTGATGAATTACTGCACAACTGTCCTCAACAAATTATGTTCAATGATAAGGCAAAATGGGAATCATGAATGCAATAGATGCACAACAAAGCAGGCCCAGCCAGAAAGCAATAATGACTGTCGGTAAGGAGATAAGGATTCTAACGAAGCAATAATTGAAGAGTGATGTAAGCTCTTACCTCACCATGTAAAATTATTGTAAGATGATGTAAGCACTTATGTAATCTAGGGATAGTTATGTAAATACGTCTAGTTCTCTAGGTGTATAAATAAGCCCTCTTATGCTGAGGCAAATCAGAGTTTTTCAACGAAGAAAAAATTCTTAGTCGAGAGTTTTCTCACTAGAGAGAAAAACTGGTAATCCTCTCATAGGAACTAGTAAGGCACTTGAGAGTGTCTATCTACCCTTGTAGTATTTCCACTCATCAATAGAATTACTTCTTCACTTAGAGATCTCTTAATATATTTACCAATTCTAGTTCATCGTATTCTGCGGAAGCAACAGTGGGCAAAAGAAAGACTGATTTAAGAAGAACTTCAATCAGGTATGGAAACTCTACTACTTTATATTACCAGCTTTATGTGCTAGAATTAGTCAGTAGAAATACTAGGTTCTTCGGATTGATAAGATCAAGTTTAGTTTCTAAAAAATAAATATGTCTGAAATAACAATGGAAAGAGAAAAGATCGATAATAATGATATAGAACATTTACAAATTACTGAAGAAGATGGAAACTATGAAAGAAATATTCTAATAAATCCAAGGCTATTTCAAAAAATACAAATAGAAGATTTAGATCTAGCAAAAAAATGCAAATATGAAGGGAAAAGAAAAACTTTGAGAAATAATGAAGAAATTTATTCAGAAAGAAAATACCATATATTATGGGAAAATAATTAATGAAACACTAATAGACATAACGGAAGCCTAAGGAAATACTTTTATATAATTGCTAAATAAGAAAAGATTTGCAGAACTAAAACAGACTCTCAAGAAAGAAGAACATAGGAAGAAAATTTGATATATTCATATTGGAGCTATACAAATACTAATCAAAGCAACTTTTCAAGAAGGAATAGATTCACCTATAGAATTAATATTAAAAGATGAAAGAATAACTGATCCAAGAGATAAGATATTAAGAGTAATAGAAGGAAATTTAGCTTACGTAAAACTATAATTTGAAATTCACCCGAACATTGGAATACCTTTAAATACTCAAAGATTAGACCGATCATTAACTCTGGAACACAAATTTTTAAGATGAAATCTAATGAGATCAGGAGATAAAATATTCTCAATAATATACTATGTAAACTTTGCATTAACCAATTCACATTATAGTATTACTTTTAGAAATAATGATAGAATAGATGTCCTAAGTTTATTTGAAGAGATAGGAAAAATTTATTATCCAAAAAGAAATGAAATAACAGAATTAAGAACTTTTATAAAAAGACCAGGATCATTAAGAATGAATCAAATACCAAAACCAATTAGTTTTTCGAAACCAGAAAGAACTAAAGAAGATAATGACATCAACAAATTAGTAAATCAAGTTAAAGATTTAACTTTGTATTTATAAAATAGAATATGAATTATTGGAATTATTTGTGTTTAATTGTAAGTTCAATCATTTGGTATCAGAGTTATCAGGGGAAATCCTTGGTAGTACTTTAAAAATGAGTGAAGACTTAAAAATATTTCTAAAAGAAAAAATTAGAATCCTTAAGAAAATAGTTAAAACTGATTGTGAATCCTTACAAAATAGTTACAAGAATAAAGAAGAACATGATGTTGAAAGATTATTTAAAAATATAGAGAAAAATGTCTGACTCAAAGAGAAAAAGACTTATTCAATTAGAAAAACAATTAAATAACATAAAAAGTTTAAAATGAATTCTGAAGAAATATATCTAGAAAATCTAGGAATACATATACAAGGAAAAATAATCACTCTCATAGAAGGATTTGAAACTTTATAGGTAATGATTACAAATGAAGCTAATGAGATATCTTAGGCTAAGAATTAAGCAACGGGAAAAAAAATTTATCTCAGGAATAAAATCCTGAAAATAAAGAAATAATTTAGAATATTCTACATAAATAAAAACAAAGGTTAATAAAAAAAAACAATATAATATAATATAATTGTACCATACCTCTTCAATATGGAAACGAGAGTAACTCCCATTTATAATAGCCTTACGGTTAATATATATATATGAATAAAAAGTAGGCTTACTTATCCTTTCACAAATATATTTATAATAGCCTTACGGTTACATATATGTATTTTTTGTATACAAAGTAGCCTTCATTTGGAGGAACACAAACATAATTATTGTGGCAAATTGCAAAAATGTTGAAACATAAAGAGTTAAGGGAAGAGTTCAGAGTTTAAAACAAAGCTATTGTTCAAATTAAGGTTTGCTAACCAGTGGGACAGATAGGTAGGTTGAAAACAACTATGTTGGGGGAGGGCATCTTTAGAAAAATAATATTAAAATGATATAACAAGAGATTTATTTGTTAGACTCTGAAGGCCAACATGTTGAGGGAGGCATTGCAACGATAGCCGCCCTGTTGCTAACGCACGAGAAAGATACATAAGAAAGACGACTTGTCGTGCATATGGAGTGGAGGAGATCTCTCTCCTAAATGGAGATTGCATTTATCCTCTAAATGGAGAAGATCTGAACTTTTGCATATGGGCTTGAAAAGAAGTATGCAAATGACAAATGGCAAATGGATAAATATTTGGTGTCCCATTTTGATGTATCATATCTTATCTTCTTTAAAAATATATTGTCACATATTTCATTTTTTTAAAATTACAAGAAATTTTAACTTAAGTGATAAGATTTATATTATTGATAGGAGCAGAATATGATACATCAAAATAGGACAACATATCTTCATCTATGGCAAATGGGGCACAAGATTAGAAGAGCATATATACAGGCATAATCCTAAGTAAAACGGTGAGTGCAAGGTGCGGGTGCAAAATATTAAGACAAAAACCTAAGTTGTTGGTCTAAGAAGAAGCGACAAAACATAGTATATGCATACAAGAGTGAAAAGCTACAAACAAAAAGGAGGCACGTAATTAGGAGCTGCAAGAGAAGAAGTTGTCCTAATTAACTTCATCTAAATAAATTGTTGGATGGGTTAATCACTTTCTTTTTCGTATTTTTGTTTTGTTTATGTTTTGCTTTAACTCCCATTTTATTTTGTTCTAGCATATATAGTTGTCCAAATAGGCTTCTTTAAAAACCCAAACTTTACTTTACATAGTTTAAAAGATCTTTCAAAAAGTTTAATTTTAACTTGTTTGATAAATAGGTTAGCCTTATGAATGTCGAAAATGGACTAGGCCGTAGGCTTCTAATGAATCCTCTGACATGTTCACACCACTACTTGCACACAAGTTTCTTTATTTCGCTGATGATACACAAATCTTTTTATTAACATGGTGTATTTGTTGATTAACCAGTAATTGATTATTAGTCCATTCGTCAAAGGCTTTATTATACTTTTAGTTTTCTAAGACACATGTGCATTTTAGTTTCCTAATTATTTTAGGACATTTGGTTTTTAATATTTGAAAAGTTACAACGTTAATCCATCTTAATCCATCTGTCAATCAGTCGTCACTAAACTAACGAAAGAGTATTAAGTAGCAAAAGTTTTATCACGTAACATGTCTAGTTGGAATTTATTTAATTAAAATATTAATATATTTTAACAATAAAATAAAAAAACCTTTAAATCATTCCTAAATGTTAAATGCTCCAAACCTGTGAAAGTGAATATATTGTTTTAACTTTAAATATAATAATATTTTTAAGCAAAATATATTATTCATCTTAAAATAGAATATTTTTATTAATAATATAAAATTAAATATAAATATAATATAATATAATTTAAATATATTTACGAATGTAGTATAATAAATAATTTGCATATAAATTTCAAAAATTATTTTTTTTTATCAGAAATTTCAAAATTATGAGTGGTCTTGTGGTAAGCTTTGCTCTCATTTCGACTCGCCTCCATATGGAGGTGCCAGGTGCTTTTGCCATGTGGCATTAAAAAAAAAAAAGGGTAATTATCATGTGACAAAAACCATCTCATTTTCGTAATTATTTTTCAAAGTGCCCGTTTTGATGATTAATTTCCAAAAGTTGCAATACTTTAGTCAAAAGCCCATTTATTAAGTTACAACATGTAGTACAGCACAATAAGATCACGGGGGTATTAATATTTAAAGGTGTTAATTGTTTTGGTATTTTGAAATTGGGTATCAATATTTAAAGATGTTAATGATTTTAAATATTTTATCATCTTGTCTTTTATATCGAGAAATATAAGCTAACCTTCTTTTTGTTTTCATAAGAATGTCTTGTTCAATTTCTTGAAGGACCATATTTTCTTCATGTAATATTATTCCTTCAAAATACTTTATCTTTTTTCTAAGATAATTCATGGCTTCTCTATCTTCATACATAAGGATAACATCAAATCCTTCTATGAGCTTTATTATTTTTCCTGCCATATGTAGTTCTAGCTCTTCTATATATTCTATCATCTTCTTAATTGATTTTATAGTAGAATTAATTTATTTTCTCTCCAAAGTATACTTCTTTCGATTAATTTCCTAACTTGTTCATCTATATAATCTTCTTCTTTAGTTTTTAACAAGGTAGACAGATATGTATATTCATCTTTAAGTTGTAATTTTATTACTTGTATTTTTTCCTTTATTTGGTTTTGACTCATGCTGCAAAATTTTTTAATTCGTTTTTTATTATTTTTAGCATTTTTAATTTATAATCTATTATACCTTCTATTATACAGTCATCAATAAAATCTACAGCTTCTTGTTGTTTCCAATATTTGATTTCTTTCTTAATTTCTTTTATCCATTGTTTAAACATAGTAATAGTCTTCATGCTATTAATCTTTCAAGTCTCTTTTTTATCCACTTTTCTAATTTTAAGTGATGATTTAGCATACTTTCTTTGAGCCAATGGTCTTGCAAAGTTATAGGCTCATTTCCTTCATCTAATTCTTTTAAAATTTTACAATAATTTCTTAAATTATTTATGGTCGTCTTTATATAACTAGCAGTTTTCATTATCTAGCTCTGATACCATTTCTTGCGCGTGGTTTATTTCTTGGTTTATTTTTTGGTTACATACACATTTCTTTATCACATTTTGTTTTTTATATATAAAGTTAAATCATTCGCTTGACTTACTAATTTATTGATATTATCATCTTTACTTCTTTCAAGTTCTATGAATGAAATAGGTCTAGGAATATAAGGTATTTTTAAAGATTCTGATTTCTTTAAGAAAGTTCCTAGTTCTGTTATTTCATTTCTTCGTGGATAATAAATTTTTCCAATATCTTCAAATAATTGTGGAACATCTATTCTATCATTATTTCTAAAAGTAATACTGTGATGTGAATTTGTTAAGGCGTAATTAACACAATAAGTTACTGAAAATATTTTATCTCCTGGTCGCATTAAATTTTTCCTTAAAAATTTATGTTCTAAAGTTAGAGATTGGTCTAATCTTTGAGTATTTAAAGGGATATCAATATTTGGATGTATTTCAAATTTTAATTTTACATATGCTAAGTTTTCTTCTATAACTCCTAATATTTTATCTCGTACATCAGTTATTCATTCATCCTTCAAGATTCATTCTATTGGGGAGTCTATTCCTTCTTGGAAGGTTGCTGTAAATGAGCTCTGACTAAAGCTATCGAGAAGGGATCTAATCCAGATCTTCTATTTCCGACCCGAAAGCAGAGTTGAACTGCTCCTATGTGTATATATCCTATTTTTCGTCTATGTGCTTCTATTTTTAAATTTTGTCGTAGTTCTGAAATCTTTTTTCGATTTAAGAGTTGGATACTTGTACTACCTTGGGCTTCTGTTATATCTATGAGAGTTTCTGTAATTATTTTACCATAATAAATGATATTTTCTTTCTGAATAAATCGTTTCATAATTCCTCCTAATTTTTCCTTTCCTTTCATATTTGCAGTTTTTGAAAGATCTAATTCTTCTTTTTGTATTTTTTGAAATAAACGAGGGTTAATAAGAATACTTCCTTGATAATTTCCATCTTCTTCGGTAATTTGAAGGTGTTCTACATCATTATTTTCTATTATCTCAGGTTCAGGTTCCATAATGCTTAAACTACTTTATAAAAGATTGTAAGAGTTGTCATACCTGATTGGGTTTAACTACGTGTTTTTTTGGTCCACTGTTGCTTCCGCGTTCTTTGAGTACATGATGGATCTACTTCGTCTTTACTGCTTCTGAATGAGTGCATGATTGATTCTTGGTATAAATGATCTTTGAACGTTGCAAAGTAAATAAAAGTGAAAGAAGATAAGTAAAAGAGTAATTTATTTGATGGAAGTGGTTATAGGGGTGGTATTCTCAGATACCTAGTATCTTCTAAGAGGAGACTAACAGCTTTCCTCAACTTGGGGAAGCTCGGGTGAGAGTTTTCTCCAACCGATTCATTCTGCTTTGCCTCAGCATAAGAGGGCTTATTTATAGGCTACGGGATTATTGTTTATTTACATTATTGGCCCTATAGCACGTAAGTGCTTACATTAGAAAACTAATAATTTACATGCTGTCGTCACTGCTTACATCATTTTTCAATTATTGCTTCGTCTTCGGAATCTTTTCCTTGTGGCTGACAGCTAGTAGTGGCTTCTGACGTGGCTTGCTTTAATCATCTCTCACATGCATGATTGTCGTTTTCTTTAATTATTGAACAAAATTTATGGAGGACAGCTGGGCAATAATTCATAGAGGGTCCCTCGAATGCATAGAAGGGCATCTCGAAGTTTGTTAGTAAAGCTAAGTCTTTTTCTCTGATAGGCTTTCCGCTTGTCTTGCTTAGAAGCAAAGTATTTGGTCCTTTGTACAGAGTTTTAATAAATGATTCCTTTCCAATGGTTTGACATTGGGAGTATATGCTGGCTAATTGGTACGCTATGAAGTTAATAATTTGATCTTCATCGTAGTCTACTCCAGTAGGTTCATCCATTAAAGGAAAGTTATTATTGCTGATACCAATAAAAACTAAGTGCTTGGCTGGTTGCTTGGTGGTGAAGTCTGGATAAGCTGAGTAAAATTTTAAGAAAATAGATCTTTCACCAGCAATATTCTTTCGAAACATTTGGACTGCTTCTTTGAAGTAGTAGGGAAACAAGTTAATTTCTTCAAGATTAGGACTTAAGTAAAGACATTCAATTAGTCCGAATTGGAACAAATTGAACGCTAAAATTGATGGGGCTCCCGATTTAAGTACTGCCTTGGTAGCAAATAAATTCCTATCAACCATGTATACACAATTGTTTTTTTCTTTTTCTGTCCAATGGATTAGTCTTTTGAGGTGTTCATAAAAGTTTTCTTTTGAAAATTGGATTTGAAGCTCATGCTCCTTTCTTGTAATTATTTGGAAATTGTCTAGGGAAGAAGGAATTTTTCCTAGAACTTTCAGAGCCTTCTTTGGTTCGCTTTGTCTTCTTAGCATCTCCGTGGTTCCGCACTCCATTCTCTGGATATTATATCTGCAAGAACATTCTTTTCTCCTTTAATATGAGATATTGAGTAATTGTATTCAGATAATTTCATTTGCCATCGAATCAATCTTCCTTGCTTATAGGTGCCTTTATGATTAATATTTTTAAAACCTACAACGTAAGTAGAATCGGTTCTAACAATAAATTCTTTATCAAGCACATAAATTCGATGTTTCTCCAACATTCGAATAAGTGCAAGGGTTTCTTTTTCATGAGTAGGATAATTAATTTCACTGTCTGAAAAGGTTCCAGACATGTATCGACATAGTAATTCCTTCTTTTGTCTAGGGGGTTTTGCTTTCATAACACCTCCCCAGTAATCATTCGAGGCATCTGTTTCAGTAATAATTAAGTCATCGTCTGACGGATGATATAATTCGGGAAGATTTTGACATAAGTTCTTTAACTGAGTAATAATTGCTTCATCCTCCTCTGTACATGACCAGGGGGCATCCTTCTTGAGCTTTTGTTGGAGGATTTTCCTTTTTGCTGCAAGATCTTTTAAAAATCCTTCATTGGAGATATATGTTAGTAGTCCAAGAAATCTTTGTAAATCCTTTTTGTCTTTTAATTTTGTAGGAAAACTATGAAGTTTTTCTAAAACATGTTTTTGCATTATTATTTTCCCTTTTTTAATCTCTAATCCTAAATAATTAATTTTATTTTGTGCTAAAACAACTTTCTTTTTACTTAAGTCTACGCCGTGTTCTAAACATTTATTAAGAACTAGAGTAACTTTATCGAAATGATCTTCTATGGTCTTATTAGTAAAAACTAATATATCATCGATATAAATAAGACAAAAATCTTTATAGTCTTTGAGTATAGAATCCATTCGTCTTTGAAAAATTCCTGGTGATTGTTTCATACCCATAGGAAGTACATTCCATTCATATTGACCTTGAGGATAACTGAAAGCTGTTAATGCCTTGGATTCTTCAATTAATTTCATCTGATAAAAGCCTGATTTACAGTGAAAAGTACTAAACCAGTGCATATTTCTAATTTATTCGATAACTAAATCTTTTCTAGGAAGAAAATATGCATCTCCTTCCATAGCGTCGTTTATCTGTTTATAATTTATTACCTTTCTTCTTTTCCCACGCTTAATCTCGCTGTGGTTTTCTACGTAAAAGGCTGGGGCTGAGTGGATGGTCTAATTAATCCTTTTGTAGTCATTTGTTTAATGTCTTCTGGAAATTCATCTCTATCTTGTTTAATATAAATCATAGGTTTACATTTTACTTCTTTAGTGGGATCTTTTAATTTTAATGTGATTAGTTCGGTGTTTTTATTATTTATGTTTGGATCTAATGGGTGTTCACTACATATTTTCTCTAGTAGTTCTTCAATATGGGCCGGAATCCTTCTCTTTGGCTCTAGAGTAATTAAGGCATAGCGCATTTTTTGACAAAGGATAGTAAATAGTTCACCACGGTTCAGCTTGCTAAAGTCTCATTGTTTGGATGAGTAGGTACATTGAGAGGAATGGTGGATTGGGATGGAAAGTATTTCACGGGTTTGTATATTTCGTATATAAGGTGTTCGAAGAGTAATATACTTTAGGTATTGACTAAATGGTGCATAAAGACGCAAGAAGTTATTTCCAAGTATTACATCAGCTATTTGTATTTTTAATGGTTTTTCTAATCGTTCCCATTTATCAAATAATGCTTTTGTTGCTAAACAAATACTTGCTCCAGTATCTATATAAGCTTCAGTGTCTTTATTTCCTTTTTCAATTATAATTTTAATATAAGTGCTATTCGGATTCTATTTCCTGTGAAGATAATTCATCAAGTTTAGAATATTCATAAATACTATCATCAGTGTTGCTTAATTCTTCTTCTAGTGGTTCAAGACTATATATTTTGTAAATCTGTTTTATTACTTGGGCTTTTTCTTTAAATTTTTTTTCGCTTTTCTTTGGACATTCATTTGTATAGTGTCCTTCTTCGTTACATAGCCAACATTTACATTTCTTTTTTCCTTGTGGGCAATACTTTTTAGGTGTTTGTCGTTTCCTAAAGTATTTTTTCTTTGCGTTTTTACATGTTTTTTTCTTAGGATAAGTTTTCTTTAACTTTGGTTTACCTTTGTAGTATTTTCTCCTTTTTATAGCTTTGTTACAACCGTATTTACCGGGTAATTCTATTTCAGGCATGTTACAACAGATTGCGTTTTTCCCTCTATTTAATTGTCTTATAGTTTCGCGAGCTATACATTGTTCTCGTAATTCTTTGTATAGTATTTGGATATTACCTCCTAAGGTATTTGCTATTGCATCCGGATTTAATTCCCATAGTAATTTGATTTTTGTATTGAGAGGAAATGGTAGTTTATCTATAAATATCTCTTTGTATGTTTCTTTCGTTGGAGTATTTAGTTGATAGTCATATTTTTGATATTCACATATAAAGCTTTCAATTTCACACATATCACATAACTGCATTTGATTTAAGTGTGTCTTAGTCTTTTCGTGTAAATGTTTCATTACTTCTGAACTATGTTCTATACTAGCGTATCCTATAAATTCTTGATATATGAGACTCATGATAAGTCTCGCAAAATCTTGATTAGTTGTTGTTAAGGTTGAGTACTGTTGTCATTGTTCATCTGTTATACTGTCTAAGTATTTTTGTGCATTCCCTGTTGTTTTATAAAGAATATAATTTTTTATTGACAACATATTTAAGTTATTGAATTTGTCATCAGTAGCGATTAAAAGAGTTATTTCATTAGTCCATTGTAACAATATTTCTTCTTTATTCTTTACACAGTCAAGATTTAGAGTATTTCCTGTTGTTCTTTCATATCTCTGTTTAAATTCTTTTTGAGCTCGTGACCATTTATTATTATTCTTTTTAACATATCCTTTATTATGCATGGTTTCTTTTTCCATATTTTCCCAAATTTCAAATACTTCCTTTCTTTTTCTTTTTGGTATTACGCTACTGGTTTCTCCATGATGCATACGTATTTCGTTAAAGTCTGTTTCGTTTGACGAAGAACTATAATTTAATACTACTTCTTCAGTTTCTTTTAAAGGATTAATTGGTTTTGCATCTTGTATTTGATGATGTTTTTCTTCAATTATTTTTAATTCTTCAAGGAGTTGTTGAATTTCTTCTAAGTCATTTGACCTTTTTATTGTTTCAATGTAGTCGGTTTTTAACCCCTCCATGTCGTTTTTGGTGATATATTTGAGAAGGTTCAGGACTTAGTTTTTTAGTTTGATTATCTAGTAAATTCGTTAAATCTTTCTTTGTTATGCATTTACTATTTTCTTCTTCTTTGAGTAGTTTTTCTAATTGTTCTAGTATCTTTCTGATTTTTTCACAATCTTCTTCATTTTCTACCTCTTTTCCTTTGTTTATTTTATTTAAGGTTTCATGTATATTTGCTATCTCTGTTTGTTCTTTGTGTATCTTTTTATACGTATATTCCGCAATTTTGGTAGTAATTTCTATTAACTGAGTCATATTTTTATTTATTTCTCCTAATATGTTTTCTAATTCTTTATATTTTTTATCAATTCCTTCTTGTAGACTTATAGTTCTCTTTTATTGCTGCGGGTACTGGTATCCTCAAATCATCAAAGGTACCATAGAAAGTGCATAAGATCACATACCCTTTTAAATCCTAGCATGCATTTACAATATAATTACGGGTATTGCTACCTGCACCCTTACATTTAAACATCCACCCCCACTTTTTCGTTTTTATGGGTGAAAAGACAAAAAAACCCTTCCAAATGTGTTTCGGCAATTAGTTGTTGAAATACAAAAAAAATTGTGTTCCGGCAATTAGTTGCCGGAATACATACATGTTTTTTTTGTATTCCGGATTGTATTTCGGAAATTAGTTGCCGGAACACAATTTTTTTGTATTCCGGAAACTAAATGCCGGTAGGTCAAAAAACTTGAAAAATTTCGGAACACAATTTTTTCCGCCAACTAGTTGCCGGAATACATTTTTTTTTTGTATTCCTGAAACTAAATATCGGTAGATTAAAAAACTTGAAAAATTTCGAAACACAAACTAATTGCTGGAATACAATTTTTTTGTATTCCGGAAACTAATTGCCAGAACACATTTGAAAAGGCGTGTATTTCAGATAGGGGTATCTTGGGAATAAAAAAATTGAAAAAAAAAAGTGATGGTGGATGAGTAAATGATGGGGTGTATGTAGCAAAACCTACAATTACTTATGGTCCATTTTGCCACTTCTCATTGCATTTCTGTACTTGTGGTCCAATTTTGTTTTAATCACCTAATTTATAGTGTCTGATTTCTTATGGGCTGGGCTTCTGACACATATCAGGTTCGGCTTGGCAAAATCATATTGGGCTAGACTTTTCAAGCCTATTCAATGTGAAGGAGAATTACAATGGGAAGATAATTAGGGATGATAATGGATAATTGGCCCGATAGATACCCGTAAAAATTATTCATGATGAGTAGGATAATTACCCATAAAATTGAATTGTGATGAGTGTGCGTACAGATACTCTTATACTCGTCCCGCCCCCATACTCTTTTGTTCATAAAGCTTCTGCCTTGCATGGTTCATATCGTTTTACATTAGAATAATCAATCAATTTTCTTCCTTTTTTGTTTTCCCTTTACTGTGTTTTTCCACCTTACATGTTGTTATTATTTTTTTGTTTTGTTACTGTTTTGTCTCTGGGCAGCAACCTATATTCAACATTTTAGAAAGGATAAACCATATTGCAAACCCAAGCTACATTGCCATGCAACTTTCTCCTATTCTTTATAAACAAATAAATCATGAGAAAATAGACTTTACACTTTCCAAACGCCCTTTGTATACTCTATCAAAACCTCCCTTACCCAAAAGATTTTCCGCTCTAAAATTTCTATTTGTAGTTGTTAGAGTATTTCTTTCCCAAGATATATCAAAGACTTTTGCATTTCAATCTTAGATATATCTTGATGTATATTTGTAATGTGAGAACATATTAAAATGACCTAATTTGTATTACAAATTTATGCTCTTTTTTACAATACAAATTTTTTTATCATGTTTTCAAACATCCATAAATTTCTTATATTAAAGTGCTGGTAATGAATGCGGATATAGATATTTAGGTACCTAATAAGTAAGGGTACAGATATTAAAGTTATTAGCCACATGGGTTTGGATCCGGATATGAGTATTTTTTTTCTAAACACGAGTATGGACACGAGTTTTAGAGTACCCTATCCATACAATACCCATTACAGTCTCTATGATAACGAGTGCTCACAAGAAGGTTAAGATAGTGGTTGATTAGGGTGTTGGGGTCATTGTCAAGACTTGCGCTATTCACATAAGAGAGAAAACTCTAATTGTGAGGAACCCACAATCCCATTATGTGAAAGGGAAAACAGTTTTGGGAATTTCTTCTTCTTTCTCCATACTCTGTATTTGGCTTCCATACCACTAACAGGGAAGCATTTTTAGTATTTGTGCCCATTCTTGAATTCTGTTCCTTACAATTAGCAACCACACACAATATTACTTCGGTATTACATGTTTCACCACATAAATAATCAGTCCTATCCCTACAATTTCCTAATATCCTCTATGAGCTAAGCTTTCAGTATGTATTTGTGATATTTGTGATATAAAATAATATTAGAGTTTAATTGTTATACACTGTCAGTGTAAAAATTTTTACGCTGACAACCAATTAGAAATATAAACTTAAGAGGCTCCCGTTGCTCTAGGTTTGTATCAATTTATCACTGTGTCATTATGTTTTGCCAAGTATAATATTCTGTCATCATGGAAGTCAATGTTAAGACTTGTGACTATAATATTTTACAATACCTGGCTTGCTTGCATAGGCACCATGCCAAGCTTCGACATTACTTATAATCAGGCCGGCTTTGAAATTTTGAGTGTCGTTATAATAATTTTTTTAATAAATCAAATTGGGGGAACACACCCCAAATAAATTTTATTGAAAAAGAAAAAATGTAGATACAAAAGAATGGGGGGCCAAACCAAACCCATAAAAGGAAAAATTAACCAATAAGGTTAAAACATCCTTAATCTAATAAGCATAACAAGGAAGACTCTAATTAGACAACATGTTCAGAATATTAGACAACAAGACAACAAGTATAGATAAATGCACAAAATTATAACCTATAAACTAAACAAGGAGTCTCTAATTGAGCAAGCAAATAGCAATGAGATGAAAACAATAACACCTGATTGGACGTGAGAATTTCCATCGCATGTCTTCTCTTTTGTTTCGCCAAATTAAATAATCAATTTATCTGCATAATTTCATGAACCATAACTCTATAATTAGTCATAAGATAAAGAATCAAAGACAATAAAATATTGCAATAAAAAGAAGTGTTCAAATTGGACTCACAATGTGATTAAAGAAATAACAAGAGCCAAGAGCACTCAACAATTAGTGGTGAAATTTGTCAAATTGGCAGTGTCGAAGTTGAAACTTGAAAGAGCCTTAGTCACACAGTGTCGAAGTTGAAATTGAAAGCAGTGGTGGTCACAGGTCACAGTGTCGAAGAAAAAGTTGAAAGAGCCAGAGGACTATTCAGCGCAGTAGGAAAAATAATTAGGGATTAAGATTTTTTTGTAAGAGATATAAGATTAGGGATTGAGTTGAGACCAAGAATCACCAAGAAAAAAAAGGAAAGAAAATATGTTTAAATTAGTTAGGAGTGTAGCTATTTAGTATTAAGTGTATTAATTTAAAACTAAAAAATAATTCAATAATCAAGGATACACTTTAAGGAATAATTATTTATTATTGCTAATAAATAAATTATATTTTAATATTTATAATTATATATATCTTAAGAGTTTAATTGCTATGTATTGTCAGTGTAAAAATTTTTACACCGTCAATCAATAAGAATTCATGGTTTGAATGACTTTTAAAGTAGTTAGGATAAGAGTCAATGATTTTTATCAATGTGACAATTTCTGATTGGTTGACAATATAAAAAAAACTTTACACTGTCAGTGTATAGCAATTAAATCCATATCTTAATATATGATGTCCCTTAACATGGAAACAAATTAATTATATAAAATTTTAATTTTAATATTTTTAATTTTATATATACTAAGTATGTAAAAAAAAATTTGGTGCCCCTGACAAAATGGGACCCTGTGCGATCGCTCCTCCCGCGCATGCTCAAGGCCACCACTGCTTATAATAATAATATCCGCCTTATATATATATAAATTAATTGACCACTACAGAAAGTCATAGGTAAGATTTTGGATATGCAGTAACTAGCAATTGGGAGGGATATCCAGTAACTTGTACCTAGCTAGGTTCTTCTTCATCTTCCGCATTCTCTAAAAGTTTAGCAATTTTGTAAGGTATGGTTTAAAAGAATATGTATAGCTAGATTTGTGTTTACAGATTATAGAAGATTTTCTCATGAGTAGTCGTGTGCAAACAGACAAAATTGAAAATGGACATGGTGAATAATGTGTGTTAGGAAGTTTGTTAACATCACTGAAAAGACTGTTGTCATGAATTACATACTTTAATTATGAACATTATTATGGTTGTGTGTAGATACTAACAAAATTCCTACATTAAGTTTTTAGTACATATAATATTGCAATAAATAATGTTTTATACAAATGATAGATATATTTTATTTGTCAGGTGGGTGGCCAAGAGGCAGTAAAGCGAAAGATGTAGGATTAATGAGAGTAGATTCTTTCATGTTGAAAATAAATATGAGAAAATTATATTTTTAATCTTCATTATTTAATCTTCTATTCTCATTTTTAAACATATTTTTTTTTTCTTTAACATATTAGATGAGGATTTGAGATTCAATATGAAAAAAATAGTAGGAGGGGATCCATCCTCGAGATTAATAGAACTCAATTACACACTCCAAAGCAGTAGCCAGTAAGAAACAGAAAAATTTAGTGAACTAATGCGCGCATCATGTGTACCTTTGATTTCAATCCGATTCTTCCCCTTATAATTTTTATTACATTTGCCTAGAAACAAAATAGTCTCTCCCCTCCATATATATAAATATATATATATATATATATATATATATATATATATATATATATATATATATATATATATATTCCCTCTTGATCTATATATAAATAAAAAATATCTAAATTTTTTAGACTCAAATATAAGTAAAAGTCAATCAAATCAATCCTATTTAATGTTAGTATTTCAAAAATATCCTTTGGTTAATTATTTTTTATTTTTTCAAGAGCACTATACACTCTCAAGACATAACTTTCACGAGCATTATATATTCCTAAGGAAGGGTGGTGTAGTAACTATAATTATTTTTTACACAAATCAAGATAATCAAATTAATATAACCAATTTTTTTAATACGTGTGAAGTTAATTTTTTTTACTTATGCATAGATCGGGCGGGAGTATATATATATCATACAAATCGTTACCACGTCAATATCAGCAAGTTTTCATCTACTGTGGCATTTTCAAAGGAATAAAGTCTAACTGTTTTAATGAATACCTTGGCACATGGCTCTTCAGGTACTCACTGGTGAAATTTTTATTACGGTGTACATTGATTATATATATATATTAGTAAGCAAAAAAATCACTTTCAAAATTGATTATTGTGATCAGTTTTACTTTTTTTTTTTTTACTGGCGATCAGTTTTACTTTTAAGCCATCTGCAATTGTACTTCGTTATGTTTTTTTTTTTTGGTGAACTGTACTTCGTTATGATGATTCTATATTTAAATTGATTATGCATCATCATTTCAGACATTTTAATGAAACAAAAACAATTAGATTAAAAGCTTTCTTCCAGTTAATTAATTAAATGTGACGAAACATTCTTTTGCAGACAATTGAAGAGCTGCATTCAGTTCCAATGACATCGGTGGAACAAAAATGCACCTAAGAACGAAGTAATTAATGAATTGAATAAAAAATAAAAGAAAGTAAATGTAGCACTAACATGCGAAACATCGTAGAAGCCGACTCATTTAAATATGTGAAAGGAACATCTAGCATATTATGCATAATGCATTGTCTTACTTATTTTACGCATCTAAAGTCGCTATGTATTCTTGTCTGCTTATAATTATTTATTTAAATTATCCTTATTCTGCTTCATTTACAAACACAGAGAAAGATATATTTATAATCTGTCACATTGAAGTAATTACTGTTTGTCTTTATTTCTCTTTATTAAACTTAACAAAAACAAACTAAAATCTTTATCTATATTTATAAACTATATAAACTAAAAACAAACTATATATTTATAAAATCTGGGGAGAACTTTGTCTAACCATCATCCTGAGTCTGAGGGTTAATCTCATAGTTTACCTGTGGGACCAAAAAGTAGGCACTTGCACACCAAATTAATTAATCAAGAAAACAAAAGAGAAGAAAGCTTTCGTTTTTTTCTGATGTAAAACTCTTCTGCAACATAGAAGCTGTATATGATTTATAATAAATGGGGGGGGGGGGGAAACAGCAAAAGAAGAGCTATTGTAAAAATTAAAAAAATAAAATGTATATAGGAATATTATCTCCAAAGCCTATACAAAGTAAGGAAAAGAGTATTTCATATATGGAATTAAGCAAGACAAAATAGTAAAAAGTACACAATAAAGTCTACCTTCAAACTGAAGGCTTCCCAATCATCAAGCAGAACCAAAGAATGATTCCAAAAATGAAATTATAATCAATACAAGAAAGCACAAAAAAGAGTTTAATTTTAATATAATGTTATTATAAAAGTTTTTCATACAAATATTTAAATTTATATTATCGCACCATTTAAAATATTTAATTCTCGATAGTAATAATTATTTCATGACTGTTCATTATAACAATATGATAAGTTTGTAGTAATAGACGGGTCTTAGGAAAAGAAAACATTTTATCTATCTAATCTAATAAAATAATATAAAGGGTGTTTAATGCAGCCAAGAACCGCCCTATCTTTATGCCCTTCTTCCATTTTGTTTCCACAACCTAATAGAAACTAAACATTTTATGTTAATTAACATATAATATGCAAATTATAAACAATCTTATATAACTTAATTAGAGAACCTATATATTTTCATATCAAAACAGAATTAGGAAGAGTAATGAAAAATATTATAGCTAGCTAACTAGCGCACGAATATCTCTTCAACATGCGTCGTTCTCACGGTACATTTTAGTTACATATTATCTATCCTAGTCCCACAATTTGCTACCTAACGTTGACTTCATTAGTTCAAGATTGGCATGTGCAAAACTACAAGGTCAAGGATTTGTTGGGTAAGTGCTTAGATTATTCTCATACCTAGTTACTAAATATATTGAATTTGAACATGCATGTATGCGCGTGAGTGTGAGAGACCTATTTTATGGTGAGTAATTAATATATGTGATTATCACTAACATGGTGTCTAAAATGTCTCAACCTGCTAGGTAATGGGGCCTAGGGTGGTTGCATTGCTAGATAATCAAACCCATTAACAAATCTAATTACTTTTAAAATTACCTAACGCCTAAAATCAAACATTATTTATTTTAAGATACACACGTATTCCTCCAGAAGAGATTAAACATATAATACTAAAATAAGCCTCTCTAGTCCCTACTGCTCCTGCCTCATCATGCACCCCACCAAAAAATAGAAAAATACTCAGATTGTTAACATGTCTAACTCTACTACCAAACGAGACTTGTTTGAAATGCCTTCAGTTACTAGAATTAGATTACTTAAATTCAGATTCTTGCCGACAATCTCATTGCTCTTTGAGGTTATTAATCTTTCTTTAATTTGCATTTTACTTTTTATTCCTCTTTTAGCATGAGAAGGAGAGTGTGTGCCGTAAGTTCATACGTACCAAGCTAGCATTTGTTATTGTCACATGAATTGCCACTGAGAAGTTGTCCCATTTTACACTTTAATCATTTAAGAATGCAATGGCTTTTACATATTATATAGCTGATTGTTTGTACCCGGATTTTTGTTTACTAAGTTAACTAATTAAGTTGCTCTTTACATGCAGAAGTTGATTCTGCAAGTAACATTTTCACTTGAGCTATGTGTCACCAAGTATGGTAATCTAGTGGTACCAGCACGTATAATAAGGGCGGCTAATTACAAGAACTGCAATAATTGATATCAACATTTTAAAACAAGCTTTAGTTGGTTAATAGTTTTCAAAGCTGGGTTCCACGGCCGGCGGTACATACATGCTTCGTATATATGTATGTATATGTATAACCTAACCAAATACCAATCATTGAAAAGGATTCCATGTCTTAACAGTCAACCACAAAGTCCTTTTCACTCCCTATTATACTGGTTTTGAAAAATCTTTCTGATTGAAGAGCTAACAACTACGTGGGTGGCAACATTTCATAGAAAATGCACCTCAACCATTCTCCATTTGTCATATAGAAGTGTCTCAAAATCTTAATTTACTTCACTCACAAGTCACAACCTTAAAGCTGGACGGGTACAAAGATTAGTTTTATGGTCATCTACTAATCAGATATGGCATTATGATCCTGACATAGATCAGTTGAGTTCTAGGGTGATTGAAAATGATGTACGATACAATATTTGCCAAAAGCTTTAGTCGTTATGAGCAGAAAAGATTAGGATATGGAGCATTCCTGGCCTGCTTGCTCACAGTTTTGAGTCTTTGTACAGTGTTTAAGCCTTACTTGGGTCCTATTCATATTTGTGAGTGCTTAACTCTTGCTCTGTTGCCACTTGCATACATTAGCCACCTATTTTCATAATCCAAGAGGACCAAGACTAAGTACAAGCATGCATGGTGTTGCTTTTGCTTTACAATGTTTTGGCATGAAATGCAGATATCACTCCAATCATTTCCTATTGTAATTAAGATGGTTATAGTATCCATTAAGTATATCTTTAACTTCCTTTGTTTCTTCACAGTGAACCTAAAGCTCTCAGTCGGTGTTGACACCAAAATGCTTATGGTCAATGACACAAGCAGCTCTCCACATATAGCCAAAGGTAAGATATATACCGAGTCTTAATAATTAAGCTTAACAACACAAGTTGAGCTAGCTAATGTTAAAGCTAATTATCCTGTTTTTTGAGGCAAATGATTCTGACAACCTGTATATATGTGATGATTCCTCGGTCTGCAGTTGAAAACATTGTAGCCGAAATTGTTGATGACACTAACAGTTCTCCACAAATGAATGATGGTAAGATTTGCTAAATCTCAATAATGTTAAAAGGATTTGAGATAGACCTTTAACACTGAATATCCTTCATTTGACAGCTGAAAGCGTTGTACCGAAGATTCTTGTCAATGACACCCGAAGCTCTCAACAAATAGCCAAAGGTAATAACAAGTTTAAAAGCCAGTTCAAATTAGCTCTACTTGTGGTTTAACTTTAACCATAAAATAAAAAAGAAACAGGCAATCTACTCTAGGATGATAATTACATGGAGTTTGGAAGCTAATGATTTTGACAAATCCTTCTTCATATTGCAGTTGAAGAAAATGTAACAAAGAAAATCCTCATCAATGGCACTAGCAGCTCTCCACCAAAAGCTGAAGGTAAGATTTGCTTGTCTCAATAAGGTTGGAACTTGAAAGCTATCTCAAATACAAACACCCCTAATATTCTCAAAGGACCTTTATAGATGAGCAATCATTCTTTATTTTTCAGTTGAAGAAATAGAAACAAAGAAAGTGGAGGTGGAGCCACTATGCACTTCAGAAAAAAGAACAGAATTCTGCCAAACTCAGGGAGATATCCGAATCCATGGAAAATCCTCCTCTGTTTACATTGTGTCACCTAAACCAACCCTCTTGGCAGAAAACATCTCATGGAGCATAAGGCCTTATGCCCGGAAGGAGGATACATATGCAATGAATCATGTGAGAGAATGGTCAGTAAAGCCAGTAAAAGTTAGCCAGAAAGTTCCCCAATGCACTCAAAATCACAGCATTCCAGCTGTACTGTTTTCTACTGCAGGCTATATTGGCAACCACTTCCATGAATTCACTGATGTTATTATTCCACTGTTTTTGACTTCTAGACAATTTAATGGAGAAGTACAATTTATTATAACTGATAAGAGACCTTGGTGGATTTCAAAGTACCAAGCAATTCTTAATAAGCTGTCCAACTATGAGATTATGGACATTGATAGAGATGATGAAGTTCATTGCTTCCCAAGTGTGAATGTGGGTCTCAAAAGGTACCACAAAGAGCTGAGCATTGACCCTCAAAAGTATTCATATTCCATGAAAGACTTCAGGGATTTTTTGAGAAGTTCATATTCATTAAAGAGAGTTAAAGCAATCAAAATCAGAGATGGTCGACGTAAGAAGCCTAGGCTCTTGATTATTTCAAGACAAAGATCAAGATCATTCGTTAGTATAGCTCAAATAGCAAAAATGGCTAAAATATTGGGTTTCAAAGTCATTATTAAGGAAGCAGGAGGGAACATGTCTAGCTTTGCAGATACTGTGAATTCTTGTGATGTCCTAATGGGAGTTCATGGTGCTGGTCTCACTAACATACTTTTCCTTCCACAAAATGCAGTTTTCATCCAAGTTGTGCCTTATGGTGCGACGGAATGGCTTGCTAAATATTATTTCGGTGAGCCCTCAAAGGATATGGACCTAAAGTACTTGGAATACAAAATAAGGTTGGAAGAAAGCACTCTTATACAGCAATACCCTCTAGACCATATAATCATAAAGGATCCCCAATCAATTGGGAAACTAGGATGGGAAGCATTTAGGACTGTGTATTTGGACAAACAAAATGTAAGGCTTGATGTTAATAGGTTTAGGCCTACATTGCTGAAAGCCCTTGAGCTATTGCATCAGTAAGTATGCTTTTTGATGCAATATGCTGTAAGCTTTGAGTGAAGTAAGTTGTTCATGGTGAGTATGAGATCACACTATGGTTGCAGTATTTTTTTTTCTCATTCATTATTATCCATTGTTTTTAAACAGGTAGTGTACAGAATAAAGGACAGTCATATCTGCAACAAAATATTTGTATGGAAGGGAAAAAGATGTAACAAGTGGGCACTACTTTGGTGACATATTGCAATAACAAACAATTTAGCAATGTGCTATTTGGTATTTAATTGAAGTCACTTAAGTTGTTTACTGCTGAATTTTTTACCTTATGCTGTACTCTTCAACGCCAAATGATGGTTAGTTTATTTTATGTGACAAGTGTGTCCCTTGTACTGATGTATTGTGCGAGACAGACAACGAGTCTTATGAACTATCATACTGAGCTTTGCTTTAACCTGGCCTCATCATTGTAAATCAAAATTTAACTCCTATAGCTTACAATATCAGCTTTAAACGAAATCCTACAGGTAAAGGATCATAAGAGGTGTAACAAGCCTCATAATACACTTTGACGAGTAAAATTCATCTCATAATACATATTCTATATTTTAACTTGATGATCAGCAAGCTTGATTTACTAAACATGTTTCTTACTACCACATCTGACTAAGAATTTAAAAGTAACACACATATCCCTTCCACAAAATGCCTGGTCTTGGAGTGCGAAAATGTTTTGCCCCCAATGAATTATGGTATGCGAGTCCTCTTGAGAAGTATCTCTGCCCACAAGAGCAATGCAGATAGAACGCATAATCAGCATATACATACAAATTTTAGTTGCTTACCCCTTCTAAAAATACTTGTGTGTAAGTACAGCAGCTGCTCAGCCAGCCAATATCTGCCCTGGGCCCAAATTAGTCAAAAGCAATTGGGGAAAAATGTCTTGAATTGTTCCCCAAATCTAGGTATACTCTGGATGCAATCACCATTTACAAAAACAATGGCTCAGATCTATACCTGTCAGATTCTAGTTCCCTCAATAGCTCTGTACAGTGTACACTGACTGTTGAAGTTATGACCAGAAAGATCCTTGAATCCAATGCACCATAGCCTTCAACATGGACAAGTTCCTCCTCAGTAAATAACCATATTAACAAATGTATCCACGATAGGTCTTTTAAAGGTAACTCAGCTCCACTTAGCACCATTAAAAGATTTTTTCCTATTTTTCTTGTTGCTCTTTTTCAGAAGCACAGATGCATGGTCAATATCATCACAAGACAAATGAGTGTCCCCCTTTAACCATAGAATAGCCTCGGCAGCAGCAGCCTTTTCTGCTAGTTTCTTGCTGCTGCAAGGCTGGCCAACAAAATTCAAGCCATTGAATATGACAGTAGAACAGAATTGGTTGTTTTTCAGTTGCTTTGTTTTGTAAGTTGGTGATTCGTGTCCAGCCCTGAGAAGGAATGTTTGAAGGTGATTTTTAGAATTATCACCCTCGGCTCCACCACCACCTCCAGTTTTGGAGTTTGTTGCCTTCTTTAACTGTGGTTGGACCTGGCGACCAAAGATAAATCTGCCATCGCAGTGGTCCTCTGATACCAACAATCTTACAGCTGAAAGAAGCTCATTATGCGATTGTGTATCCAACTTGGGATCCAGAAGCTGGCATAACATGCAGAGCACAAAGTAACTAGGTCAAGGACTTGAAGAGAGAGACGGAATATTGAAGGAAGAATATGGATATACAAGTGAGTATTCCCTGGAAAAATTTGTAAGTGTTAAATTTTGAAGCGAAGACCTTGTACTTACTTTTTTCTGTATCAGTTCCTCCAGTTCCTTCTTTAAGCTTAAGTAAGTCTTGGCTAATTCAGGTTTCATGAAAAATTCCAAATACCCTCCCAACATTTTCAAGTGACCATCCTATCAAAAGAATCATATGTTTCACCACATGTCACAGCACAACAAGAATTAATAAGTCAAAAGGAAACACCTGGTACATACAATCAAGAACAACTGATCCTGGGAAAAGTGAAGAGGAAATAAGGTAAAAACTTACTAGTCCACCTATGGATATGTTCCCGCCAAATAAGAGCAGCACTGAATCAGATATACCAGTTGAATCCCTAAGGAATACTGAATTCACTTTCACCTTTTCATTAAATACTAACCATGGGTATGGAATTCTGGGTACACCAGCGTTTACAGAGCTCTACACAATGCATCACCAAGCCACAATAGAAAGCCAAAATTAAACTATTAGAACTTTAATGAATCATATTTCCCCCTAATCAAAACTAGGTAATAAGAAAACAAGGATTCATGAAAACATCAGACATTTGAAGGAGAAACTTACACCATGCAGAAGAACCTGACCATCCTCCATTGTTTTCAGTGCTATTGACTTATCTTTGTTCTGCACAACACAATTTATACAACCTCGCGTCAAGAACAAGAACACAAGAAAAATTCAATTAATTTATAAATAAAACATGACAGTATTCTCTCTATATCTTAATGATTAATGTATGCATACCCAAACACGCACATATTGATGCGAACCAGACTTCACATCCATCAATCAAACAGTAAAATGCTAGTAAATAGGAAGAAGATGTTGAATATTAGGAATGAAAAAGAAAGATTACAGTGGAAATAAATTCACACTGCCACAGAGCCAAGCTCCTACAGAGGACTACGCCCACTGCCCATAAAAAACTCAAATTTTCCAAAAGATACCCTATTGTTCTCTTCCCTTCCCTATATAACAAAATCAACTTTCTCTCTCTTACTCTAACAGAATCAGTAGGCCCTGGACAAATGGGCCTATGGTATGGATCAGGATCCTATCACATATGGGTACAATAGTACATGCATACATATATTGCTTAAGTACAATTTGGGGTCCTAATTTAAACGAAGATCAATTTCTGTCCCCCTAGTTGTAATTTTTGCTACCCCCATAGTTTTCAACTGTTAAAATCTGCTGTTGACACAACAATAATTTTTCTTTTGCTGTTGTGATGTTAGATTTGGTGATGACAAGAATTTTTGTTGTTGTTTTCTGATGAGGATATGATGTGGCGTTGATAAAAAAAGTGTCATATCAACGACAAACAATTAGGGGAATTTAATTGGGTTAATTTGAAAACTATGAGGGCAACATAGTTGCAATTGCAAAAAGAGCCAAAATTGAACTCTGATGAAACTAAGGGGAGCAAAACTGCAGTATGCCCATATGGCTCATATGTGTCACGTGTGTGTGCACGCGTGTGTTTGTGTTACTCAGGTATGTTACTTTAACAAAAATGCCAATAAATTTTGCAGACATAGCATGACACGCGCGCACAGATCAAGAAAATTAAAACAACAAAAAATAGAAGAAAATTGAAAAGTGAAAACTAAAATATTGAAATATCACACTAATGGAAAAGACTAGTAGAGTGAAGTACCACAACAGAGGATATTCCAGGAAACAAACCCGCACAGACGACAGCTCGGAGTAGATGTTCCTCATGACTCCATGTATTGTAGGTTTCAGAATTGTGATCAACCAAACCAATATCTTTAAGCAAGTAAAAGAATTGCTTTCGAAGAGAGTCAATGGCCCTAAGTGTTTGAGAAGAAAGAAAATTTCGCCAACAGTACTCGTAACCAGCTTGCTGTGCTTCAGCATCTTTCCAACCCTCATAAGCCCGAACAAGTGCAAGATGATCACTACAGTCACGAGCAGCAAAGTGGGCCTTGGCTGACTCTGCAAGCTGCATAAAAAATGAACAGTAAACAATTAAGTACAAAGCCAGTCTTTTCTCTACCTAACACACATCGAATTTAACAAATTCTGTACATTGTATTAACTTTTACATATACCAAGCTTGATTATGATAAGAGTAATCCAGGCTAACAATGAATGAACAGTCACATTTTCAATATGAAAAATGATCCGATAAAGGGAAAAAACCAATATGAAGCAATGTTTTCTCAACTGGATCAACCTAATCAACCAATACAGAGGGCATGCCTGATAGGTTATTCAACATGGTAAACAAAAGAGCATGACTCCTTGAAAATGCTATAGTTTAGTTTCAATAATAATATTCAAGTGGTCTCACTTGATAACATCAAAACTAATAAAATCAAGAACCATTTATAGCACGATGAACATCCTATGTCAAGAGACAAGAGGAGGGTATTGGCAAAAGTCATAACAATAACTTACATCCTTCTTGTCAGACGGCATCACAAATGGGTCTCTTACACTAAGACCAGCAACAACAGTCATAATAGGATCTAAACAGTTGAAGATAGCTCCCAATATGAGCATCTTGCCAAGTTTGGGCTCTACAGGAAGCATTGACAACTTGCGCCCTGAAAAGTAACTAAATATCAGCAGTGACACTCTGGAATAAATCAAAAGAATGCATTACAAAAAGCTTGGAGAAACCATTGATAGGAGAGAGTTTTTAATAGAAAATGGCAAGAGAAACTGAGATACGAGCTCTTTTACCTAGAACTGTCAAATTCTCATCCTCGTCTAGGGCCCCAATAATCTTTAAATACTCAACAGCATTTTGAACCTGCAAAATGAAATTAATTGACAAAATAATAAATTGAATAAAAAGACACTAATGCAAGATGCAGAATGTCTTAAATTCAACATTTACGATTTATTAAATTCAAATAATTTTCAGTCCAAGTTTCAAAATCACGAGCAATGAATTTTACCGATAAAGACTCTGGTGGCTGCAGAGCTCTAGATAAAAACTCAGAGATGCTTCCAAGTTGTAGACTTTTGATTTGCAAACACAAGGACTGCAAAGGTGTTCGTAGAAGCTCTGGTAATTGATAGTCAGAAAAGGCATCGTAAACACATCGGGGATAAAGATGGTAACATTCACCAGGTTGAACACGACCAGCCCTTCCTCTTCTCTAAAGAAAAGAAATGGAAACTTTCTAAGCAACCAGACAATCCAAATACTTAATACAAATGAATAATATTTAATGTAAGAAAACATTATGAAGAAGTACACAGATAAGGGAGTTAAACATGGCAGCTAAACTATTCAAATGATGTACACCAACTTGATATCAACAATTAACTGTTAACAACCATTCATAGTCCAACTTCAAAGATCCACGGAAAGCACAGGCATGAGCATCTGTTTCCAATTGACACATTACTTCAATATAAAATTATTAAAGAAAATATCTTAAAAAAACTTAATATAATACACAACCATTCTTGATCACTTTGATCATCTGACCTCTGCACTCTGCAGCATATAAGGTAAAGAAAAACAACATTCCTTGTGTATCACACACCATAATTTTATCTTTCACTTTTTTATTAACTCAATAACAAAAGCTCAGGTTCTAGATATGGAAAAAACTTCACACATAACAAAAAATGTATATTACATTTAAAACAACAGCCAAGCCTCATCCCACTATGTGGGATCGGCTAAATGCATCAATCAATCACATTGGGTTCTGTCAAACACCAAATTGTTCTGTCCTAAATTTCTTTTAGGTCTTCCTCTAACCCCTTAAGTTGGACTATCTTCTATTTGAAAGGGTAAAGAAAAATTAATTCTCAAATAATCCAAGTACACAAAACTAACTTGAACAATGACAAATACCTGTCGGGCAGCAGCTTTTGAGATCCAAGACGGAAGCAAACAAGGAGTGTTATTTAGTGCATCATATGATGTCTCCTTTGCTTTTCCACAATCAACCACAAAGACAACATCATTGATGGTAATACTAGTCTCGGCCATATTAGTTGCCAGAACAATTTTCCTCACCCCTCCTTCGGGATTTTCAAATATCAACCTCTGCAGAAGAAAAGGCAAAAGAGGAATGCAAGACAAAATTACAATAGCAAATTAGCAATACATTGTAATGCATAAATATGACTAGAAAAATCAGGTGAAACAGAGATGTGATTTATGCAGTTAGGGCAGGAAAATTTAATTGCTTCAATATGAAAAGCAATCCCCCCTCCCCAAAAAAAAGCATTAGAAAGCAATTACATTCTCGATTACTGCCATAAATTTCATCACCAACAAAGTGAGAGGTTAATTCATGTTTGACAAGACTTTCTACAATCTTTTTTCTCAAATGAACTGAAAGTATTCCCAGAAACCAATAACAAAGCATCCATTTTTAATACAATATACTTCCTTTCAATAAGCTTCAGAGAGACATTATTTCTAATATTTAAGAGAAAAATCTATCTCTTAGATAGCTTAAATTAAATTTTAAACTAGACAGCAACAACTATGAACTACGGTTTCTTAACAGTGTATAACTAGGAAGGTCACCTGCTCAGCGCTGGCCATGGAGCCATGGCATGCAAGAAGCAATACTCGGCTCTGATCACCCAACAAAGGATGAGCTTGGAGCTGATCCTTCAAAGAGTTTATGTCATCCCAACCAGTCATAAAAACCAAAACAGCACCTGGCCTTCCATTCTTGACAATGTGGCAAAGCACATGCTCAATAAGGTTAAAACCAACTGAGTCAGGGCACCAGCAGGACAAGGACTCCCGAGTGCGTGTGTTATAGCCCTTAAAATCTGCTACTTCCAGTGCATTCTATACAAAAACAAAATAGAGAATTGAACAGAATAAGCCAAAAACAGAAAATGAAAAAAGAAATCTTTCCAGCAAAACTTGTGCACCTCAACAGCAGAAGCAATCTGGCTCTTTCTTTTTCTGAAAGCTTGAGCTTGTTTCTCCATTTTCCATGTTTTTTCTTTACCATAGTCATCAATTTGATTATAAGGTGTCAACCGATATCCAGTCATTTGCAGAATATCTTCAAGAAAGAGGGCTCGAACTGGATATGTAAAACCCTAGGAATTGCACAGGTCCACAAAAAATCAAGAGGGAAACAATGAGTTTAAAATATCTTTCAAATCATCAGTAAATCATCCGTAAGTAAATATATACTCTTATAGGCACCAAAGCAGTAAAATGTGAAAATGCCATATACTAGTTTGTGGAAATATGAGCAAGTGCCAAGTACAACATGACTGAAAAATAAGCTGTTCATTTTTTTGGATAAAACAATAAATTATTAAGACAAAAAGAAGATGATTACAAAGACGAAATAAGCTGTCTGTTGGTTTAACATCTTATAAAAAAATGAACAATGATTAATTATGCCACAAAGAACTCCAACCAGCGCTTTTCTTTCAACAGCTAACCGGTTGGACTGCTAAATTGCACAGTTTTTACTTTTTAAAAGCTTATACAATGAAACATCTAGAGAGAAAAATCATGTGCAGAAAAAAGGAATCACTGGTCACTGACAAGTTCATGATAAAATCACATCAGAACAAATATTTTGACTACAGAAATACCATTAGAATGAAACTGATTGAACTTAACACAGAATCAGATTAAAAAATGAGTATCCTGAGCTTACAGGAATATGCATAGTTGGAGCACCATCAAAGAAGGAAGAAAAAAGCTCAGCATTTAAGGTTGCACTCATCAAAATTAACCTCAAATCAGGACGACGAGGAAGAAGATCCTTCAGGACAATTAGAAGAAAATCTGACAAAAGCGTAAGCCAGTGGTAAGTATCATATTAAGTAGAATAAAACAACACCGGAGTAAAACAATTATGTAGCTACCTTCATTCATTCCCCGTTCATGAATTTCATCAACAATAACATGAGTTACACCATTTAAATTCCTATCCACAAGTAGTCTCCGCAATAATACACCTGTGGTACAGAAAAGAAGACGAGTATCCCTTCCTCTCATACCTTCCAGACGAACTTTGTAGCCAACCTTTCAGAAGGGAAAACATGCAGAGAATTTAAGTTAATCAGTTATGCATGAAAGCTGAAGTACTTAAAGCATCAGCAAGCAAAGAAGGTCGACAAACTAACAGATTCTCCCAATTTCTCCCCACGTTCAGCTGCAACTCTTTCAGAAACAGACATAGCAGATATTCTTCTAGGCTGAGTACAAATTATGTTACATACAGATCCACGTGCAGCTTCAATCTCAGATTCTAATATGTATTGAGGAAGTTGCGTGGTCTTACCACAACCAGTCTCCCCTGAGACAACAACGACCTGCAAATTTTCATTAATGATGCCAATTAATATAAATTATCATTCAGCACAAGCGTTTTGGGATTCACAGTCTCAACAAGAAATAGACCTGCAAAAGAAAATATTACTATTTATCTTACCCATTCTAAATTATTCTTTGCTCAGAAACTATAAATTGTGTCAATTTGATTGTTAGCCTTTGACAGCTACAACATATAAAATACTATGTTGTCTGTAAGATTCTATTCTTGTAAATGTTGCTAAAGCATATTGCGCTTAATATATTTGTAAATGAATTTATAACCTATGACTAAATTTGTTACATTTCTTTGATAATGTCCAAAAACATGTTCCCGTGTCAATATCTCTCCATGTGTCCTCTTAGTCATTCTTCACCCTATTCTCATATTGAAGTCCCTACAAAAAGGCAAAAGCTAGAAGCTACAAACAGTGAAAGTTGATTCATGTATTGCAGAGTATCAATCATGGATTGTTGCATAATAACATTCAAAAGTCATTTCACGTGACCTGTAAATTAAATATGTGATCCAGTTCATGGCAGTGCAAAAGCTCCTCATATTTCATTAAGTATTGTAATACAACAGTCATGTGCTGCACATTACAGAAAAAGAGACCAAAATTTTGCAGTCGAGGTATAATCAATGTTGGTTAAGCATATAAGACATTGTTTCAGATGTCCTGAATTATCCATTATCCACAGCAATTTTCAAAAGTGAACAAAATGACTCTAATTCACAAGCATAAATTATAAACTACACAATGGTGTTTAATATAAAGGATCATAACTGGGCATCATATTCCAAAGCCTTTATTTAGTTTTCTTGGTTTTTCTTTTCGAGAAGAAGAAAATAAATTTTCATTGAAGGACAGAAATAATAAATTACAGAACACAGAGGGCACCATTTTTCCTTTTTCACCTGATTCTCTGAAATGACTTTCAAAAATGCATCCTTCTCTTTGAATGCAGGAAGACTTCTACGAAACTCAAGCATCTTTTGCCCTTCCAGAGACTCCTGTGGATAAATCAGCATCTATATAACATTTCCTAAGGCTAAAACAACAACAAAGGGCATTCATATACAGAAAATTTCACGGATAGAATAGATCGATAAACAGCTGACATCATGATGTATCAAGTCAGAAACCAGATGCCATGAAATACAACTAGCAGATATAGATCTAAATATTTAATTATTGCTCATTAATCAATAAGTCTGAACAATTGCAATTAAATATACAGGGACAGGGCCACACTATAAGATTTTTACAATTTATAGCTTTCATAAATTCGCACCCACACCATGAATGTGGTTTAGATCAAACTAGTAATAGCTAAACCAGTAATAGCTTTCTCCACAATTGCCAAAACATACAAATTAAATACCATTGGGTACTTCAAAAAATGAAATGCAAAATTACTGAAATGCCACCTGAGTCTATAATGGCAAATGAAATGCACTTCAGACTGGGAAAGTTGATAAACCTGCCAATCTTGTTGCTGATTACGCAGTTGCAAACTTCTTCGTAGAAGAATTTTCTCCTTGACAATACTATTATGGGTCATGGGTTCCGGCTGCTCATAAATTCCTTCGTTGGCGGGAAAATTTCTACCATCACTTGATCTATGCAAGGAATCATCAAAAGAGCCTAACCTGTTTGTAGCCTTTTGTGAAAGATGGGCACATAGATGACTGTCTACTTCTCTATGAACACCAAATGGTAAGATTACCTGCAAGTGCAAGAGCATCGAAAAATCAGTCAATCAGAATACAAACATCAGAGAGGACACGGAATTTGCCAAACATCACAATTTTCGCAGTGATAAAACCATGAAGAAGGCTGTTGTCTACTAATAACTCTAAGTACCTATTTGGCACTTGGAATTGTGCTAAAAAATCAACCTTGGAATTGGATTTAGGACACTAAATTCTAAATTTCCTGTTTGTTATCCATTTAGACTTAGAATTCTAATTCCTTATCACAATTCAAAGCAATTGAAACTAAATTAAACCCAGCCCAATTCCTAAACCAGACCCTAAAACTTTCAATTACACAAAAAAAAACAAGAATTAATATTCACTTCGTATCCTACACTTCACTAATATCACCTACGTTACAGAAGACAGCCCATGGCCACCCAAGTCCGATACTGTGAACACCATGCTAGTCACCAACCTCTCTGCCAAGGATTGAACTCAAGTATAATTATGTTGTCCGATAAGGATCTGCTAAAAGAGGTTTTCTTCACCCAAGTTGTTGGTCCACCAGATTCATTTATGTTTTGTTTGGTTGCATAGAAGAAAGTGAGAAGAAAGAAAGAGGAGAGAAAGAAAGTCGAGAGAAAGAAAGTAGATTTTATATTGTTTGGTAGGAGAGAAAGAGGAAAAAAAGAGATGTTTTCTTCTCTCTCCCTTTTGTTTGGATGAGTATGAAGGGAGAAGAGAGAAACAATATTATTTTTAAAAGGACAAAAATGTCCCTAAAATAAAGAAAAAAGAAAGAAGTGCTGTTTTATTAGGGGTATAGCTGGAAATGCATATCTCTCTTCCCTCTTTCTCTCCTCTTTCTTCTCATACTCAGAGAGAGAAACAAAAAGTGATGGACCCCACCACTTTTTCTTTCTCTCCTCTCCCTTTCTCCTCTCTACCAAAGGGGAGAAAGTCTCCATTTCTCTTCTCTTTCTCTCTTCTCTATTTCTTTTGTACCAAATACAGTGTTAGTTAATCAAGGCTAAACACAACAAAAAATATTGACAGGTGCATAAAGAACAGAAAGGAAAACTTTGATGCAGAGTGATACCTCTCTTTGTGGACGCTTATCATCCAGATCAGGGCGGTAATTTGGCAGAGGTGCTTTGCTAAAGACAAGAACTTTTCCATATTGTCGGCTGCCAAAGGTAAATTTTATTTAGAAACTTGATAAATAAAATGCAACAAAAACTTTGGACAATGCTGAAGTTAAGATACCTATGTAAACCCATCCTTGTAGCTAAACTTGAAAGCTGCTCAAAATCACGCCTGTCCTTTTTCTCCATGGACACGACTTCTGGCTCATCTTTATTGCGAAGAAGCATGGTCAGCTTCCATCTCCACTCGTCAATGTTTTCAAGAGTTGAATCACCCTAATAATCAACAGCAAGAAAATACATTAGTCAGGACAACAAGTCTAGCAAGGATAAACCTTAGCAAGGTTTTATTTCTATCCTAATTAAAGGTACCGGCAAAGCAAGGAAGGCAAGTTCTCTTCTTAAGCACGAAATCACTTTCTCCATTACTTTATAAATAAATTAAGATAACGTTAATATTCAAGCAGAAATTTTGAGTACAGTGGATGCAGGCACATCAGCAGACTTGGTATTTATATACGCTTCGTAATCAATTATATGATGAATGATGAATGAATTAAATGCTGTTATTTCCAACAAATACAGACCTCCAGGTGCAATAAATATTATTTAACAGCAAACAGAAAGTAATTAGAGAAGGAGATGAATAGCACAAATTTTCAAATTAAACCTTGAATCTACTTTATTAGGAATAATGTAAAAAAGAGGAGGAGATAGATGGAACAGACCGGTTGGAGTTGAGTGCGAGAAGGGGGAAATTCAACATCGGAATCATCATCAGTAGAGAAGTCCTGATAGGCAAAACGACCATAACCGGAGGTCTGGTGGGGCCAAAACGGTAAAGCAACGGGCCTGCCGCGTCTGTGGTTGTTGGAATTATTATCGAGGTTAAGCGCGACGGAGCAGGACGGAACCCCCCGGTAGGTTATGGTGGGCCTGGGCCTGGGCCTAGGGGACAGGTGGTTGAATCCCCTGAGGCCGAATGGTTGGGACCTGAGGGACATAGCGGTGGCGGTGAAGAAAGGAGTATGAGAAATGGTTCTGAATCTGAGGTGGCCCTGAAACTGAAATATGGCTGAGTAGTAGTAGTAGTAGTAGTAGTGTGGCATCCTCCTGAGACTGAAACGGAATCGGAGATTCTCAGTGGCTGTGTGTGTGTGTGTGTGTGGCAGCTAACACGATAGACAGACAGTTCGAACAGCACCTTACTTCAGCCCCAGCAGCAACAGCAGCAGTTGCAGGGGTTTTGTTATACCCCTAACTCCCACGCTCTTTATATATATTTTTTCTTTTTTCTTTTACTATTTCTTTTCACAAATCCATATTTATGAAAAATTACATTTACCTTCCTTAATATTTAGCTTAATTATATTTAAGTAGCTACACTAATCAGTCATTTTACCTCCCTTCAGCAATAGCATAATCTTGTTGTGGAAAAGTGAGTGTACCTTATTTTAAAAGAAGGATTGTGAAGTGTTATCAAATCAAGCACCAAGTTAAATTAATGTAATTTTTCCTATACATAAGTACATAAAAAAATATGAAAATAAGTTTACTCATAAAACTTTAGTTCTTAATGGAAGGGTTTTTACTTGGACAAATAAGACTAACAAAAATTGTTAACCAATATAATCTTTAAAAAATAAATCTCTTAAATTTGAAAATATCCTATGGAAAGAGAACAGAGCATACATATAACAAACCATCCTCACCTATGAAAAAGGAAAACGAACAATACTTAACTACCAACAATACTTTTATATTTAAAAAATATACTTTTTAAAAAAAAATAAAAACTAGTAACATACTCTTTTTAACATTCTTCTACACGCTTTTTATTATTGGTTAGAGCTTATGAAGAACTCACTAAATTGTATTGGTTAGGGCGTTTTGGTAAAAATGATGAGGTATAAATAGTAGAGATAGGAGGGTGATCAGTCATGAGCAACCCTAGAGGAAGAAGATGGAGACAGCAATGGAGTATCAAGAGGTGAGGGATTTGTGATTTGTTTTGGGTAATTTTCGTAGGTATTAGTGTGGTATATGAAATGAGTTAGTGATGGTTGAAATAATGATGTTTGTGAATTGTTTTGAGTGAATTCTTTCCATGAAAATCATTTGGAACATGTTTGGTTTGATTATTCTTTGATTTATATGTTGTTGGTGAGTTGTTATAGTTGTTTGTTGGTTGAAAATCATGAAAATGAGATTTTGGGGTGAAAATGGCGAAACAGCAGCGGCTCACTGCATTTCTGCGATTTCCAGACAGTGCTAACCTTTTATCGTTATAAGACACGAGTAAAGACATGAACGAAGATTTTGTCTAGAAGAGAATTTTTTTAGACTAGGTGATGAAAGGTCAAAGCTTACGGAGACATTATTTGTTGAAGCTTGAAAGGGAAGATAAAAGAAACTCATGGAGACCCTATCTGCCAGAGTTTGAAAGGAAAGAAACTTATGGAGACACGCGCCTAGTTTGAAGCGCTGAGCGCTGGAGCACCCGAGAGGGGGCCTGGGAAGATGATGCCAGCGGCGGGCGCTGGTAAACTAGCGCTGGACGCTAGATACAGAGGCAGCAAACTTTAAATGTGCATATTTTTTTTATTTCTTATCCGTTTTGGGTAAATGACATCTTGTTGGAAAGCTCTTTGAGTCTATTTTCATATGCAATAACTTTCAGATTAAAATCGTATGTATTTGAAAAGTTATGGTATAAATGGTGATCAAAGGTCAGGATATTATATTTCAAAAAATGATGGTTTATCATAGTTTATGATGGCTATTGGGTATTTTGAAGTATTCAAAAATATTTTTTTTTGCATACTTTGATGTGTGTCTTGCATTATGGGATATTTATATGTGATTTGATATATATATATATATATAATCAGTTGCTATGTGAAGTGTTTGTTGTGAGAGTAAATTATTGAATTGTATCTAAGATTGCATATCGAAAGTTTTATTTAATGATTTGAGTTGATGACTTTATTGGTAATTTCTTTTATATGATGGTCTGGATTACGAGAAATCTATGGACATGATGGTGTACAATTGTGATATAAATGATGAGGTCAGTATTATTTTATGAAGGTGTATGGTGATAGGGAATGTGATGAACATGATTATGGACTATGTTTATAGGGTAGGAAATTAAGAAATGAAGAAGGGTAAGAAAAGATATAGGAAGCCTTGAGTGTAGTTCTATGATGGTGATATAGATGCATATGTTCTTGTTGGAGCTAAGAATGGCTCTAGGTTATAGTTGAGTTGGTTCTTATGGAAAGAAGAGGGTATTGTTATAAGTGTTACATTGCAATTATGTTAGATACGATAAGGAACGTTAGTCAAGATGGTAAAGGTACCCAAGAAATGTTGAGAAAGTAGTTAAGTGAAATGACATAAAGAATATGTGAGTTATGTTCCTACTCTATATTTATGAGGGTCTATAGGCAATGATTTATTTTTATCGCAGCGTTTAATGAATTATGAGTTGGTTACATGCTTGTATCTTGAGTTCGTTGAGCCTCGAAGGTGATATAAATGCTTGTTGTGATGAATAATGTTTGCTATGAGATTATGGAAATATGTTTATGTAAGGCTTGTTGGCTTCCTCTATGTAATTGCATATGAAGTAAGTGGTTTAACGGAATGGCAAGGTGATACTATATGTGAACGGAAAGGCTATAATGTAGCCCATATATATATATATATATATATATATATATCGTGATTGATAACCTTATGGACGTTATTGATTACCGCTGAGGTGGTTATGCAGGCTATGTTACGAAACATAGTGGACGTATGCTATGGTAAGACACGATATATTGTATTTGGTATTTTGGTATGATGCTTAGACATTGGACAAGACTTGATGTATCCGACCGGTCAGCGGATTCGACCGGTATATAAATGTGACTGTCGGAGTGTGAGGCCTCTAGTGAAAAACCCCGGAGATTGGAGGGTGGTTGTGTAGTGACCGAGGTCACTTGCTAGTCAGCGGACTTGACCGGGATATAAATGTGACCGTCGGAGTGGGAGACTCTAGTGAACAACTCCAAGGGGATACACAAACATCTTGCCCAATGAGAATTTGACTACATAGCAAGTGAAGAACTACTATGCAAGGTTATGTACAATGTAAAGTACTTAATGACATATATTTATTGAGATGTTTATAAATTGTGCTATTTGCTGTTATGTTTTGTTTATCCCTCACTGAGTTCTGGGACTCACCCCGCCCTTTTTGATTTTAGCTTCAGGTATTCAGCAAGTGGAGCCATCTCAAGGAGCTCGTGCACTTGTGTAGAGCGAGCAGCTGCTGCTATTTCAATTTCTTTTTAGTTCGGTTTATTGTCATATGAGATTTCTCTGCTGTTTGGAGTTTGAACTTCTTTGTAGTTGTAAACCCGTTTGGGCTTTGTTTTAAAACTCTTGATGCTGACTCAGGGCCACCTTTGGCTTTCTTTTGGTATAATCTTTTACTCTGATAATTACCTATGATATGCAATATATCTTATTATGATGTGACTTATACGTGCTTGAAAGGCCTTGGGAATTGGACAGTGAAGTTCCATTCTGGCTGGTCAGGGACGCCTAAGTTGGGTCCTGACACATATTTGGTCCCTGTGAAACAGGAAATTTCGATTTGAGATATTTTAGTCCCCAAGAATTTTAAATGACGTTCAAAATAGTCATTTTTAATGATTAAAATGTCACTAAAATTTATCCTAAAAAGGACTATTTTACACGTCTTTTAAAATTTTTGGGGACTAAAATGTCACAAATTGATATTTTTCATTTCTGACGGATCAAATGTGTTTCAATGTTTTTTTTAAGGGACCGGTTTGGACCTTTACTTTGAAAAAATTTATACTATATTTTACATCAAACTTGCTTTCAAAATAAAAATATCCAAATATAAATCAGTTCACTTCAAACTTACTTATAACCAAATCAATTTTACAAAATTAATTTCATTTAAATTCATGTTTATCAAATGCTCGTCCAAATATACATAAGTGAGTTTAACGTGAACTCCACATAATAATAAAGAAAATGTTAAAAAGAATGTGTTACTAGCCTTGTTGAAACTTGAAACTTTAAAAATTTAAAGACTTAATTACAGTTTTGATTCCTATAATTTAACAAATGATTTTGATCTATGTTCAAATCAAGTTTCTTTAATTTCAACTGTGAATAAAAGGGCTTGATTTGAGCCACTGAAACTACAACGATTTGATTTGTTCGATTTTGAAATTAAAGGGAGTAGATTTAAGCAATTGAAACTATAAAAATCAAAATCACTCATTTGTCAAACTACAGGAATAAAAATGCAATTTGGTCAAATTTAAATATGCCTTATTTAGTGCTACAAGATTAAGAAATGCATTAGTTTTTTTGTTTTTCCCTTAAAAAGAAGTGGGAAAACTAAAATAGAAAACAAACCCATACAATTGTGTTGAAAAAAGCGAAAGAAGGGCAAAACCCCTTTCAAGTTCAAGTCTGAACTCTGAACCAACTCATTGCACAGTGACTCATCTCTCATATCATATCCACAGCATTAGGGTTCGCATTCATTCATTCATTCATTCATTCATCAATGGCGGTTCCCCAACAGGGATCCTCGAAAACCGAATCCTACGTCGACAACAAACGCAAGCATGACATTCGCACCGCCAACATCATCGCCGCACGCTCCGTCGCCAACGCCGTCCGCACCAGCCTCGGTCCAAAGGGAATGGACAAGATGATCTCCACCTCCTCCGACGAAGTCATCATCACCAACGACGGCGCCACCATCCTCAACAAGATGCAGGTCCTCCAACCCGCCGCCAAGATGCTCGTCGACCTCTCCAAGTCCCAGGATTCCGCCGCCGGAGACGGAACCACCACCGTCGTCGTCATCGCCGGTGCACTCCTCGACCACTCCCTCCTCCTCCTCTCCCGCGGCATTCACCCCACCGTCATCTCCGATTCCCTCTACAAAGCCGCCCTCAAAGCCACCGACATCCTCGCCGCCATGGCCGTCCCCGTCGAGCTCTCCGACCGCGAATCGCTTATCAAATCCGCCGCCACCTCGCTCAACAGCAAGGTGGTCAGCCAATACTCGACGCTTCTGGCGCCGCTCGCCGTCGACGCCGTTCTCTCGGTTGTGGACCCCACAAAACCCGACATGGTGGATCTCCGGGACGTCAAGATCGTGAGGAAACTGGGCGGCACCGTCGATGACACCGAGCTGGTGAAGGGTTTGGTGTTTGATAAGAAGGTGAGTCATGCTTCTGGAGGACCTACCAGAATGGAAAATGCTAAAATTGCTGTGATTCAGTTTCAGATTTCACCTCCAAAAACTGATATTGAACAGAGCATTGTGGTGAGTGATTACTCTCAGATGGATAGGATTTTGAAGGAAGAGAGGAATTATATTCTTAGCATTATTAAGAAGATTAAGGCAACTGGTTGTAATGTTTTGTTGATTCAAAAGAGTATTTTGAGAGATGCTGTTACTGATTTGTCTTTGCATTATCTTGCTAAAGCTAAGATTTTAGTGATCAAGGATGTGGAAAGAGATGAGATTGAGTTCATTACAAAGACTTTGAATTGTTTGCCCATAGCGAATATTGAGCATTTTCGTGCTGAGAAATTGGGTTATGCTGATCTTGTTGAGGAGTTTCCTCTTGGGGATGGCAGGATTGTGAAGGTTACTGGGATTAAGGATATGGGGAGGACAATGACCGTGCTTGTGCGCGGATCGAACCAGCTGGTGCTTGATGAGGCCGAGAGGAGTTTGCATGATGCTTTGTGTGTTGTTAGGTGTTTGGTTGCCAAGAGGTTTTTGATTGCCGGTGGTGGTGCACCGGAGATTGAGCTGTCGAGGCAGCTTGGTGCTTGGGCTAAGGTGTTGCATGGGATGGAGGGTTACTGTGTTCGAGCATTTGCTGAGGCGCTTGAAGTCATTCCTTATACTCTGGCTGAGAATGCGGGTTTGAACCCGATCGCGATTGTTACTGAGCTGAGGAATCGTCATGCGCAGGGTGAGATAAATGCTGGAATCAATGTGAGGAAGGGTCAGATTACAAACATCTTGGAAGAGAATGTGGTGCAGCCGCTGCTAGTAAGCACGAGTGCAATCACCTTAGCCACAGAGTGTGTGCGGATGATTTTGAAGATTGATGATATTGTAACTGTGAGGTAGAGTTGATTGAACCATGACCAATTTGGAGAAAAGTTAAGTTATCATCTTTTGTCTTTCGTGCTTTAATTTAAATTGGTAGTTTGTATTCTTTTTTGTGACTATGGTTAAGTAATTTTGACTTTGGCAGCTGTTGTTTACAATTTTGGATGTCCTTGTGGTGCTTCCTGAAGTCTACAGAAATCCTTCTACTTAATGTGCATTGGGAGTTTATTAATGTTAGGTCATTTTTTCCGTGAGCCATTGCTATCGATAATGTCCATGCCTTTTCCTTCCCTAGTTCCCTTAACTAGTATATCTGTATCATATATGACTTTGAGTTGAATGGGTGCTTATTTTGTAGTTAACTGGTTATTCTCACAGCAAATATATCTTTTTTTGTATAAATTCAGATATGCATGTCATTGTTTAATGTAAAGCACATGGACACTTGCTTCCGACCGACCAAATTTGATTTTGTAATCAAAGTGTCACTGAATTGGCTTCTCTTGAATGTATCACCAGACTTTATACCTCAAGCTAGCTTTGCCTTGAGTCCTTGACTCTAGTAACTAAGATAGATTAATGGGAAAATCACTTAATATTACACAAGTTGAGATGCTGCTAACAACTGGACTATGTACCGGAGTGGTTGTGCAGATACTTAACCAAAACTAAACAGTCTGAATCTGTCAACGAGTAGATATGTCAAGGTATGTCTTTAGGAGCTGCATCAGCTTCTTTATTTTCTTCCTCAGCATTGAGCAAAGGCTTTTTCAAAGATGCCTTCTCCGTGTTAGTCACCTGTTTTTCTTTGGTTTTCCCCCATAGAACTAGGTAGAGACCGAGCATGATAAGACTTGCACCAACAACCCTGTGGTAAAACTCTGAATACGTCAGGAGAGCAGCTTTTGTAATATCAGAAAGAATAACAGAAGGAAATTCTTGAATGGCTCATTTTTTCATATCATGCATTGACGGTTTACAAATTGTCTACATAGCCTCTGTAGTATAAATGATCACCAAAAATTAGGGCTGCCATAACAACAACTAGAAAGGTTTGCAGGGGCTGGAAGACCAGCCTTTTGGATACACCATGTTTGGAGAGATATGAGAATGCCGGATGCTACAACTCCCTGGAATGATCACACAAAAATGAATCGAATTGACTTCAAAATTACATGCTTTTGGGACTGGATATGTCATATGATTCAAATTTGTAAGTATGCATATGTGAGAAATGAAGCAATGGGTATTACAGCATATAGGATAGGAAAAAGCCCCTCTGCTGATTGTATCTTCCAACGCTCTAAATCAGTTTCTACAAAGGCTGCTATAATCAAGAATTGAATCAATCCAAAGAAGCATGTGAACGAGGTGAGTGATAGTTTTGCTGGATACTTCTTCACCACAGGAGCCTGCAAATAGTGAGTGTTTAAGGTTATATATAAGATACACAATTAGCAAATGCAAGTTCTCAAACACATGCAACGACCACAGACGTGCCAATGTATTTCATGTATGGATACGTTATCATACGAATGAAGCAACAGACTGACTAATTTGAAGTTTCAGTTTAGATAGTATCTACGTATGCCATGATCATTATGACCAGACCTGAAAAACTATCCATCCAGCCCATGATAAACAATGTCCAAACAAGTATATGCAACCCCATGTCCGATTTTGCATTTTTGTTGAAGACAGATCAACGTCTAAGGTGTCTTGTATCTGCTGGTGGAGAAGGGGAGGGCCTCTGTAGAGAGTAATTATAGTGGCACCCCCAACACTTGCAATGGTTCCTAGAACTTTTGCCAATCTATCTCTCGTTGCGATGTTGGCTTCCTCAAGTCTGTTAGAAAACCAAAAGAATTTATGAACTTGTGAAGAGATTAAAAGACAAAATGATAAAGAATGTCACAAAGAGACATGATTACCTTAGAGCTGAAGCCATGACAAATGTGATGGCAGGAACTAAGTTTTGCATTGCAGAAGCAAAAGTTAGAGAAGCATAATATAATCCCAACAAGTAAAACCCTTGGTTTGCAGTGATGCTAAAACATCCAATGAAAAATGCAGAAAGAAGAAAATATTAGAAAGAATAAGAAGGAAATGAAAGTGTGGAGAACTGTGGCTGCTGCTTATTTATTACTTACCCTAGCAATGCTAATAGGAAGAACTGAAATAGCAAAGAAAAAGTAAGGGGTGGTCTCTGATTCCTGTTTATAAAGGCAAAAACATTGTCCCGTGTCAAAATCTGTCTGGCACGAAGAAAAACAAGCAGAAAAAGCAATAACAGAAAGAATATAACAAGCTTCTTCCTGGAACTCACTTCTCTAAGAAATAAGCAAGCGGGGTCAACTAAAGCAGGGCAATTATATTTCTATAAACAGGGTAAACGACTTTGCAGACACCAATGTTGAGTGCAAATCTAGAGACAATGTGATATCCTGCAAAGCAGAACTGCAGAGAAAGTAGTGCCGCGATTAGCTTCACTTTTTCTGTCATAAACCTTCCCATTCTTGTATATATTCTAGTTGTAGCAACTTAGGCCTGTTTATGAGGAACAATAACAAAGGAGAGGTACTTATATATAAAGAACAATCCTGAAGGAACATTCAAATGTATCACTTTTATAGTGTGAATATCAGCAGCTAGATATATTATTCGAATCCTCAGAATAGCAGCTACAAAGACGTAAAAACTTTAACATATATGCTAAGTCATTACTAGACTACAAAATCTTAGATATATAAATTTAATTTCTTCTGCTTGTTGACTTTGAATGGAATATTTTAGGGAGACAGAATCATGTTAACCAGGTAGTTACAGATTGACCAACCTCTATCATTTGTATGACCATGTTCCAACCATCCCCCTTGTCTTACTTACTCGGTCTAGCGAGACCGTTGCCCAATTTTCTATCACTGTCAAGTAATCATTGTAGTTTTTCTTTTTGTTGTTAGATTAACCTCTTACAGCTGGGATAAAAGTTATAGCTGTTAGTAAATACGCAATTTTATTTCCTTATCATAATGGTTCATAACCTCACATCTATAATGTGTTGTGGGTAGGCTCATGTTAGAGAGAAGCCCAAAATATCGAGGATAATGAAGAGATCTAAAGTGCATGGACTTGGGTGTTTGAGACTTTCCGACCGGAAGCCAAACACACCCTAAACAATGGATGGCTTAGAACTCACTTGAATTACCAGTGCACACTTGGGTTGTCGAGCTCTTTCGATGTGAACCCATACACACCTATGAGTTTAAAGGTGATTGTTGGTCTCGTAAAATTACGAGCCATAAATTTATCCCAAGAGAGAGCTAATTATTTATTGACATAGAAGCCACATAATGTTGATTGGCTGCTGCTTAAGAATAGACTGAGGTAATTTTTTGAATGCATTTCAATAAAGAAAGGGGGGGGGGGGGGGAGCAGGAAAATGAATTAAAGATGCATGTGCTATATGATTGAGGCTTTATTTGTGATTCATAAAAAAATAAAGGAGGCGAAAATGTACACTATAGAAGTTTAAACTTTCCATCATAATAATAATACATAGAAACTAAGGCATTGTCATAACAAAGTATTGGTTTATTGACATTTATTTGCAAACGATTTTTTATTTTTTCCCCCATTGTTCTTGTTTAATTGAATCAGAAAGTGATAAATCTTTCCCTTTCTCAACCCATTTTATTGTTATATGTGGGTTCAACTGCTTACTATGCATATCATTCACGAGTCACGGATAAAGGTCCTTTCTATTTCTCATGAGAAATGAAAAGCTCTATTATTATGATTTTGGAATGTATAGAGGATATTTAGATCTCATCCAATATCACAATATCATGTTTATATCCCTAAAACTATAATAATGAAAAAAGGAAATGAAGATAAAAAATGGAGGATATCAACTCACGAGTCACCACCCCATGTAACTGAACTGTTCGATTAAGGAGTAGACAAAACGTTATTTGGTACAAATTGATATGATCAAGGTTGTCCTTACATATAAATATATAATCCAGATTATTTTTTCAAGACAGAAGCTATATTTTTATTATTCATTATAGACAGATATCTTAGTCAAACTTAAACTAGATCACGAGACTTCACCCAAAAAAAAAAAAAAAAAACTACATCACGAGCGGAAATTTCAAGGACAAGAGGCGAAATTTGAGAAGCCTGAGAATATTCCAAACTGAGAGGCTGCTTGTAGAGGATACATTGTCTGTCTATTGCGCCACAAAGGAGAGCAAACCAGATTTGTTCACAATACAACACCAGGCATATTGGATGCAGAGGCGATTCTATTTGATATTGATACATAAATGTGATATGGGACGATTATAATTTGATGAATAATTATAATGCCTTTTATTTAGTTAATACTCATTATGTGTGTATGTATTCATATATAATGTACTTTCTGATTTACGAAAATTTTAAATGCTTTTATAAGCATAGTACTTGACTATGTTTTTCGTAAATTGTGGATTTTATTCTCTATCGTTTATTTTTAAAACCTATCTATTCATTGTTGTCTATTTATCCTCTCATTGTTTTATAAATTGGTAATAATAATTTTTTAAATATATATGATAAAACTTGTTATTGACAAATTATTATAGTGTTTTTATTCTTTTGATATTTTTATAAACTGCATAGAATAATAAATTGTAATATAAATATTATTTGTTAGTTATTATTTACACAAAATAAGATTTTTTTTTTATGTTTTTAGATTTTTAAAGTTAGATGTCTAAACTTTTATTTAACTACAATAAACACAATGTCGCATATGTCTAAATATCCTAACATATACTTATGTACCAAAGGGATCTATGCTAACAAGATGCTCAATGTGAATGCTGTTTTTTTAGTTTCATCTGTCTCAGCTGCCTTCCCATAAAAAAAATTCCCCATCAGACGTGACTTTTGTCTCTTGATGCATGAATCAATCCATTTTCATGGCTCCTAATGATAGAAATTTGTTTCTTTTCAACATGCAACTGATCTATAATGTTCTTGATCGCAACTGCCTGAAATACCCAATAGCGGATGCTTTATAACACCGATGGCGTAGAAGTAATGAAGGGAATTTGTCATTGGAAATAAGATTTTGCTAAGAAACCGGTCTTCACAGTTTTCTGTTTTTAAATTGTGTTTAATTGTTATGAACTGACAGTGTAAAACATTTTTACACAGACAACCAATCATCAATTATGATATGGATGACTTTTAAGGTAGTTAGGATAAAATTCAATTTATTTTTATTGATATATCAATTTATGATTGGATGTTTGTGTAAAAATACTTTACACTGTCAGTATATAATAATTAAACTCTTTTAAATTTGTTTTTGACTCGAATTGCTACATATCCCTATATATAGCTACTAGGAACACATATATACAAGTAAATCAATGCGTACCTATTTGGCTATTTAAAAAAAGGTTTTGTTAACCAGTGTCCTAAGGGCATTGATTAAGGAATCAAGTAATAGAAAATTTCTATTGGGAATCTAAGTCCATAATTTTTCGGTATATTAAATACACAATTTTGCAATGAAAGTTTACCTCTTTTAACTCCTTAACCAATGCCTTAAAGGCACTGGTTAGCATTCCCTTTTACAAAAAATAATAATAATATATATTTAGATTAAGTTCTTCTATACAAATTAATACATACAAATAAAAAAATATATCTATTTCTCTCCTCCACATGACCATATGAAAGTAAAAAACATGTGAGAGGATTCATTCCCATTTTGGGAATAAATTGATCTTCTCATATGCTTTTTTCTATCATATAATCATGTGAAGAAGAGATGGACATACATAAAAAAAAATTCACAAATCTTAAATGGATTCATTAATAAAATCTCTCGTGTCTATCTCTCTCCTCACATGATCACATAAGAGGGAAAAAAAACAAATGAGATGATTCATTCACTAAACAAGAGGATATCATATCTCCCTCAATTCGTAGCATTCACTTAGGCCGTGCAAAGTTGTATCCTAAGAATTGTCACGCTTGGGTGGAAGGAACTACCCTGTTTAGAAATGCATCTCTAAACTCTAAGTTAATTAGCATGAAGTGCATTATTTGCCTTTGCCACTAGCTAGAGGAATGTGGGCTTGTTGGCGGATTCTACAATCCTCCTTCATTTATGTTGAGGATCCATCCTCCATGGGATTCACCGGTTATAACCAGTTAAGTCTTTCTTTTTTATTTACTTTTAAAAAAAATGTCAAATATTTATTTTATTTTATTTTCTAAATTTGTTATTTATCTCTTAAATCTTTGTTTCCTACTCTTAACCCTTTCTGCAATCCTCTTACATGGTATTTTAGGCCTTTTATGAGCACACCTTTAAATCAAAAAAATGGGCTACAATAAAAATTTTAAGGACCAAATTGGACCATGTTAGATTGGGAGCCACGGATACACCTAAAATTTCATGGTTTTTTTTTTTTTTTCCATTACCTACATTCTAGAGTCTAGACTAAATTATGATAAAAAGATTGCTATTCGCAAGCAATACCTTGCCAAGCTTGAGATTCTTTTTCCTCTTGATTTTAGGTATCAAACTATCTTCACTCTATAAGCTTGGTTTGATTTAATCATATATAAGCTTGATTTAAGCTTCTAGATTGTCTTAGGCCAAGACCCCTATTCATTGTTGGTTGATAGACAATCTAACAAGATGGATCTTCTTGTCTGCCTATTCGTCTTACAAATCCCCAAACAAAATTTTGGCAAGCCTTATCCACCTACATGGTCATATACACCCGCGAAGAAAGTAGTTTATACGGCATTCTTAGGACAGAAGATACAACAAATTGGACAAAAGTGACAACCAAATAAAGATAGAATTAGCATGACCAGCCATAACTACATATATATAACTTTTGAATTAAAAACAATTATTGTACCAACTTCTTCAATTAAATACAAGTTTTTAAAAATTATATAATTTCACAATATATTTATTTTTAAGATAAAACAACGTCGCACATTGGATAAACATCAATAAAAGTTAGATTTTGTTTGGCGAAATCTATGCCATTTGCGTGTATTTGGTATATAATTTTGACTATATATAACCCGAAATACTAGCGGTATTCAATATATGAGCAGTCGAAAGAATCACGTCTCGTTGCCAGTCCTATCACCAGTGCTATACCAACGCAGTTTGAGCACTCCCAAAGGTAAGATCTATAAATTCGCAACTCAATTTTTTGTTTTCCAATTTTTTGTTTGTAGTAAAACCAGTTGAACCACACACCTCACAATACCTGCAAATGGTAAAAGCATTTTCAATTGAAAACCCTAATTACCCATTTGAAAGCAATTTGAATTGAAAACTATAATTTCCATTTGAATTTCCCATTTGGACCCTTTGTGCTATGAGAAACATTAATTCTTCCCATGTAGGATTCGGAACATGTCACTTCGCAGTCGCACCACTAGTCGCTCCACTAGTCGTCGGAAGGCGGCACTGCCGGCAATCGGGAAAGTCATTCCCAGCGCCGTAAAAGGCATCGAAGCAGGTAGCTCTGGCAATGTCAGCAACGAAAGGCTAAGGTTAAATCCGAATAAGGATCACAAGCCAGAATCGTACGAGGACTTGAAATTGGATTTCTGCCCTTTGATTTTTAGCTCGTTGGAAAGGCACCTCCCAATGAACATGCTCAATGCACCTCGCGATGACAAGGTTAAGTACATAGACGAGATATTGCACAAGTATTTGCCGCCCCAAGAGCGGTTTAGGGTATGTTTTGATTTCTTCGCTCCTTCTTCATTTCTTCCTTATTCGTTGGTGTTGGTGTATTTTGACTTTTTGTAAATTTTTCTCTTGGTGTGATGTTTGTTTGCTTGTCAAATAGAAGAAAATGAAATTAAATGATGGAAAAGATAGTGTGTTTATTGGTTGTGATGTAAATTGCATACCTTATGTCTCAAATAACGTTGTTAAGACTAAATCTTTGACAACTGATTCAACCTTTTTGACTATATTTTGGGAATGGATGACGTTATAAGAATATTTTACGTGCAACAATATGAAATAAATATTTATGAAATGTGTAAAAATATTGAGTTTTTGGTTTGGAAAAAGTTAATAGTCAAATTCTGGTTCAAATTGGTTTTGACCTGTCTAAAGTGTTGAACATGAATTCAGTTATGAGACTGAACCATAACTGGTTAAGTGGCATGTTCACCGTTAGACCAGTTAGACCGATCTATCTAGTTTGGTTTTGACAACAGGTCTCAAGGTAGCTAAATTGCATAAATAGAAGAGTGTTCTTAGTTTGTGTAATAGTTGAGGGTTTCCCGGTGCATGGGTTACTTTAAAAAAAAATTCTTACTTGATTGTGATAATTAAGTTAGTGTCTTGAAGTAAAATAAATGAATTGTAACTCTGATAATTATCAGTGCAATTTATTTTTTGAACTCTGTATTTTGCCTAGTCAATTGCTGGTTCTCTATGCTTGTGAAAAATAATTTATAACTCGTGTATTAAGAATACTTTACGATAGGAAGTTTTAGAGATTAAATATGTGTGCTATTGTTCAATAGTATTATGGGATGTGTTGAACTATATGGTGGTGTGTTATTATCTTTTGCTAGTAGATATTAACTTCAGACTTTATGGTTTATAACATGGTGGCATTTGGAGGTGTCTGTCTGGTTGAAAGGATGTACATGGTATAAAAAGTGTTAAAATGTCTTATTAAAATTATAATATCTTGAAATTGCAGTGGATTGTACATTTATTACGGTAGATTATTTCTTACCTTATTAGGGTTGTCTATATTATGGAAATCTTATTAAAGGGTTAATTAACTTTTCAGTAATAACATTATTCAGACTTTTTCATTCAAGTTGGTACCAAAGCTGTTGATCTGGGAAACTCTACTTCCACGTTAAACTTCAACCCACCTTTATTGGGGTTGTCAACTTCATTACGGCTTGACATTATTTTCTTTGCGCCTTAATCGCATGTTCCAGTAATTGTGGTTGCTAACCATCGCTGCACACCACTGTTTGTCGGCATTTGACATTATTTCTACCATCGGTAAGCCTACAGGATGAACCGTTGTCCCTTTATGGGCCATCCGTCAAAAGCCCACGCCAATCGCCCTTTCACGCACCCGCATGTACCACCTATACCCTCTAGGCATAGATCCACACACCGACCTTCCACTGATGTGTGACGATGCGTCCACTCCTTCTCCAACGATTGTTGTGATGACCTGAATTATCGGTTATTCCTTAACCTAGTCATGCCGCCACCTTGCCCAAATATAGCCACCCCCCAACCGTCTTCCCTTCCCCTCATACTCATCCTATACCACAGTAACCCTCGTCCATGTTATTGCCTATGCAATATTCTCAGCCTAACAACAACCGACTCACACACTCTCTATCTCTTTTACATAAAAAAAACAACCTTCATTGTTGTTCGTCTTCGCCACACATTTGATTAGCCTTCATAGTTTGTCTGTATTTGCCACAACAACTACCGCCTTCATCGCAGACGGTGTCTCTTGCTTTGTACCTTCATTATGCCTTTGATTGTCATTCATCACACTCTTGATTGCCACCGCACCCAACCACAATGTCTAACACTATGATTATCAGCATCTTAACCACCGCCCATTACTCCAATAAGCAGACCCTTACTTACTCTCAAGTTGTAACTGGTAAGAATTTATGTTATCAATTTTTTAATGCTTAATCTCGTACTACTTCTGATGAATCACATTTTTTTGACTTAAGTGCATATCGACCATATGTCCTTCATTATTCTCATCTGTTGTAATATCAACCTTCTCATGGTAATCACATTAAAACCATGACTGATACATCTCATACCTCACTCATCGATTGTGGTGCCATTCAACTCTTACCATCCTTATTCTTAAAAAATGCACTCAATGTTCCTAACCTTTCCACAAATCTTATTCCCATTCAAAAACTTACCAATGATTTAAACCATGTAGTAACCTTCTTTCATACTCATTGTATCTTTCAGGATCTTTTCACATGGAAGACGATTGGAGTTTCTCAGGATCAAGAGGGGTTGTACTTTCTCAACAATATGTGTGACGATGGTGGTCTAAGTAAAAAGTTGTTAAGTTCATACCATAAATCAAGTATTGAGTCTTTGCTTTTAACGTTTAGCTACACACAAACGTCTTAGGTATCCTCCTTCCACTCTGCTTGAGTCAACGTGTCCGTCTTTACTTTTGAAAGAGTTTATTGAGTCTTTTCAATGTTATTTTGTGAGTTTGCCAAATATCATCATGTATCCTTTCCCCTAGTTCTCATAAAAGTGTTGAAACTTTTGCACTTGTTCATTCTAACGTCTGGGCATCTATTTTTGGTTTTACTAGTGCAAAATGGTTTGTTTCATTCATTGATTATTGTAACTAGGGTGACCTGGCTTTTCTTAATGGAAGGGAAATAAGAAGTGTCTTAACTGTTTGTTTAGATTTATCGTATGGTTCAGACATAATTTGAAAAATCCATTATGCGTTTGCGCTTGATAATGGCATGGATTATGCCGACCAACCTCTTTCTAATTTTTTTCAAGAGCATGGTATTGTTCATGAACTCATCTCTATTAGGCAAAACTACTTGATTGATCCCTTAAGTTTATTTTTATTCGATTTAGTCCCTTAAGTTTATTTTGTGTCAAATAGGTCTCATAAATTAGGTTTGGTTAATAATTTTTCCTTTTCGCTCCATTCTTTCAATTCCTCACCTACGTGACATTTCCAAACCTAGTTGGCTTGCTGACTAGGCATCCAAATTGTACAAAAATAATAATTGACATAAGTTAAATTTTAAAAAAAAAAAAAAGCAAAAAGAGATCTGGAAACTTGAAGAAGGAGGAGGATTTGAGACTGGTGGGGAAGGAGTTGGCGAGGAGGAGGCAAATGACGGGGGAGGGCAGCAGAGAAGGCAAAGGCAGAGAGGAAGATGACGGAGTTGTGGGGGTGGAGAGAAAGAAGACAAGGTAGTAGAAGAAGGGGAGAGGGGAGGAGGATGGCGCAGAGGTGAGCATAGGCACCGGAGATGCTTCAGGCGACGAAGGAAACAAATGGCGATGCTTCTGGCGGCGAAGGAAACAAACGATGGCGCTTTGGGCGGCGATGCTTCAGGCGGAGGAGGAAATAGACGGGGGCGCGTCAGGCGGCAATGCTTTAGGCGGCGGAGGAAACAGACGACGACACTTCGGCCGGCAAAGGAAATAGACAGCGGCACTTCAGGTGGCGATGATGGCGAAGAAGATGATGGAGTTGTGGGGTTTGATCGTCAGCAAATATAATTGAGAGAAGGTTGGGGATTTGGAAAAGGAAGAAGGGATTTGGGTCAACAAGGGTCTTTGATGTTACCCAAGGGTCTTTGATGTTGATGATGATGTTGCTTTCCTTGGTTAATTCATTCTGGGTAGTTATAATTTCTGTGTCTTTGATGACATTGTTTTCCTTTGTTAATTCATTCAAGGGTCTCTCATCTTTCTTCATCGATCCAAATCCACTTCCCCTCATTTCTTCTTCATTTCTTCATTGATCAAAGTTCTATATTGCTGTTGATCTGGTTGCTGCTGCTACTGGTCTAGTTTGTTTGTTGTCGCTCCTGGTTTTGTTGATGCCATCCAACAAAGTTCTCTTTACATATTTTTTTAACCATATGTTGATCCTTCATAATCTCTTTATATTTTTGTATCATGTTTTAGATTTTCATCTCGGTAAAGAAGAAAAAGAAATCCCAGATTTGGGTAAAGAAGATGAATTATTATTAATTTATTTAATAATTATTTCGTTATTTAAATTATTTTTTTGTACAACTTGGATGTCCAGTCAGCAAGCCAGCTAGATTCGAAAATACCGCGTAGGGGAGGAATTGAAGGAATGGAGTGAAAAGGAAAAAAGTTACCCGAACCTAACTTATGGGACCTATTTGACACAAAATAAACTTAAGGGAGCAAATCGAAAAAACAAATAAACTTAAGGGACTAATGAAGTAGTTTTGCCTATCGATTAATACTCCTCAATAAAATGGTGTCGCAGAAAGAAAAATTGTCACTTACTTGAAATCATCAGAGCGTTAATGTTCTAAATGTTAGTTCCAAGTTCATATTGGGATATTCTATTTTAACTGCTACCTATTTGATTGACCGCTTACCCTCTCGTGTCCCTGGTAATGTAAGTCTCGTTCAGCTTATGGAATCTATTTTTCCTTATGTTCTCATTATGTAGAGTCTAAAGTCTTGTGTTTTTGGCTGTATAACATTTTTTCATGTCCATCGAAAACATCACGGTAAATTACATCCTTGTGTTATTAAATGTGTTTTTCTAGGTTATGCTCTTGAGAAGAAGAGGTATAAATGTTATAACCCTTCAAGTCATTGTTTTTTTTTTTTTTTTTTTCCGTTGATGTCATTTTTCATGAACATGAGTCTTTGTTTCCTCGTCCTTGGCTTCAGAGGGAGAAGCATTCTGGAAGCCGAGTCCTTCTAATTTCTAAAGTCTTTCATTCATTTGTTGCACAAGTCTAATTGTGAACCTGTTTCTTCTTCTCCTAATGCATAGGATTTAGCATCTTCTTTTGGTACCTCCCCTAAATTACCTAAGGTTCAAGCCAAGTCTAGCACAACAAGTCGATGTATAAAAGGAGATAACAATTGGTCCAACAACAACTTCATGCATTCGAACCTACGATAAGTACTGAAGGTACTAATCTCTGTGTTTTTGAACTTGATACCTTAAATATTACTTTAGATGATCATGACCTGACCTAGATGAATTACTTATTGCCTTGAGGAAAGGGAAAATGTCATGTACCCAATACCCTATTTCTCAATTTCTTTCTTCTAAACACCTTTCCTCACAACACAAGAGTTTTATTTCATCCCTCGATTCTATCAGAGTTCATATATCAATACAAGAAGCATTAAAATATGAAAACTGGGTTCAAGCCTGAATGAAGAGATAAGTGCATTGGATAAATGAAGCATGGGAAGTTATTGAAAGGCCAGTGGGGTGCCGATGGATTTATACCTTGAAATATCGTTCTAACAGTATACTAGATCGATATAAGGTATGGCATTGCTAAAGTGTATAGTCAAACTTATGGGATTGACTATCAAGATACATTTCCACCAGTAGCGAAGATGAAAAATGTGAGAATCTTAATCTTTCTTGTTGCCCACTTTCGTTAGGAATTGCACCAGTTTTATGTGAAAAATGTCTTCCTTCACAGATACTTGGATGAGGAAGTCTATATGAAGATTCCACCTGGATATGATTCTACTAATGGAGGAAACAAAGTATGTAAGTTGAAAAGGGCCTTATATGGATTGAAGTAGTCTCCTCATTCATGATTTGGAAGATTCACAAAGGCAATGGTGTCTTTGGGATACAAACAAAGTTCGGGTGATCATACTTTTTTTTCCCGAAACATTCACAAGAAGGTAAACTCACCGTCCTACTTGTGTATGTTGATTCTAGTATTATATTTGATGATGATTTAGCTGAAAAACAATTGCCTAGAGAAAATTAGCAGCTAAGTTTGAAATAAAGGATCGTGGAAGGCTAAAGTACTTCCTTGGAATTGAAGTTGCCTCTTCCAAACAAAGCATCTTTATTTCTCAAACGGAACACGTTTCAGACCTTATCAAAGAGACCGAAAAGCTAGGTTATAAATCTATCGGTGTACAATTGAGTAGAATCGCATAATAGGAAATGATGAAGAGAGTCTTAAGGTTAGTAGAGCTCAATATCAGAGGTTTGTAGGAAAATTGATATACCTAGCACATACTAGACCGAATTTGGCATATGTTATTTGTATTGCTTGGCAGTTCAGGCATGACCTAACGGTGAGACACTTTGTGGATAAAATTTTGTAGCATCTTAAAACTAGGTCCGGAATAGGATTATTATTCAGAGGAGGTGGAAATCTACCCATGAAAGCATACATTGATCTTGATTATGAAGGATTAGTCATGACAAAAGATCAATCTTTGGTTACTCTATGTTCTTTTGGTAACATAGAGAAGCAAGAAACAAAATATGGTTGCTTGGTCAAGTGCACAACCTGCGTTTCGAGCCACGACACAAGAAATTTGTGGGTTACTATGGATGAAAATTATATTGGATGATCTTTGAATAACATATAAAGCTCCTATATAAGATGTTGTTCTATGATAATAAAACTGCCATTAACATAGTTCAAAGGGGTGTTTAGATCCAAACCGGTTAAAAAATCGCAAAATGATCCAAAAAAGCTGAAAATTAAACAAAACTGATTTGTATTGGATCTTTTTGTGAAAACCGATTGATTCGGTTTTCGTTTTTTTTTTTAAATCGATCCGAATCACATATATAAACTTTAGGCAAAATAAGTTGATTGGTCCTATACGTTTATTTAAATTTTCACATCGGTCCCATAAGTTTTATTTTTTTCAAATTGGTCCTACACGTTATGTTTCGTTTTTACGTTAGTTTTTTTTGTCAATTTCAACCTTACGGCATCAAATCAAAAGTCATGTATAGCACTAATATCATAGCCATGTCAGGTCAAAATTTACGGAAATGACTAATGTGAAAACGGAATATAACATGTAGGACCAATTTGAAAAAAATAAAACTTATGGGACCGATTTGAAAATTAAAATAAATATATAGGACTAATGAACCTATTTTGCCTAAACTTTAATACTTATTTATTTTGTGACGTCGTATTAGACTATTATTAGAATACTTTCTTAATAATATTTATTATTTGGATGTGATGTAATTTTCTATTATTTTTAATGTTTCAAACATAAAATTGATATTTGTTTGTTCGTAATGTTTTAATTTTTAATGTTTTATATGTTATATCTGATGATGTTATTTAAACTTTTTAGTTATTGTGTTAGTAAAAACTGAATATCCAATCCAATCCCATTCAAACTGCTTTTAATCGGAATGGATTGGATCGAATTTGATTTAGATGACTTTTGGCTCCAATCCAATTCAAGTCGGACCGAACCACATCTTTTTCTTTATTTTTGGATCGGATGACTTTTGGCTCCAAAACGATCCGCGAACACTCCTAATAGCTCATAATCCAGTGCAACTTTATAAAATAAAATATGTTGAGATAGACTGTTATTTCGTAGAGGAGAAATTAATTAGTGGATTGATTACCACGATATATGTTCCTTCGGGACTTCGGTTAGCAGAGATGTGTTTATCAAAAGGCTGCCCAAAGAAAGTGCCCAAGATCTTACTATCAAGTTGGGAATGAAATGATAGATATTCATCCACCAGTTTGAGTTTGAGGGGAGTGTTGAAATGTCACTATTACAATTATAATATCTTATTATTATGGTAGAATTTACATTTATTAGGATAGATTATTTCTTACCTTATTACGATAGTCCATATTATGTAAATTCTAGTAAAGGATTAATTAACTTATCAGTAATAACATTATTCAGACTTTTCCGTTCAAGTAAATGTTTCAACTTTCAAATACTGACTTTCCAATGATGGAGATGATATCAATATTTTAGGTACTCTTGGATGCTGGGAGACAAGGAAAGTAAAATTATGAAAGTTAAAATGTTGTTGGTATTGGTATGTGGGAGGAGGAGCAACTCATGCTGCGAATGAGAAGTTTTAATAATATCATTTCCTGCATTTAGCTCTGTTGTGACTTACTATTCATTATCTTAAAATCTGGAATGTGGAGATGCCTTTGAGAAGTTTTCCATTTATGTTAATAAATTGTAAAATGAAAAACTTGCTTCATCATCGTATATACTGTTCTTATTACAGCTAATTATGGTCAATATAATTATTATTGTTGTTGTTGTTGTTATTTTACCACATGCTTTTATAATGGTCCCAATGTTATTTGGCAGGATCAAAAGCAAAGAGAATACAGGCAGAAGATAATATCAAATTATCCGGTATGCAGTATCCAAATTGTTAATTATTTTCCCATTCTTTTGGTCTAATTTTGTTGGCCTGAAATTGATGTAGAACCTATGATAGGATACAATCCAATCTTAAGGAAAGGGAGACTAATATATTGATTTAGAAGGAAAACAGTACAGAAAATGAATAGTTAGAGCTCCCAGCTTAGGATAAGACTCCTAATTAAGCCCAAAATTCTAACATGCCCATAAAAATGAGAATGAGATCCCATACATGACTCTACCCCCATTTACATAAGATGCACATTCATTCTCCTAATTCTGCTTGGGCCTAGTTTTAATCTCATTTCCATCAACCCCAAATAATAAATGTCACACAAGTAAATTCTTAAGTCAAATAGGTTTAAGAAACCATAATGGCTTGATTTATGCTTAAATTTAAGGTGTGCTGAATAGTTAGACTTACAGGTTTTCTGTGACAATTTTGCAGCCACTGCATAAAGAGTTGTACACTATGAATCCTACAACATTCTTTGTCCCAGAATTTCTGAAAGCAATTAATGATAACACAGAACAAAGCTTTAGACGAGTAGTGTCCGAGACTGCTCCAGGCATTTTTACATTTGAAATGCTTCAGCCACACTTTTGCGAGTTATTGGTATCTGAGGTACTTTATCATTTTAATTAATTAACATTAGCTCAGGAATTGGATGCCTATACATATATTTTGTATATTTTGACATTTATTTGTGGCCTTCCTAGGTTGAAAATTTTGAGAGGTGGATTCATGGAGCAAAAATGCGGATCATGCGTCCCAATACAATGAATCAATATGGAGTTGTACTTGATGACTTTGGCTTTCAAACTATGCTTGAGAAGCTTATGGAAGATTTTATTTGTCCTATGTCTAAAGGTGAATGAAGTCTGCAAGATCAACTTTAGGTCATGGTTATTTGACCAATTATGTATTTGTTAGTACAAGAGAGATTAGCCAGATTTTTCATTCTTTTAAGACATTTCAGTCAATTAATTTTTCATGTACAGTGTTCTTTGCTGAAGTTGGTGGATCAACCCTGGATTCTCATCATGGGTTTATTGTGGAATATGCTAAAAATAGAGATATTGACTTGGGTACGAGTTCTGCTTGATTTCAATTTCTTTATATTTGATGTGGATCTATTTTATATTCCAAACATACTCGACTTTGCCTTAAAATGTGGCATGCATTGCTCCTAGCTAGTTTCCTCATCATCGTTACAGCCATTATGTTTTTATCATCATTATGTTTCTCGTATTTAATTAGGCTATGTTGCTTATACGAAATTAAAAAAGGGCCAAAATTCAAGAAATCTCCCCGAACAATAAGTCTCCTCTAACAAGTTTTATTTTATTTTAATCAAAATGAAATTTTGTTATCATTCCATTGGCCATGTGCATAATATATGACATGCATGCTAAAGAAAGATAGCATATTTATTTGTGAACCTTGCAACAAAAATATATTATTACTACTGTGCAGATTTTTGCTTGCCTACAATTTTGACAACTTCATTTGATGCATCTATTGAAATTCCGATCAGTGCTTCAATAGGCATCATAAAAGCTTTATTATTGGTGAACAAATTTTTCAACGATGTAGGAATATTCTTTTGCTATACAATATGCTTGTGTTCCTGATGTTAAACTTGCCTTTTCATTTTACTATGTTGTAAGCAATGAAGTTTAGCTAACAAATAGTCTTACATTAATTCGTAGGTTTGCATGTGGATGACTCGGAAGTATCCTTGAACGTTTGCTTGGGTAGGCAATTTTCTGGAGGGGATTTGTTTTTTCGTGGCATGCGATGTGATAAACATGTAAATTCAGAAATTCGTCCAGAGGTAAGTTTGGGAGATGGAAAAACATAAAGTAGATTGGTATTAGGAAGATACAATGCTTAATAATATTTTTTATTCTCAAGGAAGTATACATTGTTCTGCTCTCAAATTAGACCATATGATCTTTGTGTATTGATGTGGATGGTAATCATAGTTAATTATCTTGATGACATCTGTTATATGCAGCTGCCTTAAGTATCCTTAATGATTTTTCTTGTTCCGGAGCCATCATTTAATTGGCGACAAGAAGATTTGAGCATGTGATATGCATGAGATATAACAATATTAATAATTTGTAATTTTGAAAATCTTTGTATTCTTTCTATTAGAGATATTACAAAGTCATTGTTGTGACTTCACCTAACATCTTAAGCTTTCTAGAGGGTTGATTCATGATATGGTACTAGAGCTTCTATGATCAAGTGGTTGAGAGTTCGATCTTCGCCGCTAAAGATGAGCCTATTCACGGGCATGTTGGAGATGTAAATATAATGCCGTATTCATGTGCCTTCACCTGACAACTTAAGTGTTTAGGAGAGTTTGTTCATGACCATTTCATACAAACCAATATTAGAATGGGTGGAAGTCATAAAAAATTGCATATTGTATTGTTGTTACATTACTTACATACTTCAACAATCTGCATGGTTGATTATGATATTAAAAAAAATGAAATTTGTCAAAATAGAAGTTTTCTTATTTAGTAAACAGTTCTTTGCCAACATTTGAATGTTCACTCCTTTTCCATGTAAGTAGGTGAGGAACAGTGGTTCCTTTCCATTAAAAAGTTTTCTTTTTTACCAACATATGCAGTCATATTTGCATAAGAAAAACATCGGAGCATTCAAAAGTTTTAGGACACTGTACTGAGCCTGAAATAAACCAGGCCCTTTCAATAACTGCAAAAAAACATAAATAAATTATATTGTACTCTTGATGTGTGCCTTGCAAGGATGACTAAGATTCTAAGAATGAGTGTATCCGAATGTGTTCTGTTTTTCTTTATAGAAACAGCAACCCATGTCTGCTTTGATAGTGAATCCCAATGATGCAGTTATTGATTTTGGGTTCACAATTTCACATAGTTCCAATGAAGTTATATACTGCAGATTGTTTTCTAGTATGAAGGAGATTTATGGACCATTGCATTCTTGCTATTTCTATAGGTGGTTGTATACTTTTCTCTAATGGGGTTATTTGAAAGCAGGAGACCTTTGATTTTCTTCATGTCCCTGGACAAGCTGTGCTTCATCATGGTCGCCATCGCCATGGTGCCAGAGCTACAACATCGGGTCATCGGGTCAACCTACTTCTGTGGTGCAGAAGGTGCTTTTACTTTTTGCTTGTGTTCATTGCTACTTCTATTTGTCTAATACACCTTGTCATTGTATTTTCCCCACACGGATAGCTGCATGGTTAAAATGTATTGAGATCTTAACCCAGTTTAGATAATTGACGATGGATAAACCATTATTTTTTTTACTTTGCACTCAAACTCACTTTAAAAGAGTTTTATCCTAATTTTTTACCCTCATTTTGCTTGAATAGATTAATCAAGTGAAATTTATGCTCTCTATTCATTTTGTTTTACGTCATCAAATTAAAGATGAAGGTTGCAATATTTCTTTGCAGTTCTGCTTTTAGAGAGATGAAAAGGTATCAAACAGATTTCTCTGGCTGGTGTGATGAGTGCAATCGTGAGAAGAAAGAAGAGCAGCGCTTACGTATTGCTAATACCCGTTTGGTAAGTCATCATGTAATCTTCGTTCTTCATGCACATGCATTACATTCTAGGAACATGGTATGAGTGTTCTGTATAGCACATGCCTATATTAGTCACTTGTCTTCCAACCCTGTGATCAGTGTAGACTGCTACCTAGAGATATTGTTTTTTGTATCACTTGGACAGACGAATTATGTACATCAAATGTTGGAAGATAAAGATTCAAGTTATTTTAAGATATACCCTGTATAAGGTAGCTGATAGAACCCATATTGATCCATTTATATAGTTAACCTTATCTTGAGGGATAAAGCTTGATTGTTATTGTTGCTGCATAGCATAGCCTGTACCAGGTGACAAACAATATACCATTATAGTAAATATTTATCATGGAAAAGAAAACTGGAAATTACATAAGAATTTATATTCATAAACAAAAAATGAAATTTTTGTAGGGGGAGGGGGTTCCACAGATGTTGAAGTTCAGTTTCTTAGGAGTCAAGAAAATTGGACCTTGCAAAAGTTTTTTTTGGTGAGAGGGAAACATTACCATTATAAAGAGCATGTTTGGAAAAAGGTTGATTATTAGACTTTCACCTTGTTTTGGGAAAAAAAGTTACTTTATAAGCGATCTGATTTGTTTGGATCTATAAATTAAATTTATAAAAATGCTTTTTTGAGTAAAAATAATTATTTTATGTCATCTAATTTGTTTTAACTTAATATTATTGTGATTTGATTATTTTTCATTCTCGAAACTTTCTTCCCTATTTATTCCTACAAAATTAACTTCCAAACAAATATTTTTAAATTATACAGATAACTTCATACCCTTATGTAAAAGTGATTTTTTTTTGCACCACCCAAATGAAATAGATTATCTTAAAATCGCTTTTCAACAAACATACCCGAACAAAAATAGATTCAGATTATAATCGATGGTCATAATATATAATCGATTATCAATCTAATCTATTTTTTTTCGGTTTTCCCAAATACACTCTAAATGATAGATGTGTATATATGTGGTGGTAAATTGGTAATGATAGGGTCCACTGTCCCATTTGCAAACCATGATTTCTCTCCTCTTGTGCCAGTTATAGAGTACATCATCAGCAATCATAGTTTTATAGTAAACATCAATTCAAGGCTTAGACTTTCTTTTAATTGGCTTCTTTGACTTATAGCTTGTTATTATCCAGAGAATAACAGAATATGTGATTTCCAGAGGTCACTTAGCTGGACTCTGACTTGTGTTATATTGCCCTTTGATAGAAGTGGTTGCTGACTTTGGTTATTTCTTGTACTGTATATCTAGAAATATATTGCTCATGTTTTGCACAATATAACTATAAGAATTTATGGTACACAGGATTTCTTCAGGGGAGGTGAAACAACTGCATGATCTGTGGATGGTTGTAAAATGATGCAGCTGTAATAATAATTAGTCCAAAGAAAGAGCCTGTGCTTCTTGATCCAGGTGTCTAACCGCTGGAATAGGATAATTTCTATAACTAAGCTTGGATCTCCCCAACCACAACAAAAAAAATTGTTACTGTTTATCAAATGCATCTTTAATGTCTTTCAGATTGTATTTAGGCGTATGTAAGCAAAATGAATGCCTTTATTTTGTGATGCACAGAACCCCAATATGATGGTTAGCAATTTAGACTTGGATTGAAATTAACTTCTGATTAAAAGCATGCATGATTCAACTTATTTTAGGAAAATAATCTCTTATTTTTTAAAATAACTTTTAATTACAAGTTGTTTTAAAAACAAAATGAACTAATCCAAACGCATTGACATTTATCGTGACATCTAATTTTATTGTAATCTGTAACTATTTTTTTTTTAAAAAAAATCCTTGGTGGGTGGGGTGGGGTCTTTGTATACTGTTGTGGTTGTGGACAACAATTAGGGGAGACTTCCTAATTCCTAAACCCAAAAGTGTGTTGATTGAAATACCCCTTGGTGAGCAGAGTTCAGGATACCCGCGTATTTGTTGAAATGAGAAAAGGGTTGAATTGATTTTTCAAATCTAAAAGAAAATGTACACGTTGGTGGCCTGCTTGTTCAATTTTTCATGCCCTGTTAAAATGCGAAATGAACGGCTTTGATTATTGTACAGTCACTTGTATATAGAAATGAGTGTTTTTGACCCGTGCAGCTGACTAATTCTCCACCACTTTCTTCTACGATCCTACAATCTTTTGTTGATTATTATTATCGGTAGGAGATGGAAATAGGTTAGTTCGGCCCTCACATAAATATGTCTGGTTTATGTTTCAATCTTAAGATTGAATCTAACTTATTAATCTAATATAAATCAATTTTTAAGATGTGGTCTGATCTATTAAAGTGTCTGACCTGACCTGAAAACCTATTTAAAAGCCTATTTTAGGTTAAGGCATTTGAATAGGAAAATAAGCCTATTTTTAAATAGGCCAAATAAAAATAAAAATAAAAAAATAAAAATAATATTATGAAAAAAAAATATGTATTATATTATAAGTATTATAAGTAAAAATTATAAGTAAAAATAAACTGATAGATAAGGCCTTTCATAGGGATGTATTATGTGGACCACGCAATGGGCCTTCTTAAATACTCATCCAATTAAGTATATTGATCACATGTTTGCTCTATATTTATAGAATGTTAGTCTGCTTCATCTCTATACTTTGAGTGATGTGCGACCTATTAAGTTCTTCCACTTCTTAAATCTTATCCTCCAACCCATATTCTGATGAACATTCTGGCATATTTTCAGCCCTAATTATAATATTTTATATCTAATTATGCATAAATCATGTGAAAGTATGGAAGTGATACAAGCTTTTTATCTTAAAAACTAAAAAATTACTTCTAAGTTGACGAAAATCACCTAATTCACTAACAATAATAGTACAGACGTTTTGTTTGTATTAACATGTCTTGATGGACTTCCATGATATCTTAAAGTTTGTATGTCTTGTATAATCCATATACATATGTATACTAATGAAAATTATTTCTATTATCATGTCTTCCACTTCCATAATCATAAATTTAAGGGTACCAACATCATATATTCAAATCATATAACTTACCCAGTTGAAAACTTATAAAAAAAATGTTTATCTACAACAATGCTTCATTGAGAGTTAGTCCCACATTTGTCAGAGTTTATATATGAAGTAGACCAACATTCTATAAATAAAGACCAAAGTTTAATGTGAAGTTTACATGTTAAAAACCTATTATTATTTTGTTGAAAAATTAATATTATAAACTATATATATATTATAATAATATTTATTTATTTATAAATGGGCCGACCTATCAGGTTTAAAAGGCTTTTTATAAGCCTCAGCCTGGCCTATTTAATTAAAAAAACTTTTTGAAAAGCCTAGGTCTGTCCTTTTTATTAAACAGGCCAGGTCAGGCCTTAAACAGGCTAGGCCATAGGCCCCTGACGAGCTGCCTGACCTATTCCCACCCCTATACACCATGAAGATCAAGATCAGAAGATTATAAAATTTAGAGTTTAGTTGCTATACACTGTCAGTGTAAAGTTTTTTACACTGACAACCAATCAGAAATCATGATGTGTGTGACTTTTGAGGTAGTTAGAATAAGAGTCAAACACTTTATCTTATGTGATAATTTTTGATTGATTGTCTTTGTAAAATATTTTTACATTGACAGTGTATACCAATTAAATCCTAAAATATATTTCCACACATCAAATCTTTTGGTATACCTTTATTATTTATTTTTGTTAAAGAAATTTGCATTATAGCCAACAGATTTGTCATTGGATAATATATTGATGCTCGGAAACAACCATACCTCATTTGATAATTTATTTATTCAATCAAAAGAGGAGCAATTTAAAAGATTAAAAAGTAGAATAGTATCAAATGTTGCAGCAAATCATTAAATGATAGTATCCTTGATTAAGAGTTTAGCCTCAGCATAAAGCTTGCCATTGGGTGTTTGCAATAGAACAAAAAGAGAACTTGATCCATCTTTTCAGTTGACTTGACATATAGGAGCAAAATTACTGCAGGCTCCAATTTTGATTAAAAAATCTTAGTGTTTTTCACCTCCAATGCTTCCCCAGTTAAATTGTAATGGATGGAGTTAATGCTACTTGTCAACAATCAAAGTAAATGATGCATTACAAGTTATCTGAAGGATTTGACTCTTCTAAAGTGAGTGAAGTTCTAAAGTAAGAAAATAATGAGTTATTCATCATTTATTTGATTAATTATATAAAAATCTCAATCTATTAAATGATTTAAGAATGAATAGTCTCTTACTTACTTACTTTCCGTCTTATTTGAATTAGTCAACAATCAAGGTAACTGGACAGATTCTTGCATAAACTTCGTGCTATGTGCAGGCCAGTGAATCCATCAAGAAGGACTATGATCGAAAATGTGACCTTCTTAGATATCAATTTGCAACAGATCAAGGTACTCAAGTAATTGACAAAACTGGTCAGTTGTGAAGGATCTGCATTCGCGTTAGATATTTTTGGTGGGTTCTATTCTATTAAACTAAATCGATATCTGAATTGCATACCTGACTACCTATGCTTAGAACATCATGCCAAGGTGGAGTATTGCAAAAAAAAGGGAAAAAAAAAAAGTCCGTGATCGAGCTTGCAAGTGCATATGCTCATATGGACCCCCCTTAACTCTGTATTCATCTTTGCAGTGTAAAGTGCTGAGGAAATTAAAATCAATTAAAACATGATGGAGTAGATGGTTAGCTTTATTAGTTTACATGGCCAATACCGCAATGCAAAGAAATTAATCTATTACAACATTGCTTTGATCGAAATAACATAGAAGAAAAGATTTAGATTTTAGACCCAAACAAATTCATCCAGAAATATAGAGCAATAAAATAGCATGTGAACAATAAAAAGATTAATGGAGCAATTAAAAAAAACCAATAATGGAGTATTTCTCAGTAATCGATTGAACTCTAGTTTCCTTTTCACCCACCGCCGGTGTGGGCTTCACAGGCCGCATGCGATCCCTGTGATGAGTGGAAATCACGGTCCAACATACTATTTTGTTTGATTATTCGGGTGACCTTGTCAATTTCACACTTTCTTTTTTGGGCCATTTAAGAAAGTTTATTTAAAGAATGGTTTTTCACAAAAATATACAATTAAACTATAACTATGCACAAGTAATTAAATTATATAAAAAGTTGTCATGTGATTCTTGAAACAATTTAACAATAAAATCTCTCTCTTTTTGTATGTATGTAACTAATTATATGACGAGTGTGAAGCAAATTCTTCAAATTATATCGAGTCAATGGCTTCATGGGTAATCACTGATCAGCGCGCACCGACATACTCCCCAGAATTAACACTATTGTTATTAGTATTATTTTGCAGAATTAACAGTGTTGTTGTTATTGTTAAGCAAGCTAGAACCCACTCTAAACACCATAAAAAAAGGGACAGTAGTACACCAACAATTACTCTATGCTTAAACATAAAATAAAATTATAAAAGTAAAGTACCATGTCATGTCATGTCGTGTACAAGTGTCCACGTGCTTGTGATTTTAGTTGATATGCAATTCAATCTGTCCTCAACAGCACAATCACCGCTCACCGGTAGTAGATTCGTGTTGTGCTCGGTGACAACTGTAATGTAGCTGTCGGGTCATTACTTCTTCATCTTCACCTTCACCTTCACCTTCACCTTCCTCCTCTTCTCAGTCAGACTCAAACCACAAACACAACCACCTCACACCACAAGCAAGCATTCTCATTTTCACTCCTCCCATGTCTCGTGTCGTGTCGTGTTCCTTTAATTAATGACTTTTTTAATATAAATAAATATCTCCTTAATAAATATCCTAAAAATATCATTTAACAAATCTAAAAATAAATTAATTTTATTGAAAAATATAATTTTTTTAATTTTCAATGTATTAAATATATCACTTTCAATAAAAAAAATTTATCTTTCATTCCTTAATCAAAATAATATCACCTTTTCTTTTCCTTAGCGTTAATCTTAGTCAAAGTATAAATGTAATTTTTAACACCACATTCCACCCCACCAGGCCAAAATTAAATGATTCTTATTATCATCACCCACTAATGCAATTGTGCCTTTTCTACTTTATATAGGCAACAATACTCATTATTGGGACACGAAAGAGAGTTAGAGACACACTTGTGATAGAACAAGAACAAGAACAAGTGAGGCAGATCTGATAGATTTGAGACATAAGAAACATCATCATCAGATTCGGATCAGCTCAAAAGACCAAAACAGTAACACGCAATGCATGCAAAGACAGACTCAGAAGTAACAAGCCTTGATGCTTCATCTCCCACAAGATCTCCACGCCGTCCGGTTTACTTTGTTCAAAGCCCTTCAAGGGACTCACACGATGGAGAGAAGACAACGACGTCGTTTCACTCCACCCCAGTCCTCAGCCCAATGGGGTCACCACCTCACTCTCATCACTCTTCTTCCCTTGGCCGTCACTCTCGTCAATCCTCTTCAAGCCGCTTTTCCGGTTCCCGGAAAATCAACAACAACCACCGCAAGTCACACCATAAACCCATCGATGTCATCGAAGAAGAAGGTCTTCTCCAATCTGAAGATCATCACCGAACTCTCTCTCGTCGTTACTATTTCCTTGCCTTTGTTCTTGGCTTCTTCCTTCTCTTCACTCTCTTCTCTCTCATCCTCTGGGGTGCTAGTAGACCCATGAAGCCTAAGATCTTCGTCAAGGTTTGCTTCTTCCCAAGTTTCAATCTTTCAGTTAAAATATGAAATGGGTCTTCATCAAATTTTCATTTTCTGCAGAGCGTAAAGTTTGATCATGTTCAAGTTCAAGCTGGTTCAGATGCCACCGGCGTGGCTACTGATATGATCACCGTGAATTCTACTGTGAAATTCACGTACCGCAACACTGGCACTTTCTTTGGGGTCCATGTTACATCAACACCTTTAGATCTATCCTATTCAGAAATCGTAATTGCTTCCGGCGACGTAAGACACATATACACTCAATTAGTTCCTTTTAATGTCTTGGATCATGTTTGGTTTTTGATTATTTTGTAAAATGAAATTTCTCTTTTAACTATACATTGTTTTAAGTACCAACTAATACATGTAAACAATTAAAATGAGATCTGAAATCGCAATTATGATAGTAATGTGAATTTGACAGTCTCCAAACCACAAGTTTATCATCGCATTTTTTGTAACGACTGAAAATGTGCAACATGATCACAACTACGATCACAATTAAAACCCTTGCATACAATTAAGCTACAATCATGTTCTATTTTTTCTAACATGGTGGATTGAAATTGATTGTTGTTGCAGATGAAGAAGTTTTATCAATCAAGGAAGAGTCAGAGGTTAGTGAGCGTGGTAGTGATGGGGAACAAGATCCCACTGTATGGAAGTGGTGCTAGCCTTAGCAGCTCAACGGGTATGCCAACAGTGCCAGTGCCACTGAAATTGAGCTTTGTGATTCGATCTAGAGCTTATGTGCTTGGGAAATTGGTGAAGCCCAAGTACTACAAGAAGATTGAATGTTCCATCACTTTGGATCCCAAGAAGCTTAGTGTTCCAGTTTCTCTAAAGAATTCTTGCACATATGATTGATTGATTGAGTGGGAAGAAAAGAAAGGAAGGATAAGCACATGGGAAAGAGTATAAAAAATAAAAAGAAGACTACTTTATGATTTTTGGTTGAGGAAAGAAATGTGAATACAGCTCAGCGGGCAGCTGTGGAGGCATAAGGGCAGGATTCAATGAACGCGTTATTTGGACTTTTGGGCTGCCCGAATACCCCAGATACTGGAAGGAAGGGTAAAGGATTAAAGACTTGTTGGAGTCGGTAGAAACTTGTGACCTGTGATTGTGATCACCATGACATTTTATTTTTTCTAAATTAATTTTGTCCCCACTTATTATTTCATGTAAAAGTAAGAAATAATGTATTCAATCTGAATGTTGTAATTGCATTTTTGAGGTAATTATAGTGTAATTATAGCCGAATACTTTGACTTTTGTAGTTGATTAGTTTGTGTCTTTGTGATCTGTTTTCTAAGAAGCTTCATATGCGCGGCGCCACCAAAGCAAAAGGCTGGTTCCACACACTACCATATTATGGATGGTATGAACTACTTGGAATATCACATTTGAAGTCAAACATATGTCATCTCTTAACTGGAATTTGCAATAGTACTACTCATAAGTTGTGGAAAATCCATATTAATATTCGTAAAACTTCAATTAAATGGGATGTGGTTTGAGTACGAGAAATTGCGGAAGAATACCCAAGTTAGGTTTATATGTTAATTTTGAGTGATTACTGAAGAAGTATAAAATTGGGACGACTGACTAGGAAAAATTGAGTGTGGATTTAGGGGATTGGAAAGTCTTGACTAATCTTGATTTTGAGAATGTCCTATTCATGGTGGTGTTAGTGGTATTGGTAATTCTGCTTGGGAACATGAAGTGTTCTGAAGTAGGCAAGTAGCTATATTTTGTGGCTGCTTTATTTTGCCTTCTAAAAAAATTCATTAAAATCAATGTAACACTTCGATGATGATGTCAGAGGTTCGATTCCTGCCGTGTGTATAGAAAAAACTTTGTTGGAAGAGACAAAATCTACTTCAATAATCTTTATGTCTCGAAAGGGATTAGACTCTAACTATCGATTGGAGGATATTCTTGTGCACACCAAAAGGAATAAATTCACACGTGAAAGATGCATTAACCAATTAACCTACTTTGTCCGTGAGCTGAAGTTAATTGGTGTTGGACTCCTGCTTAGGAACGGGATGGGTGAAAGGGGGTTTATATAAGGAAAAAGATCATGAATAGCAAAGAGGGAAGTTGAAGGGTGGATACTTGTGAAGAGAAACGTAGAGGGTAAAGGTAAACAAAAACAAATGCTGATTAAAGGAGGAGGAAATGAGGAGTTGAAAAGTCTGAAAGGTTAGGAAATTACTGATGAAAAAGTCACTAATAAAATAAATAAGTTTGAATGAAAGGTGTAAATCATAACGAGAAATTCCGTTTGCTATTTAGAGTTAAATAGAAAATTTAATTTAATGGTGCATTGACAACAAATAAGCCTCTATTGCAAACAAACAAGGGAAAATTTTGAGTGGAGTATGGTGTATAGTGAAGATCCAATATATTTTATCAAATGTAATTCAGACTGTCAAGTTCACCATGTAATCTAGGTGGACCTGATCAATTCAATTGGCATGTCTTAGAATACAGAGATTTGCAGTCAACTTTCACTTGTCTCTATGAGTCTTTATGTGTTGATCGTCCTGAAGTAAGAGGTTGCACAAAACTAGCCCACACCACTCTTTTGGTGGAAATTTTCTTGGATTTTATTTCATATAGTATACAAAGAAGTGAGTTGGGGAATCCTTCATTGCCCCTGAAAGTGACATGTTATTTGGAAACATGGTCAATGTTGTGTCCACCAAATGCAAATGAATTAGAAATGTCTGAAATAAAAAGAATCACCTATTATCAATCCAAAAGGATCCCCGTTAATGGTATGGTCAAATGGATTGGAAGGACAACATACCCAAACCAATATCAATAAGATATAACTTCTTAGTTATTATCATAATTTGTTCCAAGTTTTATAGTATTACATCTCAATGCACAAACCTAATTGAATAGTATGAGATTCTTATGATCCGAACAGCTGCTGACCCAACATCTAACATTTGGTCTCTTAATGTTCTAGGCTGGGTATATAAGGGTACTAAGAGGTGGTTTATTCCACATGACCTAGCTAGGTTTCATGGAGTCAGAGGTTGAGATCTTAGCGGAGTGGAAGTTGAGAAGTGAGGTTGAAGTTGAGATCCACTTTTCTTTGTGTATGGAGAAGTTGGAAGGGAAAGTGTAGTGTAGATCACAGGTCACTAGTAGATAGAGGAATTATTGAGTTATAATGAGCTACTTAATTAGATTAATCGGTCAGCTTATTATGTGAGATGGACCTCCATCGGTTGGCTCCAGCAGTATAGGTCCCATTTTTATATGAAGAAAACAAATATTATTTGTGGCATGCAAATGCATGAAAAGTAAATGAAGCCTCAATCCAATGGTAATTTAAACAAATTTACACACGTCGCAAATTCATTATGTTTATGATTGCGTCAAGTTAATCATTTATGTTTATAAACATTAATGTTGTTATCCTAATCGTGAATTTCCATCTAATGTCGTCGAAAAATCCGTTAAAAGTCTATAAAAACTTATTTTTGTCTCTCTCCCCTCCTTTTCTTCTTTTTCCTAGATCCTAAACTCCTTCAATGACTTCCTTCAAATTTATATCACAACTAAATATCTTAGACAAGTTTTGTCCCTTGTAATTTTTAGTGGGAAATGATGAATTATTTAGAGGGAATTTTTAGACTTGAGCGGGGCAGGGGGAATTGTGGATTTTTTCGAGAGAGAAGAGAGAGTCGACACCTTTGCAGAAATTGGTAGAACAAAAGTATTAGAATCAAGGAGCAGCTTCCTTTATGATAAAAATTTGAAGCAAGCCAATGTTGAAGTGCTTGAAGGAAGCCGGTTTAGGAAGAAGAAGAAGGGATAAAGACTAACTTGACACAAATAAGAGTTTGAAGACGAATTTGAACAAACAAATTAGAGTACGAAAATATTTGATCCCTATACACGATACGAATTCTTTATTAAGTCCCTATACATAAAAATTTTGGAAATGAGTCCCTACATGTGTAAACGTTAGCAAATTTGGTAACTATATGTGCAAACGTTAGCAAATTCGTCCATGCCGTCAGCAAATTGGTACTTATACGTGACACAAATTTTTGATTTGGTCCCTAAACCTGAAAAAAAAAATTAAATCTGTCCTTATATGTACAATCAATAATAATTTTGTCCCTGTCGTCCATCCAGGAGCTTGGACCCAACTAAAGATTCTTTTCGTATTGAATATTTTCTATATATTATATCAATATATTTCTTCTATTGAGAGTAAAGTTGTATAATTTGATCTGTAAATGGTTTTATATTCTGAAATTATTCAAGTTGACTCTCAATAGAAGAAATAGATTGATATAATATATGAAAAATAATCAATACGAAAAGAATTTTTAGTTGGGTCTGAGCTCCTTGACAGACGATAGGGACAAAGTTATTATTGATTATACATACAGGGACCAATTTAATTTTTTTTTTTCAGGTTTAGGGACCAAATCAAAAAATTGTGTTATGTATAAGGACTAGTTTACTGGCGACAGAGATGAATTTGCTAACGTTTGCACATGCAGGGACCAAATTTGCTAACGTTTACACATGTAGGGACTCATTTCCAAATTTTTTTACGTATAGGGACTACATGAAGAATCTGTATCACGTATAGGGACCAAATTATTACTTTAACCAAAACTATATTTTCGTTGTGTCAAAATTAAACTATTACTTCAAATCTATGAAAGAAATAGGTTAAACTAATACTTTAGTCCCTCAACGTGACACTGATTTTCAATTTAGTCCTTATACGTAAAAAGTTTTCAAATCGGTCCCTATAGGTACAATTATTTTTAATTTAGTCCTTATTGTTTATTGGTATTATAACACCGTCATATAATAGGGACCAAATTAAAAGTGATTGTCACTTATAGGGACCAAATTGAAAATGATTGTCACGTGTAGGGACCGAATTCAATTTTTTGTTGTTGAATTCGGTCCCTACATGTGATAATCATTTTCAATTTGGTCCCTATACTTAAACTCCAACAAATGACATTAAAATATTAATAAATAGTGAGGACCAAATTAAAAATAATTATACATATAGAAACTGATTTGAATTTTTTTTACGTATAAAGACTAAATTGAAAATCAGTATCACATATAAGGACTGAAATATTAGTTTAACCAAAGAAATAATAAAGTTGAAGTGAAAAAAAAAAACTAATTTGATTCAAATTTAATTTTAATACATTGGTGGTATAAATTGTATAAAATACTTTCCAAGGTCCATCAATTACAAATCAATCCTATAGGTGTCATTTAAGTTAAGGATACAAAATGTGCTTGACATTTCCAACAGAGGTTAGCACATCTGGTTTGATTTTTAGATCTTTCCTATTGATAAATAATACATAAATTTCACTGTAAATTCTTATAGAAATTATTGGTCTTCTCAGGCCTTACATGGACATGTTTTATTCTAATCTAAACTTTTGTTAATCAAAAAAAAATGTACTTGACATTCTTCCTGTGCGTTGCACCGAACTGTTACCCAAAATCAAACCCCAATTCCTCTCTCCTATCCGTAAGCACTTTTTCTCTTATTCTCTCTATATGCAACCATTCATTCATTTCTTCGAAGTTCTAACTTTCTGGTCGTTTTTCGCAGGTTTTCTTCATCCATTTTTATTCATATATTTTTTACACTTTTGTTCGAAGATTCGGGTTTCAATCATGGCTCAACTGCTACATTCACAAAAATTCACCAAGGCGCAGGCTTTCCACTTGTAAATCGCGTGCCATAATCTGATTATGGGTTTCACGATTACGTTTTGCTGATTTAGATTTTTAGGGTTTCAGTTTTTGCTTCAAATTGAGAACCCCATAGTAGCTTTGTACTTTTTTTATTGAACTTATTCTGGTTGTCTTTGTAATTTTCACCCTTTTTATTGCCTCATACTGTTATGGTCAAAGTTCATAGCTTTTGATTGTTCCCCTCAATACTGTACAATCAACAATTATCATCTCATTGTTATAGTTTTTTTGGTTTTTGTTATTCATCTTGTTTTGTTTGATTTTATTGGGATAAGACTGTAAAATATCTTCAATAACTCTTACTGTCACAGCTCCCTAGCAATATCATTGAGAGAAAAGATATCAATACTATAATAAATAATTCAGAAAAGAAAAAGAAAAAGAATTCATCAATTTATTCATGGGGAGCCCTGGATTGAGCAATCGCAATAATGGGCAGCAACAAAGATTAGGCATAACTGAACCCATTTCATTGGGTGGACCAACTGAGTATGATGTGATCAAGACCCGTGAACTTGAGAAGGTTCTGTCTTTTTGTGGCAATTGTGAATTCTTATTAGTTTCTGAGCTTTTTTTTCCCAAGTGTTATTATTGTGCTGAATTTGGATTTTGGGTGTTCAGTACTTGCAAGACGTCGGCCTGTATGAGAATCAGGAGGAGGCAGTGAGTAGGGAGGAAGTGCTTGGCAGGCTAGACCAGGTTGAATTTATTTTGTTTGCACATGTCAGTTTACTCTGCATGATTCCCAAGGAAACTAAGGGAAAGAAAAGAATATAGGTTATTGGGAAATTTTTCTTGAATTGAGAACTTGTATGAGTATGATTCATTCATTTGAAATTTTTTTGATGCATTTCATTTCATACCATCTTCTAAATGTAGTGGAGCTCCTTATGAATTCATTTATTTTGGCTGTGCTGTTGTAATATGAATTAGATTGTGAAGGTTTGGGTCAAAACCATTAGCCGTGCCAAGGGACTCAATGAACAACTGGTGCATGAAGCAAATGCCAAGATTTTCACTTTTGGCTCCTATCGGCTAGGGGTATGAGGCCATTTTTTTCTTACAAATCTTGCTCGTTTGCAAACACACACACACATTTGTAGTTTTATTTTCGTTATAGGTGGAAATAGTGCTGCTATGTCATACGAAAAACTTTCTACAAAATCTACAATTTGGTTAGAAAACACGTTTGACAAAACTGGTAAATTCAGGATGTCACAATTAACTTTACCATTAATTAGAAACTGAAGATGCCACCACATTCACACACATTCGTAGAAGCAGATTTCATAACAATCAACGTTTCCCGGGCGGAAATATGCTAGGGTAGGCTTTGCCTAAATAGGCCTAGGCTTGTTTTGTAAAATGTCAGCCTGAGCTTAGCCTGTTACATGTCATAGACTTTTTTCCCCCTCAACCTGACCTGTTAATAAAAATATAAAAGCTTAACCTGACTCAAAAACCTATATAAAGGCCTACATTACATGAAGGCTTTCATATAGGCCAAGAAACTTCAACTTTTTAATTTTTAAATAAGTATAACCTTTAACGAAATCACTATATTCTATGTAAAATAGACATATTACACTAATATAAAATTAGTAATTTTGTAAGTATTATAAATTCTTAATTGTTTATATAAATATTTAATAAATAGGTAAGCCTTGTAGGCCAATTAGACTTTTTTCCATAGCCCAAGTATTTGCCTACATAATTAAATAGGCCTTTCTAAAAGCTTAAGTCTGGCTTCTTTACTTAATAAGCCAGGCCTATGTAGGCTGAAAATAGCTAGGCATTATGCCCCTGATGGTTTGCCTAGCCTATCCTCACCCCTAATCTTATCATGCTCTTTAAGCTTGTACTGTCTTTTGGATAAAAGATTGGGGAGGAAGAGAACTATGATAGCATTATCATATGGCATGCTACTCCTATATACAAATTATGTTGCATTTATATCTTGTCGAAGCTCATATAATGTTTAGATTTTTGTACCAAAAGCTGATAATATTAGTAATGAGCTCCAATATATATTGAATTATTGTAATTTTTTTTTTTTTTGTGGTTTTTATCATTTTAGCAGTTTTCCTTCCAAATTTTGTAGGTGCATGGCCCTGGAGCAGATATAGACACTCTGTGTGTGGGACCTAGACATGCATCCAGAGACGTATGATAATTCTTACCATTTTATGGTGCAACTATAGATTTTTCAGGTCATATGTTCCATTAGATAAAGTTGTTATTTGAATTGGCCTTAGGAAGATTTCTTTGGTGAGCTACATATGATGCTATCTGAGATGCCGGAAGTAACAGAGTTGCACCCTGTGCCTGATGCTCATGTTCCAGTGATGAAGTTCAAGTTCAATGGTGTTTCTATAGATCTCCTTTATGCAAAGTTAGCTTTGTGGGTTATTCCTGAAGTAAGTGACTCATGCAAGATGAATAGGTTGAAATCATTCCATTTGGCACTTTTGAAAACTAACCTTTTGATGTGTGACATACGCATCCCTTCGCCCCACGGGTTATGTCTGCATGTTGCTTGAACTTAAAGAATAAATTGTATTTCACCTTTTATTTACCATTTAGTAATACTGGTTTTTGCTGGACAGGACTTAGATATATCACAGGAGTCAATATTACAAAATGTAGATGAACAAACTGTTCGTAGTCTTAATGGTTGTAGAGTGACTGATCAGATCCTGCGTTTGGTTCCAAATATTCAAGTGGGTGGATATAATTTTTTTTTTTTTTGGCAGATATTGATTTTTGTGTTGAGACTTTCTTGACATTCCTATCATTGATTGTATTTCTGTTTCTGAAGTGCAGAATTTTCGTACAACATTGAGATGCATGAGGTTTTGGGCAAAGCGTCGTGGTGTTTATTCAAATGTATGGCAAAGCTCATGCTCTAGATGACTTGTTTGGCGTTCTTTTTCACTATTGTCTGTTATGTTCTTATGATTTACCTAATGCATCTTGATATGTCACGGGCAGGTTGCAGGTTTTCTTGGTGGTATAAACTGGGCATTGCTCGTTGCTCGAATTTGCCAGCTATTTCCTAATGCACTTCCTAATATGTTAGTCTCTCGATTCTTTAGGGTGTATACTCAGTGGCGCTGGCCAAATCCTGTAATGCTCTGTGCTATCGAAGAAGGATCTCTTGGACTTCAAATTTGGGATCCAAGAAGATATCCCAAGGATAGATTCCACCTAATGCCAATAATTACTCCTGCTTATCCGTGCATGAATTCTAGCTACAATGTGTCATCAAGTACATTGCGTATTATGTCAGATGAGTTTCAGAGGGGCAATGAAATATGTGAGGTATGATTGATGGTACCAGAAATCTTTGTTTTTGGAAAATTCCAGGAAAAGGTGTTGGTCAAGCTGTCTTGTTCATTCTATCTGAAGTCTAAATTGAAACAAATTTTTGTTCTTTGTTACCCTTTTCCTTTGTTTCATCCCATTAACTGCATTGCCCCTGGATGATCTGACTTGGGTCTTCATGTTAAAGTTCGTATGTTCAATTTATCGAATTGTGGTCCCACTCTTGACAACATGATAATTTTGTTGTAGATAATTCTGCGATCTACTTTTGTTCTTCATCTGATTTGGTGAACTTCAATATAAGAAACTCGGCCTATTAGGCAAATTGTTGTGTGTTGGATGGTACCAAGTTTGGGTAATTCTAGGTATTAGTTGGCTTCATGTTTCCACCAAAATGATATACTTTTAACTGTATTGAAGTTTTCATAATGGGATCGAATGCTCTTATCAGGGAAGCCGCAGTTTTTTGTGGGGTCGTTCATTTTCTTAAGTTTGATAGTCTGGCTACTATTTCTGTTAATTATGATTATATTTATTCTTCTTGTTGTGATATTTGAGTTGCTTAAATTTGATTTTTCTGGTATTTGTAGGCTATGGAGGCTAGCAAGGCTGATTGGAATACTCTTTTTGAGCCTTATCCCTTTTTTGAAGCTTATAAGAATTATCTGCAAATAGACGTTTCAGCAGAGAATGTCGATGATCTTAGAAAATGGAAAGGCTGGGTTGAGTCTCGCCTCCGGCAGTTGACACTGAAGGTACAACACTGTATAAGTTTTAATGTTTGTTGTTACGTGTCTTTTATTTCTTACCTCTTTTTATTTATTTTCTTTTGTGAAAGGGGAGGCGTGCGATTTTGTTTATTTTCCTTTCTTTGTTTGTATATATTTGTATATATATCCTAATTTGCTTGTCCTTTAAACATCTAGATTGAGAGGCACACTTATGGCATGCTTCAGTGCCATCCACATCCTGGTGACTTTTCTGACAAATCTAGACCTTTCCATTGCTCTTACTTCATGGGATTGCAACGTAAGCAAGGAGTTCCTGTGAATGAAGGTGAACAATTTGATATAAGACTAACTGTTGAAGAATTTAAGCAATCTGTCAACGTATACACTCTATGGAAACCCGGAATGGAGATCCATGTGTCTCATGTGAAACGCCGTAATATACCTAACTTTGTATTTCCTGGTGGTGTTCGACCTTCCCGCCCAACTAAAGTAACTTGGGAGAGTAAGCGAAGCTCAGAATTAAGGATTTCTGGCCATGGTCAAGCAGAAAAGTCTCAAGAAGTTAAAGCGGTTGTATTTCGAGCAGATGATGAAAGGAAGAGAAAGCGAGCAGAGGATAGCATGGATAACGTGAGAAATTCCAGGTCTTTTGCATCTTTGCCTCCCTCCATCGGGGAAGATCATGAAGATAGAAATCCTATTAGCACTTCTAGTTCTTGCTCTATGAAATGTGATGACTCAGAAGTCAACAGTATGAGTGAACAAAAGAGTGAGAAACATGATTTGAAATCTATAGGGGGGAGTCCTTCTAGGGATATTGAGACCAATGGATCAGTGAGAAGCAAGCTACAAGTTAACCCTACACTTGCTGCTACTGATACATTTAGTTCTAAAGAAGCCGAAAAGCTAGCCATTGACAAGATTATGGCCAGTCCATATGATGCGCATCAGGCCTTTCTAGAAGAACCTGATGAGCTTGAAGATGATCTCGAGTATAGAAATCAAGTCAAAGATTTTGGTGGGAATATGAAAAAGAATAACTTGGACTTTTCAAACTCAAAGGCTACAGTGGATTCGGAAACAATTATTTCTAAGAAGGAAACCACATGTTCAATTCGTTTAAGCTCTAATGGTGGCTTAGAGGAGCTTGAGGTTCACCTCTTAAACTATCTTGAGTTTGGAATCATACTTAGGTTCTTCTATCAATCATACTGCAACAATCATAGATCCCAGCTTTTCCTACTTGCTTGCGTTTGTCTGAAATGTCTGTGCTAGTCAAATCTGTGTCTGAGCTATAACTGTTAAATTTGCTCAATTTCTTTTCAATCTCCACCTCTATGATGTGCATGTGTTTTATCTGTTTGTGATGGCTAGTTCTCATTGTTGCTTCGTTTTTATTATTATTTGTAATATTTTAGATAGAATTTGGTTGACATAATTTTCTCCCATGATGTGTGGTAAAAAATGGTAAGAAATTAACACTGTTAGTAAAATATATGATGAAATCATCCGATGTCCATATAGATTATATCGCATGTCGCATGAAGTTGGCAGGCTTATTTTTTATTTTTAGATAAGAATTCAGAATTTGGATTTCTTTCTGTCACCTCTTATTCTTAGCTGACATAATAAGCTGGATTATGTTTCCCTGCATTTGTTTTATGGAGAATGAATACATTCCTAATATCCATTGCCTGTTACTCAGTGGCATTATGTGAAAATTAAATGATTGTTTTGCCATGTAATGGCATTAAAAAATTGAAGCGATTCTAACTATTTTTCTTTTTCTTTTTCCCCTTTTCTCCTTTTTCTTTATACTTTTTGCAAAGCCTGCTGAACTGACACCTCAATTAAGTGGGACTCCTGCACCTGTGCCACAGCGGAAGCCCCTTATCAGGTAAACTATTTAGATAGGACTTCTCTGAAGTGTGTGTGAGTAAGGTTGTATCCATTTTTAATCTAATAAAGTATATAGAGATCTCAACTAAATGATCTATAAGAGTGTATTTACCGTTACTCATTTCAGGGTAAATACACTCTTAACTCACTAAATGATCTATAAAGGTCTTAGAGACAAACTCATTTTAGAGAAACTTTTTTCTACAATGTGTACTTGTTGTCATGATTTGATTGATTTCTGTATTCTTATACTTCATCTGATAGTTATTTTGGAGTTTATGTTATGGTTAAGCCGTGTCAAATTTGGTTGGTTGACCATTTATTTTCATTTTAATTTTCAGGTTGAACGTTACCTCCTTAGGGAAATCTGCTGATAAAAGTTCTTAAAGCTTAAGGTCCAGATAAGCTGTGTTGGAATTGGTCTTTTCTAGTTGGGTCTTACTTGTTCTGTAATAATGTTGATACAGTAAATTAACACCTAGCAAGAAGAGCCATTAATTTTCACTTATATGTAGCATGAGAAGATGTTGAATATTTATTTCCAGGAAAAACACCTTAATGTAAGTCTATTTTCCACTGCCAGCATGGTTGGGATCTTTTTGAACTTGAAGTTTTCGCATTCTTTTCAAGTTTGATTCTTCTAGTATAATGTAGTCTTATGTGAAATTTACAATAAAAAACTCACGAATTTTTGACCCTTTACTTTTAAGGGATGCCAAACTCAACGCATAACAATAATAAAATTGAATAGCTCGAAAAAATAGATCGTGTACGGTAGCTTTCTTGAGTTTTATAAACTAGTCACTCTTCTAAAGATGGGCGTGGCATGCCACTGGTCCTGTACTCCTGTTGTTCCTTTAATGTTATATTTTTGTTATCAAATTCATCTTTCAAAGAAGAAATTGATGGTATTAAATTATTATTATTATAGGACTGATATGATGTTATTGATAAATGCAGGATTAATGTGTTGTTGCACATATTTTTGGAGAACCAAAGTATGTGTTTACTAGTACTTATTAATAAATAAATAAATAAATAAATAAATAAAAGGCAAGTACCTAGTAGACCTTTAAACGATATCATTCAAGATTCACACTATCAGCATTAAGAGTACAATATTTCTGGGGATGGGAATATGTTAGGTCGAGTTAGGTGCTGACAAGTCTGAGCCTGGCCTGCATTTTAATCTCAAGACGTGAGCATGGTCTATTAGTCTGATATAGGTCAATTTTTAAGGTTTGACCTGACCTATTTCAAAATCTGGCCTAGCCTGAAAGCATATTTAAAAGCCTATTTTTGAACAAGATCTTTAAATATGTCTCCATCTATAAATAGGTCATAGGCCTTCATTTATAAATAGGCTTGTACGCTTCTAATGATAAAAAAGATGGTAGGCCTATACTGATAAATAGGCCGTTAGGCCATCACAAATAAATATGTAAGTAAATCTCTTTATTTAAATGAGTCAATAGACATTTACTTTCAAAGGTTATAAATATTATAAATAATATATTATAGTATTATATATTAAATTATAAATTATATATATGTGTACGTATGTTAAATAAGCCGGCCTGATAGGCCTAATAAGCTTTTTTTAAAGCCTTAGCCTGATGACTTCTTTAGCTATATAGGCTTTTTAAAAAACTTTGACCTGACCTTTTTGTTAAATAGGTTAGGCCAAACTAGACCTTAAATAGGTTAAGTCATAGGCTCCCGACGAGCGGCCTGACCTATTCCCACCCCTAAATACTACCAATCATCCTTCCCATAGTGTAAGTGAAAATAAAATGATGATTAAAACACGAGAATATGTTGATCATAAGAACTATATCAAATGGTTCGCATGACTAAGGGTGCAGCTAAGGAGTGAGAAAAAAGATGAAAGACAAGAAACTGCAGCGAAGGTATATTATTTAAGGATTTAATCGTTATGCAGTGACAGTGTAAAAATTTTTTATACTGTCAACCAATCAAAAATTGTCACATTATTCAAAATGACTGATTCTTATCTTAATTACTTTAAAAGTCATTCAAATCATGATTTCTGATGGGTTGATTTACACTGTGTATAGCAATTAAACTCATTATTTAATATAAGCTTTTAAATATATTTTCGGGTTATATTAAACTTTTATTTTTTATATTAAAAACCAAACAGGTCATGTCTTAAAAGAAATCTATGATAAATAATGGTATTTTACAAAACGAAATATATGATAATATATTTTCGGGTTATATTAGACTTTTATTTTTTATATTAAAAACAAAACAGGTCATGTCTTAAAAGAAATCTATGATAAAAACTCAGAATGGTATTTTACAAAACAAACTAAACCTATAGAACCAACTTAATTTTACTTATTTAAATTTTCATCTCTAAATAGAGTTAAACTAATGATATTGTTATCTTAAGCTCTTAGGACGTGTTACATGCACATAACAACCAGTTCAAATAACCTTCACAGGAGTAAATGGTTAACTTTTTTTTTTTTTTTTATTATTTCTCTCTCTCTGCTGAAATGCAAAACATAAAATAATTAGTCTTTGTTATATTTGTTCTTACATTGTTTGTCTAGGCTTACTCTTGCAAGAACATTTCAGATGCATATAATTACATAGGCAGTCAAAGTAAGAAATGAATTTGAAAATAACTGCTCGCACTCTTTGTCCATTACTATTTACTAACATGCCAGTACATGCCGCATCACATTCATGAAACTCTAACAAAAACCAATTTTTAAACAAACCTGTCCCTTCATAATGCCTCTGGTGTGATGATCACAAGACAAAAAATTCCACTCATACTTTTAAATACAAAAACACATTTAGATATAAATGTAATTTATACGGGAGTTTAATTGTTATGTATCAATCAGAAATCATGATATGTGTAACTTTTAAGGTAATTAGGATAAAGTCAAACATTTTAGCTTATGTGACAGTTTTTGATTGTTGTTTGTATAAAAAATCTTTACACTGACAGTATATACCAATTAAATCCTATATACAATATAAGTTGCACATAAAATAATTTTTTTTAATCTTTCATTCTTTGATTTCTTTTTTTCTAATATAAATGATGTCCCTACTAAAATGATTGACCAGAAAACTATTAGTCGAATAATTGCAACTAAAAAACAGACAAGAAAAATTCTACTATAAACTAAGCTAGTAACATCTAATTGAAGGAAAAAAATTAACTAGAATTGTACTATTAAAAGAGTTTAATTATTATGCATTGTCAGAATGTTAGTGTAAATTTTTTACTGTCAACCAATCAGAATTCAAAAATTATGGTATAAGTAACTTTAAAGGTAGTTAAGATAAGAGTCAAAAATTAAATACTTATTAAAATGTAAAACAAAAATATAAAGGAAAATACATGAAATTATACTGCTCAATGAATTAAAATTTATTGATGTTTTGAAAAATTATAATATATAAATTTGTTAGCGGCACTCTCAACAGGACTGTTGCTACGAAAAATGATGTATTTTATATTAACCTATTTGAAGTTGAAATTTATTTTTATGGAAATTCGAAGTTAGTTAGTCTGAAGGATTTAAATAATTTATAAACTATACTAATTTTAAATTATCGTGCCATCATTGTATTAAAAAAAATGTTTGACCTTATAATATATAGGTTAGCATTTAAAAAAAAGAGTTTGGTAGGCAAACTTTTTTTTTTTTTTTTTTTTAGGAATCATGATTCTTCGGAAATTTTGATTCTTGAAAATGTTTAAAATGTATTTGGTAGGTCTTAAACATTTGAATGTTACATGAGAATCTTTGATTCTCTCGTTTGATTTAAGGACATCTTTCTTGTGAATATTAATATTATTTTCAAAATTATCTTTGAATATTGCTTAATTGAAAATGAAAAATTAAAAATGAAAAATATTATAAAATGTTAAAAATTAAAATAATTTTAAAAAAATAGTGCAGAACAATATATGTTCATATCTCGATTTTATATGTAGTTCCTTTTTCCTATATTTTGACATAATATTAATAATATTCATGGAAATTATGATATAATAATTTTTTCAAATAACAAAAAAATTTTCATGCTCATGAGAAGCTAGGAATCCCACCCCCTCCCTCCTATGGAAATGTTTTTGGGAAACAACCAAAAAACACTCATGAAAATGCTGGTTTTCTGTAAATATGTTTTTTAAAAGCATAACATATAAGAGAATTCAAGATTCCCAATTTAAAATTCCTAATAAACTAATAAGATACCAAACATCCCCTAACGCAAACAGATGAAGTGTTCCGACTGGAAAAGGTTGCCTACCAGATAACATATGTTTGGTCGCACACCAAGTCAAGACAATCACCAAATGTTTTTTTAATGTATTAAATAATTCTAGTTTACCACTGTCCACATTTTTTTATTTTTTTGGAGTGAATGCCACTATCAACTTATCAATCAACAGGTGCCACTGGCAACTGGCAACACCATCATGGGGCCTTGCGTCAAACTTTATCTGATATCTGTGATATTAAAAATTCATATCCATTTGTAACTTTATAAATGATTGATGGGATCCATCAACGCAATTTACCTAATTTACACACATATTATCTTATATATATTGATAGATCAATTACAGTTAATTTTATTTAAAAAAAAAAAAAACTCTGCTTATCTATAAAGGTGATGTGAAAGAAATTATGTAATGCACACCAACATATTCCTTTAGAAGCATGTGTTTAACAGTCACTTTTCACTTCACCTTAATGTTGATGAAAATGACTCGGATGGGATGATCATGGTTTTGTATTTGGATTTGTCTCAGTCAGAACCAGAATATACTTGAATGAATCATTTAGCTTTTCACTTTCCAAATTTCCTTCTAGCAAACACATAAGGCATAGCTAAGTGGTTCTATCTGCTGCCATGGGGATGATGCAGAAGGAGCACCTGGATTATGTGTTGGTGCCATTGGGTCTGTTGGTGTTCCTGATATACCATGTCTGGCTTCTCTACACTATACTGTGCAACCCTCTTCGAACTGTCATTGGCCTAAATGCTGAGTCTCGTCATCAGTGGGTTCTTTACATGATGAGTGTGAGTAGTGCTTCATATATATTGATATGATACCATCATCTCCTATGTGGTTTCTTGAGTTGGCTCTCAGATTTTCAATTGCCAATAAGTTTTATATTTTCATTATATATATCATATATGATAAATAATAGTTAGAAAAAGTTTGACTAGAAAAGGGTGACAGCAAAATATGCATTCTGGTTTAAAAAGTTCTATACAGTGAGTGTAATGCAAAGAGAGAGGGGAAAGAAGGGTGGGGGTTAATTTGATTGTAGCATTCTGCTTTCTGTGTTTTTGTACGCCTCTAGTTGGTAGCTGCACAACTGGGTCATTGATAGTTTCCAAAAAAAGGTTCTTCTTTTGGATAAAATTAGTAATATCCTAACTGTCAGCATTATCCCCAATTAAGTGCTTCTGAACTGACATTTACTTAGTTGAGACTGCTTGTTTTGCTCTCGCATTTATGTTGTTTGATTTTCTTGTTTTGTCAAATGTTGCTTGCTGTCATGCTTTTGTTGTTTGATATAAAATGGTGGCAGAGTTACCTATCATTTTTATTGGTTCATTACTTAGCAATCATGCTTGAAACTTGTTTCCTTGGTATCATTAGGGAACAAAGACTTGTATGTTTAGCTATTTCAAGTCCCCTAATGTGTTTGAGTCATTAGAAATTTCTGTATCAAACTTAAGGAACAAAATGCTATGGGAATAGGTGAATGAGCAATTCTATAACAAACTAATTGAGGGAAACCTTGTTGAATCGTTGTGCTGATTGAGGACAGGATCCATTTTTTCAGTAATTCATTTTTCAGATGCTTTATTCTGCTGTGTTTCTCAAAAGAAGACATTTAAATGTACTACCTTTGTTGGAAAACATGGTAGAGATGAGAGAAATGTGAGAAGTGAGAAACTGAAATTTGACTGGATGAGTGAAAGGGTGAAAAGTGTACAATAAGCTGATAGTGTGACTTATATACAATTTGAGATAGTTACTAACTAGTAACTAATTAGATAGTAAATAACTAGTAACTAATTTCTGACTAAGCAAACTAACCTAACTGATCTCTAACTAACCCAAATATACTGTAACACCCTTAGAAGTGTAGTTGGTTAAAACCCTTAATTTTTCCCCTTTAAGGTTCTTGCATCAGATTTATAATATTAGAGGGAACTCAATATGTTGGTGTATATTTGGAAATCTTTACTTATATTAGTGTTTGTATTTGCAGCATGTGCCTAGTTGTAATTCCCTGAATTGAATCACAGTACATAGTTGAGGCTATGCTTGTTTGAACTAATATCAGGCTAGTGAAAAATGATAATGTAAGTGCGCGTTTAAAAAGTGCGAAAAACTTAAAATAGAACACATTATGACCTAATGCCTTATGTTGTGTTAATGTGCTTTCCTTAGAGTTAACAGTATCAACTGATGACTGGTATGAGTGTGACACAGGGCTTTTCTTTGATGGAATACCCTTGCTGACTGTGTTATCTTGGACCATTTGAGGCTCTGATTTCGTGCAACATTGTCTTTGTTTCTTTCCTTGCGTTCCTACTTTCACCAAATCCCTCCCTTCTAAAAATCCATATTGAGAAGATGTTAAAATAATTTCTAGGATTAATTCCATTGCTATATTTTCAGGATCCTTTGAAGAATGGGGTTTTGGCAGTTCAAACAATTCGCAACAATATCATGGCATCTACTCTTCTTGCTACAACAGCAATCACACTTAGTTCACTTATTGGTATTTTTGCTAGCAGTACTTGGAATTCTGATGACATGGCTTCCATATCTCACACTGATTCTTCAACCAAACGTATTTCTATCACCATTTGCTTCCTTATTGCATTTTTATGCAATGTGCAATCTATAAGATACTATGCTCATGTCAGCTTTTTAATCACTGCACCTACACTTAGAGACAAGAGGCAGTATATGGAATATATTGCTAAGACCTTGAACCGTGGAAGTCATTCTTGGTCCCTTGGACTGAGAGCATTTTACTTGTCATTCCCTTTCTTCCTTTGGATTTATGGGCCCATAAACATGTTTGCTTGTTGCTGCTTGACATCATTTATCTTGTACTTTTTGGATACTACAGCTAAAATTACACGCGATCTTCATAGTGACTCATTCAAGAAGGAGAGGGGAACTCATCATGATGCAGAATCTGCAGTGGAGCCTGATTATTATCCCTTAGAGGATAACAATTCGTCTCAAGATACAAGTGTGGATCATGTATGATTGATTATATATATATATATATATATATATATATATATAACAATTTTGGTGAGCTTTTGTTTGTTTCTATTGAAATGCGTGAACACATCACTTCGGTGCGAGAAGGATTCAATGAGAGTACTAGGTAGTAATTTTTGTCTCCTGTTAATGGTTTGCATTAGTTACGTCTCATAATTTGCACTTTCTAGCTGTAGTCGATTTAAATGGTGGTTGCCATTATATTGCATTATTTATATTTATAATTACTCATTCTAAAATTTGCTTATCTTTTTTACTTAACAAAGTGAAGACATGCTAGTCGTAAATTGATATCAGAAATGAGAAGTTATTTTGAGTAATTTCTTATAAAAAGTTGATGCGACATAGTATTGTAAAAAAGTGATTTTTATGATTGTAAATAAACATAATTTAGCTTCTGATTTGCTTAAAAATATTTAGAAAATAATCACTAGACCTTTGTTAATCTTAAACAAACTAGCAGTTAATTGTAATGTTTTAAAAAATTTTTACACTGTCAATTAATTATAAATTGATATATCATTAAAAATATTTAACTCATATAATTATTTATGCTTGAATTTTTACAGCTTACACATCAAAATTAAGCTAGAAGCCGATAATATGGTCAGCAATTAAATTGTTTCAAAACAATAGTATTTTAATAAATTGTTTGATAACCAAATCAATTTAGTATATAAATTTTTCTTTATCGATTGCTGCTTTGAAAACATAAGTGGTTTGATGTGTAAAAAAAATGGTGTCACAGTATGTGATTATTAAAAAGTAGAAGTGCCGACCGTCTCATGTTTCTTGCAAACATGTATACTAGCTAGTAGGTGAAGTCGAAATTGAAAGAACAATTGAACAAACAAGACCCTCTTTACCTGTAGTCGTTTGGTTTGGAACCAAAAAGGAAAGTTTTTGTGAGTGGTATAAGTGGGATTCGAGGACCTGAAAGGTGGGAAGGTGAAGAAGCGTTAAAAGACAAGAATTGGTACGTGACGTACGTGTGGCTGACAAGACAAACAACCTTGAACATCGGAGTTGGAGAGGAGAGTGGAGATTCTTGTGTTGTCTGTATGTGAGGGGTGATCAGTTTAAAAGCAGCATTGAGAGAGAGAGAGAGAGAGGTGAAAGGTAAAGTAGTTTGAAGAGAGAGTTGAGAGTTGAGGCGGGATATGGAAGTAGAGGACTTGGATTATGTACTGCTGCCTATAGGGCTGTTAGTATTGGGACTATATCACGTTTGGCTTCTCTACTCTATTATACGCTTCCCATCTCGCACTGTCATTGGCTTGAACAATCACTCTCGTTATCACTGGGTTCTAAACATCATGACTGTCAGTACTCTCTCTCTCTATTTCATTACGCCTTTTTAAGGATATATTGGTTTATTTGTTTTTGCGTTGATACACTAACTACCTATGCCTCTTTTCATTACATCATAACTCTCTTCTTGTGTTGCTTCTGACAGCACAACTGTTGTTCTTATTCATAAATACCCTTTATCTTGTATTGTACACTGAAGGTGAAGGAGGAGTACTGCTTTAACAGTGTTTGATTTCGTTTTTTGGTATCTTATGCATAGAATTTTAGTAGGTTGAAATATAGTTTTGATACCTATAATTTACACATGATTTTAGGGCCGGCCTTATGTTTAAAAACCATTTCAATGAGTCATTCTGATGGTAAACATTATTAAACTAGTCACTGCTATTAGATGAAAATTTTAGGGATTAGACTCCTCTAAAGTGAGGTTAAGTGTAAAGTAAGCAAGTAAAGGTGTATCTATCCTTGATTAATTAAAGTGCATTATGATCTCAACCCACTTTAACTAATCAAGGGTGGATACACCCCCTACTTTCTCACTTTACATTCAAGCTCACTTTAGAGATGATTTATCCAAATTCTAGTACTATTAAAGTTTATCCTATATAGCTAATGAGGTTCGCATGTCATTTTGTAGTTGAGAAGGCATGTCAATTACCGTTTTGGCCGTATTGGATAAACCTTAACGGTATCATAACTTTTATCTAATAGAAGAGATTAATTTGATAATGTTTACAACTAGGAAGACTTGTTTAAAAAGTTTTTAGGTATATGGACCAAACCAACCTAAAAAGATGTGTAAACTATAAGGTAAGGACTAAAATCATTTTAGTCCTTACCTTATCACTGTAGTATACTCTAGTTTGGGATAGTCCTGGTGTCACTGTATTAGTTGCCTTTTCACATGCACCTTATGTCAAAGCTGAACTCTATTAAAAAGCTTCAGCAATTTGGTGAAGGGTAAATATTAGTTTTATTTCTCTAACACCTTGTCCTGTATGCTTCTGGTGGTTCCTTATTCTTGCAATATTATTCAGTAGTAATGCTCGTCTTGTAAATTTTTGCTTAGTCATATTCAGAATACACTTGTGTCTGTCTTGGTGTCCAATTTTCTAGTGAGAATATTAACTGTGGCATAAAATGAACCTTATTGTCATGCTTTTGCTATTTGATAGGAAATCAGTGAATGGCATATTTGAATTGCCTTTGAAGGCAGTTCATTACTTTGTGCAGGCCCTAAATAGTTTGATAACTTTGTATGGTTAAGAAATCTAGGAGTTCATGAGAATGTTGTTAGAAGATGCAGATATTTTTCTTTTGGTCTGTGAATGAGGATGGGGAATTTGAACATCTATAATGCTATTTATGTTATTGTATCAAGAAAGGATTCAACTGTCATGAGGTTTTCTAAACTTCATCATAATTCTTGCTGTTTTCGATAAGGTTTGTGTTGGGTCAAGTGTTTACCATCATGTCAAAAGCTATAACTGTTACTCAAGACACAACTTTATTTCCTAAAATCCTTATTGTGGCAGCACACAGCCCTGCTTCTATAACGTGCTATGGATGGGCCTAAGAGGCTTCATAGTGCACGTGTGGCACAACAGCAGGCTGGGCTATCAAACTGCTTTTATGCTCATATGTACATACAAGTCCATGAGTGATTGTTAGCCTCCCACAGAACCAACAGTTTCTTTCACTAAATTCTATAGTGCTGCTTAAATATGTAGACATTGGGAAATTTTATGCTGAAGTTGTGCTTTATGCTGGGTAACTTCATTGATAGGTTTTGTTAATTCAAAATTGCCCGCCTTTAGTGTGCGCATACTGCATTATCGTGTCAGAAGAAAATATAGTCTAAGTTGCTCGCTTCTACTATGTGCTTGCTCGAATCTGAAAAACCTGAAAGGTCTTGAAATGAAGGGACAAACTTCTAGATCTTGCAAATACTAATTGATGGCTAATCGATATAGATATGTAGTACCTTGTTACATGGATCTCGTGCCTGGTTCCATGGATTTACTGATACATGTTTATGAAAGGAATTTGACAAGTGCTTTACCTGTACTTTAAGAACAATTGTGGATTGCTCCAATAGTTGATATTCTACCATCTTGTAGTCTTGGTCTCACCTTTATAGTTTCATTGATCAGCCGCACAAGACTCCCAGCATATAGACATTATATGTCTATGAAAGGTCAACACAAGTGATTTACCTGTACTGTTAAGGTACAATGCTGGATTAAGTTAACACAATTTTTCCAGTAAGCTAAAGTAGATATTCAGCCATATTTTAGTCTTAATCTCACTTTTATAGGCCTGTAGATCAGATGCATGAGTCTTTGTGCATATAGACATTATATATATGCTGAACACGTTGCATTTGTTTTGATCGCCAATTTGCTTCCTCTACCCTTCTTGAGCATTCACGTTGAGTGGTAATACATACAATGCTAATGCTAATCTTGCCATCACAAACCTACACTAACATCCTGATGAGGATTTCTCTTGCCTATTCTGTTTATAGAAGTAAGGTGAAATTGCTGTATGTAGCTGATTTGAGCAATGAAAATTGAAAAGGATAGCAAGGTGTTGCTTTGAACAACGTTTGTGGTGGAGAGGTAGTGCAGGTTGATATGAAGTTGTTGTTGTCGTGCTAATATGGTGTTTAGCCGTTTGCTCAACTAATCCGCACAGTTGATTCCCCTTTTCGTTCAGGCGATTACGTTGAATAAATGTAAAGGCTTGAGTTTGATTGAGTGTGTTGAATTGCTTTAACAAGACTGTACAATACCTATTTATAGTGCAAAACTTATAAGCTACCCCTATTTGTCACGTTCTCCATTACCTTAACTATTTTTACAAATGGCTAACAATAGTAGCAACTACCTATGCATGACTCGACTGATGGGGCAGCTGCCCATTAACCATGATCTCCTAAATATCGGGCGCATGCCTCCATGATCTTCAATAACTACTTTCTCCTTTTAATTTGCACCTCCATGATCTGTAACCACCTTCCTTCACAATCCCATTATTTTAGGACCCAGTGGTTGAACAAAAATGTAGCCTGAAGCTCGCATTCCTTTATTCAACATGTGGCTTCGGCTATTTAAAAATAATTATCCAGCCCAAACAGTAAGACCCCGTCCAAATTCCTTCAGCTAATAATTAATTTTTTGGTGATAACAGAAGTTATATCTTTAATAATTCAGTGAAGTAGAAGGGAGTTCACATTGAAAGAATTGTAAAACGATCCATAAAGACTGCAAGCATGTCCTTGTGGAATGTCAATAAGGCAAATCTTATTAGCAGCCTAGTATTCAAATAGAATTAATGATGCCTTATATGCTTGGATGGGCCAAGACCCAATACCTAGCTTTTGGATCAAGTGGATGTTCTATAAGCCTTTTGGATCAAGTGGATCCCATATAAGCTTGGAGGGGCCAAGACCCAATATTTAACTATGGGTGTAATCTTTAGGTTGGAACCATTTGATGCAGACTGTTGGCAGTTGTGCTTTGGAAGTGTGTTCGGTAATAAGTTGCCAAATACCCAATTATTAGCTTTGGACAAAATCTTATATTTGAACTACTTGACCCATTGGCACATCCAAGTTTATAAGGCATCATTCTTCTTCTAATTCTTCTTTCAAGGCTCTTCAGTAAAATTTGGATATTATAGAGAACTCAACCTGGTTATGTATATCTGTAAATTCTTCTTTTATATAATTAAGAAGTATATCTTCAAATTTATTATGTTGTATTGTTGTATTTATGTACTGCATATTTTATGTTACATTTACTGGTCCTGTCAAAGACATACTAATTCTCTGTTAAGGTAGCTTTACTTACTTTACACCCGTTTTGTACTGGTGTGATTCCGGGGTTACTAAGATTGAATGTCCTTACTGTTATGTTATATATCTAGCATGCCATCTAAGGTCATAGGTATTGGATTGTTCATGAATTGGATTACTTACTCATGCAGTTTTCTTTTATTTTCTTTTTCCTTGATTCCCCTCACCACACCCCAAAATTTGAGAAGCCATTCTTCTTGACAATTTGGTATGTGTAGTTTGATTTTATTTACTATGACAGTAGTTTCCATAACAAACTCCATTACATTGTTTTCAGGATCCCATGAAAAATGGTGTTTTGGCTGTTCAAACAATCCGCAACAATATCATGGCATCAACTCTCCTAGCTACTACAGCAATCACACTTAGTTCACTTATTGGCGTTTTTGCCAACAATGACTCAGATACCAAATTAGTTTTTGGCAATAAAACTTCCCTTAATTCTTCAATCAAACGCCTTTCTATCTCATTATGCTTCCTTGTTGCATTTCTATGTAATGTGCAGTCTATTAGATACTATGCACATGTGAGCTTCTTAATCACTACTCCTGCACTGAAAGGCAAAAAGGAATTTATTGAATATGTTGCAAAAACCTTGAACCGTGGAAGTTACTCTTGGTCTCTTGGCTTGCGGGCATTCTACTTGTCATTTCCTCTTGTCCTCTGGATTTATGGGCCCATACCCATGTTTGCTTGTTGCTGCTTGACATCATTTATTTTGTACTTCTTGGATACGACCACTCAAATCACACGAGATCTTCATACTAAGTCATTCAAGGAGAGGGAAACTGAGGACATTGAAGCAGCATAGCTCCATCATTGTAACTGCTATTGAACTAGATAACTATTATCTTCTTTTTTTTGGTGAAAATAACTATTATCTTTTAACTGGTAGTAATTTTTTCTCGAAGTTCAGTTGTAGATTTTGTACAATTATCTTTGTAATAATTTTATTATTGGTGAATTCTTGTAGGTTTCATTATTGTTTGAGAAATTTAAATAGGTCCTTGAAATTAAAAGTTTGTAATTGAGTCTCTAAACTTATAAAAAAAATTATAATTGAGTCTCTTATTTATATAGATCTCTATTAGAGTTCCCAAAAAGTATAAGGAATTATTGGAATTTTTCCAATAAGAACCCATTTGATTTCTTCTAGAAAGCTTAGTGATCCACAAATGTACGAGTGGTTAGATTACTTAACAGAACCCTAACGTAAACTTAGCGGAACCATAATTTTGAGATGTGTATAGAGAACTCTATTACAATTTTTTTTCTAAGTTTAGGGACCAACAGAGAATTAAACCATTATTGTATTATATTTATAGGAACGTATGTGTAGTATCTTGGGGGAAGAGTTTGTTAATTCTGCACTTGCTGCTTAATTAGTGAACGAATAATGCTGCTCATATACACTTATATACATTACCAACATGTGATTTGATCGAGTATTAATGGGATTGAGCTCCTTTAGCAAGTGGTCAGGAGTTCGATTTCTGACTCCTGTGTATAAAGAAAATCTGGTTGGGAGATGTCAGCTCTTAAATGTCGTCCAATACCTCGAGGATTAGTCTCTGCATTTGCGCACGGAGAATATCTTCGGAAACCAAAAAAAAAAAAATATACACTTAAATACATTATCTCACATTTTCACTATTTAATTTCAACCTGTCTCACCTCATTTTTTTTGCATACTCACGCTCTAATTCTGCCACATCACACATATATAGGGTCTGTTAGGATAAACGGCTAAATTAAGCGCTTATGGGATAAATGCTTATCATATAAGCAATTATTTATAAGTTATTTCTATAATCAAAGAGAAAATCTAGTCAAACTGTTTTCATATAAATTATAAGCTGTTTTCATAAACTATCCTGGAGAACTTATCAAAATAATCTGAAAACAGTTTATGGACATATCATAAGTTGTTCCCATAAGCTCTCTCAAACACTCTGACAAGTGCTTATGCCAATAGATGAACTCAAATAAGCTGTTTATAAACCAATCCAAACAGGCCCATAAAGTGATATCAATGTACTTTTTGGTTATCTGCACCTCCTTGGGGAATATAGAATTAGTGCCACTTACATGCATATGGTGATCATCCTAGAGAAATAATACACTAATACAGTTATTAGAGTTATTTATTGAATGTGATTTTAAGAATTATCCTTCCATTGCAAACCTTAGTGGACATGAATGGCATATTTTGAAAAGACAAAACAGGTTTCATTGTTTGTTTGGTATATCATGATCAAGAGGCAAGGCATGCTATAATCACGTCAAGAGTCATGAAATGAGCATAAGTGAACTTTTCCATATAAACATGTTCGTGTAATATAATATTGACCGGCCAGTAGCAATGTGGAACTTGTTGATTATCCAAATTTAAAGAGGGTCATATATGAGAGGTCAATGATTGGGGCCCGGAGGTAATAACTGGAGTACAGGGATCAAGCACCATTTTATTTTGTTTGATTGGATTCTATATGTATTGCTTAATCTGTCACTGTCAGTATGATGGGGACATGGGAGATAACAGAAACCAGCAGAATCTTGTACTGTGGGCAATTTCCATGGCCATGACAACGAGCATGATGGCAAAAAATATCTGCTATCAATATTCGGTAGTGGGAATTTCAACATAAAGCTAAAAGCTTGTTTACCTATCAGTCAGATGCCCTTATTCATCCCTATATCCCATCATATCTCTTACCAAACCAACTCTTTGACCTGCTTTTGAAACTTAATCCAAAATGAATTTATCTGCCCCAAAGATTTTGACCGCCTATGAATGTGGCTGCTTTCAGAATGACTTATCAGGTTTATGAGCAATAAAATAAAGGTAATGTTATATTTACACTTGAAAACTTATATCTGAGTTACATTTGGTCATTAATAAGCTAATTATTAGTTTTCAACAGCGTGCTTAACTGACTAATACCCCAAATAGCACAAAGAAATATAAATGTTAGCCAAAATAGATGGGTCCTATACGTTTATTTAATTTTTTACATCGATCTCATATGTTTTTTTTTTTTCAAATTGGTCCTACACGTTTCATTACGTTTCCACGTTAGTCCTTTCCGTCAATTTTGACCTAACGCCATTAGTTTTGAGCTGACGTGGCACGATATTAGTGCGACACGTGTCTCTTTATTTAACGGCGTTAGGTCGAATTTGACGGAAAGGACTAACGTGGAAACGGAATGAAACGTGTAGGACCAATTTGAAAAAAAAAACATATGAGATCGATATGAAAAATTAAATGAACGTATAGGACCAATCTACCTATTTTGCCTAAATGTTGACTATAGGATAAATATTAATAAGAATAATTAATAATCGGTAATAGGTGTAACCTAAGTGTAAGTATAACATTATGGCCGGTGAAATAATTGTTTGCACCTAAAAAGGATTACGATACTCTAAGTAAAATATTTAGGCTTTAAAAAATACACTTAATGAGTCATTGTGTGCCTGAGATTATAACAAGCGGGATTAAACTACTGGCAGGGTAAATGGCATTTCACAGTTTCAAATTTTGAAAGACAACAATATATGAGATTAAGATCAAGAAAGAAAGCAGTATTCTGTAATATTTGCAAATTTGATAATGATGGAACCAAAGCGTGCATATTTGGTTGCAGTTAGTAACCCTAAATTATGTTATGGTGAATGTGGATGAAGATCTTTTGTCCCAATTTCCTGTCACATTTTCTGCTCCCCATTAATAATAATTTGATACTTAAGAAAATAAAATTACAACTCATTAATATTTGTACTCATTCCCAATATTTAATTAGTGAAGGACACCGATACATCATATTTTGGGATAGCAGATTTTTATTTGGTGAATGTAAACTAAATTTCACTTTATTTCATATATATATATATATATATATATATAATCTAGTGAGAGGGTTTTATATGTGAGAGTGAGAGGAGCAAATCTTGGTCATTAACACCGTACATGGATGGTCAAGATTAAAAGTTGGTTAGTGGTCATGTGACCACTTAAAAAAGTCATGTGACTTTATGTTCTAATCTTGACCATTCATGGTTTGATCCAAAGGCTAAAATTTGCTCCTCTCACTCTCATATAAAAACACTCCTCTCTTTCTGGAGAGTCAAACTCAAATTTACAAAGGGAAACCAAACATTGTAAATTAAGATGATAAATGAGTTTTGAGTAAAAAATCAATTTAGTCTCTGGAATTAACATCATCGGTCTATTTGGTCCTAATATTATGAAAAAACAAATTTAGTCCTTGACTTTAATTGCACACCGCCAATTGATTTGGTCTCGGTCATTAGTGGCGTTAGTCGAACATAACAGACTGTCTCACATGTCATGTTAAGTGTCATCCTGGCACATTAAATGCTAGCTTGACGTACACGTATGACTAACCCCCATCAAAACGATATCGTTTAACCTTTGTAAAAAAAAAAAAAAACTAAAGCCAAACAACGTTGTTGGCTGTAATTCAGCTTTAAGGGATCAAATTGACCAAGTTGACCAAATTACATAAATCAAATTGACCAATTAGACCAAATTTCAAGAATCAGATTGATCTAATGAATAAACTTTCAAACACCAATTATTGATCTATTGGACTAAATTTCAGGGACTAAATTGATGTTATAGTAGTAAATCCCTCCTATATTATTTTTTTTCAAAACGGGTCGTGGCGTCTATCGATGCAAGAAGTTATCGCCAAGGGTATTTTGCTTCCTACCTTAGGTGATATTTGGTATCAAGTATATTTTGACATTCCCGAGAAAGTGAGGTGAGAATAAAATTTTCCCATGTTTGATATAAGAGATAAAAAAATCTTTCTTGATCATAAAAGATGTCCAGGAATAAATTGTGAGTGAAACCTTAAAATTCTTTTCCCACTATCTTAGGAGAAGAATTTAGCATCTAGAAAGATTGTCATCTCAGGAAAGAGACCCTGATCATGTGTGAGGGTGGGAGAAACATTGTTGGGAATGAGATTCTTAGGAATACAGTTTATTTGATAATTAAACATTCCTTGAATTAAACGCTACCTAAATATAAAAGGAGCACAGTTGAAAATGTAATGAAATATATTTCATTAATGCTTGAATGAGTCTGACAAAATGTAGCTTTGAAAAACATTCACAAAAGCACTTCTATACTAGGTAGTTAAAACTTCCCTAAAGACCATTCAAAAAAAGAGTATCAATGTTACTATTTTTTCTAATTCTTTTGGCTTTATTAATAACTCTTCTAATTCTCTTCTTTTTATACATTTATTATTTTCTTCATCGTCCAAAAATTTTTCTAGTTGTTGAAAAATTTCTTTAATTTTCTTAATATTTTCATTTTCATCTATTTCTTTTCCTTTACTTATATTATTTAATGTCTCTTTTATATTAGTTATTTCACTTTGACCTTTTTGTATTCTGTTGTAAGTATAATTTGCAATTTTATTAGTATTTTCTATTAATAGAATTATATTTTTGTTAATTTCTTCTAATAAGATATCTAATTCTTTGTATTTTGTGTCAATGTCTTCTGTTTTTTTTTTTTGGTGGTACAATGTATTTTGTTAATCCCATTATTTTATTATTATTATTATTATTATTATTATTATTATTATATTACAACTGTATGGTACGTGTAAGGCACCGAAATATTTCCCTTAAAAAACATTCACAAAACTGGGTAGCTAAAACTTCCCTAAAGACCATTAAAAAAAAATATCAATGTTACCACTATAAAAAGCACCTTTTACAACCATCCATCAAACAAAAAGTTTTTATGTCCAATAAATTATAAATATTTTTTGCCCACAGGCAAGGACGGATCCACCTATATGACATTGGGGGCAGCTGCCCCCACCATGTTATTTTATTTATCTATTAAATATTAACTAATTTTTGTTTTGCCTCTACTAAAAAACAAGTAATGCCTCCATTACTTTGCAATTTAGGTAACACTAAAAAATATTGTCCCTATTGCACTCATACAATAATTTCAAGATATGAAGACATGTAAAGAGTTGATATCTTCAATTTTTTGGATATAGAATGATATAGTTTTTCTAATCTTTAATTTTTGGCTTAAGGATAATAATATTATTATTTTATTGCTTACACACACACACACACACACACATATATATATATATATATTTTATTTTTTATAAAAATATTTATGTATATGATCTTGTCCCCACTAGTCAAAATTTCTGGATCCGTCACTGCCCACAGGTGTCAGAAGAAAAATTGCTTCTCCTCAGCATAACTCATCACTCACCAACATCTTTGAAATAGAACGAATGCAATTAAGCAACTAAATTCAAAGGGTGATAACAAGTATCATATCATGGAATCGTCGTGCTACAACAAACATCCAAACCCGCAGTGACGGAGGCAATCCTTTCGAAAAATAAAAGAGAGATTTGCACCCAAAGATATGGAATTAGGTGCCTTCTCAGCGTTCCTCATCAATCAAATGTTAGGAATGAGCATAAATATTAGGTGCCTTCTCTGATATCCCAATAATTTTGAGATAAAAGTTATATTACCCAATCAGAATGCGTCAACGTAACACCCGGGGCTGACGAGGGCGGGGAGTGATCGCCGGTGCATGAGGCATGGACAAGTAGCGGCTCTTGGCAGGCTTCTAGGCGGAGGGATACATGAATGAACCGAATTCACATCGGAATGAGAGGGATCTTGAGGCTGTGCAGGTATGGGACTGTACAGTTGAAGGAAGGCTTATAAGAATTGATTGGTACTGCCTATACCAACAAGATGCATCTTCTTTTCGGTAGCCAATCACTTAAGAACTCCAAAGTTAAGCGTGCTTGACTTGGAGTAATTCTGAGATGGGTGACCTCCTGGAAAGTTTTCCTAGGAAGCGTGTGAGTGAGGACAAAGCACGCTGAAGAGACTCGTGTTGGTTTGTGGGGACAGTCGACAATCCTTAAAGCAGTTCGGGCCGTTACAAATGGTATCAGAGCGGACCGCTCCCAGTACGGTGTGGTTCGGGGACGAACCAAGCGGAAGCTGGTGGGAATGTAACACCCAGGGCTGACGAGGGCGGGGAGTGATCGCCGGTGCATGAGGCACGGACAAGGAGCGGCTCTTGACGGGCTTCTAGGCGGAGGGATACATGAATGAACCGAATTCACATCGGAATGAGAGGGATCTTGAGGCTGTGCAGGTATGGGACTGTACAGTTGAAGGAAGGCTTATAAGAATTGATTGGTACTACCTATACCAACAAGATGCATCTTCTTTTCGGTAGCCCATCACTTAAGAACTCCAAAGTTAAGCGTGCTTGACTTGGAGTAATTCTGGGATGGGTGACCTCCTGGGAAGTTTTCCTAGGAAGCGTGTGAGTGAGGACAAAGCACGCTGAAGAGACTCGTGTTGGTTTGTGGGGACAGTCGGCAATCCTTAAAGCAGTCCGGACCGTTATAATCAACTCAATTAAATGAATCATATTAATGTGTCAAGTCAAATGATTCTCACCGTCTGATTGAATCACCTAGACAAGGTAAAGTTATCCTTGGGGTATCGGAGAATTCACCTAAATATTAATGAATTATGATTTTATTTTCTTAAGTGTCAAACTTTTAATAATAGAGGGCAAAAAATGTGACACAAAATTAAGGGACAAGATCTACATCATAGATATAGGTCACAACATGCAGCCATTGATTTTTTTTCCTTTTTGTGTCTGTCGGTAGATTACCCCTGCGCACCGAAGCTCACTAAAAGGGGCTGCGTACGGTAAAATGACCTTAATTTAGAAATCGTGGCAAGATAACTTTTTTTCTTTTGGTACAAATTTACAAATTTTCAGGTTCTTTTTTTTTTTTTTATTAACAAAATTTTCAGGTTCTTTTGGATAAGCCTGACTCCATCAAAAAATATTCTCCTAGCTTGTTCTCATGGACAGAATTAATACCAAATTAAATTTGACCAAAAGGAATATCATGATATGGTTCAACAAGATCTCCTTTGCTTTTTCTGCTCGTCTATGCCAGAGGATATTATCACTTGTTATCTCTTGTAGGTTTGCTCACTTGATTTGGATTAAAGTATATTTTTGGCTTGGCTTCCATTCGGTTATGCCGTTAAATAATAATGGTGAGCACCTATTGCAACATTGTGTCTTCTTTCTAGGTAAAAAGGCTAAACAACTTGGTCTTATTATTTGGCACGATCTCTTTGGTTGGTACACAATGAGATTCTTTTTATGAATGAGTCATTTCGGAAAGATTAATTTTTTCTCATTTCAACTATTTTTTGATCAAAAAGTTGTTTCATACATGTTGAAATATCAAGTGAGTACAAAATCCCAAATTGGATGAAAATACATATGTTTGAGCAACATATAAGTGAAGAGACTTATATACCTAATGCCTTAAGGTTTTGGATGAAACATATGGTGTCCAAATCACTTGTATGGTTTGCTCTTAGTCCAATGTGGAGATCTCCCCGATGTTTTTGGCTTCCCTCGTGACCCAACAATACATAATCTATCATGTTTGACAATTAACTTAAATTTATAAAAAAAAATTATTTTATGTCATCTAATTTGTTTTAGCATAAGATTGTTGTGATTTGATTATTTTTCATTATCAAAACTCTATTCCCTATTTACCCTACAAAACTAACTTTGAAACAAATATTATTAAATTATACAAATAACTTCATACCCTCTTTTGTAATTTACTATATAAAAGTATATTTTTTTTTACATCATCCAAACGAAATGGATAATCTTAAAATCCCTTTTCAGCCAATATATCCAAACAAAAACAGATTCCGATTATAATCGATTATCAGCATAATCTATTATTTTCAATTTTCCCAAACACACTCTTATATGTATGTTGGATTTAATTGAACTAAAATCTTGGGCGCCGACTTGGTTTTTTGCTCACCCGGTTAGTTCTTTTAAGTTTTCGGATTGGGGTATTAGTCCTTGTGATTGTATTAAAAGCTATATGGCTAGAGAGAGGTACTTTGTAATTTATCCTTGTATATGCATTAGAGTAATATCCCTTATACTCCTTTAATATATTTGGCTTATCAAACAACAACAAAATGACTAGCATTGTAGTAATATATCTACCATCACCGTTGAGATATTTATAGCCCATTTAACAATGGACACGGTTGCTTGAACATAGAAAGAAAAGAGAGACGATCAGATTTGATAATGGAGTTTAACTCTTAAGTCTTTGTTTAGTTGGGGTAAATAAGGGAGAAAGAAACTAAATGGAAAGAGAGAAAGTAGAGAGATTTTTCACTTTTTTCTCTCATTTGGTTGAGGAGAGAAAGAAAGAAGGGAGAAAAAAAAAACCGAGTCAAATTCTTTCTCTCGTGTTATGGGGCAAAAGTGGGAAAAAAAGATGAAGTGAAAGGAAATGTCAAATTTATCCCTCATGAAAGTTATTGTTATTGTTAATAGGGGCATATTTGTATATTCAAGAAAAGTTCTTCTTTCTTTCATGTTTCTTTCTATCAAACAATCCTTAAAATTCTTTTTTTTTCTCACAACGTTTTTCTTCCCACATTCTTTAAATTTTATTTTCTCTCTTTCTATTTTCTTTCTCAAACCAAATAAAGCATAAATGAATGGTGGATGATATTTCACTTTGTATAACAATACTTCTCAATTCATGGGAATTCAATGTATCCAACCTTAGATGAGAACATATAATTCTATATTTTGTAATTGGGTTCCTGAACACATAAAAAATTTGTAATTGGTTCCCTGATATACTTTTCTGTTAGGGTTTCGTTTGATTCCAAAAAGTATACAAGGACCTATTTGGATTTTTTTTAAAAAGTATAAAGACTTATTTGAATTATTATTTAAAAAGTTCAGGGATTCACAATTGACGGGTAATTGAATCTCTTAACAGAACTCTAATGAATACTTAATGAAACCGTAACGGAAAAGTGTATGGGATACTCAATTATAAATTTTTTAAATATTCAGAGATTCAATTACCCAAACTTTTGAAGTATAATGAACTATTTAAAAATTCACAAATGATTCAACGACGACCTACAAAATAATTTAGCCTTTTAAATTCTATCGTACCAAAATCAGCTTATGATAGTAATGACCATGTAAGTTACATCTCAATTAATTAGCATGCATCTATATGTCTGGAAAAGGGTCTTTTTCCTTAGAAAATGACATATTACTTATCCTTCCTGATGAGGTAGCTCTAGAGCTATAGGGTCTAGAAAATAACCGGATATTTTCATTAATTTCTTGCTTCTAGCAGGCAGGACTGGACGAGAGTTATTTCACCCTGTGTGCTTCACATTGTTTACCGGAGATAGTTTCAATATATATTGCATTGCAGAAGTCCAAAAGAGAAAATGAAACCTCTCGAAACTTTGTATGTTTTCTCTTATCTAGCCTAAGCAAATAATTGTATGGATATGCTCTAACCCTTTCTAAAAAGTGGGAAGGTTACCCGCAGTAATGCTCTAACTAAATTTTTAATTAATAATAAAAAAAATGATAACCAATGTTTTTAGGAGATTGATTAAGAAGTCTAAAGAGATAAATTTTTATTAAAAAATTATATATTTAACATAATGAAAAATAATATACTTAGATTCCCAATAGAAATTTTTCATTTTGATTGTGTATTTAACATAGTGAAAAAGGTGTACTTAAGATTCCACTCTTACCGTTGCAATACGTCACACTAACGATAATCGGGGTTCATCACACAAACTGAATTTTCAAAACACAAAAATGTCCAAGGCCTTCTATTAATTGTCAATAGAGACTACCCATATTAATTTGTCTCCTCTTAATAAGACTTACAATGTTGCATCGTGACTCTTATTGATCTATTATATTCACATCAAATCTCCTCTAAGAAAACAATTGGCCCCTTTGTAATCCGTACACTGGGTGATAATACTGCATATTGGAGGTCACCTTCGCTAATTCGTGAATAAACGAAAACTTTTTTTTTTTACACATGAATATGGGAAATTGGTATAGACATCATAAATTAATAAGGGTGAGTATATGTATGTATCAAATTAGTATTTTGTATTTTAAATAAAATAGATGTAATATATATAAATTAAGTGTGAATGTCACGTGTACGTCAATTTTAGTTATAGTTGGTGAAGAAATATGGGATACTGATGACATGTAAGAATCTCGTGCAAGTGTGGTGAAGCTTAATGTTGACAAAAGGAAATGAAGGCTTTCTCAAACTTGTTAATTTTAAAAAAAAAAACTATATACATGTTTATACATTAAAGCAAATAAAAGACCGGACTCTCAATTATACAAGGTCACTAACTCATGTTTAATTTACGTGTTAAGCACTTATTATTATAGCTTCTCTTCCTAAAATTTTTGTTTATGCTCTGCCACTAGCGTCTAACAAGTATTTTCGCCCTATATCCTGGTCATTTTAGACCCCGTATATTTTCTTTGTTGAGAAATAACTTCTGCAATCCCCTTGCAACAAAATTCCCATTTGCAAGTGGTCCTTTCTCCTACAAAGCAAGTGGTCGTACATTCTTCTTGATGGGAATCATATTGTGATCAGGATACATAGCATATATAACAAACATATCTAGCATTACAAAAAAAAAAAGGAAGCCAGATTTTTCTTATGAAAGAAGAAGTAAAAATGAATCAAAATAACCCAAACAAATTGAGAATATTGACAAATTAATCAAAATATAATTGTCGTATCAGATTTTTCTTGTCAAAAGTTCGATTCTTGACATGTATGAAAAAAGTTTTGTTGGGAGATACAAAACACACTACGATAATCTCTATATCTCGAAAAGGATTAGTCTTCGACTATAGGCAGAAGATAAACTTGTGCAGGCAAAAAAAAGTAAAATCAATGATTTTGATGGTCAAAAAAATGAATAGGAAAAAAACAAGACCTCTCTAAGTATAACAAATATAAGCTTATGAAAAAAAGAAGGATATACTTATTGAATGAATTGCACTATCAAATTTTTTTTTTTTGTAAGTAAAAATATATTGATATAAAATACTAGAAGTACTCTAATCCATATACAAAGAACAAACAAAAAGAACCTATGTAAAACTGATACTGTCCCTAAACAAGAAACCAGAATCAATTATACAAAAATTCTCCACAGACCCAGGCAACTTAATGCCACAGCTTAGAAACCAACTAAAAGAGAAGAAAGCCATTTACACCCACAGAATGGTAATCTATGTAAACTCTTATTTTTCCAAAAATTGCTACAGTGAAGATATACCATCCCACCGCAGTTCTACAGGAAGCCGAAACCTTATGATAAAATATATAGGAGAAGTTGTGTCACCTATTTGAGCATGTGGCACCAAATTAACAAAAGACGAGCCTACATGCATCAAAGCACATGTACATTCAATCTTCATTACAGAACAAGCAATTACCTCAATTCAACAACAGCACCTTTAACCCCTTCAGTTTCTCATTCTAGCTTCCTCATGTCATCAACAAATAGATTCGTGATCTCCAACAGCGACAGCGGTTGTGCACGTCTAACTGCAAAATGCAAAGGTTAATGGCTTAATGCCTTGGTACGTATTCATTAATCATATCTGAGAAGCTACTGATTGTAATAACTTTATTTTTTAGAAGAAAAAACAAGGATATTAGTCCTGGGAGAACATGAACATATAATATATGATCATTAACCAGATTTATGAATCCTAGTACAGAGAGAGGAAACGGGATATTAACATGCAGTTGGAGTAGAAGGGGGGATGAGAAATGGAGCGAGGCTGAAGATGATGACAGAAGCATAGAGAGCACAAAGGAGTGAGATGCACAATTCAGCTCCATATAATATATATATATATATATATATATATATCATGTTTACATGCATATCATCATCTGTGCTCTCTATCTTCTGTCAACAACCTCACTAAGTACTAGTGCCTCTAATCTCCCTCTTTTCAATTCCCCCTATTCCTCTAGATACTGTTTCTTTACCAAAAGAAACTAAAAAGGAAAATAGTCATATATATATGGAAGAAGGGTCTGATCAAAGGGAGAATTGAAAGAAATAAAGAGAGAAGAGATATTAATTGTTGGGTTTGGAACTTTGGAGTGCTAGGTTTCTCACAGGAACACCTATTTATAGGAAACAATGAAAAGGGAGAAGCTAGCTAGCTAGCCAAGTGAAGCTTAATTGAAAGAATGGGTAAAATTAGGGCCTTATATAAAATATATTCCACTATATAGAATATCTAGTAGTACCAAATGCTGCAATGACCCTTTTCCATGTCCTCTCCATTTTGTAACCACTTCTCACGAGATAAAACTACCCTCAAAAGGACACCCTATGTAACTTCCTAACAACCCATTCACGTACTCCATGTAAAACCATGCATGCCAATTGGCTTCTCAAATGTATATAGATTTTAATTTTGATTTTAATCTCACGTATATGGTAAGTGTGGTTCAAAATATACAGTGTAGTGGTGCACTACAAGATCCATCCTTCACAGATTTATGCAACAGTTATTGATATATATGTTATGCACCCATGTGCAATATGATTTCTGTAAATCTTGTGAGATCATCATTATATTTTCCAAGTGTTTCATCTAACTTAATTAACAGTGCAGATGCCATACATGGTTGTTTTGATTCACATCGATCGTTCACTATGTGTGGTCTGTGGGGTCAACGATTCAAATATACTCTACTGGAGTAGGGACTAGGGACCTTTCATGGGTCAATGCAAGTGAAGGTCACTGTTTCATAAAATTGTAGAATATACACAAGTAAATTAATATAGATTACTTACTGTTATTTGACTATCAATTAAGTTCTAAACATCCTTATTATCAAAAAAAAAAAAAAGTTCTAAACATCCTACTTGATGTTATATTCATTTATTTTTATCTTCTTTATATATATATCACTACCAGAAAACCGTTAATTACTGACGGCAAAAAACCGTCGGTAATCAACAAAAACCGTCGGTAACTACATATTTCCGATGGTCCATTATCCTTCGGAAATAGACTTGTCGATAATAGTTACCGACGACCTAAATATTACCGACGGCTAGGCCCGTCGGTAGTTTATCGACTGCTAGGCCCGTTGGTAATAGTTACCGACGGCCTATGACTGGAGTACTTTACCGACGGTCCAAGCCGTCGGTATATATAATTTTTTTAATTAGATTTTAATTGATTATTTAATCATTAATAAATTATATTTTATATTTATTAAATATTTTTCTATGTTATTAATTATTTATAAATATTAAATAAATAAATAATGCAAAATAAAATTAAAAATAACATTAAAACATTTAAAATTATATCAAAATAATAAATGACATATGTTCTTACAATGCATAAAAATATAAATAAAAAAACTAATAAGAAAATCTAATAATCTCTATCATAATGATGAGGAGACAAGATAATATCATCGAAAGAGTCTTCCTCATTATCATCGGCACTGGTGCGACCGGCCGACTGATCTGGATAGGGGGCTGTTGCTGAGGAGGCTGTTGGTGCATTTGTTGTATGCTCAGTAGCATCTGCTCCATCCGCCGCTCACGATCCTGGGCACGCCGATCACGCTCCTCGGCACGTCGCTCAGACTCGGCCAGTCTCCGCCTCAGCTTAGCAATCTCCTGATTAGCGTGGCAACTGGCTCAGGTGGATGCTGTGGCGCTGATATCCAAGCTCGAAGATCCTTTCCGATAGTTACTGGAAAGGTCTCTTGCACCGTAAAGACGACTTTTCTTCTTGCCGCCAACAACCTCAGCCCAAACACGCAGTGCAAGCCGTTGCTGCTCCTCGGGCTCAAGTGGGGTGGAGGAAGATGCTGTTGCCTGAGACATCCTCTCCTCGAACTCCTCCTGTTATGCATAATCAAATAAATTAATGAAGACTATATATAATAGAACCATACATTTCAAAACTATTAATAAATGAGGTATTTCCTGTGTGCGTCTAGAATGCTCATCTACATACTCGTCAGTACCCTTCCTAGTATGGGTGTGGCGGTGGAGCTCGTTAATCGGCACTGGTCCCTTTCTGTCCTTAACCTGCACGTACACAAACATAAATTATAAGTAAACAATAATTAAAAAACAATACGAATAGCATATGTATTAAATATGAATAAATGTACCAGACGCTCAAAGTACTCCGCTTGGCTAACGAAACATCTTGTGTGCAGGCTCCCACCCTTCTCTGATGCCCTATTTTTCTTTGCTTGGGCTGATTTTTTTTTCTTCTGGAAATCAGCAGTAAACCAGTGGCGGCATTGGGCATCCCAGACTGCATTAGAAACCAACAAGAAAATTTGGTACTGTATTCCTTGTTGCGGACTTATTTATTTTATTAACCTATTTTGTTATTTAATCATTGTTGTAATTTAATTTTAATTTCAAATATTTAACCTCTTTATTCAATTAATCAAATATTATTTATTATTTCTACCTTATTTAAATTTTTAATTGATTAAATTTTATTCACAAATTAGTTTCGTCACATCACACTATTCGCTACCGAACCATCTGTAATTTGCCATGACCCCACTATCACCGACGTCTCGACATTTTTTTCATGTACAGGTTTTCAACTTAAGCTACTTATTTTTATAATTTATTATTTAATTATAACTCTTATGAGGCTTCACATAAATACAAGTGGTGAGAGATTTTGATATTCTATGCAGTAGAATTTTATTTTACTATTTATATATGCATTAGGTTTATGTGGCTTAACACTTGTTATATAAGTGTTAAGAACAATCAATTTATCTTAATTAATTTTATTTATATTATTGTATTATTTATTTTATTTATTTATTTATTTTAATATATTTATTTATTTGATTTTACTTGGCTAGGTGCTTGGGTCGATGTTTCTAACTTAAACTAAAAAAAAGTATTATATGGTGACATCTTTTATTTTTTAAATCTTATGTAATTAAACATGTAATTTATCCTAAAAAAATTCCCGAGTGAAATTAAGCCCTATACTATCACTACAACATGCAAATTAAAACATCGAATATAATTTAAAATAAAATTAGGGAATTAGAACAAATAAAAAAAAAACCTAAACCTCAATTAAATCTAAGTCCTACACAACAGAACATATAATTTCACCAGCAATACATAGTTTGACACTACAATTTCAACAACATAATACATGTTCAGCAACTACAATTTCAGCAACATAATACATGTTCAACAACAATATAGTAATGCAAAGAAAAACAATACCATCCAATAGGGGATTTTGAAATGACTGACCAGGCGTGGAGATAGCAAACAGTGGTGAGGTGGTGCTGGCAAGGGGTGGTCCGGCAAGCTGGTGCTGGCATGGTGGTACTGGCGGTTGGTGGTGGTGGCCCGCGAAATGGTGGTGCGGCGAGGTGGTGGTGGGCCGCGAAGAGGTGGTGGTGCGGCGAGGAGAGAAGATACAGAGGAGAGGAGAGATGAGGAGATGGTGGCGGTGGCTGGTGGCTGTGACGGCAGAGGAGAGAACGCGGAATGGGAAGGGAGGGGGAGGGGGAGGGGGAGAGAAATGAGAGGGAGAAGGCGCGGGCCTGGTGTAAGTGGACGTTTACCGACGGCAAGGTGAAAATGCCCTTACCGACAGCTTAAGGCAAAAATACCCTTACCGAATGGTCACATTTCAATTTACTGATGGATTAAACCGTCGTTAATGTTACCAGTCGTCGCTAACGTAAAAAAACCCTTACCAACGGCTAAACTATCGGTCACATTTCAATTTACTGATGGATTAAACCGTCGGTAAGGTTACCGACTGCCTAGGCCGTCGGTAATTGAGCGGGAATATTTGCGTCAAAAACTACCGACGGATTTACCGGCGACCTAATCCTCGATAAATTTAACATTTTCCGACGGCCTAAACCGTCAGAAATTCATGAATTATCGACGTCGTTACGGCCATCGGTAATAAGTCATAGGTATTACCGAATTTTCTTGTAGTATACATTTTGAGAACATATCACAAAATAAAAAAGACACCATTAATGTTACTATTTTGATGTTCAACAAAGCTTTTGCAATAATACATGGAGACAAATTAGTCTTAATCTCTTTTTTTATTATTTCTTGAGTTGGAAACTGAAGGGTGCAGTGACTTTTGTGAATTGATTTACCCTATTTAGAGCCATGACTTTTGAAAGAAACCTAACCACATAATGCTAGAGCGTTGTGGATGATGCTATGTATACGCATGGTTGGGAAGTCACCATCAACGGCAGGCAAGAGTATTCGTAAATTCAGGATAGACCCTACCCGCTATACACCCATAAAAAATATTCATCATCGCTAAAGATAAATATTTATTTTGTGGATATGAATATAGGTTTGGATAATTATTCGTAAATAAAAGAGGATATTGGTGCGGGTACTCTAGTACCCACCCAGTCCCACGCCCGCATATATAAATATATATATTTATATATTTATTTATTTATATTAATACATATAATTATAATTATATATAAAATTTTAAAAATAAAATTAATGTAATCTATGGTTTTTTAACTAATTTTTCCTTTCAGACTTAATCACCGACTGAACTAAGCACTAACAGCAGCCGTTGATGTTCTTTGTGTTATTTTTTCCCTTTTTCTTAATTAAAGTGCGGATAATGGGTGCGAATATAGGTACTTAGGTACCCAGAGGATACGGATAAGAGTACTTAAGTTGCTACCCATGGGTACGAATCCGAAACGGATATTTTTTTCAAACACGGGTATGAAAACGAATATTATAGTACCCTACCCATTGCCATCGGTAGGGACCAGTAGGAAGTGGGAGTGTTTTTCTCTATATCTCTTCAATTTTGTCTTCAAATTTATGTGTTGGTGTTAATCTTCAATAATTTTAGTTGTAACGCCCTAAAAATTCTGAAGTTAATAAAAATATAAAATAATTAATTAGATATATTAGGAATACTTTAATAAAATTTTTGAAGCCAAAAAGTTTGATTTTTGTCTTAGTTTGGGTTCCGCTGGCAGTAAATTGATATTATCAGTAAAGTTATCGGAGAATAAAAATTTGGATTTGACTGGTTATATTGGGTTATCAATGTTTTTAGCTGATATACAATATATCCGGAATCCAAAGACGCAAAGAAACCGATACTGAAAAAATAATATTATTTTAATCAATATCAACTTTACCTGTTCAAATCGACCACGGTGTCAAGTTAGGTGTTAGGATCTCAATTCTATCATTCCAATATTTTCCTATCTTAAATTTAAAATTCAAATTTAAATTTTAATTGAAATTTCATATTTCCCACACACTTTGTAAAGTCAAAGTACACATTTTGGATCTACATTTTTACCATTTAATCTATACCCTTCATTTGAACTAGATTTTTTTTTTTACACTCTTCACTCATTTCCCACGTTTCCAGCCTCTCCACCACGCAATTATCACTTTTTTTTTTCTTTCTCTTTTACTCTCTTTTCCTCTCATACGGTTCCTACCTCCCCAAAAATCCATCTTCACTTTTTCTTCTTCCTCCCACTCTCAACCGAGTTCTCTTCTTCCTCTCATCTCTTTTTCTCATTTTCTTTCTTCCTTTTCAAGAGAACAACATCATTCTATTCCTATTTTCGTCATTTTCGTGCATCAAAGGTGAGAAAGCTATCATCTTTTTCTTTCTTCCTCTTCTTTAACCAAACCCATTTCGGTTTTGGCCCTTTTTCCAACGAAGTTTTTACATTTTATTTATTCTCTTATTTGTGAATGATGTTTAGATATTAAAAGAGGCAATACAACATTTTCTAAGGTGGGTTGTGTTGATGGCCAAAAATCACAACTTGAAGGTGGGGAGAAAGATGACTCTTCCATGTGATTTGGAGTAGAGTTAGCATTTTAGGGAAACCCCCCTTCCTTTTTTCTCTTCTTAGTTGACTTTTATCTATTGGTTAATTTTATGATTTTATTTAAGTTATTGGATATTTTCAGATCATTATTTGTTATGGTTAGAAAGATGATGAAAAATCCATCCAACCAAGGTTTTTATATATTTTTACATGTTTCTTGGTGATTGATTGTTTGGAATTGATGATTTGGACCTTGAATGTCATGGTTAATGCTTCAAAACCCTAACTTGAATGTTTTTGAAACATAGAGAAATTTGTTGTAATTGGAGGTGTGAAGGACTTGAAACCAATTATGATGATGAAGAAAAACAAATAAAACAATGTGGGGCTTCCTTGGCCACTCAAAGGTCACTGTTTTGGCCATAGAAAAAGGGAGCCAAAGCTTCAAAAAAAATTATGCAATCACACTTAAAAATGTACTTAAAGTGTTAATTAATAATTAGGATACATTAAAAATTAAAACAATCTATTAGTAAGATACTAAGGGTGTGTTTGGGAAAGCTGGAAAAAAAAAGATTATGCTGATAATCGATTTATGAATAATCGATTATTATGATAATCGATTATAATCAGAATCTATTTTTGTTTGGGTCTGTTTGCTGAAAAGCGATTTCAAGATAATCTTTTTCGTTTGGATGGTCTAAAAAAATCGCTTTTTACACAGTAAATTACGAAAAAGGGTATGAAGTTATTTGTATAATTTAATAATATTTATTTGGAAGTTAGTTTTGTAGGGGTAAATAGGGAAGAGAGTTTTGAGAATGAGAAATAATCAAATCATAATAATCTTAAGCTAAAACAAATTAGAGGATATAAAATAGCTTTTTCCCCCAAAAAAAAGCTTTTTTTATAAATTTAAGCTAATTACTAAACATGATAGATTATGTATGAAACAGCTTTGTAGCCAAAAAACAGCTGAAATGGAAAAAATCTATCTTTCCCAAACATGCTCTAAGTATAGTTGAAATTACGTGGTATTGGACTAAGAAAATTGGACCAAAGACTTGGTTACATTTTCCCTAGATTATTTGGCCATGGAGACCCAAGTGGGATATTCACACTCTAAAAATATAGAGTATAAATTCTTAAGGCCAATGTGAGATTTAAACATAGTATGATAATTAGATTAGTGCAATAGATGCCCAATAGAAATGAATAATTAAATTAGGATTCTTAAATTAGTTTAGAGCACTATATGATTAGTGGACATTGAGGACAAAATTAGAAAGGTTTAAACCAATCAAGAAGAAAGAAGAGGGATTAATCTAATTTAGTTATTTAGTTGAACATGATTAGGTTAGTGGACACTTAATTGATTAGGACTTCAAAAATTAGTGTTAAAGAATATATTTATATTTTTCATAATTAACTAAAAGAATTAACTTATTTAAATTCACTAAAGGATGAAAACATTATGGTTGGAATATGACCTAATGGAATTAATTGAGCAAATTGGGCTCATAAGGATTAAAATGATGTTACCTTGAGACAAATGGATCATGAAATGACAATGCACTTATTATTGAGCTTGGCCTATCTAATATTGGAAGAAAATGATCATTGAGGAAACATCAATGTGGATGAACTTTATGTTGACTATAAATGTCCATATTTGATTTACCATATAATAATTGATCATAATTGCACTTTCATGATGGTCATGATTATGGAAAGACATGCACATCAAGGCATTGATTATTGAGCATCTGCTACATGTGGTAAATTGTGAGTGAGCTACACCCTAAGTGCGGGTGAGAGTATAATAGGGAAGGTTGTGAAGACTTAGGGACACTCATGGTGTGATACTCCACAGGGGACCGGGTGGTAGCTCTCCCGAGCCGTAATGCGAACACAATGGTGTCCCGACCAGACCCTAAACTACTCAAGATCAGTGAAGAGTGTTCCAGTGAGCCGTTTAGCGTGCATTTGGATTTGATGGCACTTATTTGGCTATTGATACGGAACATGTACTCCTGATCACTCCTCCGATGAAGTTGTCGCTCCATGGAGTCGAGTCGGTCCAGACACAGACATACGCATACTCATTTCACATGCATTGTGCATTCTTGACATTATGGAAGATTAGTGATGGATGACATAATGATATTTTGAATTATTACTGTGAATATTTGAAATATACGATTAACTAGAATTCATGCCTGATTTATATTGCTTTACTAAAATGTTAAATCTACTCAATTAACCTTTTTACATGGAAGTTAGTTATCTTACCTCCTTTTGTGTTTTGTTGTTGTTTGAACTGTTGTGCTTACAGATGGCGAGTCGGAGAACGTATATGGGAACTCTCCACTTCACCTTCCACGATGAGTATGAGTTTACCCCCAACCTTTGTGACTGCACGGTCACCTATAAAAGGGTTTTAGGCGTCTTTTGACCAGCTCTAGGGAGTCTTGTCCGATCTTTTGTTGGGTGTGTGTGTGTGTGTGTGTATATATATATATATATATATATATATATATATATATATATATATATAGCTGGTTGTATATATTCTTAACCAAGTTCCTATATAACCCTTGTTTCGTATTTTGAAAAACTTCCGACCTTTCGCTAACCCTCTTATGTATGAACTTAAAACTTGACTTGTGGATCTGACTTATGTAAGATATGATGATGCATATATAATATATGAATATTAGTTCTGGATATCAAACAGGTGTTGGATTTTGACTAAGTATATGATGATTTGATGTAATTATATTTGATAGATTTGGTTTAAAGCCCGGAGGGCCATGTGTGTGCATTATATTTTAAGTATGTGTGAACATGACATATTGTTGTATGATTGATTTATGTAATAGTTGATCTTAGGGCAGGTTACAGGTTTATATGAGACACTAGAGAGTGTCTCATTAATCATGTTTCGTGTAATATTATCTCACTTTTTTGGGTATGCAATACGAGGAAAGGTAAAATTTTCATCACTTTACTTCATCCTATTCTCAAAATTAAGGACATTCTTTGCTTTGAACTCTTGTGAGAAATTAAACACGGGTAAACCATCATTTTGGTTCCTGAAAGTGTGAGGCGCTGTTAGTTCAGTACCTGAAAGCAGTTAAATTACGAAAAAATACCTCAATGTTAAGTTTTTTAGTAAAGTTAGTCTCTGACAAGGATTAACTTGACTAACAAAATTAACATTAAAGGACTAACTTAACTAACAAAATTAACATTGCGGGACTTTTCATAATTTAACTGCTTTCAGGGACTGAACTGACAACGGTTCATACTTTCAGGGACTAAAATGATGATTTACTCCTTACCATATATATAGTTTTGGGGTGCTGTCTAACATGCACCCTCTAAAAAGAGGTGTATAGATGCACCTCTAATCCCAACTGTTGATTTATCTTAACCTGGTTAAAGTGATAATTGGAAACTGGTTGACTTGGTTTTAGAATATATTTGTTGTATTTCCAATTAAGGTGCTTAGGAATTGGAATTTAAAGTGAAAAAAAATGAGCATGAACTTGAACTTGAATTAGAAACCCAAAAAATGAACAACCATCATAAACTCATAACTCGGAAAATGAACCATTAGAAACTTACAACAAAATCAGAAAATTAATGAACATAAACAATCCAGAACAACCAATTAGAAACATGAACATCACAAATCCGAGAACATGAACATGAACAACCCAGAACATTAAATTAGAAAACGAATAAAATGAAGAGGTTGCAGTGTTAGTGTTACAGATCTGAACCCCCATTCATCTTCTTCCCCATTTCCATATTTGGCATCGGCACCTCGCTAGTCGCCTTTAGCAAACTCGGACTACACAGATCTGAAGTGTTATAGATCTTCACCGCCATCTATAGACATGAACTCGAAGGCTGCCATCTCTCTTGCAGATATGAACCCCAAGGTTGTCGTCTCTCTTGCAAATCGATTGTTGCCTCTGTCATCAGCGACGGGTGCGCTAACCTCCCTTATGGCCACCAACACCAAGTGACGACTATCGCTTGTCTCCATCCCATTTCGGCAAACCCAATATTGTCGCTAATGGGCAATGTCGTCAAGATCTGGTTGTTCTGTTGTGGCTTCTCCTCAAGCTTCTACTTCATCCCTTCCTCTCAATAAGGCTATGATTTGGAAGCCTCTAGAGCTTCATGAACGAGAAAAGTAAATGATTTTGTTTGGATATGATTTTATATGTTGTGGCAGTGTTCATCGTGACGCTTCAATAAGTTTGCTTATTCATTACAAAAAAGAGATTTTTAGCAACCACCAAATTCGGTCGCTAAATATGAAATTTTGGTCGCTAAATCATTTAGTGACTGATTTAGCGACCACCAAACGTGGTGGCAAATATCCTAGTCGCTAAACTATTTAGGGACCGAATTTCCATATTTAGCGACCAATTAAGTATGGTCGCGAAATTCGATCACTAAAATACATTTTTTGTAGTTTTTTTTATATGCAAAAAGTATATTAAAAGGGAGTACCAGGGGTACCCCGATCCCATATGCAAACAAATATGAGAATGCCAACAAATGTGAATAAAATACTGATTAACTTCGACAATCAGTATTACCTTTACATATGTCCTAAACCCTTCAAACAAACCATAAAAAGTTACAAACAGTAGCATGGGTGATTTTATAGTGATTCTTGATGTTCAGAAATTAAGCATTGAAAAGTTTATATTTGAGATATGGGTGATTTTGTTTAGCTTTGAGTGATTTCTTGAGAGCTCTTAGTGTACTATGGTAGGAGTTTGGGTGGTGGCGAGGATGACAATATGTCTATCGCGGTCACTTGTGATGTTGGCATGCAAAGGTCCTCAGATTGTATCAACAGCGGCAAGCGAAGTTGCGGTGGTCATGTGGTGGCTTTTCATGGAGAATTCGAGTGGAGAAGACAAAGTTGTCGCGTCGGCCTAATAAGCACGTTTTAGGTACAGGTCCGAAATTTGCACAAACACTTCTGGAGCAGTTTTTTAAAAGTAAAAAAGAAAACTGGTGAATGCAAGTTAAAAAAGTGGTGTATCCATGAATCTTTTTCAACACGGTGCACTGTAGACACCACTATAAATTTGGTATACCAAATACCATATAGTTTACTTTTTAAATAGTTAAATAATTAATTATTTGAAATCGAATTTTCGAGTAATTAAGGATATATTGATGCATAGTTTTTTTTATAAAAAATATGTAGTTTATTATTCAGCCATTTAATTTATTGAACTTATAAAAATAATTTATTAAGTGCCTATGTATTGTAGCCTAAGTGTTTTAAATTTAACTTACACTGAATATACCTTAGTCTCTATTTCAACCTTCCCTCTACTACTCTCTTCTTTCTTCCTCATTCATCGGAGGGGGGTTTTGGACCATTTTTTGATCTGGAATCACCCATCTACATCATTTTTCTCTCCTTTTATCTAAATAAGTGGTTTTTCCATATAGATATGGTTTTTCTTTCATGTTTTTCCGTGATTTCGTCGTCTGAGTGCGACGTTGTTTTGTTCGTCGTCTTGGTGCGGCGTTGTTTGGTTTTCCGTCTTGTTGCGGTATTCGTTTGATTCAAACTGGAAAATCAGTTTCGATACAGTACAGATTCAATCAAGACTTGGGCGTCAACGTTACAGATCCGGAGGCATGGGTATTCCGATCACTTTGATTTTATCACATTTGTAGGCATTTTGTCGTTTTATTTTATTAACCTGTGTGCTGTGAGTTTGTTCGTAGATTCAACCTTTTCGGTTTTTAGCGATGTTGAATTTGTGTTATTTTGGATGTAGTTTATCAATTTGAATGAATGAATATCTTTTTTGAGTAAAAAAAAAAGTGCCTATGTAATGTATTTAGGATTTAATTGGTATGCACTGATAGTGTAAAAAATTTTATATTGTCAACCAATTATAAATTGTCACATCATTCAAAATGTTTGACTCATATCATAATTACCTTAAAAGGCACACATAAGATAATTTGTGATTGATTGACAGTGTAAAAATTTTTACACTAACGATGTATCAAAATTAAAATGATGTATTTACGTGTCAAAATGCAATTAGTTAAAAGATAAATTATATGTCAATGTTTTTTATGTCATTATGAGTCTCCAACTTGAATTTTAAAAACTTGTTGTATATGTATAATGTGATCAGGGCTGCTTTCTCCATTCAAAAACTTCATTTGATAAATCAGTTTGGCGCTATGCTATATATCCACCATCCGCAAAACTCTATAGGTATCCAACATGCAAGAATCTAAAAGAGAAAGAACTAGAAATAAGGGGCCACATTTGATTGCGGTCGGCAGACAATAAATCAAATCAAATCAAATCAAGGTGGGTTTTACGTTGGTGCCCTTCAAATGTGATGCATGGATGTTGTCTTATGTTTTCTTCCTTGATTTCACATAAAAAAAATAATCAAGGGTAGTTTGATAATTATCCGAAAATTGTTGAACAAGTTACGTTAAAAACTTTATATTTATTTACAAGATCCTACAACAATTTTATATTTATATTATACACCTCTGATTATTATTATTTTGGCTCTATCTCCTTCTTCACCTTGACCTGCTCCACCAGCCATTCCTCCACCATCGCCACACCTCTTTCGATGTGAAACCGGGTACAGTGTCTAAATCTGGCACCATCGCAATAGGGTTAGTCTCTTCCATCAAACCCTCATCTCCAGTCCTACAATAATATGCGGTGTCGAATTTCTGGGCGCGTTCCAGATCTGTCGCACGCCATGCATGAGGGGGAAAGTTGTGGTGGCTTGTAGCGGAGCTCGCGGTGGTGCGTCGAGGAAGGGGTAGGTCACGGTTCTGGTGCAACTGTGGTTCACGTGGAGGAGCACTACGGCAGTGCTCCGGTCTGGACGAGGCGCTAGTTGGTGCGGCACGGTGGAACCGCGGTGGTCGATCGGCGTTGGCCTCTTATCAGTTTTTTGTTCTTTTAATTTGAATTTTCTATTTTTTATTTGGGTCTATTTTGGATCAGCAGTGACACCTTGTAAAGGCTATTTGTGTAACCTAAGAAAAGATAAAGATCTGTGTGTTATTTTATGAGATATAAGGGTAAAGATCTGTCTATTATTTTGATCGGCAAGACCATATACTGATGTTTTAAAAATCTTTTGAACCCTTGGGACCAGCAAGGTTTTATGGTGAAATCAGTGTGGAGGGGCACATTGAAAGATTAAAATACCAAATTAAAAAAAAAAAAAAAATCACTGTATGCATTTTCATGAGATTCCTTTTATGATGAGCTTCTTGAGCATATGGAGGGAGAGGGCGCCAGGAGGATGAAGTCAATGTTGGTGTGAGGGATGTGTTGCTCTGCCCCTTATGGTGGCTGTGTTGCAGTGATGTCTTTCTTCCTAGTTTATTGGGTAAAAAATATTGCAGTAAGAAAGGAGGAAAAAATAAACAAAAAGAAATTGCAATAAAGTCCTCATAACCTGTTTTTTCACTTATAACTCCAATTTTTAGTTGCTATTGTAAGTCAAAATTGGGCACCAAAAAGCAAGGGCACCACCATAAAACCACCCTCAAATCAATGTCTTTGCACAAAAATCAGGTTCACGTTGTAAGTAATTAGGATCCTGTACTCCATTTTTCTACAGCCATGTGCGTGAAAACGTGGTTGTCCTTCAATCCTTCATTGTAAGTTGAGTAGTTGACACTGTAACTATATAGAAGACACAAAGATAAAATGCTAAAAACAAGATGTGGATACTTATTTCTAAAGTTTAAATATAAATATGTGAAAATGAGAAATTAAGAATGATCTATCATCTTCTAAATAACAGTTCGTCGATAGTATAGAGTAAAGACCTAAATTGATCATTGATAAAAAAATATTATGACATTTTGGTCCCTAAGAAATTAAAATATCAATTTGACCCTCAAGAATATAAAATACGGGTCAAATTGATCCTTTTTAGGATAATTTTAAGGCACAATTTAGTCTCTGTCAGGAACTATTTTGATCCGCATTTTATATTCTTGAGGACTAAATTGATATTTTTCATTTCTTAGGGACCAAAATGTTACCTTGATTTTTTTGTCGAGAACTAATTTGGATCTTTACGATAAAGTATACATATACTCTAATTTAATATTTAAGTTTGAATGTTTTACTTTTAAAAAATTTTGTCCTCAAAAGAAAAAAATTGAATGGAAATAAGATAATGATCGAGGGATTTTATAGTAATAAATGTTAATTAGTAAATTTGAAAATATATCCTTCAAATAAAAATATTTGAATGAAAGTAAGTAATGATATGTATATTTCATAGTAATAGTAATTAATAATTATTAATTATTAGATTTTAAAATATACTAAGAAATTGCTTAATGAAGTGATGTCATGTGACTCACTAAGATGAGAGAGATTATGAAGACTAACTTACATTCCAAGATAAGAATTATAATTTAACATAGAATGATTGATTAGTAATAAACAATTAAAAGATAATTAATAGGAAACTTTAGAAATTAGCATTAGACAATTCCTAGTATATAGTACACAATTCTGACACGGTGATGTTATTTCCTAGGAATTCCCACGAGTTGATTTAACCAATCACCTGTTGCATAGTTAGTTAATAACGGAAGAAAAAGATTCTTTCTATTTTTATCTCTTTATTTTCGTCTATTTTTTAAAAAAATTTTAAATAAATATAATATAATATATATATATATAGTTCAATTACGTATTTATTATCCCAAAATTTTAATAATGAACATTTTCATTACTCAATGAAATCCCTATTCCATAATTGAAGAGGAAAAATCATGATTGGAGATAAAAAATGTCAATATGAATAGTACTAGTACTAGTACGTACTAGTAGTTAATTAGTCTTCGTACTGCTTAGTGGGCACAATCCTAACACGTAGGATTTAGACACGACCACTTAAAATTTGACAACACAATAAAATTGAACCCGTCAAAATAAACTCAGCAAAACTTTACTCACTTGTTTGGATAGAAAAAGAAATAGGAAAACAAGAAATAGAGTAAAAAAAAAGTAGAAGAGAAGAAAGAATAAATAGAAAATAAATAGATTTTTATGTTGCTTGGATTGAAAGAAATGAGAAAGAAGTAGAAGAAAATTTTTTCTGTAAATACATATTTGCCCCTACTAACATATTTGTATAGTGAAAAATTATAACGGTAGATTTATCTTTTCAAACACTTTCCCTTCTCTCTCGTGTTCTCTCGCTTGTATAGAAAAGATTTATTTTGGTCATGGATCCCACAAAAATTTATATCTTCTCTTACCGTTGTTTTAAACCAAACGAAGGAACTCTCATTTTTCTTTCATGGTTCTCTCTCTCCCAGTTCTTTCTCTTCAAACTCTCTCGATCCAAACTATACGTACGTGTCAAATAAAAACCATTGACGTCGGGGGACTGACCTAGAACGGGACAAACATGGGTGTCAGCCCCTCCCTCTTACATATATTTTATAAAATTAATTATATATTTATATTATTTTTTAGATCAAGTTATTTATAGAGTAACTTTCGTAACTTTAAGAAAGTTATTCTCGATCTGATCCTTCCATTTAATCGAATTTAACAAAGGTCATGTGGCTTTAGGGTAGGGATGGTAATGGGTAGGGTACTACAGTACCTATTACCCGCACTATAATTAACTAAAAAATCAATTTAATATAAAAACATTATTAAAGTCTTACGTTAGGAACTATAGAACTATGAAAAATAGGAACTCATGAAGGATAGTAACTTAAGTGGTGAACAACTGAACGACGCTAAGAACTCCAGAATAATAGAAAATTAATAAGCTAACTTTCATTTCAATTCAATCAATTGTTTTAATTATATATATATATATATTTCATTCACACAATAAATTTCAGTAATTAAAACCACATAATTTTACATCACAACAAATATATGAATTAGCATAGTTTTCGACCATCAGCCACTCCAACATTGTCTAGGCAATTGGTCCAATTACACAAGAAACAAATTCATAGGTCTAATAACAAGGCAATAGTATTTATTTTACATATGGTAGGTTCGAATGAAAAACATCATTCACACTGAGGAATTAGTTTCAAGATCACCAATTAGAAATATATAAATTTACTATTATTATTATTATTATTTATTTAGAGGAAGAGGTGAGTCTCTTTTAGAGTTGTTTAAGGTTGAAAGTCAGGCTATTAATCAGGGGAGGATAAAAAATTATCAATTTTTAAAGCTGAAAGGGGCAAAATCGAAAAAAATCGTGAAGCCCGTAACTTATTTGATAATTTAACCTACCAACTTATCAAATAAAAACAGTTTTTTCTTTTCAATAATGCTCCTTTACCAAACAATTTTATTAGCTTTTAGTTCAAAAAAGTTGGTTTACTAACTTATAGGCTATTTTGATACGTTGGCAAACACATTCAAAGTCATTAAGGTTAAGAATTGCTTATTTTATATAACAAGATTTGATCTCAAGTTCTTGCATTCACCCACAAATTATGGACATTATTTACTAGCTGCACTGATACCTTATCAGAAATATAAAATACGTTAGTTTAAATTTTTTTATTACAAAGGAACTTTTTATCGGAAGAGCAAAGAAGAAAAACGAGAAGAAGGAGTTGCGAGAGCAAGATCATCAGATAAGCAAGCAATCTCACTCCACACCACAACGGAGCTGTTTCACACTTATTCCTCAACTTTCATCCACAGAGATGGAGATCCAATTACAATCATTTTTTTTTTCTTTTGAAGAAATGACTAACTTTTAAGATCTATATTCATGTATTTAATAAAGTATTAGTGACTTGTATATAACAGAGTACACAAATTACAAGTATGAAGTCCTTTGTTTAAAATATATTACTTTTAAATAAAAAATAACAGCTTAGGGCCTGTTTGGTTTGATTATTTTCTGTTTTCATTTTCAATGAAAATAGAAAATGAGCTTGAAAATGCGTTTGGTTGAGTTTAGTGAAAATGTTTTCACCGAAAATATTTCCTGAATTGGACCCAAATCTGAAAAAAAAAAGTTGTTTTCAGTGTTTTCATTCCCAAATTTTTGAAAATAGGAAATGAAAACAGAAAACAGGAAGTCAAAACAAACACGTTTTCAATTTTTTCAAAATTTGAAAATAAAAACAATTTTCAAAAAATAAAAACAGGAAATAAAAACAGGAAATGAAAATACAAACCAAACATTTCCTTATATATTCAAAACATTTTTTTTATTATTATAGATTAAGTTAAAAGTATATCATGCCCCATAACTCATAAGAATGCAATCCAATATATGGAATTGGAAGTCGTATCTTGAGGTTGAGGGCCCAACAAAAAAAAAGAAAGAAAATGCTGCCAAAAGAAATTCCCCTTTCAGCACTGTGTGCATAGCAATAGGTCAAGGATGAGAACTTCTCAGAGCAACTTGATAGGAAGCATGGACAAGAAAGAGCATCATTCTACACATATTCTTTATCCCTTTCTAGCTCAATTTAATTCCAAGTGCAGTTCCACATGCAAAAGGAGGAAATTTATATGATACCACGATGGATACATAGGTTAATTAAATTAAGTTGTCAAGCATTTTCAGTCAAAAAAAAAGTTGTCAAGCATTTTAATTCAATATTCTATTAAAACTAAACAAAATGTTTGATGGATATCATACCCTATAAAAAATAATACAAATAAAATTATCAGGAGTAATTTATCTACAACACCTGTCAAAACCCCATACCTTCTTTCCTCATTCGGCCTCATTATGAGGCCCACCTCTGGGAATCATAGACCATAGAGATGCTGCCATAGAATGTGGACAGCTGGTCCATGCGAGTGGGGTGGAGACTATATATCTTGAGTAGTTGGATCCTCTCCTTTTTTCTCTCATGTTATGAGATAGAAAAATATAAAATCAAATTTTAATGGATCTCATATATAAAAATAAATTTATTTTTTGTCTTTTTTTCTCTAATATAAGAAAAAAAATAAAAAAATAAAAAAAGAGGATCAAAATCCATATCATAGAACCTTTTGGACTTTCCCTTTTTGGGCTGAGGACGATTCTTCATGTCATGTGTGTGTTCAGTGTTATCTGGTTAATGGATTGTTAGTTGGGTACCACATGCCCACCTTGATTGGCCAATATAAGGCTCTAGCTGGTGCTCTCTGGAAAAGATGAATCAAGATTAGCCAAACAGCATCCCCATAATTTCTGCAAATATCTTCATAGCTTTTGTATATATAGTTTCTGGATTATGGTTGGTAATGGTATCTTTGAAAAGAATTTCAAAATGGGTAGCGTTTAGACCACGAAGATCTTCAAGACATATATGGAGCACCTTTCTTACGGGCATGCCATTCTGTTATTTATTAAGAATAAACCTTCCAATGATAATTTGTACTCCCTCAGTCCCTTCATATAGGAATTTTTTAACCAATTCATGTCCCTTACGAAAGTAGGTTATCCTAGTTAATAACATTAAATTTATATACAAAATTTTCAAATTATCCTTAAATTTATTACACTCATAATTTCACTTTTTTCATTTAATTAATCACTCACTTAATTAACGTGACTCATCATCTCCAAAGGATAATTTAGTAAAAAAATAATTAATATAACATAATAACTTAAAAAAAGGTCTTACAAATTGAAACTAAGAAATCCACCAAAAGATTCCTATATTAAGGGATGGACGGAGTATTACTCTATCACCGAGAACATATGCGCATGTGCACTTGCACAGTATAGGGAAGGATAGAGAGAATGAGAATGAGGGAAAGTGAAAGTTGAATAATATATTATTAAGGGATCGATCATAAAACAAAGTTTAGCTTATACAAGTATTGATACTACTGACAAGGGAATTAATTCCATTTTGGACTATAAAAACTTTTCAACTAAGGCTCTGTTGAATAAAAAGGGTTGATAAATTAGTTTATAGTTGATAAGTTAGCTTATAACTGATAAACTAATTTTTAACTTATAGCTGAAAAGCTAGTTGATTGAATTTGAAGTGTTTGATAAAATTAGCTGTTGAACTAGCTTATAAATGTAAAATGACATAAAAAGATATATTTATAACAAACATAGTAAAATGAGAATTTCATTAAATGAATGAGGATAAAAATGAAAGAAATGTCAATAAGCTGTAAGTTATAAGTCATAAGCTAAATAAATTAGCTTATGAAGAAAAACTATAAGTTAATAAGATAAGCTTATTTATCAAATACCTCTACTTTAGTCAAACAAACTTATAAACTAGTCAAATAAGATATAAGCTAGCTTATTAAACATGTTAAACAGAACTTAATTCGACAAATCGAAGGAGAATGATGAACATGGATGAGATGGGTCACCCCACTCGCCAAATCTGACCATTGGGATGGCAAATCATATAATTGAATCGCACGGGGTTTTCCTTCTCACTCAATTTATTGAAACCACGGTAAGGTTCATGAGAATATGGTTCTATTTTTTTTTTTAAAAAAATAACACGCGATTGCAATGAATAAATCTTTGTGGTACCATGACTAGACAATCGTAAATGCAAGAAAGAATGGAAGAGTTACGGATTTAATTAGATTGCGATTGCAAATTCTTCTATGTTGAATTTGCTTTGTTTTTTTTTTTTGTCGGCACCATGGTATCTCAAACTTATAGTCGGAGAATAACTCATTTTTAGAGATAGAGATCGATCACAGAAATGAGTTTTTGTCTTTCCCAACAAATTTTTTTTTATACATACGACAGAAATTGAATTCTTGACAGAATGATTAAGGAATTCAACTACATACCATCTGTGTTGGAGCTTGTTGATTACATTGAAATTGTTCTTACAACCATGAATTATTCCCAAAAGAATAATTTGCAACTTCATGGAGTCTTGACACACAAGAGCTTAAACAAATCCAACTGTACACAATTAACAAAATTTAGATACAAATAAAATTCATTTCTATCAAACTCAAATACAAGCCATTGGATGTGACAGTTGTCTATTGATTTTAATCCACAACTTTTTCAAGAGGTGTCTATATGAGAACAAGAAAGTGAAATAATTTATTTTGATTGTAAAATGTAGCTTTCATCATTGTTCTCTATAGTTCTAATGATGAGAGATACGTCTTTTAACCCAATATATACAGTCTTGCTACTGCAAGACAATTGGCAGCTTCTTATCTTAATCTTAAATCATTATATGGCAGGGTAACTACTAGTTTTTTTCTAATCTCGTATACAATCAATCAGATAGTAAATAGTGGGATAGTTCTAGAACTTTGAAATATTTTGATTGCTGATTTAGTTCTAGCATGGATGACTTGTCTTTGATTGGAGCCAAAAGATGAATTAGTCATGGTGCACGCTCAAATTAATCCCACACCACCTGACCTTAATAAGAAAAAGAAAATCCTGAGAGGGGGTGCAGGGAATATAGAAAGTGATGTGGGAGGCAAACCTAACTCTTGGTATGTGATAACATGAGTTAAACTGACAGAGTCAGATCTCAAATCAAATCAAATAACCAACTTGTGATTACCCTCCCTTTCCATCAATTATTTTGGTAGAGGTGGCCTTTACCCATCATATTAAGGTTAGTTTACTGATATGATCACTTTCAGCCACATGGCCAAACCTGTTATGGCAGTAATATAAGACAGTGTTTGGTCCAACTTTTTTGTTTAGCTTCTTTTCTTCTTAAAAGGAGAAGCTGAGCTAAATACTTTTTAAAATAAGCTTTTAGAAAAAGTAGCTTATTTGTAAAGAAGAAAATTAAAAAATAAGAGCTTTTAAAAAAGTATGTGTACGAGCTTTTGTGGAGTTTATTTAGAAAGACTCCTCTTTGATTTCCGGCTCTTCCCAAAATCTCATCTTCGCTTTTAAGCTAAAAAAATCTAAAAATAACCAAACAACTTTAACTTTATTTTTTAAAGCTCTTATTTTTAACTTTTAGTTTTTTAGCCCAAAAAAGCTGGGCGCTACCTGAGATGAGAATTATGTTAACTTCAAAATTGCATTATTTAGCTGACTACTTAAATCTTCCTAGTTCATATTATAAACACAGCAATAGTTGTAATCCAAAACGAATTCTCTTTTTCAAAATACTATCATTTTCATGTGGCCTTATGACCTTGATGCTGGAAGTGGTTGTGCTTTCAATATCAATCCCACTATGAATTGTCCATTTTGTGTTAGAAAATAGGAAAAGGGTATAAGGACGATGCATGATATGGCCATTTTGTGGGAAAAAAGGAAAAAATGTCTTAGGAGTAAGGACGCACGGTGCCTGTTGTGGGTCTAAACTGCAATGTTTTGCTGTTAGTGTGGCCCTGACATAAATTAATTGTACTGCAATTGGATATTGACTGGTTCATTCATGTACTTCTAGCTAGAAGAGGCAGTTGGTACCTATGTTGATAGTGACCGAGAAACTGTCAAGAGTCTGTGAATTATAATCTTTGATTAAAGTTGGTGTTCTTGTACATCTTTCTGTCATGTATAAAAGTCCAAATTCTGCCAAGTCATTTATTCAATTGAACAACATTAAGTTGATATCTTCAAATTTTAAGTGTCCATTCTGAAATTGATTTGTATCAAGCAATTATTTTGAATGACCAAAACTATATAATTAATGCACTAGTAGTTGGAGCCAGAAAGAAATAAAATTCCCTTGCATTGTTGACCAGTACTGAACGAAAATTGGTCCACCACCTGCCAGTAGCGTTACTACAAAAGTGCCATCCCAACTTGTAGGACAGTCGTCAGCGTGGAATATCCAGAATTTATATCAAATTAGAGTCGAGATGCAGAACTTATTAGAGTTGGGGAAGTAAGTAGAATGTGTAAAGGTGAAGAAGAGTCAATGTGATATTCCTCAATACAGGCCAGAGAACAAGAAGACCAGGGCCGGTTCGAGGGGGAAGCTATTAAAGCCCTAGTTTTTAGCCCACCAATAAAAAAAATTATTTACTTTTAGTTTTTATAAAACAAAAAAGTCACACCTGCTGGCAAAAACGCCCAACCTAAAACATAACCTGACTCAGATACACTCTCTTACTTAAAATAAAGAGGTCTCACTCACTCTTAGGCCGACTACTAAGAAGATAAGCATGAAGGTTTTTCATAATGGTTTATTGGACTGTGAAGTTGGGTTAGGTTACATATAGCATTTAATTAAACCATGAGGAACATGTTTATTTTAAAATGAAATTTACTAATTCGATCTCATCATAAGAAACTCAAATCACAAATTCTATGGCCAACTTGTTGAAATCTCTCCATTGGATGCATAATGTTGCTAAGTATCATATTGTGTGCACTGCAGTGTCCCTAGCAGCAATAGCAGTCATTCGTTTGGCTTTGCTATCACCACCTGTTTGTATCCCACAAAATGAGCCATTCAAGACCTACCTAATAAGCAACCAAGTGAAGCAGCTGCAACTTACCATGCAAAACTTCAGCTTGAATTTCCAGCCATTCCAGAAAGTTCCCATAATGATTCAGACTTTTAGTTCTTTATGGTTTTACCCGATTCTTCTTTATCAGAACAAAATTCATAATATACTAGCATCTAAGACCTGGTATCTGAAGGCCAAGTATATGTAAGTAATATGTTGTAATACTTTGGAAGATAAATTAATATTTAATTGCATGTTGTAATTTTATTGCATAAATTAATACTTTTATTTTGGTGACCAGATCCATCCATAGGTTTAAGAGAAAGGTTTCTGCATAGAAAGTGAGTTGATATTTGTGAAAGGTTTCTGCATAGAGATCGATAACGGGAGTCATTGTCCACGTCATTCTCAATGCTTCGTCCTTCTGCTGCTGCTCCTTCTTGATCTCTGAGTTTTTATCAGCAAAATCATCTTCGTCTCCTCATCTCATTTTCGTTCATCTATGTAACAATCATTATTTTAATCATTGTAACAGTTCTGTTTGATTACATTAATCTCAGAAGAGTAATGCTGTACTGACAGAAAAAAAAAAAAAATAGATAAAATGGTAGAGTTCCAAAGTCAACAGGTATCTCTACGTCATTTCTTTGCCTTAACAAGAGGACTTAACTTAACCGTAGGGACAGGACATAGCACTCAACACAGTTTTACCACATAACAATAAGATGTTCATGCTTGGCCTTAGCTTGACCTAGCACCCTACATAGTATTCATTTTAGACATAGCTTGTTATTATGTAATGTTTGATTTTGTTTTTTTTTCTTTCTTTCGACGAAAGGCACATTGAATCCAGAAAACAAAATAACTAGTATTGTAATTTAAAATTAATTATGATTATTAATTAATCTTTTGGCTTTGCTGTCACCTGTATCCCACAAAAAGAGCGATTCAAGGCCTTGGCTTGATCTGTCCTTGTACATCCAACAACCTCATATATCAACCTCAAACACACAGGTTGTACCTAGGGAAGATGCTGGAGCATTCATATTTCACCTTGTACTAGCAAAGGGACCAAAGAACACTTCAAGGTGGTGGGGAAAGCACATGATTTCGTAATTCGTGTGTAGGGATGGCAATGGATACTAGACTCGTTGGATATCCGCAAAGTTTACCCACTATGGGTAGGGTAATTATCTGCTAATTGGGTAATTATCCGCTAATTGGGTAATTATCCACTATGGGTAAGGTAATTATCCGCTAATTGGGTATAGGTACAGTTACGGGTAATTACCCACAAAAATTAATGGGGATGGGTGCGGGTACGGATATTCTAGTACCCACCCCGTCCCATACTCGCACTATATATATATATATATATATATACACACACACAATATGATACATTCTAAAGTTTATTGTAATATTTACTTGATGTTTTGCAGATTGATTATTGGATATTTTGTATTAAAACCAATGCATTTTATGTTCACGAATTGATTATTAGATCCATGGATTACATTTTTAGTTTAGAATGCAAGAGTTTAGACATGTTATTGTTTAATTAAAATTTCTTTTATTAAAGTGAGGGTAATGGATGCGGGTATCGATACATAGGTACCCAAATGGTAAGGGTACGAGTATTGAAGTTACTACCCACGAGGGTATGAGTCTGAATACTGATATTTTTTCAAAACGCGGGTACGGAGACGGGTACTATGATATCCGACCCATAACCTACCCATAGCGATCAACATTTAATGTTAGATATCTGACCTTTGAGACTTCAGATCATTCAGGTAGCCTGAGGGTGCAGGCCAAGCATGTCTCCCATAATATGGTTGGAGGAACAGGTTCCTTTGCATTTTTGCTCGAGGTGTTGTAGTTTCTACTTGGACTAATAGGAAATTAACCAAGGGAAGTAGCTCATTACAACAGAAAAGGGCTTTACCAGCATTTTTTTTAGACCTTCGCTAGCGCTTTCGGGCGCTAGCTATCTATCCACTAGCAAAAGAGGGGAAAAGTTCACTAGCGCTTGAAAAAGCGCTAGTAAAGGTGCAAAATTGTCAGCGCTTCCTTGGAAAAGCGCTGGCAAAGGTTCACAATTGCCAGCGCTTTTCCAAGGAAGCACTGGCAATTGTGCACCTTTACCAGCGCTTTTTCAAGGAAGCGCTGGCAATTCCCTTATTATTATTTTTTATATATTTACATTTGTTTTATTTATTTCCCCCTCCAAACCAAAACAATTTGCAAAATCAACACAAGCAAAACAAACAATTAAGATACAGATGATTTAAAACCAAACAGGTGAAATAAATTGACACAAGCATAATGAATGTATAATAGGTGAGAAAATTATGGCAGTAGTTGAGAAACTCAAATTTGCTAATAATCAGAATCAAAAGTATTGGGTGGTAGTTGAGAAACAACCAAAATTTCAAGCATAAAAAAGAACAAAAAAGGGATTTCTAATAATCAAAATCAAAAGAACAATGGCAGTAGTTGAGAAACTCAAAACTCAAAATTAAAAAAGGGAGAAACTCACAAAGAGAAACTCAAAAGAACAAATGGCAGGAGTTGAGAACCCAAGCACGGAGGAGTGAACCCTCGCAGTGGAAGCAACAATGGCAGCGAGAAGAGAGAGCAGCGAGCAGGAGGTTGCGCGAAGGAAGAATGGCAGGAAATTCGGGAAGGTTTGAGGGTCGCGGTGGTCCTTTTGGTGCAGCGAGCAAGACGATGGTGGGACGGTGAGGGGCTTAAGGTCGCGGTGGTGCACGAGCAGAACGACGGTGGGGCGGTGAGGGTCGCGAGAAGGAATACGGAGCTCTAGGCGCACGAGACTAGATTGAAATTGAAAAGTAATATGTAGGTGGGAAATTGAAATATTAGAAAAGGGACATTGCCAGCGCTTTCTAAAGAAAGCGCTAGTAAAGGTTCTACACCTTTGTCAGCGCTCTTTTTAGAAAGCGCTGACAATTCCCATAATAAGAGTATTCCCAGCGCTTTCTTAAGAAAGCGCTTGTAAAGGCTCTACACCTTTGTCAGCGCTCTCTTTAAAAAGCGCTGACAATTCCTATAATAAGAGTATTCCCAGCGTTTTCTTAAGAAAACGCTGGTAAAGTCTCCCAATTTGCTAGCGCTTCCTTAAGAAAACGCTGGGAATACTCTTCCGCCTCATATTTTCTAGCGTTTCAAGGGGAAATGCTGGTGAAGGTAGCGTCAATTATTCCCTAATGTGGCGTAGTGGCTGCAACTTATCATGTTCTTTTTTACTTTGATTCTGCTGATTCTTTATTACAAGCAGAAATTCAAAATATACTAGCATCCAAACCCCGGGTCCTAAAGGTCACGTACATATATATGTAAATAATAATATGTTGTAATGCTATGGAAGATGAATTAATATATTAACTAATCTCAATTTCATAGGTTCAGAGAAAAGTGAGTTGGTATTTGTGTCCCAAATCGCCTGTTGATTGAAATGCAGAGCTATCAGATTGTTATAAAATGCAAGTAATGATTGTGGAGAAAAACATTTTTGCGCTTGGGGCAATGATGCCGCTAATGTGGTTCTAACCGAGGCGCGTCTATTGCTGGTTGAAAACTATTTCCAAACCCCCTCTTAGGCCAAGGTTCAGCCTGGGCCTTCGAGAATTTCTGGAAGGGCTCCCTGAGGGGTAAGGCCCTACAATTCCTAGTTAAAATCTTTGCTTTCTCCAAGCCCATTATGTTTTATAAGATAGTGTGCTTTATTGTCCTTTTTGGTCGCTCAGTATTTAGGAAAGAGCAACCTAAGTCAAGAACAAAAGTCTGTATTATTTTATGAGAAAAGGGTGAAACAGCTAGATGATATACTAATGTTTTTAAAATCTATTGAATCATGGGACAAGCAAGGGGAATAGTTTATGGTTAAATAAATCAGTTTAACAGTTCGAAGAGTAGATTGAAATATTAAAATACAAAATTAAAAAAATTAATCACTGTAGAAGTAACGGTTGGCTTGAGGGATGCAGAGGAGAGCGCTGTTGCTCTGCACCTTGCCGGTGGCAGTGTTAACTCTGCTAGATAATGTTATTGATATTTCTAATTACCTATTATACTTTCTATTAATCAATTATAATTTTATAAATTATAATTAATTAGCAAAAAAAATATAGATAGACAATTTAAAATACTAATAACATTTGTCGGTCTTTTTTTTTTTTTGGTCCTTAAGAGGTATATTTAGGCCTTATATGGGAATATTTAGGCCTTATATGGGAAAGGGGGAAATTGGAGCCATTGCGGGATCGAATCCGCGACTCAACTGTCACCAAATGTCCCTGCAGCCTTACCACTAAGCTGCTGAAGCGGGACATAACATTTGTCCATCTATCAATATGTTTATGTGTACTGTAATGTAATGAAAAGAAAGTTAGACATAGGGAATGTGTAAAGGTGAAGAGTCATGGAAGTTGCTTATGGTATTCCTCAATACATCCCAGGCAATATGAAGACATGCATGAAGGTGTTTCATAATGGTTTTGGTATATTGGACCGTAAAATTGGATTAGGTTGCCAATAACAATTAATTTAACCATGAGGAACAGTTTTATTTTATAAGGAAACATACTAATTTGATCTCATCATTAGAAACTCAAATCACAAATTCTATGCCAAACACGTTCAAATCTCTCCATTGGATGCATAACGTTGCTAAGTATCATATTGAGCACTGCAGTTTCTCTAGCAACAACAGCAGTCATTCTTTTGGCTTTGCTATAACCTGTATCCCACAAAATGTGCCATTCAAGGCCATATCTTGATCTGTCCTCACATATCAACCTCAAAATCAAATACACAGCTTGCACTAAAGGAAGATACAGAAGTATTCACTTTTCAACATCTTGCCATATCTCAAAATCAAATACAGAGGCATTCACTTTTCAACAGAGGGACTACTGAGTAGAGAACACTTCACGGGTAGTGGGAAAAACTCAAGGCTTCATAATTCCTACAAAGCAGTTCCAGCAATTAGCATTCAATGTTATATGTTTGACCTTTGACTCCCCAAATCATTCAGGTAGCCTGAGTGTACAGGCCATGCAAGTATCTGCCTTTGCTCAGTGTGGTTAGAAGGACAGGTTGACTTGCCTTTGTCCCACATCATGTGTTGAATGAAATGCAGAGCCATCAGAGTGTTATAAAATGCAAGTAATGATAGATATTAAAACCATCTTTGCGCTTGGGGCAATGACGCAGCTAGTGAGGTTCTAACCGAGGCGCGTCTATTGCTGGTTGAAAACTATTTCCAAACCCCCTCTTGGGCCTGGGTTCAGCCTAGGCCTTCGAGAATTTCTGGAAGGGCTCCCTTACGGGTAAAGCCCTACAATTCCTAGTTTAAATCTTCGATTTGTCAAAGCCCATTTTGCTTTATAGGATATTGTGCTTTGGAACAAAAGGTGAAGTCGCTGCTGTTGCTCCCTCTTGCCACTTGCGGTAGAGAAGAAATCCCCTTGCTTCTGATACGTGATTTGTTGTGAAGTTTTTTTTCTTGGGTGTTGCTTGGACCTTTTACCTCTTGTATATGGGCTTTTTCTTAACGGACTGAAGAGTTTAGTTAGTTTGGAAGACTAATAATGACAGGAAAAAAGGGAAGAGGTTTAGTGGGATAAGACTTATATGTGGCTTGTTACAAACGTTCGATTTTAGTTTAAGTAATGTTCTTCACGAAAAAATAAATTCCTTCACCAAAAAAAAAGTTTAGGTAATGTTCTTAATAAAAAAAAAAAAATGTCAACAATGAATTAATTGAATAACTTGGGCTAAGGATGACTTTACGGGCTTAAAGGTGGGTGTTGTTTTTTACATCACAATTTTTTTTAAAACATTTGAATATCCCTAAAATATCCTCAATTATTTTAATACATCCCATAATCTATATTTCATAAATACATCACTTCTCTCCCCACTTTTTCCTCTTTCCCTCTTCTCTGTCCTCACCCTCACCAAACCCTCGACCCTAGCTCCTTGTTGTTTTTTTGTTCAACGCTTACCATAGTTTGATATGAATTGGATGTTCTAATTTTATGGTCTCTTCCAAATGCAAGTAGTAATGTTAAAACCACTAAGTGATGAACACCATTGATAGGCACTGTATTAGATTCAAATGCCATGGATTTAGCTGAAGTTGATATTTCTCTTCCTATGGTTGTCTATTTTTCTCGTGAAAAACGGCCTGGATATGATCACAACAAGAAGGCTGGGGACATGAATGCCCAGGTTCGAGCCTCAGCCATTATGTCCAATGGCCCTTTTATACTTAATCTTGACTGTGACCATTACATGTATAACTCCCAGGCATTGAGGGAAGGTATGAGCTTCACGATGGATCACGGTGGAGACAAGATATGCTATTTTCAATTCCCTCAAAGGTTTGAAGGAATCGACCCTTCTAATCGCCTCTGCCCATTGATGTCAATATGTGGGCTCTCGATGGGATTCAAGGTCCCGTATATGTTGGCACGGGATGTCTAATTAGAAATTAGAAGGACTGCACTACGTGGCTTTGATCCACCAAGGGTGAATGAGGAAACAAGGCTGCCACTGTTAAAATGAAAGAGAGGGGAAGAATGGGTGGAGATGAGGAGGAAGAAGAGGAAAAAAGGAAGAAGAGGGGAGGGAGGATAAGTTATGAGATATATTAAGATAATTGATGATATTTTAGGAATATTTAAATGTTTTTTTTTAAAATTTGTGGTGTATGAAAAAAAATTGTGGTGTAAAAAACAACACCCCCTAAAGGTTGGTATTGTCGTTTTTTTTAGACAAATAGGTATATCTCTAATAAAAAGTGATACAAATAAAGAAATTCAAAATTGTGAAAAAGAGAGTAAGTTATGGGCTAGTTGGAGAGTAGACTTAATTTTTGTTGATCTTTTTAGTTGGCTAGTTTGTTTTGCTCAATGGTATAATGTATGTTTGTCATGCTTATTTTGCTCTATAATATTATTTATCTTCTTAGAAATGTCATTACACGATTATATATCTTTAATGTGTCTTAAAATAAAAACGTTAACTTAGTTTTGATTAAATAAAGCTTTTGTCAAAAAAAATTTCATTTCATTCGCGTTATGACTATTAATACTGACTCTATAGTAGTAAACTTTCTTCAGTGTTGATGATGGTCATTGGGATTTATCACATAACTTGATGTTATCTTCAATTCCAGCCAAAAGTGGATTTGTTTTCAAGAGAATCTTTTTAATGTTTTCTTAAAAATAATGGAAATCAATATGTTAATTTCATTTGGACCGAATAATTTTTCAAAAAAAAACCCTACTATAATCTTTTTAATGTTTTTTTTTAATAAATATGTTAATTTCACTTTAACCAAATAAAGTTAGGGGGAGTTTGGATAAATAATTTAATTAAGTGCTTATTAAATAAATATTTTTTCAAATAATCTAAAAACAACTTATTTTCATAAGCTTTCGTGACAAGCTTATTGAAATAAGCTAAAAAGAACTTATATAGAAATATTATAAATTATTTTCATAAGTTATTTGTATAAATTTATTCTCATAAGCTATTCTTATAAGTACTTTATAAGTTTTTCCAAACACATCATTAGTCTATGTTTGTCTTGACAATTTCATATTTTTTTTTAAAGTTTGGTTTAATTTTGTTCGACACTCTGTTGTTTTAAAAATTATGTTGGTCTAAGAGGTGTAAATGAATCTACAATATAAACTCAAGGGAGGTAGATATAATTTCTAAGACAAAAGTGTTGTTGAGTGTAATTAAGTTAAATATTAAAAAAGCATAATGTAATTTTCTTTATATCTATTTGGTTAAGCTAGGGTTTTGGTCCGTATATGTGATGTTGATTTTGACTTCAATCCCTATACGTAAAAAATTTGGAAATGAGTCCCCATATGTGTAAATGTTAGTAAATTCAATCCCTATATGTGCAAACATTAGCAAATTTGTCTTTATCGTCAGCAAATTGATTCTTATATTTGTCATAAATTTTTTATTTGGTTCTTAAACTTGAAAAAAAAATTAAATCGACTAATATTATTAAATATATTAATTTAATACAAACTTACTTTTTTGTTTCCTTAACTAGTGTCCTATAAAAAGGATGAAGATCTTCTATCCCATTTTAATATATCACACTCTGTCCCCATCAATAATATTTTTTTATATAAGTGGAATTTTTTATAATTTAAAAAAAATATGATATGTGACACAATATTATTAATGGAGATAAAATATGATATATTAAAATAGAACCGCAGATTCTCATCCCAAAACGTGCCAGGCTATTTATGCCTGCACGATGGGAAATTGGTAAAAGGAACAGAAACCCATTTCCTGAAACCTTCGGTGGTAATAATAAAATATATTACTGGACAAAAGAATATTTATATTTCACAGGAAATGATCACTGCCTTCCAATTTCAACTCGTGGAAAACACTAATATTTTTTTTTCTTGACTAAAGAAAACACTAATATTAGTAATACACTTTATGTTATTTTTTAATGCACATTTTATTGTTAGTGAAATTTATATCAAATTCACTAAATCACATTGATTGATTTCTTATTTAATAGATCCCATGTAAATTCCGCTTAATAATTAAGAAAAAGATCTTACTAATCAATACCTTTAAGAAATCAAAAAGGGGTAAGTCTGTGTTGAAAACTAACACTTTGGGTGCGTTTGGGTATACAACTTATTTAAGCGCTTATGCAATAAGTTCTTTTTTAAATAAGCTAAAAACAACTTATTTTCATAAACTTCTCTAACAAGCTTATAGAAATAAGCTAAAAACAGCTTATGGAAGGATCATAAACTATTTTCATAAACTATATATATAAGTTTAATTCCATAAGCTATTCTCATAAGCTCTCCATAAGCTCTTCCAAATGCATCCTTTGTTTGGTTGTAGAAGAGAAAGTGAGAGGAAAGATAGGGGAAGAAAAGAAAATGAGTAGAAAATGATAGGATTGTTTAGTTATTTGGTATGAGAGAAAATGGAAAGAAAGAAAACTAAAAATTTTCTCTCCTCTTGTTTGATTGAGTAGAAAGTGAGAGGAAAGAAAAAACATATTTGTGAAATGACATAAATATTCCCACATAATAATATTTAAATAAATAAAAGAATGAGTTTTTTGGTATTTTCACCCAAAAAAATGATTAGTCCCTTGGTTTACGTGTTTTCCTCCCAAATATGGAGAAAAAAATTGAAGTGGACCCCACATATTTTTTTTTCCTTCCCTCCACTTTCCTTCCAATCCAAACAAGGAAAAAGTCATTTTTCCTTTCTCTTTCTTTCCTTCCCTTTTCTTTCCCTCCTTTTTCCTTCCTACCAAACAAAGTGTAAACACAACACTTATCAATATATTTAAGAGTTTAATTGGTATGCACTGTCATTATAAAGTTTTTTACACGGTTAATCAATCAGAAATCATGATATGAATGAATTTTAAGATAGTTAAGATAAAAGTTAAACATTTTTATTGATGTATCGATTTCTAATTGATTGACATTGATCGCAATCAAATCCTATATTAGATACATCATTTTTAATACAAATTTTTTATTCCTTAATTAATTAATATGTGGTTGGTCTGAGTGGTAACGAGCTCAGGCCCCTTAAGCAAGTGGTCGGGGGTTCGATTCCTGATTCTTGTATATGGAGAAAACCTGGTTGGGAGGGGGCAACCCTTAAGTGTTATCCAGGTCCCCCGACGGAAATTAATCACTGTTTACGACAGTGAATACTTCGTACCAATTACATGGTTATCCAAAAAAAAAACAATAGTCAGCATTCTCCTTCAGAAAATACTCCATCCGTCCCAATGTATATGTCATATTTGGTTAAATCACATAGTTTAAGAAAAAACAATAAATGAAAGAAAAAGAGTGATAATTTTATCAAATTAACCTTATTAATCATTAGTGTATTAACTATTGTCATAAATGTAAAGTGAAGTATTTAAGGGTACAATTGATAAAAAACATTTAATATTACATTGAAAATAGAAAAATAACATATATTTTGGGACTTTTTTTTTTAAATGTGATATATATAATAGAACGGAAAGAATAATAGCGTTTTAAAAGAGTATTGATCCCGTGGTCGGTAGAAAATATACTGTTGTCAGTAGGGGTGGCAAAATGGGTTGGGCCTGACGGGCCAACCCGTTTAACCCGCCTATTTTGGCCGGTTGGGTGAGGATTATCAACCCACCAATTCGTTTTGACCCGTCTCGCTTAACCCACCAAGAAGGCGGGTCAGAGGCGGGGCGAGTTGGCGAACCCGTCTATTCTAAATTAAATATATATATATATATATATATATATATATATATATATATATATATATATATATATATATATATATATATATTTATTATTTTATTTTTTTAATAGTTTGAGATAGGGCAGGACGGATTGACCTGCCAACCCGCCAACCCATTTTCGTTTTTTATGCTTAATTTTCTATATTTTATAATTATTTTCAATTTTTTATTATTTTTTTATGGGTCAACCTACCAACCCGTCAACCCATTTTTATAATTTTTTTCTTTTGACGGGCCAACCCATCAACCCGCCAACCCACCACTAAACTGGATGGGTTAGGAGATCTAACCCATTTTGTTAAAGTGGATCAACTCGCCCCACCCCATTTCAAGCGGATCAATGATGGGACAGAAAAGATTGGGATGGATTGACCTATTTTACCATCCTAGTTTGCGAGCCAGTCTTTTCACGATGGAGCTTAGCAAACGCGTAGTTATTAGGACTAATTACGGTCAACATATATACACCACACGCGTCCCACACCAACAGCAAAATTCTTGTTTGACCAGCGAGGCACGTTATATGTATGGATATGGATCTTCTCTCCCATTTTGATATATGATATTTTATTTTTATTAATAATATCTTATCATATACTTTTCTTCAATTTATTTTATTTATCCAATTTGAAATATAACATTATTTCAAATTACTTATCCTTTTAAAAAATCAAGAAGTATTAATTATTTTATTTCCAAAAATACCCCTTTGTATCTCAACAAATCTATATTAATGAGTTTTTTATCAAGAAGTATAATGGTTTATGAGTAATTATAACTACCCAAACGTACAATTTAAACAAAGATATTTTAGTGAAAAGGTGTCATTTTATTATAAAAATGAGTGAACTTAATTATTTTCTTAAAAGGTCTGTACATAATCAAATGAAATAAGTAAAATGAGATCGAGGGAGTTTCATATATTTATAAATGGTTTACATTTACTTAGAGGCTGTTTGGTAAAATTAGCTGTTAGCGGATAAGCTAGCTGATAGCAGATGAGGTAGCTGATAGCGGATAGCGGATAAGCTAGCTTATTTTCTGTGGAAGTGTTTGGTAAAACTAGCGGTTGAACTAGCTGAAAAATATAAAATGACATAAAAGGACATCTTCATTAATGATTTTACATAAAAGAGAGAGAAGAGAATAAAGGTAGAATTAAATGAAGATAATAAGGATAAAAGTGGAAAGAAAAATGAAACTCTATAAGCTATAAGCTCAAACGCTACTTCAAGTAGCGTCTGGAAAAAACGCTATAAGCTTGTGAAAAAACGCTACAAGCTCGTAACAGAGGCGCTTATCAAACGGGGCTACTTTCTCATCCGCTATAAGCTATCCGCTATAAGCTCATAGGAGTGCCTTGCCAAACAGGCTCTTAATTACTTTCTAATCTTTGATTATTTAGCCATGGTTATTTCCAAAGCAAAAGTCTTTTGTTCAAAATTTATAAAATAGATGTAAAAAGTTGTAGGAAGAAAAAGAGTGAGATTATTTTCCTTCTATGTACGTATTAGATGTGTTCGCGGATTGGATTGGATCGGTTTTGAGCCAAAAAATCATTCGATTCAAAGATGAAAATAACTTGCGGTTTAGATTGGATCGGTTTGCTTCCTTAAAAAAAATCTTATCCAATCCAATCCAGTCAAATGCGATTTGGATTGGATGGGATTGGATAATTCGGTTTTTACCGATACATCATTACATAGTTATATTAAGCCGAAAACCAACATTAAACCTATATATACTAGAATTAATGTAATTCTAATTCCTAAGTACATGTATGAAATCTTTTAATACATAAATAACTATTGATTCCTTGGTACATGAATAACTATACAAATTTTAATACATCTAATATTTGACAATTCCAACAAAAATATTAAAGAGAATAAGAGTGTTCGTTCATAAAAGTATGAAAAACAATGTTTAAGTATAGTGCTATAATTTAAAAAATAATAGTATATGTATATAGTAGGTTGGTTTGGATTGGATTGGATCGGTTTTCATTAGGGGATCCGAAATCTAATCCAATCCAATCCAATCCAATGAAAAAAAGCGATTTTTATGGTTTTCGATTTTTTCGGTTTTCGGTTTGTTCGATTTTCGGTTTTTCAGTTCGATTTTTACGGTTTGAATTGATTTGGATCGGTTGATGAACACCCCTAATACGTATAGTGGAAAAAACTAGATAGCAGCGGTATAGTTTTCATATGTCATAATTTGAACGCAGGGTTCCTTTTGTGTAATATGAACAGTAGTCACGTGACTCACGTGTATGCGTGTTTATTATTTCCGGTGAAACTTCCTAGAGAAATTCACCAACTGAATCTTGGAGGTGTCACTACCGACACTACTATAAATTTGAATTGAATTACAGAAACGTACACCAGCATTGCTAAAGCACCATTCAAAACTTGAGGAGATGGGTCTCTCTTCCCGTTACCAATTTCTTATAGTGCTTGCTCTAATCGTGTGCACCATTTTCTTGCAATTGATGCAAGTTAATGCAGGTTTGTTTCCCTTCACATAAGAAAAGACACACACGTACGCTTATTTATATATATATATATATATATATAGAAGAAGCAATCATCTTTACAATCATACTATATATTATTTAATAATATCCATCACTTACAAAAAAAATTATGTTTTCTTTTCTTTTTAAATAAAAAGGAAAATAGTAAGGTAAGATTGATCAGTTAGGTGCAATTCCTCAGATATTTTAGATGTTATTTTTTAATATATATAAGTCATGTATGAAATTAAATTTTTCCTTTGATAAAATACCCACACTCAAGTTCCATAACTTTGGATCCGCTAACCTGATAATGATTTTATCGCTTTTCTGACACATTAATTAATTGGCTTTGTTAAATTAATGCTGATATAATATATATTGAGACATTTCAAATTTACTGGTATAGATATATATGTATGTATGTAATGTAATCAACATACTAGTAGGTGCTAAATCTCAATAGTGTTTTTTTATTATGTGCAAACTTGCATATATTAAGAAATCAATATATAGAAAGTTTTATGGAAAATCACACTTTTAACTTTTCAATATATTGAATGTAACATTTTTCAATAAAGAACTACTATTATTGATTTCTTAATAGGTGCAAGTTTACACATGATAAAAAATCAATTTCAATAATATGTAAGAATTAAAGCTTTTTGTTGACTAATGAAACACATAATGTTAGAGTAAATACTCAATTTGGTCCCTGAAATTCTAGTGTCATATCAACTTAATCCCCTATATTATCAATATTCTAAAATGATCCCTGAAATTGCAGAAAGTTAATCAGATTCGTCCCTTCGTTGATATTTGCATAGACTATAATGACATTAAGTTGATAGTGTCAGAGATGCATTTGAAACTAAGTGAATAATATCAGGGATGCATTTGCTACATTTGGTAATTCCAAGGATCATTTTGAAATATTGATAATATGGGGGACTAAATTGATACGACACTATAATTTCAGGAATCAAATTATATATTTACTCCATAATGTTATTTAGCAAGGTTGCAGAATAGGAGAAGTGGCCGCTACCCAAACCCACCTCCTGCACCCGAGGTAGGGACTAGTGTTCGCCATTTTTAAGGCTACAGCGTGTGGCGCACACAGCATATTCAATTTGTATCAGTTGCGGAGGCGCGGAGCTAAACAATGAAACACGAGTAGTTGAGAAGGCCATGTTCATACTCCTGCTTTGTGTTGTTAGAATTTAATTATTTATTTAATTGAGTCAGTTGTTTAGTGACCTGGTGTTTAGGAGTTTGTTGTTGTACCTTGCAGTTTTGCGTTTTCTGGTTTAATCAGCAGATTTAGTGGCTTGTTTATATGGTATTTAGGAATTGTTGAGTTATGGAGAATATGCTGGATATGGGTCCTATTCTTTCGGAATTTCAGTAGTGTACTTTGCCCATTTAAAGGCCGCAAACATTCTGAATAAAGTCGGCATATCTTTAATTAACTATCACTTTGTAAACTTGAATTCTTGATCAATAAAGACAACTAGTTACTTACTATGCACCAAAAAAAAAAAAAAAAAACTAGTTACTTTATCACATATACGAACTCTCTTCAATATTGAATTCATAAGGAAACTGTCTGCTACAGTACCTTGGGGAAATTGCATAAAATCTTATCCTTAAAAATAGTTTTATCATTATGCAAAGTATTGACGTACAATTTATTTTAATAAGTTTCAATGATGAGATTCACAGCTACAGTACATCTTTAAGTGTAAGGAGGTTTTGGTTGATTTGATGTAATTTGACCAATCGAATCAAAACAATTAAATTAGTTTAGTGTAGTTTGGTTCATTGGGTCTAATAGGGTAAATCCCGATTATACCTAGTATCCATGGGTTCGAACTTCGATTTTAGTATTTCCAAACTCGATGGCCCAATAACTCGCCTAAACCAATCTGATTAATCTTTTTAATAATTTGTACGTATAAAAGTTGTGCGTTTTGGACTTTTACAGAACTCGCAAATGATTTAGGACATTCTTCCCTAATTTTCTTCACTTCTCTTTTTGTCCTTCGTCACACTAGATCACCCTCAACCATAGTCCTTTGTCGTTCCTTCTTGTGTCGCTGACAACTTCGATTTCTATTTTGTGTTGACTTTATGAAACTTGACAAGTTGTTAATTGTTATGTTGATTTTGCATTTGTGTTTATCCTCGTTTAGAGGTTGGACTAATATGAATTCTTATGATTATATATATTAGAGTTTAATTTTGATATATTGTCAGTGTAAAATTTTTATACTGTCAACCAATCACAAATCATACCATGTGTGACTAGAGCTGTCAAAATAAGTTTGACCGTGTGAGCCAACCCGACTCACCGATGGGTTGGATTGGAAAAAACAAACTCACTTTTATCCCGGACTATTTTCACCCTACTCACTTAATCCGGTGGTTAAACCCACTTTTGTTTCCTTTTTTTTTTTTTTATCGTATACCTTATGAGTTTGTAGAGTGGAGTAACGATCCAAATGTCCAAACCAAAAGTAAGACTAAATGTGAACAGTGAAGTGTGAACATTGAATCCTATTAGGCATCTGTCTCCCTCATTCCCCATCCCTTGCTATAACATGACCTCTCGTTCTCCTTGCTCCCAGGGGCCAGAAGTGGAATTTAGACAAAAAGAAAGAAAAACAAACACATCTACAAGTTGTTGATCTCCCTTTAGTTTTGCTTGGAAATTAATGCTTTCAAGAAGTCATTATGTGTGTTAGATGAATCAAATTGTAGAAGGGCAAAACCAACTGTAATAATTCCACCCAACCACTCGTATCTAGCGTACAATAAAATGGAACTTAAAAGCAACTGATGAAAAGGTTTTAACATATATTAGATACTTAAAAGCAACTGAGACCAACCTCCATCTCTCATTCCCTCTTCTATTGTATTTTTTTTTTTTTTTTAGGTATATTTCCAATTTTTGAATTTTTATGAATATTTTATTTTTATGGGATGATCACTTTAGCTTTTAAAATCGAAATATCCTTTCAAGCTTGATAGCTTCAAATGAAGTTATCCTCAAACATAGCCAACAAATTATTTGAAAAGTGATCAAGCATCCAAAAGCATTAAATATAGCAATTACCACATCAACAAATGAAAAATATTCATAGAATAACTCAATCAAAGTTAAAATATCTCAAAACAAATTACATCTTCTTCCTAGCAAAAACAATGACAAAAACGCTAGGATTTGGATTTCATCAATATATATGAGTCAGGGGTTTTCATTGAACAAGTTTCCATTTATCGATAACTTAATCATCCTAATCCTAAACGGCTTGAAGTAGCTTGAATTCCCTAATGCAATTAATCCCTACTTCTTTAAGTAGTAATCAATCCCATTAAACCCTATCAATCACCCTAATTCCTTAGGTCTAATTAACAAAATAGATTATTAAGCTTTGTGGAATTTCTTAACACACCTCATCAATCAAATAATATATTCTTGGATTACCCAACCAAGGATAATGACTACAAGAGGCAATTAGTTCGTTAATCGCTATCCCTAGCATATCAATCAACCCTCAAAAGAAGAGAATGAAAGCTAATCATTCAAATGTCATTAAAAACACTAATTATTATATCAAATGAACCAATTTGTTCATAAAATAACTAGGAATCAACAAAAATTCATCAATAAGATGATTATATCAAAAGTCTAGCTAAAAAGGAGTTTAACTAAACATGATTAGAAACCTAAAACAAAGAAAAATAGAAAGGATTAAGAAGAAAATCCATGAAGATGAAGAGGGGTGAGCAAGAAGACCCATCCTTCCTCCTCCTCCATTCTTCGAGGAGATAAAGAACTAAGGCTCAAAAAGGGCAAAATTGGCCTAGGGCTGACCCAAAGACCCCTCCTAAATGTGAAAATCACGTTTTTGTATAAAACATAGGTTGTTGCTAGCACTGGGTGCCCATTGGCCAACATTGGGTGCTGGCTATAGAGAGAACAACATTTGGGAACAACAAATGATGTCGGCGTTGGCATCCTGATGCTCAGCCCTGGCTTCTTGACGTTCAACTCCAGGCGTCCAAATAGCACTTGACTTTTTCTTCTTCCGACGCTCAACGCTATGAACGCAACGCCCAACGCTAGTCTTCCAACACCTCTTCCACTCTTTTCTTGTCATTTTCTTCAACCCCTCATGCTCGTTCTCCTTATTTATTCATTGCATAAAAATAGAGCACAAAGATTAATATTAAGCAAGGCCTAAAAAGCGATAATTTTACTTGAATATAACAAAACAACTACAAATTGAAAGGAAACACTAAACTAATGAAACTTAGGGATAAACATCATCAAAAGGCTATCAAAGGAGTAATAAACCATTCAAAAGCACCACGAGTAATAGATAAACTAACATATCATCAAAATGTTAACTAAAGCACTACCAAGATGGAAGTTTTGAGCTTGTTGTGTGATTGCCGGATTGGTGGTTATCTCCAAATAGTCGTGAGAGGGAAATTTGTTGGGTTTGAGCTAATTTCCTATGTGGAGAAAGGCCCAAAATTGCAGGCCCAAAATTGCAAGCCCATTGTGTGTCTCACTTACTAAGGGGAGCACGATTAGGTTAGGGTTAAGTTAAGTAAGAGGGAATAACAAGTGATTACAAGCCATAGAGAGAGAAGAAGAAAAACCAGATCAGAAAAATTTGGTTCATTTTCTTACAAGACAGTCTTGATCAAATTGTGGTTGGAGAGTCATTTATGGTCCACTCCGATCGAGCTGAAATTTGGACAGAAGGTTTATGACATCTTGTTTGCATGGTTTTGTGAACTTGATTGTGACCATTTGTACCTTGATTTGATCATAGCAGGGCTTGGTTTACTGGTCTTGATCAGGACTCGTGGTTTTTATCCTTGATTTTAAGGGGGTTTCTACGTTAAAAAATCTTGATGTCATATTGTTATTTGTGGTGTTCATTTTCTACCATATATTTGTTTAGTTGCTCGTAACACATCCTGCAAGTGGGAATAAGTTGCTGCCAATATCCCCAATAGAAAAATCCCAAACAATGATTTATTTTGAGAAGTAATCAAGACTCAAAGATTGATCATTGAATATTATGTATGTTTTAGCTCATTGTATGTAACGAAGAGGCAAATACTTTTATTTTGTTTTGTAATGAAGTTAGGAAAAGTAGAAATGCTTACATATGTCAACAAGATTTGCATAAAAATAATATATTATCACAATGCAATTTTGGAATTCCTAAACTAAATTGCAAACTCCCAAACATGGGACTCCTCAAAGTACAATATCAGACTTCAAAGTTACGGGAATGATCTTACCCTATATTAATTTAGAATTGCAAATCCATAAATACTTTTGTTATTGTTTTTCAATAAGAAAAATATATGTGTAACCGTTCATCAATAAAAATATTTTCCCTTCGTTTCATTTTACTTGTCTCATTTAGAATATTGTATTGTCTCAAATTACTTGTCCCTTTAAAAAAATCAAAAAGTATTAATTACTTTTTTTCTCAAAAATGTCTCATGTCTCAACCAATTTATATTAATGAGTTTTTTTACCAAAGAGTGTAGTGGTTGATGGGTAATTGCAGCTATCCAACCGTACAATTTAAATAGGGGTATTTTAGTCAAAGAGTGACATTTTATTATAAAAATTAGTTAACTTAATCATTTTCTTAAGAGATGTGCATAACTAAATGAGACAAGTAAAATAAGATGGATAGAATAATATATATAGTAGTCATTACATAGGTATTCTTTTCATTGAAAAACAGTATTAAAAGTATTTATTCACAATTTTATCCTATAACTTATCCATTCTACCACCGGTCTCTACAAATATATAAATCAATCCAAAGCACTACTACAAAGGCTTGAATTCAAAACTCAAGAACAGCATTTAAATGATAAGAGAAAAAGAAACCTATCCTAAATCAAGCCCCTCAACTAATAATTTTTTGTTTACAATACTTGAGATTAAATTCGATTTTCGTTATGGGAGATAGTTAGGGATGGCAAGTGGGTCAGCTCGTCCCGCCCCACCATTAACCCATCCCAAACGGGGCGGGGCGGGCCAACCCCTTTTAGTCGTATAGTTTGAACCCCCAATCCAACCCACATGGTGGGTTGGACCACTATTAAAAAAAAAAATCATATATCATTTCTTTTCTTTTTTGGCAATGTTCGTAGCCTTTCTTAAATTATTATTAAAAAATTGAAATAATCTTATCTTATGCCATACAATTATTGTTACAAACGTAAAGACATTATTTTTTTGGTATGAAATAATTATAAGTAACAATTAAATTTAATTAAATAATTAATAATCTAATAATAATTTTTTTCTTTTTTAATCTGACGGGTTGGCTGCCAACCTGTCACTAACCTGTCTTTGGGTGGGTTAAACGGGACGGGTCAAAGTGGGTTAGTGGGTTGAGGACCCTAACCCATCCCGCCAAATTTTGGCAGGTTGACCCGCGAGTCACAACCCACTTTGCAACCCCCAGAGATAGCTACATGCTGTTGTATAACTCATACCAATAAAATTAGAATAAAAATTATAATTAAAATCAAGCATCAAAGCTATTAAGCAGCATGGTTTTCTGTTGATCCATGTTACTCTATCCTATAGTTACTCTCTTGGGTTGTGTTTTTCTTAAGCAGACCCTCGTGCGTGAGCGGATGGCCAACCCAAAGGGACAAGAACTTCATAACACCTGTATTGCGTTAATAACCAGCCAATTCAAGCTGTACGTAATTATGCAAGGTAAGCGCAATTACCAAAGTTCAGCACGTGCATGAGCTTAGTTTAATTCCCTTGCATTGCAGCAATGTACTAGTATGTACTACGTATGTGAGGACGAAGATTAATAAAACGAAAGGAATATGGGAGAAGCGCAAGTAAAGGGTAAAAGAAAACAATATTCTCATTCATATAGAAGTTAAAGGAAAGCGTTTGTCACTATATTTTAGAAGTATATAAGTATATTTTGATTATGGGGAACACTTAACCCACTATTCAAGGTTTAATTATGTAAAACTCTATTGTCCTTAATTAAACCAATTATCAACAATCTTACCAAGTGACGTGTCTTGGTATGTGAAGTAAAGATAACATTCCGTATTAGATCACTTTCAATTGTTTGAATTTGTTTACTACAAAAACAATCTGTGCAATATTTTTGGTACATATTGATTGTTCTTTTTAATTGTAAGGTCAATGCCTTTCTCATTATACCTGAATTTCTCAAATCACAAGTTGCACTAAAATTCCTATGATTTTTTTTGTTTTTCATAGTATTCTTCTATTTGATAAGTGAAAAATTAATATCATACGATGATCAGATTGATGATCAGATTGAAGGATAAAGTTTTTTTTTAAAGTGAACAAAAATGTAAAATGAGAAAGTAAGAGTGTTTTCATTTTTGATTAGTTAAAGTGAGTTAGGTTCTTAATTCACTTTAATTAATCAAGAGTGAAAACATTTTTGCTTTCTCACTCCGGAGGAACTTAATCCCATATAAACCCTTCTTTACTGTATTTTTATATACACATAAATCAAGATATCCAACCCCAACCATTTTGCACGGAATTAAATAAAATCTATAAAATTTCCTGTCATTTGCATACTCCATTGCATAAATGATCATTATGAGACACTCCATCTGATCCCTATTATAAAAAGCAAAAAGATATTTTTTCTTGATCTTATTTATAAGAAACATAGACCTATTTTTAAATATATTTAATGTTAAATTTTAATTATACTCTTATTTATTATGAGAGAGAATATTAAAAATAATTAAGTTAATAAATTAAAAATATCCGTATGAATGTTACTTTTTGAACGTCAGTCGTATCAGAGTTGACTGGAGTTTTAAATGATGAAAGTGCTAACAAAGAAGGCTATTATATACAAGTCACAATCATGGAATTAGAGACATAAAAGCGTTTCTCTTCTCCTAAACAATCCTCCATAATGAAAATGATATGCTTTGATCATGTTGCATAAATTACTCCATGACATTTTATGATAAATCATCTAATAAATACCTTTTCATTCGGGCTCCTTAGTACTTTAGGTAATGTCAATCAAAAAACTCACCTATTAATGAAATAAAATAACGATATAATAAAAGAGGGATATAGAAAACCAGAATTTTCAGCTTTGAAAAATGAAAATGAAGCCCGTATCCGGTATCCCTAAATATAAGCCAAAGGTTGAACTGTTGAAGTGATCCTTGGTCACTTTACTTCTTTAGACATCTGGTTTGGTTTTATTTTATATATTTCATATTTCATTTCACTTCTTTTGATCCTTGAAACTTGTCATTGAATACTTTGGCAAAAGTAGGATGCTAGCAAAGCAAAGTACAGCCCCAACCAGTTTTGGCCAACTCGGCCTCTGTTCCCGAAGAGGTATCCCATTTTGATTGCTTTACACCATAATAATAAATTAATAATATTTATATACTTAAGATAGCATATACCTTATTTGGCATATTTATCATATTGGCACATTACATTTATTTTACCTCAAAATATGATATATTTCGGTATCTACCTATATTCAAATTGGCATTCTGTATCAAGATGTGGTTGATTCGAGAGATACGGGATTCAGACACTTTAAGTAGGTGATAGGGGGTCCGAATCCGAGCTCATGTATGGAGAAAATCTTATTAGAAGGAAAGAATCCACCTTATATACCTAACATGTTCCCTGACGGAAACTAATCACTGTTAACAGTGGTGGATATTCTGTACCTATAACATGGTTCTCGAAAAAAAAAAAAAAATTGGCATACTTAATCTCAATCAGGTTAGGTGTCATATTTACTGACTTAATCTCAATCAGGTTAGGTGTCATATTTACTGATAATTAAAAAAATCTTTTCCAATGATAATATAAAAACAACAATCTCATTAATCTGAACACTTACCATAGGATGCTCATCTAATCCTTCTCAGGCTCTCACACGCTGCCATATAGTACATTCGTTCCACCTTAAAATACTATATATGCATATGAATAAATAACTCAATATATGTACTAGTGGTAGAAAAAAAAAATCATTTTTCCAAAAACAAGTCACAAAATGGAATGGAATAAAGCCCCAATCCTATCAACCTATATATAAGAAGAATATATTACCTTCCACTAATTCTCCTGTGTTTGTATGTATTGATCAGTCTCCACCAAAAGGGCAAGCTTCAAACTTAAGCACCTATATGCATGATGGATCCACCTTTGGTGCCATCCCTCTCCATTGCCACCACCCCACAAAACCACCCTGACTCAGTGGAGTCCTCTCCCACGTGTCACATAGTTGAAACGTGGCCTGATCATCATGACTACCCCCTCCCCCATGTCCCCAATGCCAAGCTCCGCCTCATGTGCAGCTACGGCGGTCACATCATGCCACGTCACCACGACAAGTCCCTCGCCTACGTTGGCGGCGAAACCCGCATCGTGGCGGTGGACCGCCTCTCTTCCCTGAAAGACCTCTGTGCTCGCTTGTCACACTCCCTCCTCCATGGAAGACCCTTCACCCTAAAGTACCAGCTACCCAATGAAGACCTTGACAACCTTATCACTGTCACCACCGACGAAGATCTCGACAACATGATCGAAGAGCACGATCGTTTATCATCTTCAAAACTTTCTTCTTCTTCTTCTCCTTCTTCACGTCTTAGGATGTTCCTCTTCTTCTCCAAGCCTGACACTTCTGTTTCCATGAGTGCACTTTCACTCCTTGATGATGCAAAGTCAGAGACGTGGTTCGTGGACGCTCTCAACAACTCAGGGATGATTCTCCAACGTGGCGTTTCTGATTCTGCTGCAGCAGAATGTCTCGTGAACCTTGATGGGGTTCATGAAAGCATTAACGATTTGGAAGCTCAGGTTGTTGAGACTACTACTACTACTACTAGTACTGTGGTTGTTGATAGCAGCAACAAGGAGATTAAGCATGACGAGGTGCATTCAGTGCCTCATGATGACTCGCCTATGGTGGAGAATAATTCATTGTATGGTTCCTCTTCTTCAGCATCTTCGATGGCTAACCTACCTCCTATAAGGGTCCATGTTAATGAGAATGGTACTAGTGGGATTCAGCAAGAGCAAAGGCTTGTGATGGAGGAGCCGTTTGCACAGATGAGTACTTTTGGTGCAAGTAATGGGGTGAAGCATTTGTTAGATGATGGGTATGCTATGTCTTCTGCTGCTCCTATGGTTACTAGTAATACTGATAATTATGTGAATCGGGTTGTATCTGATGATGATAGATCAGATCATCATCATGGGGTACCTGCTGGATATAGGAAGCCTCCTTTACCATTGCAGCTTGTGCAACCAAGGACAAGTGGTGGTGGTTTTAGTTTGCCTTCTCCAGATTCAGTTGCAAGGTACGTATTCATCCTTCTGTGTAAAACTTTTTATTTTATTTTATTTGGAGATTCAATTTGTATACTAATTTTTACACTAATCAATAATGTAGTGATTAATTTAGAGAATAGACTTTTTGCACGTTATTTAATCTACAGCCTTTTACAGCTGGATAAATATCTTGTGTCCCATTTTGATTTACTACATCCGATCCCTATCAATAATATTGCTTGGTATTGCTCATTGAAATTTATTGTAATTTAAAAAAGATAGAATATATGACAAGATATTATTGGTGGGGACATGATATGATACATTAAAATGAGACAACAAATCCTGATCTATGGATGAAGATCTTCTGTCCCACTATCCTGTCATATTTTTTGTCTCCCACCAATGATAATTTGTCAATTAATAAAATAAAATTATAACTTATTAATACTTATGTACATCCTCAGCTTTAAATTGATAGAAAACACCGCTATACTATATTTTGGGATAAAGGATTTTGTTCCCCATCTATACACCTATATATATTTGTTCGAGAAAAGAGAGAGAATATATTGGAAATTGTGTTTTTCTTATTTTATTATATAAAAAAAAGTGGTGTAAAAATTGTGCAATAAAAATGGTGTTCAAATTTAGAAAAAAATCATCTACATTCATTAACAAAGTACAAATTTGTGTTATTATTAACGGATGAAGATCTTGTGTCCCAATTTTCTGTCATATTTTCTGTCCCTCACTAATAACAATTTGACATTTAAGAAAACAAAATCACAACTCATTAATATTTATGCTCATTCCCAACATTGGATTGATGGGAGACACCGAGACACCATTTTTTGGGACAACAGATTTTTATTCATTATTAACATATATTTGTTGATTAACGGGTTACCTGATTATAAATGAAAGCACTAATATATCGCTAATTAACTAATCAATACATGCATGAATCTATATATCATTAACCGACATAAAAAAAGGCAGGGGATTCAAATAACATTGTTGATATTGTTTTCACACGGAAAATTATTTTTGCACACTTTTTCTCATTGTTTTTCTTACACTTTTACTTGCTTGGAAAAAAAATGGAGAAAAAATATGCATTGAGAAATGTATTTTTCTTGTTTTATTTAAAAACAACATTGTTTGGGTGATGATAAAATGCAATAACAATGTTGTGATAAATTTGTTGTTTTCACACTGTTATGATTTACTCTATAAGAAGAGAAAAATCAAAACAAAGCCTTGTTATTAGGCATTGATGATACCTGTTTTGTAGTTATTCTTTTTGGTTTACATGCTCAGTGATAGCAGTATAGCATCTGCAAATTCTTTCTCAAAGACAGTTTACTATCATGAACAAGTCCAAGCTGCACATGTAGACAACAAAGCTCCAGCTATGCCAAATATCAAGAGTGAAATATCTGATCAGACTCAGAGCCCTATACTACAAAGGGATCAACAGGTTCAGGATTCAGGTTACACGTTACCTCAACAATTGGATCAGAATCAGCAACTTCAGCATCAGCAGCAACAACAGCAATTTGTCTACAATCACCACCACCCTGCAGCCACAGGTCAAGTGCCAATGTCATCCTACTACCCACTTTATGCCCCACCATCACTGCAACAACTTCATCATCCTATTGGTCAGCAGCAATACCCAGTTTATGTAATGCCTGTTGGACCTACACAACCGTACAGCATGACTTTGCAAACCAATATAGCTGACCAAAGTGCTGCAGCCTCAGCACCAATTACTATACCTGATCAGGTGGCTCCAAGTGTTTACAAAGCCACTGTGGCATCACATCCTCATGCATTTGTTCATATACCCCCAAATCAATTTCAGCAACAGTATGTGGGTTTGCCTCAAAATATCCATCATCAACCACACCCCATTGTCATGGCTCCCTCTTCCACTACTAATTATGGTTATGAATATGATGGACCTACCCAAGACCAAGTACATTACACTCATCAACAGCAAGCTACTACTCTACTACAGCCCCCCCAGTACCAGTCCATGACCCCAGCAGCTGCAGCTGCAGCACTATCAGATGTTTCAAAACAATTTCCTATGGACAACATTCAGCATCCAAGCAAAAATTCACAGCCAGTATAAATAAACTACGAGAAAAATGAGCCATTTTGTTGAAGGCATATATTGGGGGTTGATTGGACTTACTGTTCATTCTTTAATGATTGATTGATATATGGGACCTGCTTTCTAGAGAGAAAAATAAGGACCAAGTCGTGTTTCTTTCTTTTTCATATATTGCCTCTATTATCTATATGAAATAAATCTAATGTAAGATCATATATTACAAAACTAGTTTTTCTAGTCTTACCTGTGACAGTAATTCAGTTGAATAAGGCAAGCTACTGCCATTACCTTTTTTCTATCTTTCTAATTTTTATTATAATTTTATGGAGTTCAGTTGGCAACCACATTTATTTTGTCTTTACATTAACAGAAACCTCAGATTTCTGATAGTTCGGGCATTTGATTATATTTACACTTTGTCCTGTTTTGAACATAATCTGACCTTGCTGAAGTAGATAATTACATATTTGCACGTTCAATTAGTACGTGAAAGTGGTTTGATCAGTGAGTAAATTAATCAAGATAGGTCCAAAAGTTAAATTTGATAACTGAACAAGAGAATCTATGAACATGCATGCAGTGTACCGAAGAACTCGCTGTACTTTAACATTTACTGAATCTAGATTTGGAGATTTTTTCTTAGTACAGCATACACAAGTTGTTGTAAGCTAATAATCCACTGATTAAACATTGCATATAAAACAATCGTTTGACTTAAAAAATTATGTAATTATTTATTGTTGATTAGTGCACAATTATTTTTTCAAATTCTGATTTTTTTCAAAAACTGAAACAAATAGAAAAATAATCCTGAAAAGTTATTATTTTTTTTAAAATCATTGATTTTTTCACAAAAATAAATTGTAACAAACGAGCTCTAAATTTTTTTTTTTCCATTATCATATCGGATTTAAATGACACATATAAGATGAATGTGATTAGTTGACAGTATAAAATCTTTATAGAGTGAAGGTTCAAATTTATAAGACCCGCAAAAAATGACATAAGGTTTAATTAAAAAATAAATAAATAAATAGAGAAGAAAGTTTCAAAATTTGTTTGGCATGTTATTAATTATTTATAACATGAAAATATTAGTATAGTTTAAATAAAATAAATAAATATATTAATGTACATAAGAATACAAATAAAATTTGGTGGTTTTCAAGATAAAGATAGGGACATGTTTCTCTTTCGGTCCAAGTGTTAAGTTATGAGTTAACTTAATATCATGGGCTTTTCAGTAAAAGTACCGAGGTATAAATAGTTAGATAAAAGAGGATGGGCAGCATTGACAATCCTAGGAGAAGAGAACAAATGATGGAGAGAAGAAGAAGAAGAAGAAGAGAAGAATAAAGGGGAAAAGAGAAGGAGAAGATGAAAGAGTAACAACGGCATAGGAAGGAAGAAAATAGAGACTCAAGAACGTCAAACAAGGTGAGGGATTTAGATTTAAGGTTGGATTAATGATGTATTTTGGGGGAAAATTGGTGGTATGATAATTTGGGATTTTAGGTTATGACACTTTGTGTTTTTGGCATGAAATTTGTGTTAAATCTGTTTGATATTGTTGATATATGAGTAATGTTGTTTGGTTAGTCAAGTATGATGATAAACAGAGAGTTTTTAGTTTTTCTTCATGTATTCGAGTTATTTTTGTGCATTGAAATGGCTGGATTTCTGCAGAACTCGCGTCCCTGCAATTCTGCAGAAATCGCGCCAGCGCTGGGCGCCAGGAACCCAGCGCTGAGCGCTAGTATGACAGAGAAGAACTGATATCCAGCGCTGAGCGCCCAAAAACCAGCGTTGAGCGCTGGAGCACCCGAGAGCAAGACCTGAAAACTCGACCCCTGCACCCAGCGCCACTTTACCTAAGCTGAGCGCTAGTACCAGTCAGCAAAATAATTATTCAGGCATTTGTGTTTCTCTACTCTTGCTCTTGAAGAGGTAAGGAATTACAATGGGTATAAACAAAGTAAATTAAATGTGAAGTATTATGATATCAAGGGAGGTTTATTAAAAACATGTTAGAAAAGATTATGGTGAAATTGGTGATAAAAGGAAAATTGTCATGAAGTGATATGTATGTAGAGATATGATCATGGATGATTTGAATTATAAAAATTGATGAACTATACGTTAAAGTTCTTTGTGGCATAGTGTGGGGTGACAAATAAGTTGATGAAATGTCGAACATATACATATGATGGGATAGTTATGATGTGCCAATAAAATGAGAGATTTGGGAGATAACATGATAATACTGCTTTAGTGTTATTATAAGTAGGATTAAGACATGTATAATTAAGAGAAGTACAGCTGGTGTTGTCTTATAATCTTGAGTATGATTGATTAATGTGAGAATGTTTTTGAGGATCGTGAACGACTTATTTTTTAGTTGGTGTAAAGTAATAATATCAAAGGAGAGGAACATAATTGCAGACTATTTTATAGGATGTGAGATTACGAAACACAAAGGGATGAAGAGGAATGTATGAAAACTGGAATGAAGCTATATGATGGTGAAATAGACAAATGTAGAGGTAGGATTATTATGTGGTACAAGTGTTTGTTTACAGTGGGATAGTCAATGTTTATATTCTTGTTGAATCTAAGAATGGTTCTTCCTTATGATTAAGTTGGTTCTTATGAAAAGAAGAGGGTATAGTTGTGAGCGTTACTGAGTAACTGTGCTAAATACGATAAGGAACGTTAGTTAAGACGGTCAATGTACACAAGTATTATGAAGAAAGTAATTAAGTGAAAATGAAGTAGATGTACATGTGAATTATTGTTGTATTCTATGTTTACGATGGTATATAGGCAATGGCCTTTTATTTACATGTTTATTCAGTTATGAGGTTATTGTACTTTTTGTATATTGAGTTTTAAGCTTCGAAAGCGAAACAAATGCTTATTGTGGTGAACAAGGTTTGCCGTGAAATTATTGACAAATGTCAAGGTAAGGTCTATTGACTCAACTATGTATTTGCGTATGAAGCAAGTGTTGAAACTAACTGGTAAGATTCTTCTAATTTGGGAGTGAAATGACTATAATATTGTCTATATGTATTTATGATTGCGATCATTATAAAATTTATTGATTACCGTTGTAATGGTTATGTAAGCTGTGTTAAGGCACATAGTGAAGATGTGATATTGTGAGTTGATTTGCATGAACATGCCATGCATATGAAAAGGGGTTTGGTTTTGGACATTGAGCAAGACTTGGTGTATCCGACCGATTAGCGGACACGACCGGGGTATAAATGTGACCGTTGGAGAAGGGGACTCTAGTGAACAACCCCGGAGTTTGGAGGGATGTTGTGTAGTGACCGAGGTCACTTGTCGGTCAACAGTTTTGACTGGGATAGAAATGCGACCGTCGGAGTGGGTGACTCTAGTGAACAACTCCAAGGGGATACACAAGCATCTTGCCCAATGCTAATTTGACATCATGGCAAGAAATGATCAGCTATGGATGGTTTCGTACTTTGTAATTTACACATTGGCATATGGTTATATGTTATACCATTTGATGTTATGTTTTGTTTATCCCTCACTGAGTTATGAGACTCACCCCCGCCCTTTTTGGTCCATATTTAGGTACTTCATGAAGGAAGTCATCTCAGGAAATCCTCGCACGTGTGTAGTGCTTGGGTAGCTGCTGCTGGTTCCTTTTGTTTGGTTTTGTCATATAGGAAATCTTCTTATTTTAGAGTTTTCAATCTCCTTATGATTTGTAAACTCTTTTGGTTTGTTTTTTAATTTTTTTTTAAAACTTCGGTATTTTAACTCAGGGCCGCCATGGCTTATGTTTTGTATAATCGTTTACTCTGATAATTATTGCTGATATATTACATATCTTGTTATGATATGATTTATACGTTCTTGAAAGGCCTTGAAATGGAACAACGGAGTTCCATTCTGGCCGGTCAGGGGCGCCTAAGTTGGGTCCTGACAAAATTGATCTCCTGAAAATTTTCGGGGGCTCACTTTTAGTCTCTGAAAAAAATAAACCAACAATTTAGTTCCTTAAACTTACAAACGCGGGACACATTAGTCCCTAGCTTTAGTTTCAACATCCATTTACTTGCCTACTTGTCCCATTAACCATTATACCTGATTCGTTAGGGGTCTTGCGTAGCCTAAAACGAATTTCTTTTGTGAAAAATGAATAAAAAATGCTTAATGAGGTTTTTGGTCCCTATAAATATAGGCTCTTTTGGTTTTAGTCCCTATCTTTTTTTTTTTGTTAGGAACTGGTGTTTGTAACTTTTAAAGTTTTGGATTTGGTCCCTACTGTTAACTTGCAGCGTCAACTGGTGATGTGTCAGATGGAAGTCCACATCAGCGACACCACGTGGCATTAAATATTATTTTTTTTAAAAATATTTTTAAAAAAATAAATTTAGAATAATTACTAATTTTATTTATTTTTTATTTAATTATAATAATTACTAATTTTTTAATATTATTATATATTATATATTTAAAATGATGAAAAGGGTGTGAGAAAGACACTGGGAACCCTTTCTCTACTTTCTCTGCCAAACCTTTTGGCATTCCCTAAGTATTACGCCTAATATAGAAATTATTCGAAATTAATTTTTTTAAATTCTTTTTAAAAAAATGCCACGGGATTAAAAAAATAATATTTAATGTCATGTGACGTCGCTGATGTGGACTTCCGTCTGACATGTCATCAGTTAACGTTGCAAGTTAACGGTAGGGACTAAATCCAAAACTTTAAAAGTTACAAACACCAGTCCCTAACAAAAAAAAGATAGGGACTAAAACCAAAATTGTCTATATTTAATGGGACTAAAAACTTGATTAAGCCAATAAAAAATGAAAAAACATGCACAAATTTAAAACCCAAAATATTTGAAAATTATACACTTTTTTCATGGTGGAAATTCGTCATAAGCCATGCAGGACTCTTAACGCTCCAATTAGAATAGTTAATGGGACACGTAGGCAAGTAAATAGACATCGAAACTAAACCTAGGGACTAATGTGTCCCACATTTGTAAATATGAGAGTAAATGGTTAATTGATTTTTTTCAGTGACTAAAAATGAGTGTCCAAAAAATTTTCGAAAGACTAATTTGGATCTTCACTTATCTTTATATTTACATTGTATTAAAATTAAACATTTATGTTTGAACATTTTCTAATTCCACCACGGTTTACTTATCGTTTAAGGGAGTAATTAATTAATTACACAGTAAATGAGCATAAAGACCAAAATGGACCTTGTTTTTGGTCAAAAGTGTGTTGTTTCTTTTGTGTTCTTGCTAGGCAGAGATAGATCGTCGGAACTTCATTACCGAGAGTTTAAGGTTGAGTCAACCACCAAATTCAGAATTTTGTTGTAAAGAGAAGAAATCGGTGGTTAATGATAGTGGTGGCCCAAAGCAGCAACAGCTTTGAGTATGACAGCCACCACCAGATCCTAATTTTGCACCAGCATGTCAGATGTCACAATCACATTCCTTTCAACCCAAACCTCAATTCAATGCTTAAACACATTTTTTAGGCCTAACTCTCATGCTCTTGCCTTATTCAACGCTTACCCTCTTCACAATAAAAAAAAAAAAGGTGCCAACTTTGCCACTCTCCTTTATGCATCATCACCTTCAACTTCAACCTCTACATCAATGGCCATCACCACCACCACAAACACACTTACCCTCCTCACACCCTTCTCCAAGTTCCAAACTTTATCATCATCACACCCTTCTCTACCAACCCCTCTTCTCACTTTGCAACCAACACAACCCAGGCAAGTCTCTCTCTTCTTTCTCTCTCTCTCAGAACACACATAAGAGGTTTTAAAACAAGGTTCGCAACCGCAACTGTAGTTGCGATTGCGACGTTATGTTTTTGGTAGTCTCTGCAACCGTGTCAGGACTGCAATTGCAGCTGTATCGGCCGCATTTTTTCACAGTACAAACATGCATTTTTTTTGCAAGGACCGTAAATACTATGCGACCGCAACCGCAAGGGGAGTTTAAAATCTTTCCATCATTTTCTTCCACACTTTCTCTGTTATCTAAAATCTCTGTTTTCAATTGCATCATCATCACAGGACCCTTCAAATCTCATGCTGCTTATCTCTAAAACCATTCAACGACCCTTCAAGTCTCGCCGCCGTGGACAACCTTCGTGTGGTCTTCGCCGCCGGTGGCACCGGCAGCCACGTGTACCCTGCAGTGGCCATTGCAGACGAGCTCAAAATGGCTAACCCCACATGCGAATTCCTCTTCATTGGAACCTCAAACAGCATGGAAAGCACTGCAATCCCTTCTGCAGGGTACCCCTTCATCTCTGTCCCTTCCATCAGATCACAGAACCTCTTCTTCTTCCCTTACCGTTTGGTGAAGTCTCTGATCCAATGCTTTCATCAACTGCAACATTTCCAACCCCATGTTGTTGTTGGAACCGGTGGCTATGTTTCTTTCCCAGTTTGCCTCGCTGCTAAGCTCAAAGGCATAAAGCTTGTGATTCATGAACAAAACTCGGTTCCTGATTTAGCCAACTCGGTTCTTTCTTTCTTTGCTGATGTAATCTTTGTTGCTTTCAACTCAAGTGTTGATAGCTTCCCTATTAGGAAGAAAAAGTGTGTGGTGTGTGGTAATCCAGTGAGGTTGTCACTGATCAGGAACACTACTAATGTTTCAAAAGTGGCTGCAAGGTCACATTTTTTTCCTGGTTATGGGAAGAGAAGTGATTCTAGTACGAGAGACAAGGTTAAGGTTTTGTTGGTTCTTGGTGGGTCATTTGGGGCTAATGCTGTGAACATTGCAATGCTGAATTTGTATTATCAGATGCTGAGACAGAATGATAGGTTGTATATTATATGGCAAACGGGGGTTGAAGCATATGATGAAATGGACAGCTTAGTTCAAAATCATCCACGCTTGTATATGACATCGTAAGTGTTGTTCCATTCCATTCCATTCCATCCCTTTTGAGTTTCATTTTGAAAATACTTTTACCTGCATCCTTTTTGATATTTTACTGAACAATCTGAGGTCTTGAGATCACAAATCTTACATATCCCCTTTTTATGAAGGTTCATGCATTGTATGGATTTGGCATATGCAGCTGCAGACTTGATTGTTTCTAGAGCAGGTGCAATGACTTGCTATGAAATATTGGCGACTGGCAAACCATCTATCCTGGTAGTTTTTAGATACATTGTGTTTAGCCATCCTTTTCAGTCCTTCAGTTTTTCATTTATGCTTAGAATTTTAAATTATAGTATTAGTCGACTTTTTAATCAGATATTAGTCGATTAGTTTAAAAGGTGAATGTAATAATTCAGCTAAATTATTTGATTAAGTAGAACTTTAAATCCCTGCTTAGGGATCATCCACCAAAAGATTCACATGAAATGAACTACTTAAACTATCATTTATTATTCAGATACATTTTACATAATATTACAGAAAACAGATGTGCAGAAATTGGACTTGTATAAATACTAAGTTCATGATGGTACCAACAATTTTGATAATGTTAAAAAAATAATTTAACATTAATTACACTATTCCCTTCAGCACTCCTCCAGGAGACTCAGGAATTCAACATTAATCAGGCAGGATATCACAAGTGAGACATGATAGTATTTGTGTAGCTAACTATGAAACTGCTGTTTAAATGTTCTAATATTGGTTTCAGTCATGATATTACAAGGTATGTGATGCTGATCATCACAGGATTTCCAAGCTTTCCTGTTAAGTTGGATCTGCAGCTCAAACAAAAGAAAATGATGACCCTTTTTCAATTATTATTTGCAGATACCATCACCAAATTTCTCTGAGGGGAATCAGTTCAGAAATGCTTCCTTGATGGCAGACTTAGCTGGTGTGAAAGTTATAACTGAGGATGAGCTTGATTCTAGTACACTAGCAATTGCAATTGAAGAGATTTTAAGTATGATGTCTTCACCTTTCGTGTCTGTTGTAAATTTCGGGTTTGAAAATCATTCAACAAATATTAGGAAGGTGTTAAAAAATAAAAACTAAAATGGAAATAATTTTTTATCTTTCAGAAGAAGTTCACTCATTCTTTGACCCCAACTAACTACCTGACACAGTTCTACCTGAAATCTAACCATCTTCTGACTTTTCTTTTTTCTCGCTCCAAATTTTATAAGTCACTTACATGTTTTTTTTTTTTGGTCTGTTTTTTCCTCCTCTTTCATACATTATTTACTTCTGATAGTCTACTTTTCTAAATATTTGTTTGCTTCAGCATTGTTGCACCCTTAACGTGTTACGTGAACATTTTTATACATCCAAATAGATTAAAGGTCACCTTGCTCTCCTATTCAGTTCTGCATCATAGTTTCCGATATGACTCAATTATATCCTAACAACAACTACTCAGCCCTTTTCCACTAAATAGGGTCAGCTACATAGCACGGAAGACATTATTATATTCTATTATAAATCATATCTTTAGAAAAGTCATTTAAATTTGGTTCTTTACTCGATTATATCCTTAATTTGAAATAATAAATTGGCTTAATTGCACTTTTGGTCCGTCAGGTATCACGATTGTACAATTTTGATCCCCCGGATTTTAATTGCGCCATTGGGTCCTCAAAGTATCACGATTGTGCAATTTTGGTCCCCCAAGTTTTAATTGCGCCAATTGGGTCCCCCACGTATCACGACTGTGCAATTTTGATCCTCAAGTATCACGATTGTGCAATTTTGGTCCTTCAAGTATCACGATTGTGCAACTTTTAATATCAATAGCCTACGAAGCACATGTGTGACTGATTTGGCACTTAATGAGACTAGCTTGGCAGCTTACGTGTCATTCTTATGTGACACTTAATGATGTGTATTTGACCATTAAATTGTGTGAGATGTCAATGATGTCTTATAAAATGTCCCATAAAGTGTCAAGTTGACTTCACTAAGTGTCAAATCAGTCCCACGTGTTCTACGTAAGCTCCTGACGTTAAAAATTGCACTATTGTGATACTTGGGGGACCAAAATTGAACAATCGTGATACCTAGGGGACCCAATTGGCGCAATTGAAAAATGGGGGACCACAATTGCACAATTATAATATTTGGAGGATCCAATTGGCGCAATTAAAATTTGGGGGACTAAAATTACATAATCGTTATACCTAGGAAAGGAAAAGTGCAATGAAGCCTAATAAATTTTCTCATTAATATGCCAGTAATTAAGACCTTGACTGCTTGCTGTTGTTAATTGCATCAAGAAGGAATTTGTCATGTTCATTAAATAATTCTAGAATTCAGTACTTTCCTTTTATAGTTAAGACATGTAACTAGATGAACGTAATGTACCTTGAAGAAGCGACATGTATGATGTATCAGTTTTTTTACTATTCTTTTTTTCTTTCCTTTTTCCTGATTTGGAAATTTGTAATGCTTGATAGGGGATGAGAAGAAAATGGAAGATATGTCTGAGAGGGCTCTGAAAGCTGCAAACCCCAATGCCTCTGCTGAAATTGCAAAACATATTCTTTCTCTTGTAAATCTATCAACTCAAAAGGAGGAAATGGCTACAAAGTAGGTGCCTTAAATATCTTAAAGGAAAATATGGATATTAAGAAATGAAATAAGTGGAAATTGAAATTCATTACTTTACATAAAGATACTCAAAGACACTCAACAAAGACCCTCAAAGAACAAAAATGTGCTATCTTCATTCTTTTCATTTAGGGTGGAAGTTGAGGAGAAGCTTATCTGATCTCCAGATTATGTGCATTATTTATATATTACGAAAGTTATTGAGTTCAGTGTAATCTTGAGAGTTTCACTTCCATGATCCTGTTGTTCAATACTCATGTATATAATTTAGGCTTAATTGCACTTTTGGTCCCTCAGATATTATGATTGTGCAATTTTAGTCCATCGGGTTTTAATTGCGTCAATTGGGTCTCCCAAGTATCACGATTGTGCAATTTTGACCTCCCGAATATCACGATAATGTAATTTTTAACGTCAAAAACCTACGTGACCTGCATGAGACTGATTTGATACTTAATAAGGTTAACTTGACAAGTTAAGGGCATTGTTTGGATGGATCGAGTAAGATGATTAATAATGAAGTGAAGTGATATAAAGTATTTAACCCATTATTTGAAAGTATTTTAAGTAATAGAATGAAACGATTAAGGGTGATAATCCAAACCATATCATTTTCTTGGATCTTGATCCTCTCTAAGCACGTTCTCTCCTCTCATTTTTTCTGCTCGAGGTAGGAGACAATCCAAATTGCATTTTCTCAATGCTTGAACTGGGATGGCTTATATATATAGTCACAGCTCTCACATTCAGCTGCGTTTTTTCTCATTGTTGAACAATAATAACAATATAAAAATAAAAAATTGTGTCCTATTTGCAAGACCAGACTTCATAAATCATAACAATCTGCAAGCCTTGAAATGTGCGATGTGACTTTGCAAGACTAATGTCAATGATGTATCTAATCTGTCATAGGGTCTTGCTAACCAATACCTTAAGGATATTGATTAAGGAATCCATAAAAAGAAAATTTTTATTGAAAATCTAAGTGTCTAACATTTCAAAATATTAAATACTCCACTTCCCAATAAAATGTTTTTACTTTTAATTCCTTGATCAATGCTCTTAGGACACTGGTTAGCATTCTCCTAACACTTATAAGCGTGGAGGACTTTTCTCTTCAAGGTTGGTTATATTTTTGAGTAAATATCCAATATGGTTTCTAAAATTGTAGGGTTGTATCAACTTAGTCTCTTACATTATCAATATTCTAAAATAATCCTTGGAATTGCAAAATATTAATTAGGTTCGTCCCTCCATTTGGATCCGTTAGCAAATGCATCACTGACATTATTCACTTAGTTTTAAATACATCCCTGACACTATTCACTTGATTTCAATTGCATCCTTGATATTACCAACTTAATGTCATTATAGTCCAATGTAAATATCAACGAACACATTTGTACCATGATCTCAATGCCTATAGGATCTTGTTTGATCAGGTATATGGGGTTTTGGTTTTGTGAAATATAGGCTTCAAAAAGTTCCCTTTCTAATCAATCCTTGCTCCTTGCTTTTTACAACTTGGGTTAGCTTGTGTTTCATCAATAGGATGGTAATCCCAGGTTGTCTTGCTTTGGGCTCACAAAGAACTGCAGAGATGGCAAGAGTTACATTACAAACTTGGCCTTTACCTCTCCTGATTACTTAAAGGCTGATAAAGTTTTTAGGATGTTTGTGTGTGCTGCATGAGTACATGTCCTCGATCTTTGGCATATCTTCAAAAGTCTCTAGAATAAGAGAAGTCTAAGGAATCTGCCTCTGACTCAGTCATAAAAAAATAGATTGGTCTGAATGGTCATAGACCTCTAAATAATTTTACAGTGTCCTTGTTTGTTAGACAGGATCTTTATTTATTGCATCTCATTGGGGCTTGCATTTAATATTAATCCTCTTTTGCAAATAAGTTAAAATAAGGTTGATTAAATATTTTTTCAATTTGAGGAATATAAAATTTTGCTAAATTATATAGAAATTCATGTTAAAAAATTCATCTTGTAAAAGACAACTTTCTTCCATTTTTTCCTTGTTTCCCTACCCTAAGAATAACCCTCCTTTTTAGGATCTCTCTCTCAAATTGGTATCATGGCGAGGGAAACATTCGTGGAATCAGTTTGTACATGTTTGCATATATTGTGGTATGTGACCATTGTTCTTTTGTACATTTGGGTTTATATGCAGATAGAGTGAAACCAGTTAGTTTTCCTTTCCATAGTTTAGTCGTGAACAAAATGTAACTTTATATGTGATCTTTGGACAATTGGTTTTGGACAAGGATGTGTATGGCTGATATAGTTTCTAAAGAATACACATTCAACATGTAAAACATACTATCATTTCTATATCATAAGCAAGGAACTCTTTTATATCCTTGCTCTCAATTGGCTCATAAAAAAGGCTTCAAAATGGTCACCGGTAATAGTATCGAATAATAAAACAATTTTTGCTCCCTTTACAATACAAGTCTTTAATGATCTTGGAGTAATCAGTAGCTTTTAAATAACTCTTCCTCTGATCAAGATTAAGTAACCAGTTAGTTTTCCTTTCCATAGTTTAGTACTAAACTCAAGTCTTTGATGAGTTATAACAAAAAACTGTATTAAAGTCAAACCAAGCCATCACCAACTGAGAGCAAATTCTGCTGTCAAGAATCTGCAACAAATCCTAAAATCCATAGTTGTAAGTTGTAAAAAAACCAAAACCAGTCATATTAGCCACAAAGTCCTCCAATAGTTTCAACCACTTTGTTTAAGTGTCAACATCTGTTAGTTGGATGTCTCAAAATCAGTTACAAGTTTCAGTTGCAGTATTCATATCTGTTTTAATCAGTTATTCGGTTGCAACCAACTTGATGGAGCAGTTTGAGTAAAGCAAGTGCAGGGAACTTGTGGAACTGATTGCATTATTATATATAGGTGATAAGCTATGTATATTATAATTAAGTTGAGATAAACTAGTGAAAATATTCTCTGAGCTTGTGAGTCAAAAGAAAGAGTGAATCGATCAAGAGCGTAGTGTGAAAATAGAGAGAAAGAAAGGCTTGGGATACTGCTGTTGTATGCTATACAGGGATAAGTCAGGGGCCAAGGGAAAGTTCTATTGATGCTAGCTTGATCTTGTACTCGATTTAATCATAGTGGAATATGCTTTGTTCTCTTCCCGTGGATGTAAGCCACATCGGCTGAACCACGTTAATTCTTCCCTTGCTCTTTATCTTTACTTTGTATTTTAGTTCTTGGTTTACTGTATTTTGTATTGGTTTTCTTGCTGTTGTTTTGTTCAATTGTTTTTCAGTTAATCCACAACAATTGGCGCCGTCTGTGGGAAGGAACAATTGAAGACAAAGCACGATAATGGGGTCAACAAAATTTGACATTGAGAAGTTCCCTGGAACAAACGATTTTGGCTTATGGAGAATCAAGATACAGGCTGTCTTGATCCAACAGGGACTCGGTGATGCTCTAAAGGGTGAAGCTGCACTTCCTGCAACTCTCTCTGCTGCAGAGAAGAAAGTTATGATCGATAAGGCCAGAAGCATTATAATTCTATGCCTTGGAGATAAAGCTCTCAGAGAAGTCGCAAGGGAATCAACTGCAGCTGCCTTATGGTTGAAGCTCGAGTCTCTCTATATGACTAAATCCGTAGCAAATAGGTTGTTCTTGAAACAACAGCTTTTTTCATTCAAGATGGAAGAGGAAAGATCCGTAGCAGACCAGATTGCTGATTTTATCAAGATCCTTGATGATCTTGATGATCTTGAAAACCTTGAAGTAAAAATGGAAGATGAAGACAAGGCTCTCATTCTTCTGAATGCACTGCCAAGTTCATATGAACATTTCAAGGATGCCGTCTTGTTTGGAAGAGATCAATCTATCACTCTTGATGAAGTTCAGTCATCAATAAGAACCAAAGAGCTCCAGAGAAGACAAGAAACCAAGGAAGACAGCAATGGTGAAGGCTTGAACATAGTAAGGGGAAGACCAGAAAAGAGAAGCGGGAAAACGTTCAAACATAGATCCAAGTCCAAGCACCAGTCGAAGAGCAAGTATAAATGCTTTCACTGCCACAAGAAAGGACACATTAAAAAGGAGTGTCCTGAGAGAAAAGATAAAGGGTCAAAGATATCTCAGCAATTAGGAGATGTAGCTATCGTCTCCTCTGGATATGAATCCTCTGGATATGAATCGACAGAAGCATTAGTTGTATCAAATTCTGAATCAGAAAAAGACTGGGTGATAGATTCTGGTTGTACTTTTCATATATGTCCAAGGAAGGACTACTTTGAGTCCATAAAGCTTCAAGATGGTGGCCTAGTATTGCTAGGAAACAACAAGCCGTGCAAGGTTCAAGGATCGGGCATAATCAGATTAAAAATGTACAATGGTAAGGAGACAGTAATCTCAGGGGTCAGGTATGTACCTGAACTAAAAAGAAACTTACTATCTGTTAGCATGTTTGATAGTTTAGGCTATACAACCAAAATTGAACATGGAATGCTGAATATCTCTTTAAACAATACTGTAATTGCTAAAGGCATAAAAAGGAATGGTTTGTATATTCTAGATGGATCCACTATTATTGCACAAGCAGTTGTGGCTAGCTGTACACATCATAATAAATCAACTTTGTGGCATATGAGGCTTGGAAATGTAAGTGAAAGGGGGTTAGTAGAATTAGCTAAACAAAATCTATTAAATGGTGATAAGATAGATAAACTAGACTTTTGTGATAATTGTATTTTAGGAAAGGCACATAAGGTTAGTTTCAAAACTGGTTTGCACATCACAAAATCACCTTTTGAGTATGCACATTCAGACCTTTGGGGTCCTGCTAGAACTATGACTCATGGGGGTGGGTTTTATTTCTTTACAATAATTGATGACTATTCTAGGAGGGTGTGGTTATACATACTAAAAAATAAGAGTGATACCTTTGAAAAATTTAAAGAATGGTACACTCAAACTGAAACTAAAACAGGAAACAAATTGAAGTATTTGAGGACTGACAATGGCCTGGAATATCTTTCAGAGCATTTTAACAAATTCTGCAGGAATCTAGGCATCCAAAGACATAGAACAGTTGCAGGTACACCATAGCAAAATGGTTTGGCTGAGAGGATGAACCGAACAATTCTCGAAAGAGTGAGGTGTATGTTGCTAAGTGCTGGTTTTCCAAAGAGTTTCTGGGGTGATGTTGCTGTGATTGCTGCATACTTAATCAATAGATGTCCAGCTTCTGCAATTGGGTTTAAAACCCCTATGGAATTATGGAGTGGCAAGCCAGCAGATTATTCTAACTTGAGAGTGTTTGGTGCATTGGCTTTTGCTCATATTAAACAAGACAAGCTTGGTGCTCGAGCAATAAGGTGTGCATTCATTGGTTACCCTTCTGGAATCAAAGGATACAAACTTTGGAGGGTGGAACCTGGAGAACCTAAATGCATCATCAGCAGAGATGTAGTCTTCGATGAAACAAGAATGGCAATGCTATCCAAAGACCAACAACATGCTAACAGTCAACAACAAGACTCAAATATTACTCAAGTTGAGGTGGAGCTGCCTCCAAACAGAATCATTCAACAGAGAGGTCAAAATGAAGAAGTGCTTGAGGATCAGCAACCTGAACCAGTGGTCAATGACTATAATTTAGTCAGAGACAGGGCTAAAAGGAACATAGTACCTCCAAGAAGATTTGGACAAGCAGATCTTATATACTATGCACTGAACATTGGAGAAACAGACCAAGAAAATGACCCACTAAACTTCATAGAAGCAGTACAAAGCAAAGACAGTGAAGAATGACTGAAGGCAATGAATGAAGAAATGCACTCCCTTGATCAAAACAAGACTTGGATTCTAGTTGATCCACCTAAGGGCCAAAGGATTGTAGGCTGCAAATGGATTTTCAAGAGAAAGGAAGAAGCTGCAAACAAAACTAGATTCAAGGCAAGACTTGCGGCCAAAGGGTTCTCTCAAGTTGAGGGAATAGACTACAATGAAATTTTTTCACCAGTAGTTAAACATTGCTCAATAAGGATTCTTCTATATATTGTTACTCAGTTTGATTTGGAGCTGGAGCAGCTAGATGTAAAAACAGCTTTTCTCCATGGAAATCTTGAAGAGACAATATATATGAGTCAACCCGAGGGCTTTGCCAAAGATAAAAATAAGGTATGTTTGTTAAAAAAATCCTTATATGGTCTGAAGCAAAGCCCTAGGCAATAGAATAAAAGGTTTGATGATTTCATGATGAGGATGATTTTTCAGAGAAGCAACTATGGCAGTTGTGTGTACATCCTTAAAGATAATGGAGAAGTAATCATCTATTTACTTCTCTATGTAGATGACATACTTCTCGCAGGTTCAAATAGAGCTGAAATTCAGAGAATTAAAGCTGAATTAAAGGCAGAATTCGAAATGAAGGAACTTGGAGAAGCTAAGAAAATTCTCGGTATGGATATCAGCAGGAACAGATCTATTGGAGAACTACTTTTGTCTCAGCAAGGCTATATGAAGAGAGTGGTTGAAAGGTACAGGATGAACAAATCTAAACCTGTGGGAACACCATTGGGACAACTTGATAAACTCTCTATCCAGCAAGGTCCCAAAACAGAAGAAGAGAGGAAGAGAATGACTTCAGTTCCTTATGCAAATGGTGTGGGCAGTATTATGTATGGAATGGTGTGTTGCAGACCAGATTTGGCATATGCTATAAATGTGGTCAGTAGATTCATGGGAGACCCTGGACCATCCCATTGGGAAGCTCTAAAATGGATTTTAAGGTACCTAAATGGCACACTGACTTCTGGTTTACTTTTCAAAAGAAAACCACAAGCAAAGGAGGTAATTCAAGGATATGTAGACTCAGACTACGCTGGCAACATTGACACTCGAAAGTCATTGACAGGGTATGTATTCACTGTGTTTGGTACAACAGTGAGCTGGAGATCAGTTCTGCAATCAGTTGTAGCTCTTACAGAAGGAGTGAAGGAAGCAATATGGTTGAAGGGAATTATTGGTGAACTTGGAATAATACAAAATTGTGTTACAATCTTCTGTGATAGCTAGAGTGCTATTCACCTTTCTAAGCATCAAGTCTATCATGAGAAGTCTAAAGATATTGACATTAAACTTCACTTCATAAGGGATGTGATTGAAGCAAAGGAAATCTTTGTTGAAAAAATCTCAACAGAGGAGAACCCTGCAGATGCTTTAACCAAGTCTCTACCTCTACACAAGTTCAAGCATAGCTTGGACTTGATTGGTTTCCATTAGCAATATTGAAGGGTGGTAAGAGGGCAGATGCATATGTAGATATGGTTAAAGTTGATTTAGAGACAAGGTGGAGAATTGTTAGTTGGATGTCTCAAAATCAGTTACAAGTTTCAGTTGCAGTATTCATATCTGTTTTAATCAGTTATTCGGTTGCAACCAACTTGACGGAGCAGTTTGAGTAAAGCAAGTGCAGGGAACTTGTGGAACTGATTGCATTATTATATATAGGTGATAAGCTATGTATATTGTAACTAAGTTGAGATAAACTAGTGAAAATATTCTCTGAGCTTGTGAGTCAAAAGAAAGAGTGAATCGATCAAGAGGGTAGTGCGAAAATAGAGAGAAAGAAAGGCTTGGGATACTACTGTTATATGCTATACAGGGATAAGTCAGGGGCGAAGGGAAAGTTCTATTGATGCTAGCTTGATCTTGTACTCGATTTAATCATAGTGGAATATGCTTTGCTCTCTTCCCGTGGATGTAAGCCACATCGGCTGAACCACGTTAATTCTTGGTGTTAATTCTTCCCTTGCTCTTTATCTTTACTTTGTATTTTAGTTCTTGGTTTACTGTATTCTGTATTGGTTTTTTTGCTGTTGTTTTGTTCAATTGTCTTTCCGTTAATCCACAACAACATCAAATTCAAATATAAGCCATATGCTTTATTACCTTGTTTGAACAGAACCAATTATGATGTCCTTGTACAAACCCATCTAGACCAAACATGATCGACATTTACCGAAAGTGGAGCAAAGACCAATGCATCATATCCATGAAGTTCTCAATATATTCATGGGATCCAAAACAAGCTCTCAGTACACTGCTATACCTTTTTAAGAGGCTTTCAGTATACTGATATACCTTTTTAAGGTAAGCTTCATTTTATTCATGAATAGACTTATAACTACCATTCACGAGATTATAGAACCAAATGTCCAAATTCTGTGGCCTGCACGAAACACGCCAATGGAGTCGTCCTCCTTCTCTTCGCGAACGACACATAGTGCACCATATGAGTTGCCTAAATAGTCGCATGTAAATTTCAGTGCAGCTGCCATTTGATTAAGATTCACATGGAACTTCACAAACCACCTGGAGTAATCTTGCTCTAGCTCCAGAATATCAAACACATGAAGATCATGTGAAGATGGCCACCTGACACACCAGTATAGAGAATGTGAACATGCAGCAGATCCTGAACATTTGATGGCATTGGAAATAGTTGTAAGGACTTACGTTCCACGTCAAAATACGACCCCTTCTCACCACGAGGATCAGGCCAAAATATGCTATAGTTGAAAGTAAATCCCTTGGTCTGGAGTAGTTAGATACAAATATGATTCTTCAACTTCGGTGTAACTAATCTCTAGATCACTCCAATCTTGTGTTTCAGACGAATAAGAAAAGAAGTCATAAACATATGTATCCAACTTCCTTCTAATTAACTAAGATGACCTTGAAGTGTTTAGACCTCAGAGGGTCAAGCATTAGAAAGAAGGCTAATGAAGTTATTTTCAAGTTGGTGTCTGTTGAAATAGCTGGTAAGTTATTTTCAACTTTTGAGCCATCTCCTTCCAATAATTTAAATCTTCATTTTCTGAGTGCTCCTAATAGGTATCTTACCTTAATGAATTCATGCAATGGGCTGAAAATTGTCCATGCAACGCAAATGCACCCTAATGCCAAAGATGATTCTAGTGATGAGTTGTTTGAGGAGGGTCACTGTGAGCACATTTACTGTGTTTTTATTGTTTAGTTTTTTTGTATCGGCTGTTTTTTATCTTCTTTGGTAATAAAGCATATGGCTTATATTTGGATTTAATGTTGGCAACAAAGTGGTTGAATTGAAACATTTGGATGACTTTTTTGCTAATACGGCTGGTTTTGGTACAACTATGGATTTTAGTATTTGTTGCAGATTCTTTACAGCAGAATTTGCTCTCAGTTGTTGATGGCTTGGTTTGATCTTTAGTCAAGTGGTTTAGCTTTCTTTCTCTTTATAAGTTAGTTTGGGTTTCTATTTTGGATGGCTGGTTCTTCAGCATTGTGGTCTGGTGTTTAATCTTTCCCTATTTAGTGTGTTCTTGGACATGGGCTTGAGCACTTTGTGCTCCTATCAATATATTTCTTTGATTATCAAAAAATGCAATCGTACTGTTCACAGTTTTTGTTTTATCTCATGTTTGAGTGTTGTTGCTACCCGTCGGTCATTATATTTCTTGCTACTTTGTGCACCTATGTAAGTAAGCCATATTAGTTATACATTTTTCTTGAGTGGCTGGGTAATCTTATACTTGAACCTTGACATATTTTTTAAGAGCTGCATGCATGTAAGACTAGTTCAAGAAAAGCAGTCTTATTTAAAACAGTTGCTGTAAGCATGTTATACTTTAGGCAAGTAATTAATCATCTCAGCAAATTGTCAAGGAAGAGAATAGTAAACATATTACCGAGATTGTAGCACTAGCACCTTTTCTGTTCTTGAGTTATGTTATGAACGGGGTTAGTTTTGAAGAGAAATTTGAATATGTTATGACTTGCGAATAATTGAATGGTTATATCTCATGTAGATTTTTTAAGGGACTTACATATTAGTCTGATGAATGTTTTTTTTTTCGTTTTGTCTTTTATTTCATCTGTAACTTTGTATTGTATTTTGTAAATTAGCCTTCAGCAAGGATGATCAGCTTCTTGTTTACTAATTTCCTTCTGTTCTGGGTTAATTTGAATATTGTTTACGTATGCACTCTTTGTTAACACACGTTTCAGCTATTGGATAGATTTTTTTCAATAATGGAGGCTTCAAATTTCATTATTTTAAAGTTATATACCACATGGGGGTGTATATACCTTTAACATGAGTTATCTTCGCTTACATGAGTGATAAACACAGCTCATTGCTGCAGTTAACTGGTTGAGTAAAGATGGGGTTGGTTTCAGGTTCTTATTCAAGAAATTACTGGTAAAATATTTGTAGATTGAATGTTGATAAACGCCTAAACACCTCATGCATCAAAGATGTGGATGAGGTCATTGATGAACTTCTCACAAAAGATTATTCCTGTAATATTGATCTCCCGTGCATCAAGAAAAGCCATTGTTTATTTTTCTTTTACTTAACTATTGGAATTTTACTTTTAAAGCTTTTGGCAGTTCTTTTTGTTCTGTATATATAATATACTCTGTGCTCTTTATGATCAATTGTCTATCTTCTTTGTCAGTACATTTTTCAAGCAGTGGGCAAGATATCTGCCTGTGATGAGGTCTCTAGCTTTTATTTTATTAATTTTTTTAGAACTTAACAGCCAAGAGACATTTGGTTTATTTTATTATTAGGGTCAGATGTTGTTGACTTGGTGAGTTACTCTAATTGAATGTTCTGAAATACTTTACAAATGATCAAATAAATATGTACTTCCTAATTTTACAACAACTTGCTTTAGGTTCTTAATTTTCCAAAATTTGGTACCTTGGACTTTTAGTTATCATTTTATTGTCAAGTAGTTGTTGTTAAACCAAAATATGATGGATCCAGCAAAGATGGATTGATGTTGGTTCAGGAGAGTATGTGTTTGGATAAGAAGATAAAATCACTTGGCTTCCATTCATCTACAAATTACTCACTAATTTTTGCATGGTGGATGAAGATATGTTCATCAATGCAGAGATTTTCTGTTAAAAAAATTTATTTTAAAATTGCCTATTACTGCATATAAATTGATACTTTCTTTACCCCATACTTCCTCTGCTGCAACTGACCCTTATGCTGAAACTAAGGTTGTTGACTTGTTGGAGACATCACAAAAGAGAGCACTTTGATGCGTGAATACTTTTTAAGTTTTAAGGAGTGAAGTGATCGATGCTGTTTCTGTCATTGTTGGCCCTAAGGAAGGAGACACTCCAGACAGAATAAAATACAGCCAAGTAGGGCCATTAGCTTTAAGACAATAGATATTTGATTTTTCAACACATAAATCAATGTTTATCTATTACTGAGAAAGGGAGGTGTTAATGTTGACTTATGGCAACCGATTGCTTTCCTCATTTGTTTTAGTTGGGTGATTGTTTGCTATGAGGCTTTCATACGTGCTTTACCAAGTATATGTAATCCATTAGTGGAAGAAGAAAAATATTTTGAGTATCTTTGTTTCTGGTTTCTAGATGAGATTCTTCCTTTGTTTGAAACCTCTTTGATGGTTTATGATTAAAGTTTCGTAGTCATCAATAGGGAGCTGAAATGTATGGTTTTGGCAATTAGAAATCCTGTGAACAGGGTTGGTTATCACAAGCAGCTGTATTTGTCATAATGGGGTTTTCAGCTCTGTGGCTTTTCTTGTGTCATTTCTTATTGATTTCTGTTTTTTTGGATGTCTTGAAATAAAAAGAAATGAGCCTTTGTTCTCATTATTCAAAGTTTCTGGGTTGTGTTTTTAGTTTTTACATTGTAGCTTCTAGGGAGGAGTAGTGGATTTCAAGTTGCATCACCACATCGGCCATGTACCAAAGGGCTTTGGTTGTGGAGGGCGCCTTTGAAGAGAACTTCTCTTGACGTAACAGAGTGCAAACTCTTGCCATTAGACAGTGAAGGAATAGATGCTTATGATCAAACGGTTAGCTTGAGTTTTCTATGTGTGATAGAAATATGTTGGAAAAGTTAATGAGTGGAAAGACTTGGTTGATATGGATTAGGTTGATTAATTGATATTGGATGCAATTGGAATATTCATTCAAGTCCATAATAAGCTAGTTGGAACTAATTTAATAGAATTGAGTGTAATAAATACGAGGTTAGGAATTAGGAGTAAAGATCCTCCCCATTTCTCAAAAGAAATGGAGGGTTCCATTACTCTAGTTTTGGGTGTATAAAGATAGGATCTTGCTAACCATTATCCTAAGGGCATTGGTTAAGGAATCCATAAAAAATATTTTTTTTCTTGAAAAACTAATTATCTAACTTCTCAAAATATTAAAATACACTCATCCCAATAACTTTTTTTCTTCTTCTGATACCTTAAACAATGCGTTTAGGGCATTTTTTAGTATTCTCTATAAAGATATTTATTTTTAAAATGAGTGATATTTATTAGGCTTTTATGTGCTTTAAACACCCAAAACTATAGTAATAGAGCCTTCCGTTTCTTTTGAGAAATGGAGAGGATCTTTACTCAGGAATAAGAGTAGCTTAATGAAACTCTACTTAAAAGTGTCTAGAAAGCACATTTCATTTAATTTCTGGAGCTATGTTATAGCATACCGTAGCATACCTGACCTTGTTTAATGATTTACAAGGAAGTTGTACCCTAGTTGTTTTACCCATTTCATTTCTTTACATCAGTTTTAAGCATTTAATTGGCTTGATTTACTCTTATTTACTGCATTCATCAATCCAAATATTTGTTGTTACTTGTTACATAGAATCTTAGCTAACTAGTTTAATTAATTTGGAAATTTTAGAGTTAACCTTTAACAATCCTCGTGGGAACAATCCCTACTTATACTTTATTACTTGTTACGATTGTGTATACTTGCACACATTGCACAATTTTCCCAACAATAGTCAATGCAAATTAACCTATCCAAGCACTATCAATTCCTTTGAGTTAATGAAAGGAGACCCCTCTTTCTTTGTTTGGATATACGCAGTTATTAGGCTTTGCTTGCTTTGCTCTATGATTGTAACTTGACCTTTGAAGTTCCATGGACTGGCTTGCAGAGAAGGAATAAAATGGTTGGAATTAAGAGGCTGCATAAAGGGTTGAAGTTAAGAAGATGAATTAATGGTTAAAGTATAATAGCTAGTAACTCGTCCGTTGAGGTACTGAGAAGACACAAGGAGAGTTCTGGAATGTTAAAATGAGCTTAAAAGACATGTAAGGAGGAGCTGAGAATACTTCAAAATTGCTGCCACATCCCGTTCCATGTTGCATCTATCATATATGACCTTGAACTATCCCAAAATGTTATAGAATTGTCTTATTATTTAGACGGTGAAAAAATGAATTCTCCTATTAATTGTAGCAAACCTAGTGTTGTGAGATTCCAGATGCCTTACATTTTAGAGCTGGTATTTGTGGCGATCGTAATAGCAAAGGGGAAGGTTAAAAATTTAAAATTTTAGAGAATCGTCTCTAGTTTTATTTTATGTAGAAAAAATTGAAAAACGTTTTCAATAATAGTATTTGAATGCATAGGTGAAATCAATTGAGATCAACATCTTTTTATTTTTGAATTTTATCTTTTTTTAAACTGAGAAGAAGAAGGCGAAGATAATTTGTTGGTTGAGATAAACATGTTTTTATTTTTAATTTAATCTTTTTTTAATTTGAATGAAAAGCAACAATAAGAATATAAATAAAAATAGACTAAAAATACACATAACTAAATTAATATAACATAAAAATAAAAAATAAAATAAAGTGAACTAATATATATATGACCTAAATTAAAACAGGTTAATAGAGCACCCAAAAAAAAAAAAACAGGTTCATAATATTCAATTCCGGTTCTGTGTAATTCCAGCCTACTATGCATTATTTCAAATCCGCTAGGTTGAGATCTGAAACACCTCCAGGAATTATGCGGTGTTTCATAAGCCTAACAGGGATATTTCAAAGAGTAGCTTTTTAAATTCATTAAAATTATGCTATTGATAAAACATTTCATCTTCATTTTCAGAATAATTCTTAAACATATAATAACAAATTTCGCAACACAAACGAGTCCATAAGATCCAAAATGGGCAGAGTTTAAGATAAGCATCCCAAATATAAACACCCTGTTTATCACAAACTCCATAAAAATAAAAATAAAAATAAAAAATAAAAAAAGAAGATCAGGCAAGGCCCACTCTTGCGTATAACATGCAAAGGTCTCATCCAATTATGAAACCTCTATCCAATAACATGTATTGCCGACTCCTCCAAAGGAGGCTGAAGTTTTAAAAGAGAATGAAAATTCTTAGCTTGTATTGAATATCAAAAACTATACACCAATTTAAGGATGAGAATAACTAGATGTTCCCAAAAAACATTAGGATTGTCACACTCAGTGTCGAGCCACAACTTGTTGCTTACACACTGGGCAGAAATTTTTGTGTGCAACCCATTGTTTTATACACTGATAGTGATAGCTGTGTTCACAATTTAACTTTCCCAGCTCATCATCTGATTCATACTCCTCCTGTACTCACAAGCAAAACAACTTATATTTTAATCATTTAAACACATCTTAAAAACCTTACTGAAATGCATATACAGTATGTGAAAGAAAAGTAATGTGGTGAACTTTTAAAATCAGAATTTTAATTCAATTGTACAAACTTACCTGACAAATGCTACACTTTTTATCTACTTGAAGCTTTGATGCATCATCTGATAATTGAAACTTAGTCTTCCTTATGTTAAGTCCCATCTCATCTTCTTTAAGTCCAGTGTTCACATAACCAATTCTCTCACCGAGATCAAGCAATTGCTATCAAACACAAACCAGAAATTTTGACAAACATGAAACAAAGATTCATGTGCATGGACAGTAGTATATCAATAGTTTGGGAATATAATTCATGTTCACCTCATATGACATGTTATCAACATCAAGTCTCCAGTCTCTGAATTGGTCTCTGAATTGGATGTGTGAATTAAATCGTCCCTCTATTACTAGACTTCTTTGATGCCTCATTATCTTCAAAGTGCCAGCAACAACAATCAAGAAACGCACTATTAGCTCTTGACTACAATAACATATAAACCGAGACAAGATAGAATATAACATAGTGCTTCTATATACTTGCATTCTCATTATATAATCATAACTTCCACTAACAAGGAAGCTTCTGTTACATCTATAAATAAAGAAGAAAAACAATAGCCATTCAAAATGCACGCAAATCTAACCAGATCTTTTAATTTTGGGAACAATATATTATCTAAGCAATTTGACAAACACAACAGTCCAAAAGCACATAGCAATTAATCAGTAACTTAGGCATAGCGGCATTAGCACTAGCAGGGGAAGTTCATGAAAGTCACTCTAATCTAAATAAAGTAAAACTTCTACATTCATAAATTGCTGAAACATAAGCAAAAGGACATGATTATCCAAAAAATGGATTAAAATGGGAACTACAACATAAAACACAAGTGACCTCTTAAGAGTTACAGGAAACATGAAGTAGATAGTACCAATTACTTCATGTCCATGAATAACATGGGACATTGACAATATGTTATTAACCACAAAAACTAAACCAACTTCAATGCAATGTGTGTCAGTTAAAGTAACAGTTGAAAGAAACCAAATTTTGCTAAATTTTTATGAATCAGATTCAATCACACTAATCTGCATGCACTTATCAGTAGGCACAACAAGAATACATGAAAGGGTATTACAGCATCAACCAACCTCAGCGATATCCTCAGAGGAAAGATCTCTAACACTAACATGGCGATGGTATGTAGCAGCAGGTCCAACAGACTCAGAGGCAGAGGGCGCAGTGAAAATGTCAGGATCAGGGTCCATGAAGGATATGGTTTCTGGGGTGACAGTACGCCTTCCCAAATAAGATGGACGCTGCCAATATATTTATGATGAAACACTGTTAGTTATATCATAATCATATCCAATAGCAATTGAAACCAAATTGATGAAGTTAAAGATAAGCACAAATCAAACAAACTCGCAACTGATCACCCACATGTATATCTAAACAAAAGAAAAAAATAAAATACACATATATACACAGGAAGGATAGAGAGAGTATTTCAAATTCAAATGCAATCACAACACTAGCTTAACTACTATTATAAGGGTACTCAACAAACCAATCAAAGAACCCCTCTTTAGGATTGCGTGCACGCTTTTGGAAAGAGTGATAATAGCTATAGCTATTAATATATACTATACTATAAGATAAGACTATCAAAGACTTTAGGGTTCAGGCCCATATACAAATATATTTTTTTAATTGAATTTTACTTTGATTATTTTGTGAAAATCCAATTTATTTATCCAACCAAATATAACAAAAGGGCATAAGAGTGAGGGTAAAAAAGAAATTACACTTCAAAGTTCATCAATAGAAAAACCAGTCGCCATTTTCTATCATTATGATTTGCAAACAAAACCTAACATCAGAAATCAATCAAGAAAGGAAGGCCAAACGACAATGGTGGTCTTAATGCATGGTAGAAAAAACGGAAACTTTTATTAATGCAGCATATCCATAGAAAGCCAAGCTTGTTCAGTAGTTGTTCTGAGTCTTCAAACCAACTAAATTAGACATAGAAGAACACACACAAAGCAGAGGTAGAAAAAGGGGGGGAAAAAAACAAACTTTTCAACAGATTTAGACACCAAGTCATTCCAAAACAAAAGGGTTAGAAATAGAAGAAGGATCAATCATTAAAGTGAAGGAAAAAAATTAAGAATACCTCCCTGTGAGTTATTTTCTCCACATCAATTTTCCCTCTTGCAGACACCACATTCTTCCTTGTCACAACACAATCAACAGAGGCAGATGCATCTGTTGAGAACCCAATTCCAGGGCCACACCAAACATCTTGAAAATCCACAGCACATGCAGGATTGGAACCTTCTAGAACACCACCACCGCCATGACAAGCTTTGTTACTACTGTTCTTCTTGTGCTTCTTTTTCCTGGATTTCTTCCCTTGCCAATCGGCGGAGTTGCGAATCACCGCCGGCACCGACACCTGTTGTGATGCACCGGCGGTGCAACCGAACCCTCTGAAGGTTGATGCAGCAGAAAAGTTGGTTTTCTTCCTGTTGTGGTGGTTGGTGGTGGTTTCATTGTAGGTGTTGTTGTTGGAGAAAGTGGAGAGGAAGAGAGAGGAAATGGTGGACTTGCAGCAACGTGTGGATTGGATTATGGAAGGGATTTGTGGGTTTGGATCTGTTTCTGTAATGGGGTGGTTTCTGTGTCTTCCACATTTCATGTGTTCTGCTACTGTTGTTGTTGTTGTTGTCCCTGTAAAAACTGGCATGGTTTAGAGAGCGAGAGAGAGAGAGTGTGTGTGTGTTTTTGTGAGGAGATTAATGAAATGGATTATGGAACAAAATGTGGAGAAAGAAGGGAATGGGACTTCGAGGATTTTGCAGGGAATATGAACTTGATTGATTATTTATTAGCTTTGAAATAATGAATTTTCTTTCGATTTGTGGGGTGCCCTTTTCTTCTGGGGTTGTTAGGTGGGCTCTGATTTGTCTTATTGTTGGAACTTTGGGCATATATGGTAGCCTCAGGCTCTGGAATCTGTGACTAGCTTTTGCTTCTTTTTGTGCTTTTTAAGCTAAACTGATGCTACTTATCAAAAGAAATAGGTTGACAATCCTTATCAAAAGAAAAAGGTTGAAAATCCTTTCCTCTCTCCCTCATTGTCAGGCAAGTATAATTTAATCACATACTTTTCCGAATTTATATATAAGCAAAAAAATTAATTTGACACTTATTAAGAAAATTAGTTATATTAATTTAATTGTCTTAATTTATGTAAAAAATAAGTTATAGTTACTAAATTACCCTTTCTTTGGAATATAAATGCTCTTGGAAGTTATATTTTGTGAGTGTATAATATTCTTGAAAAAATAACAAAACAATTAATCAAGGGTATTTTTGAAATACTAACATTAAATAGGATTGATTTGATTGACTTTTGTTTATATTTAAGTTCAAAAAATATAAATACTTATTTACTTATATATAGATCCGAAACTAGAGTATATTTCTTTCCATAGAAAGTCAGACTCTATCACAGGACTACTCGGTATATGTGGCAAAAGAATTAAGTTTATATATACTTTTTTTTTTAAAAATTTTAATGTAATGAATGCTTTATTTTTATTTTAAGTCTATTGACAAATATCATAAGCCAAATTCATACCATATGTATTGGACAGCATTAAAAAGGTTTCCACCTCGAACACAAAAATCGCAACGTCCAAAACCATGGTGTATCAGTACTATTTGGGATTATTGATTGATAGCAGCATTTACTTACCAGCCCTGTTTAGAAATAGTTGTTATCATGTGAGGAGTCTTGAAATTTGACCCCAAGGAAAAGGAATGTCGTACTTGTAAAGCATCCTTGCTGTATGTAAGTCCATGCAGATCAATATTGTACTCTTCTTTATATATATGGTCTCAGTTCTCAAGGTCAAATAAATGGCCAGAAACATTTAAGGGGGAAACTGTTAAATTATGGAGCCATGATACTTTCTTACTTACTAATGAATTGTGGTATATTCGAAATTCCATTAAAATGAAATTAGGTGATTCGTTGGCATGTCAAAACAACCACTATAAACCGGCTACAAAATTATGCAGAATTGCAAAATGAAAGCTAATGACTATAGTATGTTAGAAGAAAACTAAAATTTGGTACCTTAATGGATCTCATTCTAGGTGCAAATGACATATGATATTACAGCCACTTTCCCCTTTGAGTTTTCTTTCTCATCCTTTGATGAGTGTACTATACTAAATCCCTTCTTAAAAAAATGACCCTTGACCCATATGACAGTGTGCTATCCTTTGAACGAAATGAATTTGTCACCAAAATGTTATAGTTTATTGTTCTCACTTCTCATCTATCTATGAAAACTCTTCAAAAGCTGAGATATCCATGAAATGCAGTAGCTTATAAATATCCTCCAAATTTACAAAAGACGATGTTTATTCCATCACTTTTTTCATATTATTTTGTATATTTAAATTCTAATTATTTATTATCTACTCATCATTATATTTTTAAATAAAAATAATTTTCATCAATAATTATAAATTATATGTAAAAAATGTAAAGAAAAATAATATAAAGATATCATTTTTAACGTGCAAAATAGATCAGATAATGGGATTCCAAAGAAGTAAAGAACAAAAGCAAAAGGACAAATAAAAATGGCCCTGTTCAATTTGTTCACTCTAGCCAAGGTCTGATCTATTGGATATTTAAGTGACGACACTTTACTCATTGATTTTGGACCACATCTTGAGTAATGGGAGACAAAAGAATAATTTGGCCACAGACGTAAAGGGATGAACCAAATTTGCCATGAACAAGTAAACTTTGTTATTGATGTTTAGGCTCAGCGTGCTGTTTCAATGTGGTTCATTGGCCTATGAATTAACAAAAGCATCTTCTTAGCGAACCATTAATTGCCTTCACTGCACATCTATTTATCTATTTATAATATATTAAATCTGACCCACAAAATCTGTCTATAACAACTCAGCTTAATTTTTGCTACCTATTACAATTTTTTCCACATATGTTAATCATCCTACGTGGCTGCTCTCTCCTCTCTACATTCAGCGAGCACAGCCTTGCTCTAGCCTCTATGCGTTGTTGCAATGTGTCTGTAGTCTTCACAATAGAAATCCAAATTCCTCTATGCCATTCCACCGTGTGCAGACCACCATCACCTGCAGAGTCATGGACCAGAACAGAACAGGCTCCACCACGCCAAACTCTGTGAGTCATTCACACCGTCTGACTGCACCTCCGAATCTGAGTGAGTGTGTTTTGAATCATGGACAGCGATTTGAGGTACGAGATTGCACAAAACGCATACATCAAGCTGGTGCTTCACTCCCTCAAACACCCCACTTCCGTCGTTAACGGTACCTCGGTCGATCGCATCTCCCCTTCCAACGACGCCATTGAGATTGCTGATGTCGTCCCTCTCTTTCACTCTCACATCGGTCTTCTTCCCCAATTGGAGATCTCACTCTTACTGGTCCTCTCCTCTCTCTTTTATTTCTAGGGTTTTATGCATTTTCTCAGTAAATTCTCAACCAACATGGTTATTTTTAACACTATGCACAAAAACGTTCGCTTTTTTGAAAAAACATGTAACCTAATCAACTGGGTTTATCTTTGTTTTTCTTCTAGGTGCCAATTAATTATTTATTTATTTTCAGTAGTTTTCTGATTGGATTCTGACCCAAATTTGTTATTGATAAAATTATGCAAAAAGACGTATGCTTTTTTGAAGAACATGTACGATAATCAGCTGGGTTTATCTTTTTCTTATTTTGGGTACCGATTATTTGTTTATTTTGATTTCTCAGTAGTTTTCTGTTTTTTTTTTTAATTTTTGCTATAACAATTGCTTCTGAGGCAGATAGAGGAATATATTTCTGCTAAAGGGTTGAACATAGTTGGATATTTTCACGCGAATGAGACGTCTGATGACTATGAGCACAAAAACAGCACCATCTTAAAAAGAATCAAAAAGCCCCATACAGAAATTGTTCTATTCGAGAAACTTTTTCATGAATAGTTCTTATGCTAATTCTTTTTAATTCCTTCCACTAAACAGGAGAATCATTTTACTGGTAGGGTTGTTTTAGCCGATAGTATGTTGATAGACGGATGGGATGAAAGTGTTGCATATGTTTGCAGTAAAGCTAACTATTTGATTGATGAGAATCCAGGGCAAATAAGGTCACCCATTATCAAAGCAATGGAGAGGCCATTGAAACTAATCCAAAAAGTGAACCTTAACTTGTATGAGGCCTGATATTCATTACTTGCTTGCTGATATCTTTTTCACTTGAGTTATGACTAGTCATTATACTTTATATGGCATATAATTTCAATAATGTAGGTTCTCATTGGGAAAATCTCTATCTTTCCTTTGAACACTAATCTATCAATGTCTTTGGGGATTTTTTTTAACTTCACTGCCATGATGGTCTGTGGTCTATGTTGAGATTGGATGCTTTGTATATAGCATTTGAAGTCACTTAGTTTCACTGATAATAGTCCATTGTGAAGTGTTGATTGTGGAAATGGTTGGACATATGTTCAGATACTTTATTTATTAATGTTTTCTAGAGAGTTGATAATGATGACTTTTGTGATTCTAACTGAAATGCTTCATTTTCGCTCTCAGATTTCTCTCACCGACCATGTTGTTGGGTGACATATCTCTGTGACTATTTGATTTGATTTTTGATATTTGTGCAGGGGGTAAACTCAAATATGCTCTGTGTTTGTGGAGAGGTCCGAGCAAATGGTGTTGTTCAAGCTGCTAAAAGTAGCATTTTTTTTGGATCTCTTACATTTAATTATATTCAAATCGCTTCTTCTTGCATTTTCTTCCTTTTTTCATGTGTTTTTGATTGATTAAAATGTAATCATGTACCTTGGTTCATGGTGCATATGGAAGAGCAGACTGAAAAGGTTACAAAAATAAGATATCATCACAAGTAATACTTATCAACTTTAATTTTCCTTCAATCCATTATCATTTTTTACTTCTTAATGTTCCAACATTTCACCGAGTCCAAATTTTCAGAAACCAAGAGCAAATAAGGTTGTCTGTTTGTGGAACTGTGTGTTTCTTTTAACTTGAGGATTTTCAAGGATGATTTATCACAAATATAATATAAGGTATTAAATTAATTTTGTGTGACAATTTAGAAATAATATTCAATAAATGGAGGTTACAGGACATAACATTGTTACAAACAATGTCAAAGAACCATTAAAGCAGGTGCTTTAATCACAAATGATGAACCAACACTCTCGGCCGCTGGAAATGGTAGTTTCTTGTGCTAATCAATACAACCTTATTATTGATAGGCCAAATCGGTGCAGCCATTCAAGGTAACCACTATTTTGATCAAGGTGGAGAAATTATATGGATGGCAATACTAGCACAAACTGTTGCATTCCCAATCCTTTTCTTCCCACTCTTTTTCTTTCCTCACCCTAAAAACCATTCTGAGACCACTGACCTCACTATGCCGTCTTAGTTCTCCTTAGGTATCCTACTACCGGGGGATAACTCGATGTACTCAATATGGCTTCTATATCTTCAAGTACTCACTTACTCCCTCTTTTGTGCTTCTCAACTTGCTTTTAATGCTATCTAAGAGAAAGGGATGCAACATCCAGGATGTAGTGTAATAGCATATGAAGGTGTTAGTATGTCCAAGATTTACTAGATGATCAACATGTCACTTACCCAATTTGTAACAATGAGAGCATAACAACCCAATCTTGCTGAACTAGACTATAAATATCTCTAACAAGAGCAAAGTAGAGCAAAGAAGTGATGATTGGGATTACACATCATCCTGTCCATTTTCACCACATTTTTTTTTGACAAGGATAAAGATATTTGGAGTAACACTTTAATATTTGGAGCATGATGAGGATAAATATAGTGCTCATTGAAGACTGGAAGTTTGCATTGTTATTCTACCTTAATTTTGACTGAAACTTAACATTATGATTGGAATGTAGGATGAAATAGCTAAAGCAATACTCTTCTGCCATTGTTTCATGTTTTTGGGATAACAATGATTACCTAATGGCAGCTTCAAGGAGGCATTGCGATTGTGTCTGTAAAGATTTGAGTTTGAAGCGGTTTTTAAAGACCATTGAGAAGCATAGAGCGTCCCATTTGTGGTTTGTGCCTCCCATTGCAGCTTAAGCATTATTTCATGTCATTTCCTTTTATATAAAATTTCTTTATAATTTCTATGGTTGTCAAGGCTTAAATTTGAAACATATTTATGGTAAAATACTTTACTTACATGAATAGCAGAGGTTAGTGGGTCACATATGTTTTAAAATTAATATTCAGAATTGATTCTTCAAACAAATATTGTTTTTTATTACCATCTAATTTGTTATCAATTTTTCACAATTTAATACTAAAATTTTAAAACAAAATAGCAACCGCGTAACGTGCGGGTCACAATCTAGTTTAGAATTAATTTTGGCGCTCACTACATTCAACTTCTCTCTTACAACAACTTCTTGCTTTCAAATAGGATTCAAATTCGACTAAACGTCTCAACCAATTAATTCAGATGCAGTTTCCACTTTGGATATATCAGAAAGCCATGTAATCAAATATTTAAGTGCTTAATAAAGGATTAGGATTTAGGCAATGTTAATCTAGTCTAGTCTAGTTAGGGGTTTGTAATCAGTATTTAGTTGATAAAGAATTTTTTATATCTTTTGAACAGAGAAAATCATCATATATAGGAGTCACATGATGATTCCAGTTAATGCGGAACTGTATTCCTTAATCACATCAGTAAATTGTGAAAGATATGATTATTTTTTTGTCATCTCAGAGAATACAAAATTAGGTGACCACCAAGGTTAATACTGTATTTTACATCTCAAGTATTCCTTACATTATCACAAATTTCTTTCAGCAATAATTTTTTATGTACTAGTTTCGCTCAAATAGCTTGAGATAAATGGTGCAAATAACGGATTAATTTGATTCCATGTTTCAGATTATTTAATCCCACTAAGAATAATTTCTTTCTTTTGGACTTTGGTAGGCAGAATGCATGGTACTTGTTTTGATTAATTTGGGCCTTAACTGATTAGAAAAGTTCAGCACACTGCCCACCTCTAACTCTAACTTTGCAAAAACTATGATGGTTGAACACATCGATATCTAGTTTATGATTATTCATAAGCTCCTCTAAGATTATGGTGGCCATTGAGCCGAAAGTTAAACCATGATCTTCATATCTTTTAAGATTTATTACAAATTATCATTTATTAAAGATAGAACAATATCATTACGTTACAGAGCTATTCATAGAGCATAGCTGCAATGAAGGAGAATACTTACAGACATAAATTAAATGCACATATGCTTGTGCTATACACTTTTTTTTTTGGGCCCAGTACAAACAAATTTACTATGTATACAATTCGACAGGAGTAGAAAAAATCGCTACATTCATTTATAAATGGTTTTTGGCTGGTGAAATTACACTTGTTTGGTAAAAAAATTGCAGCAAGACATTTAAATGGGAGTCAAAAGAATTATATTATATAATTTATGTCTGTAGTTGTTGACGGTTGAGTATTTGCATTATAGAATTTCCCATACTTTAATATTTAAATGTGTCAATTTTTTTTTCCCTTTTTTTTCTCTCTGAATCTGTATGATTTAGCTCCTTAATGTAACAATTAACAAACGTGAGAGTTCGTGTTTGGAAACCAGTCACAATAACAAAGGACTAATTTTTTGGTTTGGTTGATGAGTGTAATGACAGCCAAAATGTCATTTTTTAGATGTTAAATCCCTATAATTAAAGGCAAGGTCGAAAAGGACAAAAAGTGTTGCTAGTTGCTACTTCTAGATGGGAATGCGTGTAATCAGCAAAGCAAGAAAGGAAATCTGATTAATGCCTTTATTTTTTGCACCAGTTAAGTGTATCTTTTCCGTTATACTTTATTCTTTAAGATGATTTATATTTTTGCCTCTTTTTTACCCTTTTACACTCCCTTTTCTTTGCTTTTACTCATCATCATCCCCACCCTATTCCTCCTACAACATCGTGATGGTTCTTTGATCATTTTTGTGCCTTTTTTATTCTTTGCTTGATGATTATGTAGCTTCATATCATAGCTTCTCTTATCAATTACCTTCCCTTTACCATATCTTTTGTAGACTTGTGATTAATAAGTATATTAACAGTGCATCGATACTTTTTTAAGTTGGTATTACATAATTAGAGGGAGTAGCTGGTTAAGAATGCAAAAGAAACAGTGCTTAGTTCTACTACTAGGTGGGTTGAGCTTACACATTGTTAGACCATCTATAAATACACCTTGCAAGCCCAAACAACAATTTTTGTTATTATAAGCCCAAACAGCTTAACTTGAAAGTTTGAAATTTTTGTTATTATAATAAGCCCAAACAGCTTAACTTGAAAGTTTGGAGTCACAAGGATGGCCCCCTAAGGGATTTATTTTGCATAAGTCGAGGATCGAATCAGAGACCACTCATTGGAAAGAATCCTTATAAGCATTCGCTCTATTTTGTGGATCTATCACGCTTCCACTAGGTCAACCCCATTTGGGTAACACATCCAAAATTTTAATTACCAATCTTGTAAATATCTCAAGTTAACACGTCATAGCTTCAAGCAATGTTTAAATGGCCCAATTAATCAACACCAATCCACAAACAAGCTCCAACTAAAGGATTTTATATGAATCCACTAAACCTAGAATCAATTATAGATACAAGATTATAGCATATTAAACACATTGATAGAGAAATAGATTATGAATGTGAACCTTGCATGATTCCAGAATCCATTGTTATTCAACACTAAAGAGACAAAGGAGATACGTGTGTGAAAGAATAACTTCCTTCTACTTGGTAAGTTTTTGTACGTAATCAACTGCTTAATAGGGAGAAGTTTTATTTCTTTACCAGATGAGAGATGGGTCATCTCAACAGGCTAGCAATGAATAGCTCAACCCATCACGGATCACTCACAACAAAAACCCAATTACAATATTCATAAATTCACCAAATGCTATATTATAAACCATAATAACATAATTAATATATTAATGATTTAAACTATTTTTTAACTATTGATTAAAGTTAATCCACATAGGATTTATATTTGAATTAAAAAATTCAACACCAACATCCCAACAACAACAAATTTAGGTTCAAAATAATATTTAATTGTTCACATCGAGAACAAGTAGTAGAATAACCTCTGTGGCCGAATTCAACCAAGTCAAAAATCATAAATTTATCAAAATCCAAGCATCATACCCTTCATGGTACCTCATCAACAAAATCCATAGCCATTAAATCATAAATTTTCTCATAAGAACAATACATGCAAAAAGTTCTCCATCGTACATCCCACAATCAAACAATAAATAAACAACATAAAAAAATCTCAAATGTTTAAAAGATTTAATCAACATCAAGGATTTTCTAAACATGAAATTTTGATTAGAAAAAAAGTAGCTTTCTCAAAGTCAAACCCCATACCCCAAAACAACTAATGAGGTCGTGACCTTACTCTTCCAAAATCAACATGCAAGATTTATAATGTTCACAAAACTCGCTTTTACCTATGAAAAACTTAAAATAAGTTGAAAACATCACTCTCCCTCGTTTCCTTAGCAAAATCATGAGTGTAGAGTGCTTGAAGGGAGTTGAAACTTGATTTTTTTTTCCTCTTGATCTTGGTACCAATGTGTAGGCCTAGATGTAAGGAATGAATTTTATGAAGGAGTGAAGATGAAAAGACCAAGGGAAGGACCTCATGCAAGCACGAGAAGAGGTGAGGGTTTGAGAGAGTTCCTACCTCGTTCTATCTATACTTGTGGATCATGTTACCCAAATTTCCTAATTCACTGTTAGTCTTGTGGATCATCAATGAAGCTGGATCTAACTGTTTGTTAGTTAGGTTGTTATACTTTCAGGTTATGTGATATCTTGTTAGTTACTAGTTGTTGTAACTGTTTAGTGATCACTTAGATATACAAGTCATAATTCTGTTAGTATAGGAGCAGGGTTATAAAAGGCTTTAGACTAGAAGGCAGTGATATAATCTCATTATCTTTTGCTCTAAAGTTCTGATTACTTCAAGGTGTGCTTGTGGAAGCTTGCTTCAATAAGATTGACTCTCAGTATGGATGTAGGAGTGATTGCTCCGAACCACGATAAATCTTGTGTTCTTTCTTTGATGTTTTTGATTAATACTTTGTATATTACTCTGATTGGTTTCCAGTTTTTAGCTTTGGTTCATAACAATTGGTATCAGAAGCTTGTCGAGAAGCTGGGATTCTTTCCGCAATGGGAACCAAATTCGATGTGGAGAAATTCAATGGTGAAAATGACTTCAGCCTCTGGAGGATCAAAATGAAGGCTCTTCTTGTCCATCAAGGACTTGTAGATGCCTTGGCAGGAAACAAAAAGCTCCCTGCGACTCTCACAGAGAAGGAGAAGGATGATATTCTCAGTAAAGCCCATAGCACCATAATTCTCTCACTCGGTGATGAAGTCTTGAGAGGAGTGGCTGATGAAACTACTGCAGCAGGGGTTTGGCTCAAATTGGAGAGCTTGTATATGACAAAATCTCTGACCAATAAGTTGTACCTGAAGAAAAGACTTCATCAGTTGAAGATGGGAGAAGGTATGTCAATAAAAGAACATGTTTCCTCTTTTACTAAAGCAATTCTTGATCTTAAAAGCATTGATGTAAAGATCGATGAAGAAGATCAAGCTGTAATGCTTTTATGTTCCCCCCTCCCTCTTATGAAAACCTTGTTGATACCATGATGTTTGGAACATTGGAAGAGGTTAAATCTACCTTGAATTCTCGTGAATTAAAGAAACGAATTATTGAAAATAGAGGAGAAGGGGCAGACTCAGAAGGTCTGTATGCTCGAGGAAGATCAGAGAAAAGGGACAATCAGAAAAAGAGCAAGCATAGATCAAAGTTCAGATTCAAGAAGAATTATTACTACTATCACAAAGATGGACATTATAGAAAAGAATTGATCTCGATTGAAGCAATTTAGAATCTTGCCAAAACAAGCATCAATGTCTAGAGGTGACAAAACAAGCCGCCCGACCCGACTCGACCGGGCCAATATACAAAATTGGATCGGGCTGGTGTTTTGGCAGCCCAGCCCAGTGGCCCAACGAGCCATTTTGGCTCTATTTTTTAATTTTCTTTTTTTACTTAAATACATTTATATTTAAATATATGTATTAAATATCACAAAAATATAATATAAATTACTATTAAAATATATAATTAAGTGTTAAAGAAGCATTTTTTCATCAAAGTCATTAAATAAGTATATATTTTTCATCATTAATAAATCGAAAGATCATTTATTTAAAAGCTATAATATGAAATATGAAAATATGATACTATATATAAAGGCAATTGTATAAAAAAAAAAAAGCTAAGAAAAAATGGGTCATCTAGTCGAACCAGGTCAACCCAGTGAACGGATCGGGTCGGGTCGGCCGGCCTGAATCTAATCCGGACCTTAATTTTCCTAGCCTAGCCCAAAATCGATCTAGTTCGGGTCGGGCCGAAATTGCCAACTATATCAATGTCCCTCCGATCTCTAAAATTAAAAAAAGTAACATTACTTCATTGGGAGATTGAGTTCAGGCACACACCAAGAGAAGGTAATTGTTGCGCTAATTGACTAACAAATTGGAGCCTTTCCAAGGGGTATGATTTTAAGGAAGTTGCATCTCCTATGAGCTTTCTCTTTTCATAATTGGTTATATGTGGGGGCTTCCTTATCCCCAATAGTGCATTTGTAATCTAGGTTTTCTCTACATTCGGCTTAAGCATTTGTTGTAGGGGAAAAAAAAACACATTGAATAAAATGAATATTCCATTGGGCCACAAATTTCTACACAATTGCATAAACGACCCCATGATTTATTAATTGGCTTTGGATCTTTTCAATTTCAACTTTGCAAAAAGAACCACTTGAGCCCTAGCTCCTTCTCCTCATCCTCTTCTTCCATTGCACGGTGCAAAGTGCCGGAGAGATCTCAAGCTCCAAACTTTGTCACAAACCCAATTCGCAATCGATCTGAATCGAGATGGGGAAGAAGAAGAAGAGGGTTTCTTCGAAGGTGTGGTGTTATTATTGCGATCGCGAATTCGACGACGAGAAGATATTGGTGCAGCATCAGAAAGCGAAGCACTTCAAGTGCCATGTGTGCCACAAGAAGCTCTCCACCGCTGGAGGGATGGCCATCCATGTCCTTCAGGTCCACAAGGAATCTGTCACAAAGTATGACCAAACCCTATTTCTCCTTAATTGATTTGTATTTTTGTTTGATCTTGATTAATTGGTATGATACTGCAATTTAGGGTTAATCATATTCAATTTGGTGATTACTTTGTAGCAGATTCCAATTCATTTTGGAAAAAAAAGTTGATGCAGTTTGTGTCTAGGAGTTGTCCTCATGTTATGGTTTTTGATATTAACATATCCTAATATGCTAGAAGTTTAGTGAATGTTTTCGTTGCTGGTTATTTTTAATGCATATTTTACACTGAATGCACAAATTAACTAATGTTTGTATGAATGTCTTGTGAATGTGCTCCTTGGAATCGGGATATTGCTGAATTGTTTTGTGATGTTTTCGTAAGTTATTGCCATTCTTTCTATTATTGTTGAGATTTTCTTTATTATCTATTTTTGTCAGGGTGCCCAATGCAAAACCTGGCAGAGAATCTACAGATATTGAAATATATGGAATGCAAGGGATTCCACCAAATGTCTTGGCTGCTCATTATGGAGAGGAAGGTAAGATCTCGTCTGATGGCTTCTGTCTTGAGCATACAAAATATTTTTGGTTTTTTCTTTGGTTTATCGGCAGTTGATGCTCGATACAACCTATTAAATGCGAAAAGAGTAAATCATCATGTTTGCTACTTTTCTGTCTTAATGAATTCATGTTTTATCAAAATTACAAAAAATCTGTTTAATCACATCTGAATTGTAAGGTGACTGTTGTTTTCGGCATCCTTCTGTTATATTGGCAGTTTTTTATGCCAGAAGTGTTCTTTTGTAGGACTTAAGCTACTTTTTTTTTTTTTTTTTTTTTTTTACAAATATTGGTAGTGATGTTGAAAAGGTTGAACTTGACATGAAAAAGCTTGAATTTCCTTTCTCACACTAATTTTGTATTTAATGCAGAGGATGATGTTCCATCAAAGGCAGCCAAGGTGGATATCCCTTCAACCCCGCTTGTAGGTGGAATGGTGCCACCTCCTTTGGGTACAGGTTATCCTCCTCGACCAACCTTGGGCACAGTGCCACCAATGTATGTTGAAAATTTTGTTGGTTTTAATTCTCCTATTTGTATTCATTTTCTGTTTGTCATGTTGTGAGAAGTGATAAATTATTAGTTTTTTTTTAATTATATATATATATATATATATATATATATGTGTGTGTGTGTGTGTGTGTGTGTGTGGCACTAAATCTGCTCATGTACTTTCCTTTCTGCTGCAGTTATAATCCAGCTGTACCCGTGCCTCCCAATGCTTGGGCGGTTCCACCTCGACCTCAGCCGTGGTTTCCACCACCTCCAGCTGTTTCTATTCCTCCTCCTGCCTCATATGCACAACAGCCATTATTTCCTGTGCAGAATGTGAGGCCACCATTGCCAACAACTGTTCCTCCTGCACTCCAAACTCAGATTACTCCTCCTGGATTGCCTACATCTACAACTTCTGTCCCAGTTTCACAACCTTTGTTTCCTGTTGTTGGGAATAACAATACGACTCAAAGTTCAACATTTTCTGTTGCCCCTCTATCTTCAAGTGTTCCCTCAATTACTCCTGTGCTGTCTACGAATGTTCCTGTTGATGCTCATTTGGGTGCCAACTCTTCTGTGACAAATAGTTATCAGGCAGTAGGAGTTCCAGGTAATCTTTTCTTTTCTTTCTTTGAGCAATTATGACTGGTTTTATGACACAAAAATTGCAAGAGTGTTTTTGATAAAATTGAAAAGCTTTGCACTGAAAATTTAGCATTCCTATCTTTTGGTTGATCTTATATGATTCTAGTGATTTTCATTTCTTTCTCGCTTTGGTTTCTTGTAGGTGGGACAGCAAGTAACTCTCATTCTTATGCTTCTGGTCCAAATACTGGTGGTCCTTCAATTGGGCCTCCCCCAGTAATTGCAAACAAAGCTCCTGCTTCTCAGCCTGCCACTAATGAAGTCTACTTAGTTTGGGATGATGAGGCAATGTCCATGGTGAGTTATATTTATATTAGAAAATTTCGTTGTGTTCCATTTCACTTTTATTGTTTCTTGGTTGGTAATGTAATGATGCTTGATTATTGTAGGAGGAAAGAAGAATGTCTTTGCCAAAATATCAGGTGCATGATGAAACTAGCCAGGTAAGTCATACTACCTCTATAATAGATGGAGTTGCTTTCACATCTAACCAGATGAGTAGGCTTTATGCTTCCTGTTTTCAGATTCAGTTCTTTACACATTGTTTACTATTTAAAGAGGTACATTCTGTATAAATTACTAATCCTTTTTCAAAAAGAAATTGAATGGCATAAAAAACATGATCCTTTTAATCCTCCTTTTGCCCCCAACCTGAATGGGTCATTCATGCGGTTTATTTTCAATGGCCACTCTGGCTGCAAGCCATGCCTCGAAATTTTGTGGGCATCAAAAAATTCAAGTAGGTATTCTACTAATTTCTGTTGGTAGTTAATTATAATTCCTAGAACATAATTTGTGAAGCTTGCTGCAAACAACCAACTTCGCGATCCTTCCTCCCAGCATTTGTAGACCATAAATGAGTATGTATATATGATTTTTATTGGGTTTGGTTTTGCCAATGTTATTCTTTCTCCCTCTGCTTGATTCCAAAGTTTTGGGTTTGGGTGGAACATGATCTTACCCAACAGATTTTTGCTCATTCGTAGCATCATTACAATTTATTTTATGGAACAAGTGAAATCAGACTTGGCCCAGGTCAGCTTCTTTCGCAGAGTTTGGATCTCTTGCATAGGACCAGGCTCTAAAATATTCGGTTTGTTGTTGTAATTTGTGGTCTATGATTAATTGCTGATCATTATTATCATGTTTATCTTTCAGATGAGCTCCATTGATGCAGCCATAGATAAGAGGATACTTGAAAGCAGGCTGGCAGGTCGTATGGCATTTTAGATCAACTTTATCCATATATAGACTTGTCAAATTTCTTCATTGATCCATGGGCTTAAAATGGGTTTTTTTTTACAAGCTTCTGACAACTTGTGTTCAACATTCCTTTATTTAGTTGTCCAGCAAGTAACCTTGTTTTTGGTGCGATTCTTTGCCAAAGTGAGGCAAATGGGCAATCGGCTCTACCATCATATATTCGAATTAGGAAAGAGGTTGAAATGGTTATCTGATAGTATTGTTCTTAGGAAGTTGCAGAACTTAGTTTTTTCTTTCTCTTTTTTTTCCGTCTGACGTTTGTAAGCAACCTTTAGGACATGATACTATGGTACACCATTTGTTGTAATCTACATGTCTTTTGTTTGGGTGGGGAAAAAATAACGACATTTCTTGGTTTTTATATGCTTTGTTGTTATTTGTCAACTTCTGATTGTTTTTGTACGAAAGAAACAACCATGAAGGGGAGAAAATACACTCCTATGCAAAGCATACCAAGACAAAATAAAACGCACGCTAAGACTAAAATAAGATACTAACACCCGTAAGGTTGCTCATATGTTTTGTGGGCCTTAGGATCTTGATGAGAGCGAGGTGCTGCAATGGTTACTGGATAGGGTCCTGAGTAAACCTTTGGAGGATGAGACACACCTCTAGAAGCAGTGCTTTCATACCCTTCAGGCCTTTACCGCCCAGTATTCTTTACTGCTTGATGCGGTTAAGACATACTGCATGTTTTACTGTCTTGAATAGAATCACTTTTAGTAGGAAGAGATGATTCCGTGGAAGAAAGCTCTACGATATGCTGTATCTTTGGGTGATGACTTAGCCTCCTGAAAGTTTTTATTCTTAAAAAAACAATGGTGCACTTCTCTTGTGCCCACAATAAACATTTTTCCATCTAAATGAAAGTCATACATCAGAGATCCACGGTACAAAGGATAAATAAAACTGAGTTAAAATTGAGAATTTATTGTGTGTTGGGTTAGCTTGCAAATTTCAGTTTTGATTAACTGAGTTTTGCAAATTTGGTTTGTTTAAAATTAAGTTTGTAATAATTGATTTATGTTTGTATATTTTATTATTGTTAAATATAGTTTTGATAGAATGAATGTTACATTCAAATTGATTATTTGATGTGTAGTTACAAAATTGTCCTTCAATTCTATTTTATCATTTATCTTGAGGAAAAGTATGAAAGTTTCTTAGCTTATGTTTGGTTCAGCTTTTGAAGGACCAAAAACACCTTTCTAGTGTTAATTTTGTAAGTTTTATAGCTTCAAACGTGAAAGCTACACCCATGTAGTTTTAGAAAATCACCTTCACGACGTGTCACCAAATATAGTATTAATTTTTTAAAAGTAGTACGGTAAGAGTAGTATTTTGAAAACTCAAGATTTGGAGTTTAAATCCAATTATAGTTAATAGACTTTTTGAGATGCCAAATTCAAAATTGGGTTTGGAGATTCCAAACTCACTTTTGAAGTTACCTAATTATATGCTAAACATGCTCTAACTCTTGCAAAACCTCCTATAAAACTGCATACTGTCCAAAATACAAAATTTTAATTGGAAAATGGATACCATATTACGAACTAAGCTAGAAATGACGCCCCATTTTTGGTGATGGTATTAATCAGGCTATGTAAGAATTGTACTTGTAGCTGTACCAATTACCAAACCATTACCGGTAATAATAATATTATAAGGCTAGAATAGAAAAAGTCACGACATCATCTATTGCTTTCATGTGCAAGCTGTACACTGCCTCTTAATAATGGCACACCTCAGTCACTGAGGAGTCAACTTAATTTGGCATTTTATGCCTCTCTTGCTTCACATGAAGGTCGCTTTTCCATGGTGAAAATATAAGGTGATATTGCCTCAATTACATCCAAATCAAATATTATGACTAAGGTTTTTACTAATCACTTCGGGACATCGATTAAGAAATTATAAAGGGGATTAAATGTATATTGGAAAACTAAATACAACAATTTTTATATAATAAATATATTATTTTCTAATATAAATTTACATTTTTTTTTTTATTTCTTAACCATTTCCCAAAAGAAAAATTCTTTTTATCTTCAAAACTTCCCATACGTTTTGATATTTACAAATTATTCCCAATTCCTAACCATCACTTTCACCCTCATTCCTAAGATGACCGAAGTAGCATTGTAAGTCTTCTTTTAAGGCTTCTAACATAACATGCCTTAACTTTGGAAAAGGGCAACAGAGATACTGATTCTCGGTTGGATTTTAGATTAGGTTCTGATTTTGAAGAATTTTTATATTCCAACAAAACAGAAGGATGCCATCTGTGATATGTTTGGCTTTTTGTTGATATAGAATTGAACTGAACTTCTTGGCCGTTTATAGGTGCATTTTTCGTTTGTTGTTCTGCTTTGTGTTTTTGTTTTCATGAATTTTAACTTCAGTCTCCTCCCCTTTTATATTTAATGCTTCCAGAGTAGTGAATTTATACACCCGTCAATCTAGGGAATGATTTAGGGTCTGTTTGGATTGACTTATAAACAATTTATTTGAACTTATCTACTGATATAAATACTTGTCAGGATGTTTAGGAGGGTTTATCAAAATAGCTTATGACAAGTTTATAAACTGTTTTAAACTTATTTTGATAAGCTCTTCAAGATAACTTATGAAAACAGCTTATAACATATGAAAACAGTTTGACTATATTTTCTCTTTGATTATAAAAATAGTTTATAACATATAAGCGCTTATCCTATAAATAATTAATTAAATCATTTACCTAAAGATGCCCATAATCTATACGTGATTGATTTATTAGTAAGCGCGTTTCTTAATATGCTTATGTTTGTTCGTATATGGTAAGGGCTATCTTGCTGCTATGCAATGATGGAATTGACTGACAGTAGCTCATCTCTAATTACGACGATATAATGGTATAGCATGACATTTAATTTTTAAAATTGTAAGCTTTGATCATTTTAATCCTTCACATCAGTTGTTGTTTAGAAGGATTAATATAGATGACCTATTATAATTAATTAATATGATAATTTTCTAAAATTAAAAATTAACATAACTGTTACTTATTATAAGTTCCGAATTAAAACGATGGTTTAGTCAAATGGTACAGTCAGAGGCGGAGGCAGTGGCCACCCCCACTTTTTTAGCTTTTTAATTTTATTATATAATTATAATTATAATTTATAATCTCTTTTCATATTTAACTTTTTATATTTATTATTTGTTTATTTATTGGAATGTAAAATGTATTTTTGTGATATCCATTTCTTTTATGTCTATTTATATAAAAAGTCATCTTTTATCCACTTTTTTTATAACTTTCTCCATCAATAATTGTTTATTGGACAAAATTATGTGCAATTTTTTCTATGCATGTGATATTATTTTTTAATTAAATAACAACTATTACACATATTATGTTTTTATTGATGAATTATTACAAATTTTATGTTTTTATTGGATAATAACATGGTAACACCACAAGCGTTCAATGAATTATATTTAAGTTTTGTCCTTATTTATTTCCCTTATAATTTGTGTTGGAAGAAAAAGAAGTACACTTTTTTATTTTCAATACTCTCATCTTAGACTTTACTTGTTTATTTTATTAAAATATTTGAATTTCTCTTTACTTATGAGACCTCGACTCTTTCATATTGGCCTCCCTTAAATCAAAATCCTGGCTCCTCCCCTAGGTACAGTGTTAGGATTTGAAATTCGTTGACTTTGGGTTTTGGCTATCTTGCAATGTCTCTGGCTTGTTATGGTGTTTGAATATCTCTATTGGGATGAATATGCTTGGTCATGGTAGATCCAAAAGTTGATGAGATCATCTTATATGTATTATTCAGATTTATTAGATCATACATATAATAGAAAAATGCTAGATATACATATCACTGAATAGTCGTCACTTCAAGCGATACGTATATCATTTAATATATTTATGTAACAGAAAAAAGTGAATGTATGTAGAAAATAAAATACGATAAAGTTAAATAGAAAACAAGAATGATACAGATATAAAATAATAGGAGTAGAAATATATGTGGTTAAAATTAGTGCATATAATTTTGTCAAAAAAAAAAATTAGTGTATATAACATTCGTTGACAGTGTAGATAAGTCACATTCTTGTGGGTTTTTTTTTTAAGATTAATTATTTTATTTGTTTCATTTCATCATAATTTTAAAGTATAATTTTCAAAAAAAAAAGAATAAAGGGAGCCGATGGACTAGTCTATTTGGCCCGCAATCCATGAACGGCCGGGTTGAGCTAACAAATTATCAGCCCACAATTAAATTGAAGCAACCCGACTTAGCGTCCCAGCCTAAACAATATGTTGATGTGAAATGGACCAACCCTCGAACTAGCACGTTTATTGTTCACTATTAGAAGTTATTTAGGTTAATATTATTCGCACGTTTAACACATAAAAATAGCTTTTAAGTTGAAAAAAATGAAAATACCAAAGAGTTTTAGCTTTTATTTTAAAAGTTCTTATTTTTAGCTCCTCCTTTAAAATAGCTTTTAAGTCCAAAAAAAAGTCGAATCAAACACAACTGAAAAGTGATAGAAATGACCGGAACTCGAGTTAGATACTTAATGTGATAGTAAGTCTAAAGTCCTCCAAAATTTTGTAAAGAACCAAAACTACAAACTACATATTATTGGTTATTAATTTGTTTCACTCCTTTTGTTTGTTTACCAAAAAAAAAAAATCAATCCTTAAACCATTGATTGTATTTATTCCAAAAAGAAAGGTAACTTTCAATGTATAAAAGTGTTAATGTTCCAGGCTGGTCCCTTACAAAACTATTTTTTACAATAGCATGTACATTTATGAATGAGAATTGGCAAGGATCTGAGTTAATGATATGGCTTGAGGGAGATTTAAAAGTGTCAAAAGTGATCTACAATATACGAGGTACATTCTATACATTTATGAATGTACAAAAAGGGTTCATATCTAAATATTGAATCTGAAATTGATGTACTCCCAATTTCCTGTACCATAAACGGTTACAACATATCACTTGATATGAGTTTTTAGGATATAGTAATATTTTTATTATCAAGGGCAAGAAACTCATTTCACTCAACACTCAATTTTTTATTCAATTAATTAATGTACATTCAAGTCACGAGAAAAGAGATTTTAGAAATAAGTAGGCATAGTGTTAATGCGTTGAAAAAGGTTTACTTTTCATTAAAAACTTCTTACTTTAGTTTTGTAACAATTACTCTTAAGAGTTAAGACACTTATTATTAAAACCCTTTATTTATTTATTATTTATTTAGATACTCTAAAATAAAGATTAACATGTGGTTGGTTCGAGTAGTAAGGGACTCGGATACCTTAAGCAAGTAGTTAGAGGTTCGAATTCTAATTCTTGTGTACAGAAAAAATTAGTTGGGAAGGGAGAACCCACCTTGTGTGTCCAACGGATTCCTCGACAGAGATAAATCATTGCTAGCGGTGGTGATACTCCGTACCTATGACATGGTTATAAAAAAAAAATACTCTAAAGTAATGGGTGCATGAAGGGTGTATATAGAAAGAGTTTTGCTATATCATTATAAAACTTTTTCCTAATAATATGTTTCTAATATTTAATAAATAAAGTATTAAATGAAATTCAACTTCTCATGAACACAAAAATTATTAAGTATTTTCTCTATTTAATAATTAAGACAATTATTAAGAGGGTTGGTTAGGAAAATTTAGAATTACATATTAGATTGTAAAGTACAAATGATAGAATAATGCTACACATATCACTTCACTTCTTCACGTTTTTTGTAATCAAAAATTGATCATAGTAAGTTTTTCCTTATTTTCTATATATATTTAGATTCTTTTTTTGACATAATATATATTTAGATTCTAATTATATCACACTGTAGATATGTGAGTCATAATGATGTATATCTAGCATTTTTTCAAACAATAATCATTGATGGGAAAATCAGACTAAACTTTCTCATAGTTATCTATATAATATATATGATATGAGTTAAACATTTTGAATAAATGCCCAAAATAGTCCGGACAAAAACATAGGGTACACTTTTCGTCCTTAAAAAAAAAAAGTCACCATTTAATCCTCGAGAATGACAAAACAGGGACACGTTAGTCCCTCCGTTAGTTTGACCCCAGACGACCGTTAGTGTGCTGACGTGTACCGTTAAGTAAGTGAGATGTCTGTTAGTTAAGATTAAAGGCCCAAAATCGTCCCTGACAAAAAGTCACGATACACTTCTAGTCCCTATATTTCTTCTTCCTCTATCACCATCTGAAAACCCTAACTCCATTGAAGGAGTTTCAACCAATTATGAAAATAGATGTTTATGAGACATTTTTCGCAAGGTAATTCTAAGGGCAGAAACCTACAAAACAATATTATCAATGTCATTTGAAAATTAATTTAAACCCTTTATTTTTGGAAATGAAGCAACCATCAAATTCAAATGCATCTTGAGAATCATAGTGAAATTCCATCAATCAATCAAAGTATATATATGAAAACAAAATAGAGCAAACCCAAATCTAACAAACTGGATCATCATTCTTAGGCTCTAATAACTGAGTTTTGAGATGGAGTTAGAAACTCCTTCAATGGAGTTAGGGTTTTTAGATGGTGATGGAGGAATAAGAAATATAGGGATCAGAAGTGTATCCTAACTTTTTTTCAGGGACGATTTTGGCCCTTTAGTCTTTTTTTTTACATATTCCATGTTGGACAGGTCTAGTCAGCACACTAACGGACATATCAGCTACTTAACGGTACAAGTCAGCTCACGAACGAACGTTTAGGGGGGTAAACTAGCACACTAACGAACGTTTAGGGGGTAAACTAACGGAGGGACTAACGTGTCCCTGTTTTGTCATTCTCGGGGATTAAATGATGACTTTTTTTTATTAGGGACGAAATGTGTACCCTGTATTTTTGTCGGGGACTAGTTTGGGCCTTTAGTCAAACATTTTTAATGATGTGATAATTTATAATTGATTTACAGTGTAAAAAAATCTTTACAACGACAATATATAACAATTAAACCCTTATATAAAATTTCAAACGTTAACTTTTTTCATCAACATTTATTAATATTATAATTTATTTTCTTAGGGTCGGTTTGGGAGTTTGGAGGGGAAGCGAGGGGAGGGGGAAAGAGATAGGGAAGGAAAGATAGTCTGCCACATGGGGGTTTATTTTTTAACAAAAGAACCAAAGTCTCCCAATTTGGAGAAATTAAAAAAATGAACTAGGGGAGGATTTTAGAGGGTTTTTAAAATTTCTTTACATTCTTCTTTCTCTTAAAAAACTCTCAAAATGTCTTCCTCTCTTAACTCCCAAACAAACCCTTAACCAAACGATTCACTTAAAAAAGTTCAAATTCTATTTTTTTTTATTACTATCTCCTTGAGTTACTAATAAAAAAAAAATTAGTATCTCCGTGAGTTATTTAAAAGCCTCATTAATTAGTGATTCCACAATAAACAATTAAAAATTCACTAAATACTATTAGACAGCTAATAAGACGTCAATTTTTTTTAATGCTAAAATAAGACATTAATTTACACATTTTCCAACAAAAAATTAACAACTACACCTTAGTGAACAAATTTTGTCAAGCGTTGTCCAGCCCGAATGAAAATCTTGTGTACTATTTCTCTGTCACATTTCATGTCCCCCATTAATAAAAATTTATCACTTAATAAAATAAAATCATAACTTATTAATATCTTTATACATCCTTAACCTTTGATTGGTGGGGACACTGAAATACCATCTTTTAAGACAACAGAATTTTTTTCTGTCCAGCCCTTAATATAAAAGTAGTCAAATGCTAAATCAATGAATTGAAAACATTTTTATGAAAAAGTGGTGCACTTAATATATTTAAACAGATGATATATTTATTTTTTTAATAATTTCTTTTTGTTTATTTCTTGTTAAGTTAGGAAGAATGTTAATAAATATCGTAAGGGTAATGTTTAAGATATCAAAAGAAGAAAAAGTTTATTGGGATAAATGTATTTAATATTTTGAGAAATTCGATACTTAATTTTTCAAAAAAAATAATATTTATGGATTTCTTAATCAATATCCTTTGGACACCAGTTAAGTACAACCATTAACTAGAAAGACCCATAAAAGTATATATAGTTCCCTCCATGGTGTGGCATTCATATGACAGTTTGCCCCCGGGATGGAGGACCCAGCCCTATGGGGTGTCATTTAGTATGTTCACATGCAGTAATCCTATCTCTATCTCAAGGCAGCTCTACACACATCTCATTGTGAAAGAGACGTGGTTGGTGGTTTCATGATCCACCGCACTCAGAATAAATGTGAGTAGTTGAGTCTCAGTAATTGGCCTTGAGGGGAGTTATTAGCAGCTATTAATGTTGCCACTTCCCTTTCAGACATAACAATTAATTAAGGACCACTCCCTAGTAAGTAGTAGTACTCTACATTGCCATTGCACCCTGTCTTGTCACATAGTCACGGATAAATGCAATTTCAGTACTTGCAATAACCCAAATGGCTTCTTCTTCCAAATCTCCTCCTCTCCCTTCTCGCCATTCTCCACAATTCACTCCCGTCAGTACCATTTTCTCTGTTTGTGTAATTTAATTTGCTAGCAAAATAATGCTTCATGGTTCATCCTATAGTAATATGATATGATTTCTTTCACTTAATTTGACATTTTTTTTTTTTTAATTTTATTGTTATTGTAGATTCAAGAAGAGCATGAATTGGATGAGTACAGTGAAGACAGAAGCCAAAGCAGAACAACCCCAGTAAGTGCTTGCACTGAGAAAGGTGTGACTCCAAGGCACAAGCACCCTCCAACCCCTATTGTGAAGAAGAATGGTAAGTCCAATCACAAGAAGAAAAGGTCAGAATCTGATGGTTCTGTCAATGGAGAAGATGGCTCAGTCTCTTGCAACAAGTGCAGACCACATTCTCGTGACAAAATATTTGTCCTTCCTTTGGATCACAGCAACAACAATGGACAAAGCAACAAGCACTTGTCTTTGTTGGCAAGTCCTAATGGGATTTTCAGGTCCATTGTATCCAAGTTGACCCGCAAGAGCCCCATGTCCACAGAAACTCTTTCAACATCAAGAGAAGAACAGTGGAAAATGGCAGTGACTGAGCTTTCTCACAAGCTAGTTCAAGCTACCAGGAAGAGAGATGAAGCTCTTTTAGAGGCTTCAAGGCTCATGCACTCAATGGCTGAGTTGGAGAAGAAGCTTGACAAGCTTGAGTTGTATTGCCACAGCTTGAAATCTGGGCTTGAAGAATGCACCAACAGTTCCCCTTATGCAAAGGGTAAGGCTCAGAATTTCCATCAAGACACAGTGATCCAACACTTCTTGGTTCTAGTCTCTGAAGCAAGGTCTTCTGTGAGGCTTCTGAGTCGTTCTCTTACCATGCAACTGAGGCACATGGGAGGCAAAGTGTTTGAGAAAGTTTCTTTGCTTCTTCAACCTTATGACATAAGAATCTCTTTCTCTAAGAATCCAAGAAGCTTGCTCTTCTACTTAGAGGCCCTTTTGAATAGAACTTTCTTCGAGGACTTTGAATCAATTGGGTTCCAAAAGAATGCTTGCAGTCAGATACTAAATCCAATAGAAAGATGTGAGGCTAATTTTACTTCCTTCAATATGCTTCACGGTTTGACATGGGAAGACGTGTTGAGCAAGGGGACAAGGCACTTCAGTGAGGACTTCAGCAGGTTTTGTGACAGGAAAATGAGTGAGATTGTAGCAATGTTGGGTTGGAATAGGGCTTGGCCTGAACCATTGTTGCAAGCTTTCTTTGGTGCCTCCAAGAGTGTGTGGATGGTGCACCTTTTGGCCAACTCAGCGCACCCAAGCCTTCCAATTTTTAGAGTGGACAAAGGAGTGAGGTTTGATGAGGTGTACATGGAGGATATGGGTGGGAACAAGTCTTCCAAGTTGGTACCAAGCATGGTCAGGATAATGGTTGCACCAGGGTTTTATGTCTATGGCAGTGCAGTGAAATGTAAGGTCCTTTGCAGGTACTTGAGCAACAACAGCCAAGGTTACAGTAGCAAGGAAGAGAAAGGTTTAACCCCATCACCTTAAGATAGAAATGGGTGAATCAGCTTCTACTGTTACTTTTTATGTTCGCCAATAATGTATATTATCATGTTGGAGCACATGGTTTAGTTTTGTTAAAACTTAAGCGGATTTAGAGTTATTCTACGTGGATATGTAGTGTAAAAGGCAATATTTCAAGGACGTTGTTATAATATCCTTAGAAAATAGAGGATTTAGATATCTTCTGTCCAATCAGAATATGTCATCTTAATTAATTAAATTATATTAATATCAGATGAGACTAAATTCTCAATTGGACTAAATAGATAAGATTATGGTAGGAAGCATAGAATCTTCCACATTTCAAATGCTTGGGATGTCGAGATTTTTGGGTCAAAGTGAAAATTTTGACATTTTCTGGTTTCTCCTTGTTTTATCTTCTGTCTAGTCTATTTGAACTTTTCATCATTTTGTTTCATTATATCTCTTGGAAATTTTGCTTTTAGGTACTTCGATGGGATTGAGAAAAGACAAGTGGGTTTACATTCAGATTCTCATGGGTCCTAAGCATGTGGAATGTGATAAGAGATAACCTGTGACAATAATATAGAGGGGGAAAAAAACGAAAAATAATTAAGCCATTTATACTAAGATGTTTATCTTGGGAGCAGTTTCGAATGTTACGCTTCTGTTTCATTATTATTATATACTGAATTACTAATGGATGCAATGCCATTCGGAATTGTACGACATATTATTGATTAAAATATGATATGATATATTAAAATGGGATAAAAGATCTTCATCTCAAAATTATATAATCCAATTTATGGATGGTGACGGGAGGAATCGTATGTATATATATATGTTATACCTTCTGCTTGTTCTATGCCCTTGGGTTGTGCTCCTAACTCTTTGGGAAATGGAGTTTGATATAAATCAATTTTTTTATGTTCATATAAATCAATTTTTATATATTAAATTAGAGTTCTTATTTTTTAACGTAAGTCATTTTTCATAATATCTTTCCTTCATGTGTCATTTTTAAAATACATTTCCAAATCAACTTACTTATTTTTAATTTAATTATTTTCTTTTTCAGTACAAATATTCTAATTACTATAATTACAATAATCATTGTAATTTCATCAATTAATTTCTATAATTAACAAATTTTTTTACTTATTTCTTTCATTAGTTTCTTTTCCTTTTTAGGAAAATATTTCTAATTATTAATATTATTTTTAGGATTGTATATTAATTATCTAATATTAATTTTTTGAATTTTTTAATACTAATTGTCTACTAACTGTTTGCTACCAATCAACCTGTGGAGTTGGGACGCTTATAAACTTGTGTTATGGGTGAGCATGACTTACTCGGTATCCTCACTCTCTTTAGTCTTTAGGCCTGGAGAGAAAAAGTTGGAGTTTATTTGATAAAATTAGTTGATAACGGATAAACTATTTGATAGCGGATAACTTATAGCGGATAAGAGATGAGGTAGCTAATAACAGATAGCGGATTAGCATTATTTTATGTGGAAGTGTTTGGTAAAACTAACGGTTGAACTAGCTTAAAAATATAAAAGGACACGTATTTATACCTTTTTATATAAATATTGTTTATATATTAAAAAAATTATATATACGTTAATATTATAAATGTTGATATATTATTATATATAAATAAATAAAAATTATATAAATGATAATCTTAACGTGTTATATTATCATATAAAAACATATTATTATATATAATATATTATCAAATAAATGTTGAAAGAATTATTATGAAAAAGGTTAAATATTTATATAAAAAGATAAAAATAATAAATCACCTAGATTATTGATAATAAAAAATAATCCAAAAGAGTGAAAATAGTATAATGATTAAAATAAAAATGTAAGATTCTTTCAATTACATGAAAAATTCTCATATTTTATTAATTAATATTATATTAAAAAGGTAAACTTGAAATTAACATAAGATAATAAGGATAAAAAAGAGGAAAAAATGAAACGCTATAAACTATAAACTCAAACTATACTTGAAGTAGCGTTTGAAAAAAACGCTATAAGCTCGTGACAGAAGCACTTGTCAAACGGGACTACTTTTCCATCCACTATAAGCTTGTAAAATGGACGTGCCAAACAGATTCGTATACTCTCCCCACAGAATTTACCCAGGGATGAAAAATGAGTTCTCTTTCCCTTGGAGATGTAGTTTGCTTTCACTGCCACTGTGCACTATGATGTTCAATTGTTAATCTTTCTTCTTTCACCTGTTTAATAAATTTTTAGATAAATGATAGTGGACCATCATTCTAAAATCACAATAATGCATATTAATTAGCACTAACATGTAAGTAATTGTCACTTTCAATGAGTGTCAATTATTTTATATAGTGTCATGTTAACGAGTATCCTAAGGACACTATTTAAGGAAACCAAAAAAAGCAATTTTGCATTGGAAAACTAAGGATAACACCTCTTCAAATATTAAATACGGATTTGACTCCTCTAAAGTGAGTGAAACTCTAAAGTGAGGAAGTAAGAGGTTATCCACCATTGATTTGTTTAATTACATAGAGATCTCAACCCACTAAATGATCTAAAGTTGGATAGCCATGTACTTTCTCACTTTAGAGTTTCACTCACTTTAGAGGAGCTAAATTCATTAAATACAACAAATTTCAATGAAAAACTTCTTTTCTTGTTTCCTTAACTAAAGACGCTCGTTCGCATTCTCTTCTTATATAAAAATAAACTAACTTTTCTTGATGTTTCCAATCATTCAATTATTAATGTATAACTTTTTTTTAAAAAAAAAAAAAATCAATGTCAACATGTTGTAAGCATTGTTCCACCAAGCTCAGAGCGCTGGTCAGTGATAGCTGATAAGGCATCTTATGCAGTCACAAAGAATAACCACAATCCATCCAGAGATAATATGAGGGAAATGGGGCGAGAAAGGGAGCAATTCAAATACCACTATTCTGGAAAATCCATTATAAATTTAAGGGTTTTGTTAATAAGTGCCCTAAGAGCATTATTTAAGAAATTTAAAGATAGAAAAAATTTATTAAAAAATATGACTTTTGGATATTCAATGTGTTGAATACACCATTTTTCATATATAATTTCAATCTTTGATTCCTTAACCAATACCTTTATTTACTTGACGTTTCCCAGATTAATTATTTATATTTAAAAAAATGAAGAAGGCTCTACTTCCCGTACTATTTAATTTACGTATGACTTCACTACAGCACACATGATCTCTCTCATTGGGCTAACACCAATCACTACTGGTACTGAAGTGTCTAGTCTTAACTCATAAGACTGAAATATGGGCCCAAGTTTGTGCCTAAATGTATCCATAACTGCTTCTCCCACAAAGAACAGATTGAACTGTAGAAACCTCTGCTGTAGCCTGTGCAGTGTACCAGAACCTCAGTATCAGCTTTGCTTCCTGCATTGAATTGAAGGTTGGGTGAACTTTGGATTCTGGTGGCCGCTAAAGGCTACATAGTCCATTAGTCCCACCTTCTCCAGCACCGAATATGGGCCACAACATCTACTAGCTAAAACCGGGCCTACGGATGGATGGAATATGAGTTAGTTAGAGGTTATTAGTTGGACATTGATGGGTTAGTTACAATGACTTAGATGTTAGATACATTTTTATTTTTTATACAAGTTCTATTTTACAATCAGTTGTGTCACTTTTTTCATTTTAATCAATACACAATTTCAGTTTTCGCTCAAGTTCTTCTTTACTCTTTGGGCTCTTCCATGTTTTCCAACATAATATCAGTGTTCTCACGATAACCACCATTCTGCGGCACTTTTCTTTTCTTTTATGTTTCTTCTTTTTTCTCACCTTTCAAGATTTTTCTTTGTTTTCTCATGAAAAGCCAAAACACCATTTTTTGCTTCTACCAAGTGGTTAAGCCTTGAATATTATAGCTTCTGCTTGGTGGTTTAGCTTTGCCTGATTTGATATTTAAAGATTGCTTCCAAAATTCGGGTTTTCTGATGTAGTTGAAGGTCTACGACGTCTTGAATCTTTTGGAACGAGTCATGGAGATATTAGAAGAAAATTGAAGGAGCCCAAATAAGGTCAAAGACTTCTCAGAGCTATACATCTCGGCCGTTGCCTATATCACTGTCAGAGTTTTTGTTACTTAGCCGATGTGATTACGACATATACCTTTGTAATTTTCATTAGTAATTGTTCTTTCTTTTTCCTTTACATTGTGTTGTTTATAAGTTGGACCTGCTTATGCGCACTTGGAGCTTGCAAGGGGGTGTTACTGTTAGTTGAATATGGATAGTTTAGTTACAATGAATTGCAGGTTAGTTAGATTTATATAGTATATAAGTTCTATTTTACACTATTTGTATCACTCTCCTCATTTTTAATTAATACACAATTTCAATTTTCTCTCAAATATTTCTTCTCTTTTAGGGTTCCCATGTTTTCCAACTCTCTCTCCCTCACTCACACACACACAGACATTTTGCTATTTTGTAGAGTAAAGGCCCAAACTATTCGTTTTGTTATTTTGTAAAGTAAAAGTCCAAACTAATCTTTAAAAAAAACACTGAAACATATTTGATTCATGAGAAATACAAAATTATGAGTTGGGACATTTTAGTTTCTATTGTAAATAGTGATTAATTTTCGTCGGGGGACCTGGACTTTATTCTTTATGTTGGGGTAGCACACTTGGATATATTATCCTATCCCCTACATTTTTATCTAAAATTTTCAACACTTCTCTCGGGTTGGTCCGTTAGTTATCATTCACTTCTCATCTTTCAATTTTTCGTTATCATTCATCAAGAATCGTTGTTAGGCATTTCTTAGTCCATCTGTTTTACACATTTTGGAATGAGGCATTTCTCTTGCTGAGGAATGTTAGTAACACACTTTTTAATACTCTCTCCTATTGATTAAAATTCATGTGGGTTTTACAAAATTTAAGTGGGACCCATATGAATTTCAAGCAATAAAAGAGAGTATATTGAAAAAAGATGTTAGAGAGAGTTTTGCTAGCATTTCTCTTGCTTGAATGTTGGGTCAAGTCTGGGCGTACTTCGAACTACTAGCCAAGCCTTGGAATTGGGCTAATCTAGTTTATACTTTAGCCAAGTCATTATGACCAAAACCAAAATAATAACAACAACAGTAATAAAGGGCAGGTCATCCATCCCACCTTATTAATTCTTCCTCTAATTTTAGTTAAGTTCAGATTTGACAGTTTTTTTTTTTTTTTTGTCTTTCACAATGTAGTATAGGTACCGGATCAACTTGCTTACATTTTAATCATTTCACTTCTTCAATTTAATTACAGGAACACTTTGTGGTGATTGTTAAATTGATGATTAAGTGAGAATTAGTCTTGGGCCAAAAGAGTGTGTGAATATCTTATGATCTCACCTAAAAAACCTCCATGATCGGGAAAGAAATTTCTTACAAGTTAACTCTTTTTTGAACAATCATATTATAGGTACGAAGTATTTAAGATGAGTTCTTCCCTTTCAACTAAGTTTTCATCCATACACAAAAGTCAAGATTCGAGTTTAAGGTATCTGAATCACTTATCATTCTGACCAATCACATATTGATTCTTACAAATTAATTTGAGTTAATTGTTGAAGTTAAAATTTAAATAAATAAGAAAATAGCATCAAGAGAGGATAGAAGAATTGAGTAAGAGGCTAGAAACTTCCACCCTTAATTATGACGAGAAGACTACTTTAGGGCTTAATAATTAGGTGCTTGATTTAATGTTCCCTCCAACTGCGAATCTTTTCAAGACCATTCAAGTAAGTTTCATTAGTATTTATTTGGGTACATAAGTTTTATTTGTGTTTTGTAACGAACAACGTGTATTCAGTATAATTGATAGATAGTTGGATAATTTCTTAAACATATTATTAGGAATTTAATTATTATTATTATGTATATAAAAAAGACTTACGGTCGGAGATATCGTTATGCGTTCAAAAAATGATATTCCAGAACCAAGAATTTGGCATACGGCTGGTAGAGTATACTGTCCGTCTACATATAATATGCCTTTAAATCAGCCTAAACTGATACCCGCCGGATTGTGAGTTGCGAAGATTCCTATAGTGCTTCAGGCTTATCATCGGGATCAACTAATTAATAAATAATAATATCATTAAAGTGTACTTATTCTTGATAAATAAAAAAGATATTACCATGCTTATTTCCTTTATCGACGGAGTTGGAATGATATGGAATCGTTCATATATCTTGGTGGGAATTAAGAATCTTCTTTGGTATATAATCTTTTGCTAAGTCTTCGTTGAAATAACAAACTTCTCTTTTTGGATACCATAATTAGCACATATTATTGTTTTAATGGTTTGTATTTCCCTAAAATAGCTCTTTCACCATTTGTGGTGTTCTGGTCTCACTTTGGGTTCTTCGTTAACAGGGTTGCTGGTGGTGGATCTTTCGGTAGTACCATCTTTGTACCCCCCCCCCCCCCCCCCCCGATTTTCTTATCAATTTTATTACAGATATGTGATCTTTTGGATAAATATGAAGATGTTCTGTTTGACTTTTTCTAATCAACCTTCTATCGCTTTTAAGGTAGACCTAAAGGTGCCATATGAAAAAAGAGGGATTCAAACTCTTGACCATGATATAGGGGAAAAAATATACATTTATTTAGAGCAAGATCAAGAGCAGACATATAATTTAACTTTTTTTTTTTTTTATGTATTTTACTTTTCCTTAGGTTTGATTGTTAGAACTTTATGGGATTTATTTAATCTCTTTGTTATATTGGGATGTGCCTAAGGGAAAGTAAAATACATATAGGAGTTAAATCAATACACTTCGGCTTCAATGAAAAAGACAAATGTAATTTAACTCCTTTATGTATTTTACATTCCGTTAGGTTTACTTGTAGGAACTTTAATTTATGGGGTTTATTTTGGTGTTTCTAATATCTTTTTTATATTGTGATGTGCCTTTTATTGGAAGTCACACATCCAGTAATATAAAGAGAAACAAAGTGTATATATATAAGCTGGGAGTACCAAGTCCAAAATGTCTGGACTTTACGGACAATATGACAACTTTCATGCTTGAACACTAACCAGTCATTCCACAATCTTTACACATTGGACTCGCTCCGCAAAGTTCAACGTGGTATCAAACCCTATTGGCGTTACAGCCCGTACCGTTCCAAGAAAAAAATTGTGCCTCTGAGACTCGATCAAGTACAAGCCCAAGAAGAAGAAGCCCAGGCAAAAAAAAAATAGACTTGAGGCCTCTGAGGCTCACTCGAGTACAAGCCCAAGAAGAAGAAGCTCAGGCAAAAAAATAAAGAGGGAAGACCAGGCCTGAGGCTAAGATGATATGCAAGTCACAACTGGGCCAACAAAGAGACCAATCCATTTGGAATTGAGGGGAGTAGTAGAAGTCCCACATCGAGTAGCATGACGAAAAGCAAAGTGTATATAAGTTAAGAGTGCTTTGAATCCAAAATGTCTGGACTTTTTGGACAACATGACCACTCTTATACTTGAACACTTCTACACATTCTGCCCACTCAGCAAAGCTCAACACCTTTGAGTCATCCTTATAGAGTTTTTGTAAGTGGTTTGGGTATTAACCAATGCATTTTTTTTATTAATATCTTTGAGGAAAAGAAGTGTCATTACAAAAAGAATGGGTTAAGAATAAGAGGATCATCTCAAAAAATGTCATTGCTTGGGCTCACAAGAAAGAGGATTGCCCTTGGAATTTGGCTTTAATTGCAACAAGATGCAAAATATTTTAAAAATTCTAAAGAATGTGGTATTTACTGAAAGAAATAGGGAAGCAAATCAAATTGCAAATTCACTTGCAAAAGAAGGTGCTCAAATGGGAGAGAGTAGGTTCATGTGGCTATAGAAAAGGTGTATTGTCTTGATATTGTTTTCTTATGATACTTTGACCTCTGTTTTTGTAGTGTTTGTGTTTAACAGGGGAGATATAATGAATATGCTGAGAATAGCAAATGCTTGACTGAGAGTAGTGTATGCGTGAGATAGAGGCATCCAAATTGGTGATTGACTGGAAGATCACGAGCATGGAGAAAGGTGGCATGACATGATCCTGCAAAATCAAAGCAAGACAGGTTTGAAAAGATAAAGGAGAGCAATGCAATATAATGGTGGACTTACTGATAAAGATAACAAATGAAAGATAGGGTGCTGAACTGAAATTACTCATAGGCATGTGTTGTACCGAAGCTCTTTGTAACAGTTTTTGTAGTGTTGTAGGGTGTTTGGCTGTAGTAGACCTAGGTTGGGATTGTTTTTGTTGAAGAACACTTTTATAGTATTTATGTCTGCAACCCTTCATAGAAGGTGAGAAGAGTATTTCATAGCGATACTGCAACTAAACTTTTTGAATAAATTCCATTGAACCGTAAAAAAAAAATGTAATTGATCCGTATTTCACAGTAACAAATCTATTTGAATTTAATTTTATGTCCAACTACCTTTTACTTCATATAGATGGAACAACAAAAACTAACTTGAAATGCACCATGTTTGCAAAGATAAATAAATCGCAACAAAACAATGAAACATACACTGTTCTGAACTGAGAAAAACCAGCGGCAGCAGTGGCCCCTCTTGTCATCCCCAGTCCATAACAACATTGAGTTGGTCAAGATTCTCACACATGTCTCAATACTCGTCAATTCCAAGCGTGGACCCATTGCCTTTTTGCTTTAAGTCATTGATACCATCTTGACTACCCACAACACTTCGGTGGTGCTTTCTTTTTCCACTATTTAGTTTTTGTTGAAACTCCCATGTCCAGCGTCTTATTTGTTGGGTTCGATTTATTTATAAATCACCTCACCAATTTCACTTAATACCAATTAGTTTTACTATAAAATTTAGGCTCACTTTGATAAAAAAATAATTGATAAGCTAGCTTATAATTGATAAGTTAATTTTTAGCTGATAGTTAGAAAATTAGTTGATTGAATTTGAAGTATTTGATAAAATTAACTGTTGAATTATCTTCTAAATATAAAATAACAAAAAAAAGACATATTTTTGACAAAAATAATAAAATAAAGTGTGAATTTTATTAAATGAATAAGGATTAAAATGAGAGGAAAAACAATAAGCTATAAGCTATAAGTCATAAACTTGTTTATCAAACACCTCTATTTCAGTTAAACAAGCTTATATGCTCGTCAAATAAGATATAAACTAGCTTATTGGACCTACCAAACAAAGCCTTAATATTGTCAGAGCTTATTTTCATCGTGAGAAATACTAGCAATATATTCTTTAACACACTCTTATTAACACATATTTTATTATTGAATGAATTACTAAATTTCATGTGAAACCTATTAAATCACATGAGTCCACTCTCTATTTGATGGTTTCCACATCAACTCAATAATAATAGCTGTGTTAATGAGAATGTGTTACTACTGTTTGATCATTTATAACAGTCTTAAGATAGAATCTAGCAGCTTTTAACACCTTTTTCATCAATTATGAAGATTTTGACCCACAAAATTGATAATCAACTATATAAAAGCTGCCTTTTAAGATATAAATTTTTCAGTAAAAAAAAAGATATGATTTTTTTTTTTACTGTTATTTAAATCTTATTTTTCGTGTATTATCAGTAAGGCATTGAAGTAGCAATAATAATAAAATAATAATTGTGTAGCACATATAGGGATGGCAACGGGACGGGACGAGTATGAATAGTAGTTACCCGCTACCCGCCCCGCATGGAGAAAATCCGTCCCATGCCCGCCCACTATCCGCGCGGGTATCCATAAATATCCATGGATATCTACTAAAGTCCATGGTGGTGGTGGTGGAATAGAAGCCACTGGAGCTAAAGCTCAACCCAAGGGTTCACTCTTTGATTTTCTGGGGTTAAGGTCGTCACTGCCAGTGACTAGTTGGAGGAAAGGGCACGACTGGAGGTGGTGGAGAGAAGGGGGAGGGGAGATGGTGTGGTCTCTGCGACGGCTGGAGGAGAGCAGCGTCGGCATGTTGTTGTTGTTGGAGCAGTCGAGGAGAGAAAGGGGAGGGAAGAGGTGCGTTGCTGTTGCGATTTCAACGCGAAGGAGAGAAGGGGAAGAGGCACGGTGCGTTGTGGTTGCTGGAGGAGAGGGCGCGGCATGGCTCGTTGCTGTTGCAGCGGTCGGCGGCCGAAGGAGAGAAGGGGGAGAGACTAGGAGAGCGGCGCTGGAGTCCGGACTCAGATAGGGGAAGACGTTGAGGGAGGCCTTAGGGGAAAATATTTATTTTAGTATATGCGGGTATCCGCGGGCACGGATAATACTAAATCCGTACCCGTCCCGTTAACTAGCGGATAGTAAAAAAATTTGTTAAGACTTAATCGCGGATATCCATTAAACTATTCAAATCCGATCCGTGATGGATTTTACCAGCGAATATCTGCGGGTATGGATTTTTTTGCCATACATACTGTTTAAGTGTTATAATGGACATAAACAAAATATAAGTTATGAATGAAATTTAGGGAAAGTGGAAATAGTACTTGTAAAATAAAAATGGAATTAGATAATTTGGTCAAATGGGAAATTTAATTTAGACTCTAAAACTAGTCTTATTAAAATAATAGAAGACAACGAAGAAGTCAGTTAATTGAACTAACAAAGTTCTTTGAAAGTTAATATTAGGACTTTCACTTATTAATTAAAATCTGCAATATTTTTCAGATCAACTATCTAGAAAAAAAATAAAAATAATTTTATATAAAAATAGTAAATAAAGATATTACTTTAAATTATTTTATTGAAAAAAAATAATATTTTGATAAAATTCAAAGATGATTGTCTTTATTGTAAATCTCTCCTATTGAGATAAATATTGCAATAAGTCTTAAATGTTGCTATTAATTATTATTATTATTATTATTAATTTTTTTAGAAAATTATATATTCTTTTCAAGTGGATAGTAAAATGATATCCATATAATGATGATAAATTAAAATTAAGGAAAAGGTAAAAATGGTCCCCCCTGCTTTTCATATAATAATATAGTAAGTTTATTGTTATTACAAACAAATATGCATTCTCCAATATCCCTAATAATTTTGGGATAAAAATTATTCTGTCCAATCAGAATGTACCATCTTAATTAAATGAGTCATATTAGTGGATCAAGTCAAATGATTCTTATTATTTGATTGAATCATCTAAACAAGATAAAGTTATTCTTGAGATACATAGAATTCACTACAAACAAATATTGTTGAGTCACTTGCAATGGCAAACATGAGGAATATGTGCCCTTTTTCTAGAATTTAATTAAGCTCCACATATGCATTATTTTTTTGGATGAAAACACATATGCATTATTAGATCGTTCATGATTATTTGTTTTGAAAAAGATGAAAAACAACAGGGGCTCGTTTGTCGTTTGAAAAAGAAAAAATAATAAGTGCTCATTTTAGATTTAAATAATATTCCTGATGACGGTTTTAGTTGATGTCTTCGGTTGATTTTTTGTATTTTTTATTTTTTTAATATAATTAGTTAGTATGTTGCATATGATTGGTATTTATTAGGATGTCAACCTAATTAGAATGACAATATAATGATACTTTTCTATGCTAACGTTTGCTAAAAGAAAAAAGTGCTCATTAGACATTTCAAATTAGCTCATTTGACTTTGAAAAAGAAAAAATAATAAGTGCTGATTTGCCATTTATATAATTTTTTATATATAATAATGTATCAACATTTTGTTTATATAATAATAACGTTCAACATTTATAATATTAAGATATATATAAATTTTTTTATATATAAATAATATTTATATAAAAAGGTATAGACATATGTTCTTTTATGTTATTTTATATTTATCCTTTTGTTTAATCGATAATTTTATTAAATATTTTCATATCAATAAGTTAACTTATCCATTATCCGCTATTAATTATCTTATTTATTATCCATTATGTGTTAGGTTATCTGTTATCCGCTAATACAGAATTATAATCCAAGAACGTATTCATATTTGATAAAACTTCGTATGAATATATAAAGGATTTAATTGGTATATATTGTTAGTATAAAGATTTTTTACACAGACAATCAATCAGAATTTGTCACATAAGTTAAAGTGTTTGACTCTTATCCTAACTACCTTAAAATTCATATACACCATAATTTTGATTGATTATTAGTATAAAAAAATTTTATACTGATAATATATAATAATTAAACTCATAAAGGATTTAATTAAAAACTTCTTATGAATATCTTCCAATCGGTTAAAAATAAGTCTTTTCCAATTATAAAATATTATAAAAAAATCTCCTAGTTCTATCCTATCAACACAAGGGACTCACCTGGAATATAAAATTCGGATGTGTCAGTCAAGGTACCAAAAACTTGAACGACCGATTAGCAAAAGTTGGATCAGCATTTAAATTAGGTTTAATTATTTTATTGGTTTCTAAATTATTTGAGAATTTTTAAATAAATTTTTGAATTAAAAAAATTTATAATTGGATCCTCGAACTTTGATATATTTTGTAATTGGGTCCTTACACTTGAAACATTTGCAATTGGATCCCTGAACTTATTAATAGTTTGTAATTAGGTCTTATTATATGAGGTATTTTTAAAACCTTTGCTATTTTGGTGATCCCATAGCTCTATTAATCTCAAGATCGACAAAAAACCTCGAAAGAGATTCTTATGGTGATCTAATTATAAAAAATTTCTCCTACCCCAGGAAACTAATTACAAATTACTTACAAATTTAGGGACCCAAATATAAACGTTTAAAGTGTAGAGATACAATTATAAAGTTTTTAGAAGTTCAGAATCTCAATTACAATTTTTTTAATTTAAGAATTTATTAAAAAATTCTCAAATATTTGAACGATTAATCAAGTAATTAAACCTTTAAATTAAAACATAACCACAGCCCACAGAGGTTCGGAATTAGTTTCAAATTTGATCCTTATTCTTTAGTTGTATGGATTGGACCAAATTATTTATAGCCAATTTGGCCATTTATGGTTTTCAAATTACATATAATAAAATCAACAAAAACTTTAAGATTTTGATTAATTTTAGACTTTATTTTGGGCCTTTACTTAAAAAATAAAATACACTGCATCCATAAAATTTACTGTCATTATTAAGAGTTTTTATAACTAATTGTTTTTTTTTTTATGGATATAACTAATTGTTATGCAGCCAATAAAAATAGCTTAATACTACTATGCCTTCGGAATTTTAAACATTTTGTATACAAACCAGGGCTTTTGCTAGGATGAGCAGCTATAGGAGTTGCTCACCATGAAAAACCTCCTTTTATCGATAATAGTGGGTGAAAGAAATGTCAAGAGGTTGAACAGGGGTCCAAAGCAACCTCTGCTAATTGGCACCGTCTTCCACCTGAAGCCTCACTGTCACCCCTCTGACTTCGCCTATCCCACCACCTTCTGCGACCACAAAGTACTTGAGTTTTTTTTTTTTCTTAGAGAGGTGATTCTCCGATCCCCAATCGAACCCCTCCTCCCAATCTCCACCTTCAATTGCCACCCCAGCCTTCTGCGCTTCATCACGCGCCTCATCTCCTCCATCCGCCCCAGATTTTCCTAGCGCCGTCCATGGTCGGAGATCCTCGACCAGAATCCCATGTTAAGACCCGAAACTCCTGTAACACCCGATTTTTCTTAATCTTTTTAATTAATCAGTATTTAAGTAATTGTGTTTTATTGGAGGGTCTAGAAAAATTTAATAAATTATTCCGAGGCCATAGTCACGTTCTACGCCATCGTAGGAGGCTATATTTAAGTTTTGGGCCGAAAACTCAAACGGAGCCCGATCTATATTTTTCGGATGATAGTGTTTTTCTACTATCAATACGTCATTTTGAGTAACGGTCAGAACCATTAGTCTTAGAATTCGACCCTCTACCTTTTTGATAAAATGTGTCCTAACGTCCAAAAATATAAATAATATTTAATATTCGAGCCGAAAATCGATCAGGGAAACGATTCGAGCTGTCTTAGGGTTTTTCGAGAACCTTGAGCCGATAATTTTCATACCAAGGCTATGTTAAATCATTTGGGGACCCATGCCAGTGTCGTGAGAATTTTCAAAATGTCGGGACGTGAATTGACCAAAATGCCCTTGATTAGTTTTTACTAATTACCTTTTATTACTTTTACCTTAACTTAAGTCTTAAGTTTGCCTAATAAATATCTCACTCTCACACTCTCACATTCCCCAAATTTTCGACCCAGCAGCTGCCTCCCCAAACCCATCTCCTTCCTTTCTCTTCTTTCTCTTTTCTTCTCACCATTAAACTCCATTTTGGAGCTTGATCTTGAGTTTTTTTGTGAAGCAATCTTCACCAACTTTGAAGGAAATCATCTTAGGAGGTAGCTAGTCTTCTCTGTCTCTCTCAATCTCTCATTTTTATCCCCTAAATTTTATGATCATAAATGTTAGGGTTTTTGTCCCTAAATCTTCAAAAATCCATGAAAAATTGTAGAAAAATCATTTTAATACCAAACCAATTTCTATGACCTAGGTTCATGACATACTTGCATGATCAAGAAATTAGAGCCAAGAAATCTCTCTAGCTATTTTTTTGAGAGAGAGGCCGAAACCCCCTTATAGTGTAGGGTAGGGTTTTTGGTTGGTTTTTGATATTTTGAGTTGATATCTAGGGTTATCACACTTAGTTAGGGTGTTATCCAAGAAATGAGAGTTTTTGGAGCTCCCTAGCTATTTTTCATTCCATAGGGCCGAACCCTAGGGGTAGTGCAATAGGAGAAATCTTTGTTATTTTTTTTTTGAGTTAATGCCTTTATTGATTGCGTGAATATAGTGATCGGCAGCTAGTCGTAGCCGGAGCTGCATGTGGAATCACTAAAGTGGGGAGAAAGAACTAATATCGTCGGGAAGGAAAACTTAGTATAGAATATATATATATATATATATATATATATATATATATATATATATATATATATATATATATATATATATATATATCTGTGTAGGGGAACCCTTAAACCCTACTAGAGGTTGAGCCCTAGATAAAGTGTCTGAACCCTAGGTGTAAGTACCTTTGGGCTATCACCACTAAGTTTATAATATGGATATTGTAATTGATTGAGGTTCATGTGATGAATTGTTTATCGGATTATCTGTTGGTTTTATTTTATTGAAAATTGAACTGTTTGTGTGATTTACTGTTATTCGACTTTATGATGATATTTGCACTGGAATGAATTACTGTTGTAATGTTATTGTGATTTGACTGGTGATTGGGTGTTGATGATAGTATGGTGAGTGATGATGTTGTTCGGGTTGATATCGTTGTAGTCCCGACTGTGGAGCTGTGACTCGTAGACGCAAGGCGTCGTGATACTGATGCTGATGTTGATTTTGATGATGATGTGATGTTGATGTTGATTTTGATGATGTGATGTTGATGTGATGCGATGTGTCGTGGTCGTGAATGAGTGCTTAGGAGTGAGGTCCCGATATCAACATGCGATAGATGTTTGTTGCATTTTCATATCATTTCATACCGCAACATTTTGTCTCAAAGGGGGATGTCCAATTGGAGACGTTACTTTAAATCCCGAGGCGGGATGTCCAATAGGAGACGTGATGTGATGTAATCCGGACAGGGATGTCCAACTGGGAACGTGATGTGTCGGCCAACATGCCTATAGGGATGTCAGCATATACATAGGGATTAATATACCTCTTATAGGATTATCCGAGAGAATGACTTTTGAGATGATTGTGACGGGTGATTTAAGAGATGGATGAGGTTGTGTCGTATGATTAAATCGTGTTGTGTGATGTATATATATATATATATATATATATATATATATATACTGTACTGATGCCCCTCTCCCATATTGATGAATTATAATTCTTATCTTCCTTTATTTTCTATATGTGTTATTTTTATTTTATGGGAAGATCCCGAAGAGGAACCAGTTGCTGAGGAGCTGGACGACATTCCGTACGAACCTGACGCCATAGGACGTGCCACGAACCCTAGTCTCGAGAGGTTGGGCAGTGATCACGGTTAGCCGGAGAGCTGTCTCTTGGCTTATTTACGTATTTTGATTTCCGCATGTACTAATATACTCTATGTACTACTTTAATACTGTACCCCTACTGATGGAATAATGATGTATGCGATATATTTCTTTATATTTTAAGCTGTGTACTCTGAGGCGTAGCGTGCCGTAAATCATTTTGCTTCCGCGCTCAATTTTTCCGCTTCTCTTCATATTAATAAGGCGCGCTAACGTTTATAATGCGATTAAGGTTAGTTAATATCTAAGGTTCTCCAATGGACGGCGGGTCATCTCAACTCTGACCGAAGCTTACTCCCGGATCCACAAGAACTTCTCCTACTTCCGCCTGCCATCGCACTCGCACTCTCTCTCTCGTCACCCACACTTTCTCTCTTCCCGTCCTCAATGGTCTCCTTGCCTCCTGGTTCTTCCTCTACCTCATCCTCTTCAAACGCACCTTCGTCGATCATGAAACCCTCGACATCCTCGTCGTCCTCACCGTCTTCGATATTTTCCTCACCAACGTTGGATCGCTACTGGTCGCGGCTCTGATGGCTAGTTCAGCGATCAGGTGCGGACATGGTGCAATTCGAGTCCCTGAGGATTTGTTCATCGACGATCAAGAGCCGACTAGTAATGGATTCCTTTCGTTTCTCAACGGCGGCGTCTCTTCTGCCGCTGTCATAGTTGCACTAGCCGTCTCAACTCCCTACACTATACGCCGAGGTTGACGCCTTTCAAGGGCAACCGAGATAACCAGTTTCCTTGATTTCATCTCGTCCGTCCAATGCCTTTTGTACTAAATCTAACGGTTAAAATTCCTATTGCATGGTGAGCGACTTTCTAATGTCGCTTACCCTAGAAGCCACCTACAAACCAATTAGTATATGTTTGGATTGGTGTTCAGAAAACCAGGACCAAAGTAAAATCATAGTGACAATGACATTTTCATGATTTTTTTACTATAAAGTAGATGCTGCAAAAGACCAACTTTCACTTCCAGTATGCTTGGAGGTGATTCTCAAGTTACCACCGCCATTCTAAACAGGTACTCCTACTAATTAAGACTTCGGCAGGGAGAGGATACTCTAACATATACTAATTAAACGTCCTTTTACCAGAGCATCACCAAATTGACTTTTGTTTTATGTATGATAACAGATTACCAAACAACTTTAATTTTATAAGATAACTTAGTCTTTTGGTGATTTATTCAATCCATTACAAACTCGTCTAAAACCCATCAAGTTTTGTAAACGCACTAAGCCAAGCTCTGAAGATATTTTGACTTTTCTGAAAAGTTTTCAACTATTCAAGCAATAAAACTTTTCCACACTGGACCAAATTTAAGGGGGAAAAAATACTTTAAAATAATTAGGCAAAGTGAAGAAGAATCCTAGGTCCTTTTCCCTATATTAAAATATGAGTATATCTTTGCTTTTTGCTGGGTCTGAGAAGCTATGTTGCAACTTGCAAGGGATGGACTTAGAATGAATCTTGAATTCCCGGATTACAGAATATGACCCTATTGGAACTTGGAAGGTCACATTTTCTCATTACCATAATCATTAGGACACCAATAATTTTTTCAATATGATGAGGGCTTAATCAATAAAGCCACAAATAAATAAATAAAAAGATTCGGATATACTTTCTTAATGCCACAAATACAATATTTGAGGTTATTGTTTACAGTACACCATAATATCCCAAGTCCCAACATGTTAAAAGAAATATAATACAAATTTTTTTCTTAATAATTACAAGTATGCTAGAGCTAATTGTAGGGTCGGGTATTCGTCCCATAAGAGCATCTTTAATGATGCAACTTATTGAGATTGTTTAACTTTATTTTTTATGGGCTCTATCATATCATTTCATCAATTTTTACTTTATACTACTTTAACCAACTCTATACTCCAATGATGTAACTCTTAAAAGTTTACTAAATAGCCCCACAAGTTATCCCACATCTTTACATTTAATTTTATTCCAATTTAAAATATTAATACATTTGTGATTGAATTGCTGAATAGCGTGATTTTCTCTGTCTCATTTTACTTGTCCCATTTGGAATATTGCATTGTCTCAAATTACTTGTCCATTTAGAAAATCAAGAAGTATTAATTATTATTTTTCCCAAAAGTACCCTTTGCATCTCGACCAATCTATGTTAATGAGTGTTTTTATCAAGAAGTGTAGTGGTTAGTGAGTAATTGCAATTATCCAACCGTATAATTTAAATAGGGGTATTTTAGTCAAAAGTGACATTTTATTATAAAATTTATTAAAACGTAATTATTTTCTTAAGAGGTGTACATAACCAAATGGGACAAGTAAAATACGACCGAAGAAATAGAAACAACCGTTCTTAGATGTGACATCCACATCAAATTACTCGAATAATGCAATACATTAAGAACTTATCTTTAACTTTAAGAATCTGTCAAGCAACTCTCATTGAAGTTACTCTAAACAACACAATTAATTAAGCCTAACCAAAAACATGTTTCATTTGGACTAAACAAATAAATAAGAATCTCACGCTTTCGAGCTCAAGTCCAAAAGGAATTTAGACCGATATTAGTTTCGTATAAAAATATATTATATTTTAGGCAAAATAAGTTGATGAGATTCTATATGTTTATTTAATTTTTCATATCGGTCCCATAATTTTTTTTTTTTCAAATTGGTCCTATACATTTCATTCCGTTTCCACGTTAGTCCTTTCCGTCAATTTTGACCTAACGCCGTTAGTTTTGAGCTGACGTGGCACAATATTAGTGCGACACGTGTCTCTTTATTTGACGGGGTGAGGTCGAAATTAATGGAAAGGACTAACGTGAAAACGGAATGAAACGTGTAGAATCAATTTGAAAAAAAAAAAAAAAACTTATGAGACCAATGTGAAAAATTAAATAAACGTATAGGACCAATCAACCTATTTTACCTCTATTTTACTTGACACATATTTGTCTCTCTTGGAGGGCTCATTTTAGCTTACCCAGATTAAAGAATTGCTCTATTGAGTTTTTTTTTTTTTTTTTTTTTTTTTTTTTTTTTTTGCTAAAGACCTAGTTTAGTAAGACCCTAAAAGTTATCACATTAGTTTAATTAGTTAATTTTACTTAATAAATAATGACATTTAATGACTTTTTTTTTTTTACTAAGACATTTAATAACATTGAAAAAAATCAAAATAGAGTAAATACTCAATTTGGTCCCTGAAATCATAGGGTCGTATCAATTTAGTCCTCCACATTATCAATATTCTAAAATGATCCCTGGAATCGTAGAAAATTAATCAGATTCGTCCCTCCGTTGGTATTTGCATGGACTATAATGACATTAAGTTGGTAATGTCAGGGATGCATTTGAAACTAAGTGAATAATGACAGGGATGCATTTGTTACATTTTGCAATTCCAATGATCATTTTGGAATATTGATAATGTGAGGACTAAGTTGATACGACCCTATAATTTCAGGGACCAAATTGAGTATTTACTCAATCAAAATATGAGTAATTAAAAGTTGTCATAAGTTTAAGTTCGAAACAAAAGTTGACATAAATTTAAATTTCAAACTTGGAAAATTGTGGCTTAATTGATAAAATGAGTTTCATATATTTATTTGATTGCAATAGTTTGAATGAAACCATTACCAACCTGATGTTGGAAGAGTTGATAACGTGACTCCCCAAAAAAAATGACGCAAGTTCGATTCCTAGAGTCGCTCAGTTGGGAGGCAGCCCAACCCTGTGTGTAAAAATCGGATATCTGTCGTGCCGAATCGGTGATTAGTCCCATAGCAGGTCCAAAGGGCCGAAGTTGTAGGGACACCCCTGTGGATCCACGAGAAGCCAAAGACCTAATTACAGTGGGTTACGAATCAAAAAAAGAATGAAACTCATTAACTCTAGATCGAAGGAAGATTAGTCTTACAATAAAATTGTGTAAAAATTCATGTAGTTGTAAAAAATGAAAAAACTATTTTAAAGTGCGTTTGAGTGTACTTAAACTGATAAAGTAAAAATGTAAGTGTAACACCCCGATTTTTTTTTATGTGCTTTCTAAAAACGATAAACTCAATTAATGAGTTTATATTTTTATCTACGCTTTAGAAAATGATTTGGAAAAACTAAAATCATATTCATGTTTCATAAAATCGTAGGAGCCCACGGTTAAATTTTGGGCCAAAAACTCAATCGAAGCCTGATCTATGTTTTTCGAATGATAGTGTTTTTCTACTATCATGACCTAATCCTGACTAACGGACGAGACCATTAGTCTTAGAATTCGATCCTCTATCTTTTTTGCTAAAATGTGTCCTGACGTCCAAAAATATAAATAATATTTTATATTTGGGCCGATAATCGATCGGGGAGACGATTCGAGCTGTCTTAGGGTTTTTCGAGACCCACAATCAAATGTTTTTCATACCGGAATTGTGTCAAGTTTTTTGAGGACTCAAACCGGTGTCGTGATGATTCCAAATATCGGGACGTGAATTGATCAAATTGCCCTTGGTTAATTTTTATTACTAACTACCTTTTATCTATTACTAAATTCTTAAACCTACATATCACATAAATATCTTCATTTCACTCTTATCTTCTCTCACTTTCTCGCAGCCCCCTCTCCCCCAAAACCTCATCTTCTTCTTTCTCTCATTTCTCCATTTTCCTTCCTTAAAACTCCATTTTTGAAGGCTTTAAGTTTGATTTCTCTTGAAACAATCTTCATCAATCTTGGAGTAGATCATCATAGGAGGTAGTTTTCCATCTCTATCTCTACCAATCTCTCCTTTCTCTCCTCAAATTTTCATGATCAAAGGTGTTAGGGTTTTGTCCCTAAAATCTTCAAAAATCCATGAATAATTATAGGAAAATCGTTTCTGTACCAAACCAATTTCTATGGCCTAGGTTCATGACATACTTGTATGGTCCAAGAGCTTAGAGCCAAGAAATCTCCCTAACTATATTTTCTATGAGGAGGCCGAAACCCCCTATGTCTGTAGGGTAGGGTTTTGGCTGGTTTTTGATGTTTTGAACTGATATCTAGGGTTATCACACTTAGTTAGGGTGTTATCCAAGAAATGAGAAATTTTGGAGCTCTCTAGCTATTTTTAGTGTAATAGGGCCGAACCTAGGGGTGGTGCAGTAGGAGAAATCTTTATTTTTTTTGAGTTAATACCTTTATGGATTATGTGTATGTAGTGATCGGAAGCTAGCTGGGCCAGTTGTCAAGTTGATCGGGTGTTCACAACTTACCTTAAGACTACAAGAGGTAAGGGGATAAACCTGAGGAACTCCATTTCCGACAGCTATGTGTTGCATCGGTGTTTGTATTGTAATTAAATATTCTGTATCTGATTGTTAGTTGATTGTTTGGTTTACTACTATTGATTTGAGTATGCATGATATAAATGCTGACATATTTGAATACATGCAATAATTGTTGAATAATTATATGGATGTATCGTGTGCCCTGCTGTGGGATTTAAGGTGTTAGAGGACCTAATTTTGATTAAGATCCGACATCGTGTAACTTAAAAGCTTTAAAATTCTGAAATGTTAAATTGAGGAAATAAATATGTTTTATTGTTTCTCAATTTAATTTAAGAGAAAATAAGTAACTATCTTTTTTGAAATAAAATATAATGAACAGCTGCTTTTACGAAAAGTAACTTAAAATGGCAGAATTGTGAAAATGTGTTTTAATAATGAAAAACGAGGTTTTAAAAAAAATAGGGCATTAGAAACCTTCATTTGTTTTAAATTGATAAAGTTGACCGTTTGAGCAAAAGTGTTTTGAGAAACGTGATTTTCAAAGTTATATTAGTTTTATCCAAGAAAAGGGGGTTTTACAAGCTTTGTTTTAAGTTTTTGTTTTACCGAAAAACAACGAAAGAAAAAGAAATGGTCTTTAGACCAAGTTTTGTTTTATGGAAAACTGATCCCGAGGACTTTATGTAAGTGTCGGAGATTTGGGTTTTTGGTTTTCGAGTTTTCAAGAAATGTGGTTTTAAAGCTTAGAAACTAGAAACCGAGACGTCGGGGTTCTAGAGTTCTGCAGAAACACGTGAATCAAGGATTCGTGTTAGTTGTGATCCTGTCAGCTTAGGGACGATCCTTGTGGTCCTGTAAGCTTGAGGATGTTTTTATGATCTTGAATCCAAAATTCTAGACTGGTGCATCGGTTAGCGATGTTTGGATTTGAGTTGTTTTTGGACTAAATGTCCTGTTTTGAGAAAATGTTTTTGAGGCTTAAAGAGTCTAAAAATTTATGGTGGTTGTTAGCGTTGATGCTACAACGAGGAAATATTGATGCGACAAAGATCAATTATCGGGAACTAAATAGTTTCGCATGCATTTGTGTGTTGGGCAGATGTGCCGTGAAACGGGGGACCTTGATAGGCAAGGGGAACCTGAGATGACTTAATGTCATTATGTAACATTATGCCTTGATAGACAATGATGTCAAACGTGCCAGGGAGAGCGTATTGTGCCCAGTGAAGAGGACAATATAGTATGATTTATACATCTTGAGTACCACTGACATGCGCGTCCATGTATTATTTCCTGGAAGGTTACGTGCTCCGTTTTGCCGAATTTTAATTCTGGCGTTTGTCATTGTTGCCTGTGAGGCAATGACGTTGAGTCTGATCAACTCGTGTTTATGGTGATGGGATTTCCAGAAATCTAGATTGAATATTAGTTGAGATATATGGAAGTGCCATGTATACGTTTAGAGAATAACGTTGATTGTGAGGTACGAAGCCCTTGTGTATTTACTGCTGTTAATACATGATTATATATATATATATATGCTGTGCTATGTAATGTATGATGATTGTTAGTGAGTTACATTATATGAATCTGTTGTTTGGATTGGGCATATAGTTGTCGTTCTTGGATTCATGTATTGGTTTCTCACCCTTGCATGTTTTCTGGACTGTTTGTCCTTTTGGTATATATATTATATCCTGTTTACAGATGGAGCCAACGCCAGATCAGCTCGCGCACTCGAGGATACGCGCCCTGGTTTTTGATCAGGGGACAGACCTAGCTGCGTGGGTTATTCACCCTGGGGTGGAGAACGCAGCGTACACCAGACCAGTTTGCACCGTGAGCGGGACGACGGAGACGGGACCTCGCAAGAGTACCTACACTGTGGAGACCGTCCAGGTACCTCTACCTCCCATTGGAATGATGCTGCAGGCCCTTATGCAGCAGGGACTGATCGAGCATCACGCCTCTGCTGCACAGTCCCCGCAGCACCAGCCACCACAGACACCTCCCCCCGCCTTTTGTTTTGATAGCGGGCGAGCATGTAGTGGAAGATGTGGAGGAAGAGGAGGAGGAAGACCCTGAGGAGGATCCTCAGGAGGGCCCGAAGTATCATCCCTTGGATGATCCCGAGCCTCATCCACAGGAGAACGGGAACGTAGGTTCCCGGGGTTCTTCTCTTAGTTCTAGCATTGGACCTTCCTCTGGAGGATTGTCCAATGGCTTCCATTAGTTGGACCAGCTTAGGGTGTAGACTTTTCTTTTGAAGCAGCGGTTTTTAGGTAGTCTGTTAACGGCTACTGATGGCCATGAGTTTTAGAGATATGGTTCCAGACTGTCGCTGCCTAGTTTATAGCTTTTTAGAAATTTACCTTTTATAGTTTCTTTTGTAAAAGGACATGTTGTCCATAGCTTTAGTTGACGATGTATATATATAAGTATTTATGTTCTTTCCTGAGTTGTGGTTTTATGGATATTAAACAAAAAAAAAAATTATCACAATTTCCAGGACTTAATAAGATATACTAAATGAACCGTTTTTCCGAAAGTAAACCCAGCAAGTTTTATTTATCGTTTAATTGGTGTTTTGGGTTACAAAAAGTGTCACCGGTTTTGAGGGTGTCACAGTAAGATTGTATTTACTCTTGATTAGTTAAAGTAGGTTGAGATTTGAATACATTTTAATTAATCAAATATGAATATACCTTACTTGCTCATTCTAAACTCATTTTTATTTTGGAGGAGTTTAATCGGTAAAATAAAAGGTTTTTTATAAATTTCTTTTTCTGTTTTGATAAACTCTTTTTTTTTATTTTATGAACCACCGTAATTAGGGCATTTGGCTCTCCAATGGCATCCCGGGGTATCCCCACAAGTAGGGGTGGCAAAGTGGGTTTTGACCCGCGGGTCAACCCACTAACCCACCAAAATTTGGCAGGATGAGTTGGGATCCTCAACCCACTTTGGCCCGTCCCGTTTAACCCATCAGGTGGCGGGTTGGCGGGCCAACCCGCCATATTAAAAAAGAAAAAAATATATTATTAATTTATTAATTATTTAACATTATTTAAATAAATTTAATTATTACTTGAAATTATTTTATACTAAAAAAATAGTGTCTTTACTTTTGTAACACGAATTGTATCGCATAAGATAAGATTATTCCAATTTTTTAATAATAATTTAAGAAAGGTTACAAAGATTGTCCAAAAAAAAAAGAAATGTTATATGATTTTTTTATTTATTTTTTATAGCAGGTCAACCCGTCAACCCAATTTGCGTTTTTATACGTTTGGCGGGTCAACCCGCCAACCCACCATTAGTTGGGTTGGTTGAGAGGTTCAACCCATACGACTAAAACGGGTTGGTCCGCCCCGCCCCGTTTTGGGTGGGTTATTGACGGTTAGGGGCGGGGCGGGTTGACTTACTCTGAACTAACTATGAGACTAATCCTCTGTCGGCTATTTAGAATATGAAATTAACCATTGGTTTTCACAACCTCCCAACTAGAGTATCTCTATAAAAATTCGAATTTACGTCCTCCTTCTTATAGGGTCGAGATGATTACCACTGGACTAACCCTTGATTAGTTTGATAAACTCGTTTTATAAAGGTGTTGGAGTCTTCACAAATCAACTTTATCATTATGCGGGACTTGCTCCCATAAATTTTTCTTTATTGTTATGCCGTGATTTCAAGTGCATTTAATTCAAATACTTCTACAAAAAGAACAATGAAAATCTAACATTAGGGTCCCTAAATGATATAGAAGTTAGACGCTTTGTTAATGAAATTGACTTTTTATCAAAGAGATTTAGATCCTGTTCATTTTTTTCATTCTTTTTTCTCTCCTGCTATGAAAAATAAGTGACAAAAAAGAGTTTTAAAAAACTCACACATAAAAACAAAATTATTTTTTTGTCTTTCTCTCTCGAACCTAAAAAGAAAAAATTCTAATGCACACCAAAGGAATTGGAATGTTAAAATCCAACATGACTACAGAGAAGCCAACCAATGGACGGATTGCCTAGCAAATCTGAGCTTGCCACCGGATCGTATTCTTAAAATCTGGGATTCCCCTCCTTCAGTTATAGCTAGGTTGCTGGTGTATGATTTGTTTTGCTACTACTTTAACCCTGTCACTACTGTATAGTTTTATTTATAGAAAATTTAACTACAATTTTATAGGTACGTTAGATATTTTTTTAATTAGGAATATAACATGTATAATAGTTATTACGTATGTTATAAAATTTCATTAATAAACTGTTACATACATCATGTTTCCATCCAAAACATCCAAAGTATCTATGAAATTTTACCTATGTTTTCTCTTTCTTTTTTTTTTTTGGTCTCAAGCCCCTTTCTTTTACCAACCCAAAAAAATGACATTGAAGTCAAAAACTTGTTGTACACAAATGGAATAGATCAGTCGCCAGAACCAGATTCATTGATATGTATTGAGTGGATAATTTGAATAAATTTTTTGCTTAGCTTATAATAAAGGAAAGCCATGATTAAAAATTGGAATATTAAAAGACTGTCTATAGATTACATTGAAGATATGATTAGGACTGAATGAATTGATACTTCTAGATGAAGACCTAAAAACGTTGTTCTTCTCTATTATGTAATCCTTAACTAACGTCACGGATTATATGAAAATTCCTTGTTAATATTACATGATTAGACTTGTGAACCATTATTAGTACGTTAGCTTCTTTTAATTTTTTTTATGATTCAAACATTGCCATCTACTTGAAAAAATAAAAATATATTTAAAATAAAATTCTGCATATCTACTTAATTATACCAATTCATAGTGATATCCACTTGAGTTATTTGATTCCTCATGAGAATATTTTGCGCCATATGACATTGTCCTTTTAATATTTTCTTCTTGTAAACTACAATATCATCTCAACATATTTCGAGTTGAAAGTTCTAGTCAGTTTAGTTGATAAAGTCGATCATTTGTGATTGTATGTAATGATGCGCAATCAAATATTGTCTTCACTTTTTTCATGATACGTAAGTCATTCATTGGTTAAAATTTAAAATATTACTCATATTATATTAATTATTTATGAAAGTAAAACTCCAACATATCTGAAGTTGGAAAAAGAAAACTATATATTAACATGGTAACTACGAAAAACCTTTTTTCTCACCTAAAAAGTAAGAGATGCAAACCCAATAAGTAAGGTAATTAATTTGTGTGTTTCAGAATCCATTTAATGTGTAAAATTGAGTTTTGATAAAGTGGATTTTGCAAATTTAATTTTGATTGAAAATGAGTTTGTATATATTAACTGATTTATATTTGTATATTTTGGTGTTAAAGTGATTTTGATAGCATTAATATTGTTCGAATTGTGTTAATCAAACTGTCTTTTAAATGTGTAATTACAAAATTGGTGATCTCAACCTTGAAAAATATGAGATAAAAATCATTTTTATAAGAATATCATAGTGATTAGAGTAGTTATTAAAAATCCAAATTGAGTATTGTCTAATGGAAAAGTGAACTTTTTTACCATTTTCTTCAACCAAAGACTTGAGTTTGAAACGGAGATATAGCTAACTGATTTTTAAAAAAGTTAGTCGTTCACACTTTCTTATATTTTTTTTTTCAACACATATCCGTTTATTGGTTAAAATTTATGTGAGTCTCACTAATTCAAGTGTGTCCCACTTTAATTTTATACAACTCACATGAATTTCAATCAATAAGAAAGAGTGTGTTGGAAAAAGAGTGTTAGAGAGTGTATTACTCTGATCCAAAGATTAAAACAATATGCGGTTCAGTTTGGATTGTCTCCTTAAAAAAATCCGTTTTGATCCGATTCGATTAAATGCGATTTGGATTGGATTTGTTAATTCGGTTTTTACCGACACATCATTACATATTTATATTGGTGAATTCTCCGGTACCCCAATGATAACTTTACTCTGCCTAGGTGGCTCAATCAGATGGTGATAATCATTTGACTTGACTTACTAACATGACCCATTTAATTGAAGTGACGCATTCTGGTTGGGTAGAATAACTTTTACCCTAAAATTATTGGGGGTACCGGAGAATGCACCATTTAGATAGTAAAAAGTTACGTCGAATCAAACTAATAAATATTATTAGGAAAAAACCAACAAATAAAATATCAATAATCCAAAAAATAGAATAAATATATATTAAATTTTATATATACGGATTGGTTCGGTTTAAAAAAAAATAAAATCCGATCCGATTGGTTTTCACAAAACAAGATTCAAAAAAATCTAATATACATCGGTTTTGTTCAATTTTCGATTTTTTTGGATCAGTTTGCGGTTTTTTTTGGATCGATTTGTGATTTTCTTTTGGATCGGTTTCGATATGAACATCCCTATTATCAATCAATCATTAATCATTATATGAATTATTTTTAAGATAGTTATGATAGAAGTCAATTTTTTTTAATAACGTGATAATTTATGATTTGGTGTTTGTGTAAAAGAATTTTACATTTTCTATGTATAACAATTAAACTATTTTTAAAAATATCAAATGTGTTATAAAAAAAATGAAAATTGGGTAATGGCTCTAATCAGATGCGAAACACACACTTTGTGATTCAATTAATCCATCCAGAGTGATCTGAAAGGGTGAGCTCACATGGCTCAATGACACGAGGATCAGGGGACCACAATAGAGGCAACCCATTAGGACTTAGGAGGGCCTCATGCATGCAAATGCAAGGGCAATACCTTTTTTATGGAGGGAAGAAGTCCGCACTCATCAGGGCAGTTTAGCCCCGGATCAGAGGAAACAGGCACCTGTCCCATATGGGTGGTGAAGGATGCTGCTGCATAGGCATGGGCAGCAGCAACAGCATGCAGGACATGATGATCATTTATTGAACAGAAAACATAGACTTTTGTTTGGGAAAGTGATGGGGGGTGATCTATTTTACTAGCATACCAACCACATGGCCGACACACCCACAATTTACACACTTTTAGTGGCACAAAAACTAGATAGGCCCCAAAGAAGGCCAATTTTACTAGATGACAATCCAAAGGCTTCAATTTCACTGCTTAGTCCTTGTGCCTCTCATGTTAAAAATAATTTATTTTAGGGAGAAAAAACTACTCCAACTTTAAAGAAAAAATAATGGTCCCCATGCAATCTTTCCCATATTCCATCACAAGATATTCCTTTTTTAAGGGTGCCTACCTATGCTATTATATCAAATCTAATTACAAAGATATAGCCATTAAATCAACTAACTAACTAATCAAAAGGGGAAGTGTTTTGTAGGGCAAGACATTTATTATCTTTTCAACCTGTTTTGTTACTTGTGGTTCATCTTCCTTTGCCGGTTATGGCGAATTTGAGGTAAAGAGAATGGATGGAATTTCTTGAATCTTCAACCCCTACGTTTTATGTTCTCCTTCCCCCTTCCCATAAGTTGATACTCAAATATTTTTTACAAATTATTTATAGCCAAACTAAGATTTATGTACATAAAATTGCTTTTTAAGTTCTCTCTTTTTTATTACCCCCCTTTTCCCTTTTCCCCTTGGTTATAGTAGCTGTGATGAAGCACTCAACAAGAAAGACAATACTCAGTACGTGAAGAAGTCATGTTGAATTCCTTTCAATCAATCAAAAATGAATTATTTTTCTTTCTTTCTTAGACCAAGAAATTTTTTGAAGGGTGAATGTTGCCACTAATATTTGTCCTTTTTCTAAATCAGATGGTAATCTGCATGAGATTAACAGTTATTTGTTATGTAAAAGTCCCAAGTTCTCTATCATTTTCCGTGGGATCAGATTTCATCCAATAAATGTAAGAATTTTATTTTTTTTTTCCTCTGTCCGGATAAAGAAAGCGGCTCTTCATGATCAATATTATTATTATTATTAGGGTTAATTACGTTTTTGTTCCCTCAGATATTACGATTATGCAATTTTAATTTCTCAGGTTTTAATTGTTCTAATTGGGTTCCCCAAGTATCACGATTGTGCAATTTTGATTCTCAAGTTTCAATTGCGTCATTTGGGTATCACGATTATACAATTTGAATCACCCAAGTATAACACTTGTGCAATTTTAAATGTCAATAGCTTACGAAATACATGTGGGATTGATTTGAAACTTAATGAGGCCAGCGTGGCAGCTTATGTGTCATTCCTATGTGGCACTTAATGATGTGTATTTGACCATTAAAGTATGTGAGTCATCAATGATGTCACATAAGAATGTCCTACTGGCTATCAAGTTGATCTCACTAAGTGTCAAATCAGTCCCACATGGGTCACGTAGGTTACTGACATTAAAAATTGCACTATCGTGATACTTGGAGGTCCAAAATTGCATAATCGTGATACTTGAAGCACCCAATTGACGCAATTGAAACAAAATAAAACCAAAATTGCACAATCGTGATATTTGGGGGACCCAATTGACTCAATTAAAACCTGAGGGACTAAAATTATATAATCGTAATACCTGGGAAGCCAAAAGTGCAAATAAACCTTATTATTTTTATTTTTATTATTATTACTCTCTCTGATGCTCACTATACGAGACAAAATGTTTTTTTTGTTTAATATATAAGAAACATTGATCAATTTTTAAGCTAAATTTCATTTCTACTTTTATTTGTTGTAAAATTCATATTAAAGAGACTTAACGATTCCTCATGCAAGTGCTTTGGTTTAGCTGACTCATCGTTTATTCATTAGTTAGATAACATGGTGCTTAGATTTAGGAATAAATAAGTTAGTTGAATTAGAAGTAATTAAATAGGGACATTTATAAAATAAAATTTAAAATAAATTAATTTCAATAATTTTTTTTGATCTTGATGAATTTAAATTTTGTCTCTTATATTAAATACACAATAAACGGTCATGCTTAATAGACAGTCCATTAATTTCAATGTGATGTAATTAATTTTGCTGTTTGAATAACAGAAATGACAGGGAAAGTACACTGAAGAAAATCAAGATATCAAAGCATTTATAACGAATAAGCAGGATCTGCTTCATGTCAAATAATCAAATACTCGGTGCTTCCCAATATATATGTAATATTTGGATAAATCATATTTTCTCCCAATTTATATATAAATAAAAAATATCTAAATTTTTTGAATTCAAATATAAACAAAAGTCAATCAAATCAATTTTATTTAATGCTAGTATTTCAAAAATACCTTTTGATTAATTATTTTTTTATTTTTCCAAGAGCATTATATAATTTTTAAGACACAACTTCCAAGAGCATTATATACTCGCAAAAAAAGGTAATGTAGTAATTATATCTTATATTTTATACAAATCAAGACAATTAAACTAATATAGCTAACTTTCTTAATACATGTGAAGTTAGTTTTTTTTTTTTTACTTATATATAGGTTCGGAGTAGTACAGTTTAAGAAAAAACAATAAATAAAAGAAAGAGAGTGGTAATTTGACCAAATTAACCTTATTAATCATTAGGATATTAACTATTGTCATAAATGCAAAGTGGAGTATTTAAGGGTACAATTGATAGAAAACATTTAATATTACATTAAAAATAGAGAATGACATATATTTTGGGACAATTTTTTTTTATAAATATGACATATATATTAGGACAGAGGAGTAACTGCTATTAAAACATGCAGCTTCTCAGTCAAAACCTACTTCGGTTGTAGTTTGACCAACACTTAAACTTAGACAAAAATAGTTGATAATGTGGTTTATAGTTGATAAGTTAGTTTTTAGTAAAAGCTTATAGTTAATAATTGATAATTAACAGATTAAATTTAAATGTCTGGTAAAATTAGTCGTTGAATTAGCTTATATATACAATGATATAAAAAGACATGTTTATATAAATTATTTTTAAATAAAATATTTTTTTTAATTTTATTTTTATTTATAAATATTTTTATTAAATAATATAAACGAAATAACATATTTATATAATTTTTTCATACAAATTTTAATTTATAAGGCAAGGCCGGATAAAGTAGGAATTTCGTTAAAATAATTAATAAAGGTAAAAAAAGGTGAAAACTTCATAAATTATAAGCTAAATTAAATAGCCTATGAAAAAAATTATAAGCTAATGAGATAATCTTGTTTACTAATCACCTCTATTTCAGTCAAACAAGCTTATAAGCTAATCAAATAAATTATAAGGTAGCTTAATTATTGGACTTGTCAAAGAGAGCATCATTTTCGCAAGTAACTTATAAATCAGGACTATATATCAATAATATTTAAATAATAATAAAATAATTTTCAAACTACCAATTTTTTCAATTAGATTTTAAGATATACATTTTTTCCAATGGAAAGTTTGCATTTAGAAAGATGACTTCTGCTCTATTGCTTTTTTTTTCTTGCTGGGAAGTTGGTATTCCAATTGTCAACTTCTCTTACTGTCTTTACTTTTTTTTCCTTGTTGGGAAGTCAGTATCCCAATTACTAATTTCCGTTGTTTGTTTTTAAAAAAAAAATTTCAAAATTATTTAATTTTTTTGTGCTCAAATTATTTAATTATTTTGATAATTAAATAAAACATAGAAGGGAAAACCGACGGTTTGAAAAAAATGTGTAGTTTAAAAAATATTGGGGGATGTATGTATTTTAATAAATATATTTTTTTTGTAATATTTGTGCCACCAGCACCAATAGCTTATATCCTATACTTGCTTGTTTTTTTTTTTTTTAATCAAGAATAAAACTTTTTTTTAATCAAGAATAAAACTCCAACTTGGTCATAGAAAAATTTTAGATACATTATTTTGGTATTAAAAAAATAACATTAGATTGATCTTATCTTTTCTCATTAATTGTCATCAATTTGTTCTCAATGCATACCAACTTTTAGATTATTTTAATATTAAAATATTATTCCCTCCATCAATATTATAAGTAAAAAAATCCTTAAGTTCTTTTTGTTAAATATATAAGTAAAAGATAACTACTTTCCTCCTATTTAATGATATTATTCCTAAAATACTCTTTTCATTTATTATCAATTTTGTTTTTCAATAACTCATTTTATTCTAAATCCCAAGTCCCTTTATAAAGGGTATTTTAGATAATAGACATAATTTTTTAACAATATTAAATGAGATTAAATAACTTTCTTAATATGTGTGTTCCATTGAATTTTTATTTATAATACTGATCGGAGGGAGTATCATTCAAGGACCAAAATTAATATCATAATTTTTTCATGAAGACCATGAAATGTTTCATACCTTCTGAGCATGATTAATTCCCGCTCAAGCATTTACTTAACTCTGGCTATAACGTACTTTCAGAATCTCTCCATATCGTTCAATAATGATTTATAAAAGAGTAAACTCTTATTTTGTCCTGAAAAACTATTCATGGCTTTCAATCGCATCCCGGGTTAATTATTTTAGTTACCCTGGCTGTTATTTGATTATAGTTTAAATTCAATTATTTATAAAATGAATACAAAATAATTAAAATGAATATACAGGAACTAAAATAAAGAATTAATCATTACTGATTCGTCATTTGAATTTTAATATAGTTAATAAATTAACTGGATTGATTATGTCCCTAAGCCGGTTATTACATTTGAGAATACCTGTACTAAATACAACTTTTCTTTTGCTTCTCCTGTTTAATTACAAGTATCATTCACCATAATTTTATCAAACTCTTAACGATATTGCTGTTTATTTTGTCATTTGTAGAAATAATTTTGTAAGTCACAAATGTTGTTAAAATCTTTGAGGGAAAAAACTAGCTAGTATATATAAATAAACGAAGTTCTGCAATTAGCCAAGCTAATGGGATATTGGACAAGAGCTAATAGCGTATGATCCATTTCATTGACTTTCTGTGGTCGGTTTTCAATTGAAATGGACAAAAAAAGTTCTAAGAAGAAAAATCCAAAGAGTCAAAATCAAACCATTTTAAGCAGATGAGATTAACTGCCACTTTTTTTTGTTACAACTGATATTTTTAAAGTATTTTTTTTGTTACCGAAACATTATGAGTTAATTGCCAATGTAGCTTATGTTAATATGTCAGCTTGTATCAATTTACAAAGATCCACATGCGTTGAGTATATTGAAAAGTAATTTGCGGCGAAAATCAATTCCCCAAACTTGAAAGAACCTATGAGGAGCAACAGAGAATATATATGACAGCAAACAGAACGAATAAAAACGCACAATGAACAACGATATTTTTAACGTGGAAAATTCCTCAAAGCAATGGTAAAAACCACGGATCGTCTAGACAAAAGAAATAGCTCCACTATAATCAAATAAGGGTACAAGAGAGTCTCCAAAAGGTGCACAAACAGTGCCAACAACCAGCCAAAACAACAAAGCACAAAAGCTTACAAATGAGAACAAGAAGATGAAAAATACCACTATCTGCTGCTTCAGTGCGAAGCCAATATCTCCCTGTTCAGACCTTGTTTCGACGATCCTAACGGTGAAAGCAAAGGTCTGTGTCTCACCAACCTGCTGTCTAAATTTGAACACGATCCAACGGTTAACGAATCCGCAATTGTAGTTTTACGGAGACGGGTTTGAGAAAACCTAGAATTGTTTTCTATCTTCTTTTCTCTCTTTGGTGGCCGTTCTTCTCTCCCAAAAATTACTCTCTTCTGTCACCCTAATTTAATCCTCTCCACTTAAGACAAGTGAGACACATAATAGGCTAAAATATTTGGGTCTTTCTCCACATAGGAAGGGAGCCTAATACCCAACATATCTCCCCCTCACAATTATATGGAGTTGATCGCCAAACCGGCGATATCACAACAAATTTTAAACTTCCCTCTTGACAATGCTTTAGTCATCATATCAGAACCATTATCATCAGTATGAACTTTAGCTAACTCCAACAGCTTAGCATCCAAAACATCACGTATCCAATGATACCTCACATCAATGTGTTTGGACCTATTATGAAAAGTCGGATTCTTACCAAGATGAATAGCACTTTGACTATCGACAAATAACAAATATTTGTCTTGAACATTACCAAGCTCCTGCAAGAATTTCTTCAACCATATCAACTCTTTGCATGCTTCGGTAATGGCGATGAATTCTGCCTCAGTAGTAGACAACGCTACACACTTTTGCAACCTAGACTGCCAAGCCACAGCTCCCCCTGCAAATCTAATCATGTAACCCGAAGTAGACTTCCTGGAATCAATATCTCCAGCCACGTCTGAGTCGGAGTACTCCACTAAAGTAGGTTTGTCACCTCCAAAACAAAGTCTCATACAAGTAGTACCACGAAGATATCTTAAAATCCATTTTACAGCATTCCAATGCTCTCTACCTGGATTTGACAAAAATCTACTGACTGTACCAACAACATGCGCTATATCTGGTTTTATACACACCATTGCATACATCAAGCTACCCACAACAGACGCATAAGGAACCCGTTCCATATCTATTTTCTCATCTTCATTAGAAGGACTTTGTTTAGAACTCTGCTTAAAATGAGTAGCAAGAGGAGTGCTTACTGCCTTAGAATTTTCCATCTGAAATCTCTGCAACACTCTTTCAATATAGTGCTCTTGTGACATCCAAAGTTTCTTCTCCTTTCTGTCACGCATGATTCTTATATCAAGAATCTGTTTAGCTGCTCCCATGTCTTTCATGGCAAAAGACTCGCCCAACTGCATCTTTAACCTGTCAATCTTGGAAATATTTTTCCCAACAATAAGCATGTCATCAACATATAACAACAGAATAATGAAGTCATCATTAGAAAATTCTCTAACAAAGACACAATGATCAGAAGTAGTCTTTTTATATCTTTGGTCACACATAACTGACTCAAACTTCTTGTACCACTGCCTTGGAGACTGCTTCAAACCATATAGACTCTTTCTCAGCCTACACACATAGTCTTCCTTGCCTTCAACAAGAAAACCATCAGGTTGTTTCATGTAAATCTCTTCCTCCAAATCACCATGAAGGAAAGCCGTTTTTACATCCATTTGCTCTACCTCTAAATCAAGAGTAGCCGCCAAACTCAACACGGTTCTAATAGATGACATATGTACCACAGGTGAGAAAATTTCATTAAAATCAACACCCTTTCTTTGACGAAAACCTTTCACCACTAATCTGGCTTTATACCTTGGAGACTTAGAGTTACTCTCATGTTTTACCCTATAAATCTACCTATTTTCCAAAGCCTTTTTTGCCTTTTGGCAACTTCACCAACTCATAAGTGTGATTATCATGCAAAGACTTCATCTCATCATGCATTGCATCCAGCCACTTTTGATTTTCTTCGCTCTCCATGGCCTCTCGAAAACACTCAGGTTCCCCTTCATCAGTCAATGTCACATACTCATCAGAATCATACCTCATAGATGGTTGTCTTTGTCTGTTAGACCTTCTGAGTTGAGCTTGGGATGATTCAGAAGCTTCACCAAGATTCTCATATTCTGACATTTCATGCTCTTCATCATCATCATTAGCTGGAATATTTAACCCATCTTCAAGTTATTGATCATCAACATAATCATGTGGCTCACCATTCTGAACATTACCTTCAACATTATCCAGATTATGAATAGGCAACCGAACTGGATCAACATCTGACAAGTTGTCATCTTTCTTGGGTGTAGTCTTCTCCACCTTATCAATGTTGTCAATAGTTTGGTCCTCCATGAACACCACATCATGGCTTCTGAGAAGCTTTTTCCCTATAGGATCATACAACCTATAACCAAATTCATCTTGACCATAACCAATGAAAATACATTGCTTTGACTTTGCATCCAACTTGGATCTTTCATCCTTTGGAACATGCACAAAAGCCTTACAACCAAAGACCCTCAAATGATCATAGTTGACATTCTTGCCAAACCAAACTTTATTTGGAACCTAACTGTTCAAAGCAACAGCAGGACTGAGGTTAATCACATGCACCGCTGTGTACAATGCCTCACCCCAGTAGTGTTTGGGCAACTTAGCTTCAGAGAGCATACACCTCACTCTCTCAACCAGTGTTCGATTCATCCTCTCTGCTAAACCATTTAGCCGAGGAGTTTTAGGAGGAGTCTTTTCATGTGCAATACCCTGCTGCTTACAATAGACATCAAATGGTCCACAATACTCACCACTGTTGTCAGTACGAACACGTTTCAACTTCTTGCCTGCTTGCCTTTCAACCAAAGCATGAAATTGTTTGAACTTCTCCAACACTTGATCTTTTGTCTTCAAAGCATAAACCCATAATTTTCTGGAACAGTCATCAATAAAAGTAACAAAATAAAGTGCACCACTAAAAGATTTTACCTTTAGAGATGCACCAGTTGAAGTAGCTCTGACTTCCTAGAGTGAGGATGCTTTTTGAATGATACTCTAGTTTGTTTACCGGCCATGCAATGAGAACATTTCTCCAAATCTGCATTCTTCAAACCTAGAAGCACATCCTTTTTGGCTAAGACATTTAACCCTTTTTCACTGATATGACCAAGCCTTCGGTACCACAAAGATGCTTCCATATCCACAGCATTCCACTGTCTATAGAAACCATAGCTTTTGTCCAATATAGTTTAGAAATTTTCTTCCCTCTAGCCAAAACCAAGTTACCTTTGCTGAGTTTCCACTTTCCAGAACCAAAGTGATTATCATAACCACAATCATCAAGCATATGCACAGAAATCAAATTAAAGCGAACATCAGGAGCATGTTTGACTCCTTTAAGCAACAATTGCATTCCCATGTTGGTTTGCAAACAAACATCACCAACACTAATTACCTTAGATACACCATCATTACCCATCTTCAACACTCCAAAGTCGCCTGAAGTATAAGATGTGAAGAACTCCTTCTTCGGTGTAACGTGCAATGTAGCACCACTATCAATTATCCACATGCTCTCATCTGACACAAGATTAACTAACTCATGATCACGGAGAATAACAAGATCATCACTAGCAGTAGCAGTAACACGATCATCATCATCATCACGATCCCTTTGTTTCTGTTTACCTTTCTTGCATTTATTCTCCTTCTTCCACAGAAAACAATTCTTCTGTATGTGCCCTGTTTTGTGACAATAATGACATTCCAAATTCTTGTACCGAGACTTGGACTTGCTCCTGCTCTTCTCTCTACCACCCTTCGGTTCCTTTTTCTGAGTACTTCTCTCTCTATTTTCAGTGACAAGTACCTCGGATTGAGATGAAGAACCCTGTGCCTTCCTTCTCATCTCCTCATTAAGAACACCACCCTTAGCCGTTTCCAAAGAAACAACACCTTTAGGAGCTGAACTCGTTATAGAAACCCGAAATGTCTCCCAAGAATCTGGTAAAGATAATAATAGAAATAGTCCCAAAAGATCATCATCAAACTTGATACCCATTCCTGACATTTGATCAAGGAGCCCTTGAAAATCACTCAATTGATCTGAAATAGAAGTCCCCTCCTTATACTTCAAACTTATGAAGCTATTTAATAAGAACAATTTATTATTCCCTGATTTAGAGGCATACAAGGACTTTATCTTCTCCAACAAAGTTTTTGCATTTGTCTCATTAGCAATATGATTATAAACATTATCTTCTACATATTGCTGAATGAAACCACACACCTGTTGATGTTCAAATTCCCATTCTTCGGTAGATGTAGAATCCAGCTTTTTAGTACCAAAAATAGGAAGATGCATTTTCTTCACAAATAGCAAATCCTTCATCTTGCCCTTCCACAAATGATAATTAGTACCATTCAAAGAAACCATCTTTATATTCATATTTGCCTCCATCATTCAAGCAAGTAAAAGTAGCCCCCCAACCAAGAGCTCTGATACCACTCTTATGGAGAATTTACACATAAAAATAATAACAAAGCAATTTTCAGCGGAAACCAATTCCCCAAACTTGCAAGAACCTATGAGGAGCAACAGAGAATATATATGGCAGCAAACAGAACGAATAAAAACGCACAATGAACACCGATATTTTTAACGTGGAAAATCCCTCAAAACAAGGGTAAAAACCACGGGTCGTCCAGACAAAAGAAATAGATCCACTATAATCAAATAAGGGTACAAGAAAGTCTCCAAAAGGTGCACAAACAGTGCCAACAACCAGCCAAAACAACAAAGCACAAAAGCTTACAAATGAGAACAAGAAGATGAAAAATACCACTATCTGCTGCTTCAGTGCGAAGCTAATATCTCCCTGCTCAGACCTTGTTTCCACGATCCGAACAGTGAAAGCGAAGGTCCGTGTCTCACGAACCTGCTGTCCAAATTTGAACACGATCCAACGGTTAACGAATTCGCAATTGTAGTTTTACGGAGACAGGTTTGAGAAAATCGAGAATTGTTTTCTATCTTCTTTTCTCTCTTTGGTGGCTATTCTTCTCTCCCAAAAATTACTCTCTTCTGTCACCTAATTTAATCCTCTCCACTTAAAACAAGTGAGACACATAATGGACTAAAATATTTGGGTCTTTTTCCACATAGGAAGGGAACCCAATACCCAACACATGCAAAGGAAGTTTTGGAGTATAAAAAACTACAAATTTCTGTAAAGTAACATGTACATCTAATCTTTTATTAAGGGAGAAAAAAAAGAGACAACATTTATAATTTAACATTATTATTAAATGGGTTGGTGCATTTGCTTTGGTTAGACAATGGACAAGGTTCGATCCAATATTATTATTTCTTCCCCTTCCCCGTTTTTTTTCTTTCAGCTTTTGTGCTATGTCAGGACACAAGCAAAGCTTTGCTACAGTCGTTTACAACTCATTTTGAATACCATGTAATCAACATCTATCATTGATTTGATTAGTTTTGTAACATACAGGAATTGGGCTACATTAATTAAAGAGATTAGTATTGCACTTGAAAATTACATGAGTTTTAAATCCCGGGGGTGTTTATACCAGCGAGATTTGCTTATATGCCTTTATGTAATAAATTAAATGGAATAAAACTTTCATTTCATGCTTAATGGATGAGTAAGTTCACAATTTAATTCATAAATAATAAATAATCATCACGAATAATTATCCAGATTTTAATTTTATATCAATTTAGTTTGAACTGCTTATTTATATATTCATATTTTTTTAACAAAAAAAAATAACTATAATTTTTCCTCAGCTGTTCATCTTTATTGATATAGCCATCGCTATTTGAATTGACATAACTACCAATATGCGTTACTTTTTCGACACATCAATTTTAAAAGCTCACAAGGAACCTTCACTTTCATCTTTGCACAATGTGGTACTGTTTTAGGTCTAAAGATGAATGCAACTATATATATTCATTTAGATTAGGTTAATTATTATTATTTAGTTTTTACAGTTTAATTGAATTTTTAAATTTGTTGCTTTAGTTTAAATTTTTTAATAGGTCCATATACTTTAAAAAAATAGACTATTAGCATAGGTTTTAGGGATTTAATTAAAAAAATTATATAATTAGTAAGGATTTAATTAAAAAATTATTTGAATATAAGGATCTATTTTTTTAAATATAAGAACTTAATTAAAAACTTTTAAGCCATATAAACCTATTTAAAAAAAATGAAACTATTGAGATCAAAAGATTAATTTAACCTTTAATTTATTAAAAGAGCGTATCACTTCCATTCATATGCCCAATACTTTTTTCTTGGATCTGGATTGTTGGGTGTGGTCTATGTTACCTCTGGAGTATACACCACTACAATGGGGTACAAGTGGCTCTTATGGGAGCGACGTTCTTGGAATGAAGATGAGGACTCATTGTAAGTTTAGAAGATTAAATCACCTGAGAAAATGATGGTCATCTGGTTGTTGTTTCATATGCGTTGCCAACTAACCGGCTATGTCACAGGAGAGGCCTTGCGACGCACCCTTTATGCTTTCGATGCTCAAGTGGAGTGGAAGGTGTGCTACACTGCTTTTGGGATTGAGCACGCTCGAGAGACGTGTGGACTCGCATAGGACTAACATCGAAGCCTTGTTTCTTTCATGCTAACCCTAAGCAATGGATAAGAATGTTGCCATAAGGGCCAGCCACAAATTATTCCTCGTTGGTCTTTAGTGGAATGACATGGTGTTTAGCAAGAAACCTTAGGATATGAGATTTACAGTATGATAGGTATGACACACCCACTTGGAGGTGAAGGAAAATGCGGATGGTAGTTGACTCGAGCTAGCACACAAACTTCATGGGCTTTGGAGGTGTCATACATTCCAACTTTAGGGCATGAGTTTGCAGATTTAGTGGTGCAACTTGTTAGGGAGAAGCTCTCCTCGCTAAACTCATTGTTGTCAAGCAAGGACTATCTCAAGCATGAGAGTTTAGGTCTAACTCCATGGAGACATTTTCATTATCAAGCGAAGAAAACGGCAACCAGGCATCTCCCACATTCCATGCCAAGCAAATTAAATTTGATGGCAAAGCTAGGAGTTATGCCATTGCAAGAGCTTCATCGATGGTCCGACCCAGCACCAATACTTTTGGGAATTCAAGTGCTGAGCGTTGGAAGTCCCACACTGGTAATTAATGAGTTAAGTGGAGAATATATAAGTTAGATGACCCATAAATCTAATGTCTAAAGGTTTTGGGTCAAGATGTGGTATCAAGCCCACTTATGTGGTTCTTCGCTTAACCCATGGAAGAAGATCTCCCGACGTTGACGCTCACCCGATATCTAACAGTGGTACCAGAGCCAATGGCTCGACTGAGACAAGTATGAGAGAGAAAGTGGTTGCTGGTGGACCTAATGCAGGGATCTCTGGTGTTCAAAGTCTCACTCGTAATGTGGAGGCTAGGCAGCGTACAATGGTACAAGTATGAAGAAGAGCTTTTTGTGGACTCGATTTGGAGGAGGCCTAGGCTTTTAGTGACATCGTCTAAGGCTCGAAATTATATCGCTCAAGGGTGATCCTCTTCTATGTTTTTTTTAGCTATCAAAATTATTTATTAAATTTCGAAATAAAAAAGGTAATAGGGAAGTCACAAATAAGGTCCCGACTTCCAAACATGAAGTCGAAAAAAAAAAAAAGAAGAGACAAGGCAATAAGGGAAGTCAGCATCCCAATTCTCAACTTCTCGATAAGAAAAAAATATAGTAGAAGGGAAGTGGGGGAAATCTACTTATAGGACAAAGAACATGTGTAGTTTTGGAATTAAATGAGAAGGATGGATAGTTTTGGAATTATTATTTTCTCTATATTATTTAAATATTTTTGCAGTTATTTTTCCTTTGATTCTTTTTTACTAAAGAAAAATATTAAGGGTGGATGGTTATCTGTCAACAGCTCATTTTGAAAGAATTTTATTTGAAGAAAGGAGCAAAGTAGAGAATCAATGTAACCGTTTTTTGGCCAAGAAAACCACCTAAAAACATAACTAAATTAACTGTTTGAACAGTTAATGTAATAAAAACGTAAGAAGTGTCTACATATGGATTACGGAGTTAATTAATTAATGGAAGGAACATTAGAGTTTTGTTCACAGTTCACAGTGACGATAGAGCCAAAGACATGCCAACTAATTAATGTTGATTATGTCTCGAGGGCATTTATGGAATTCCAAAACAAAGGATGGGTGTTTCCGTTATTTCACAAGGGAATAAGATCCGCGCCTTGTCGCCATGTCATTATCGCTCAGATTTGTGACTGCGATTTCCGGTTTTTCATTTTCTCTTTCCTCTCTCTCTCTCTCTCTCTCTCTCTCTGTTCCAATTCTTTAAGGTTGCAACACAGAAAAGTACAAGGAAACAATGAAGTGAGAAAGACCCAGGTGAGAAAAAAATGATTCAGATTGAATGATAGTGTTGTGGTTCAAGTAGTAATAATAACTCTAGTAGTGGAGAGAGAGTGTGGAAAATTTGCAGATTCATATTCCAAAGTGGGAAATAGTAAAACAGCAAGTAGTAACTATTTGGGTTGGTTCAGTTTGGAGCACTCACTTCATCACTGGTCCAAAAAAGCTGCTTTTCTTTTTGGGTACCCTTTTTATCATTAACAACTTCATGTATCTCTCTACCCTCTTTGAAAATAGTGGGTTTTCCTTCTCAAGCTATCAACTTGAACACGAGCTCTAAATAAAAATGCTAACTTGAGGAAGGAGAAGACACTTGTTGGTATGAATAGAAATGCATTAGTATTGATGCAGAGAGAGAGAGAGAGAGAGAGAGAGAGAAGGCTTGACTTGACTAGTTTACTATACTATTGTTTTTGTGTGTGAGTGTGAAGTACAAGGGAGACAAGAAGCGTATCTGGGAAAATCGTAAAAATTCGATTTAGTTTTTGTTAAGTGATTAAATTAAACGAAGAAAAATTAAACAAAATAAAAGAAACCATAGAAAGTGTATAAAAAAATAAAGAAAGTAAAAGTACTGACCGAGAGAGGGAGAGAAGAGAACCAGATCAAGAGGAACCAAACAGGTAGTTCTATTGTTCATTGTACCGCCACCACCTTCTCTTTCCTGTACAGGTAAACATTGTTTCCTTCTCTCATCTCTCAACTCAACAACCCCATCTCTCTCTCTCTCTCTCTCATTGGGTTGTGTGCTTAGCTGTGTGTGTTGTATGGTGTTTTTGGGGTCAACAATCTGTGGTTTTGATTATTATATGGAACAAAGAGGTTGAACGTGCTCTTCTTTGTCCTTAATCCCAAGACTAATTTCACGCCTACACCAGCATGATTAGAGTTCTATTCATTTTTTAATGTTTCCTTAACACCCAAAACTCTGTTAAAATACACACACAAATATTGGCTTGGCTTTAGGGAGAGGGGAAGCTGGTTCTTTCTTTGAAACTTGAACTGTTTTCCATCTTTTCAGACCCATGCTTGTCTCTCTCTCTCTCTCTCTCTCTGAGCTTCTTTGTGATTTTTCTTCCTTTTTAATTCTGGCTCTTTGTCTGAGATGTCTTTCTCTATTATTTGCTTTTTTCCTTTTTTGGTAATTTTTGAAATGGGACTTTTTTTTGCATCTTAATAAGAGATAAGGAAAACAAGAAGAAGAATTTGACCAATCATTCATCATGCTTGGTTTTGCTTTTGCTTCTCTTTTCTGAGGTTTCAATCACGCAAAACAATGCTGTAATGATGCTTTACTTGGTGTTTTGTTCTCTGTAACCTTTTTTTCTTCTTTCAAACCATCAGAGAAAAGTGTCTGAGATTTTGCCAGTAGTACTTTCAACTTTAATAAACAAAGTGAGCTCTTATCTATGTAACTACTCACTATAATTATCTTTTGGGCTTGTCCAACTTTTATAGATATGAAGAGAGCAGAAAGGAAACAACAAGGGAACAAAGCAGCCCAGAAGAAAAACTAGGCAGAGAGAATTTGTTGCTGATGGGTCTTGGTTTGAAGATGCAGATCCATCACCCTGTGGCTTTGAGGATGCATGAGCAAACTGGGAGTAAAAGGAAGTACACTTTCATTCAGGCTCATAGAGCTTGGCTTCCAAAGTTTCTGCTGCTGTGGATCATGCTGATGGCTCTAATCAGTTGGTGCATCTACACTAAAATGGATGCTGACACCAAAGTCAGAAGGAAAGAGGTTCTGGGTAGCCTGTGTGATCAAAGGGCAAGAATGCTGCAAGATCAATTCAGTGTTAGTGTCAACCATGTCCATGCCCTTGCCATCCTCGTTTCAACCTTCCATTACTACAGAACCCCTTCTGCCATTGACCAGGTTTGTCATTGATCTTCCATTCCAGTTTGGATTTGGTAAAAATTAAGCATGTTGGGTTGGAGGAAATGAAAGACTATTTAGTATTTTCACATTTCTTCCTGCTTATGGTTCTAATTGCATCATTTCCCCCAAAATAATTGCTTTTTTTTAGGAGCTTAAGTTTTTTTATTATGACTTGTTTTGAACACAAAAGAAGCTAATCCAAACACGAACTCATTGCACATCAGGAAACCTTCGCGGAGTATACAGCCAGGACAGCATTTGAAAGGCCATTACTGAGTGGGGTGGCCTATGCACAAAGAGTGGTTAACTCAGAGAGAGAAAGATTTGAGAAGCAACATGGATGGGTTATAAAGACAATGGAAAGAGAGCCTTCACAGGTTAGAGATGAGTATGCACCGGTGATATTTGCACAAGAAACTGTCTCCTACCTTGAATCTATTGATATGATGTCTGGGGAGGTAAATAACCAAACTTGTGAACATTACCCCGCTTATATTGTGTATAATTTTTTTAACTGCAATTTCACAATTGCATGATGCAGGAGGACCGAGAAAACATTTTGAGGGCTAGGGCCACAGGGAAAGCAGTTCTGACTAGCCCCTTCAGGCTGTTGGGTTCTCATCATCTTGGTGTGGTTTTAACATTTCCTGTTTACAAATCTAAGCTCCCTTCGAAGCCAACGGTGGAAGAGCACATTAAAGCAACAGCAGGGTATGTCCTTGTTTCTCTTCTTCTTCGCTTGTCAAGTTTGTTTTTAGAATCTTTTGGTGGTTAATTTTGCGTCTTATGGCTCATGTGAGAGATAAGAGGATGAGTGGTGGTTAAAATCTTAGCTTCATTACTGTATAAAGAATGCATTGTAAGAGGCATCAGTGGATAATTGCATGTCATTTGGTCTAGAAGTATGGGTCTAAGGATGAATTATTCGTACTATTCTCAACTAATCACCCTGATAATTACATTGGTGTAAAATGTCAATACATGATTACAGGCTCCAACATAACTCTGGCTATTGGTTCAATTATTGCTACATTACTTGTACTGATGATCAAAAGATGTGACAGCTACTTCTGCTTCACTTCCATTGAAATTATGAGTCTAATGATCTAATTAATGGCATGATGTGTTTAAACTTTGTAATTGGAAGCAGATATGTTGGAGGATCCTTTGATGTTGAGTCCCTTGTGGAGAATTTACTTGGTCAACTTGCTGGTAATCAAGCAATTTTGGTAAACGTATATGATGTCACGAACTCAACTAACCCCTTAATCATGTATGGCAACCAAAATGAAGAAGGCGATATGTCTCTTGTCCATGAAAGTAAGCTTGATTTTGGAGATCCATACAGGAAACATCAGATGATATGTAGGTAGGTGCTTCTGGCTGCTGTGCATTTTGTGAAAGGAGTTTTAGTGTTTTGTTGGCAGATGCTTTATCATCAAAATTTTGAACAGGTATCACCAGAAGGCACCAACAAATTGGATAGCACTTACCACGGCATTCCTATTCTTTGTGATTCTTTTATTAGTGGGTTACATTTTATATGGTGCTGGAAATCATATTGTCAAAGTAGAAGATGATTTCCATGAAATGCAGGAATTAAAAGTCCGAGCAGAAGCAGCTGATGTTGCCAAGTCACAGGTACTGTTCTTGGCATATTGTTGGCACACTTCATTATTCGCTTACCGATCACCAAAACTGAAACTTTGTTTTTAATGTCAGTTTCTTGCTACTGTCTCTCATGAAATTAGAACACCCATGAATGGCATTTTAGGTAACTTCAAGATTCTTGCTCTCTCTTATTATAAAGCAACCTGTGCTTTTATACCTTCCATTTTCTCATTGTTGATGCTAATGCTATCATTGAACTCTATAATACTGTAGGAATGCTTGGTCTGCTTCTAGATACAGAATTGAGTTCTACCCAACGAGATTATGCTCAGACTGCTCAAGCATGTGGGAAGGCTCTGATAGCATTAATAAATGAAGTGCTTGACCGAGCGAAGATTGAAGCTGGCAAGTTAGAGCTGGAAGCAGTTCCATTTGACCTTCGTTCCATACTTGATGATGTCCTTTCACTTTTTTCTGAGAAGTCTAGACACAAAGGTTTAGAGGTATGTCTTCTTGTTGCCAAACTAAACACTCATTTTGAAGGCCTGAAGATTGTTATGATTTGTCCAAGTTGCAGAATCTCATAATTTCTTTTCCATTTGTTTAATTGATGATCTTATTTCATTTTCCTCTCTGTTTCACCTTTTCGTGTTCTTATATTCTACCGACTTGGACTTACATTGTTCGGGGAAGTATAGCTGGCAGTGTTTGTTTCTGATAAAGTGCCAGATATTGTTATGGGAGATCCTGGGAGATTCAGACAAATAATAACAAATCTTGTTGGCAACTCTGTTAAAGTAAGTGGAATTTTCAAAGTTTATTTATTTGTCTAATGTTATTTGCATTACTAATATGCACGTTGTGTGTTAGAATATGATTCTTACAGTGTAAACTTTCTTATGGGGGAGGGGATGTTTGAATCCTTTAAAGTTCATTTTCTCTATTGCATCCATTAATTTATTTGCAAGGTACTCTTGACAACATTACTAATTAACTTTATGTATCTTGCAGTTCACTGAACGAGGACATATATTTGTTAAAGTCCATCTAGCCGAAAATAGAGAGTCCATAATGAATGTAAAATCTGAGACTTCTCTAAATGGTGGATCAGATGAAGTTGTACATACATCCGGTGGTTATCATTCCAAAACCTTAAGTGGATGTGAAGCTGCTGATGAACGGAATGACTGGGATAATTTTAAGCATCTTATTGCTGATGAAGAATTTTTCTTTGATGCTTCTATTAAAATGGCAGCCTCTAGTGAATCTTATGAGCAAGTCACCTTGATGGTCTGTGTGGAGGACACTGGAATTGGAATTCCTTTCTCAGCCCAAGATAGGATTTTCATGCCTTTTGTGCAGGCCGACAGCTCAACCTCTCGAAACTATGGTGGTACTGGTATTGGCTTGAGTATCAGTAAGTGCCTGGTTGAACTAATGGGTGGTCAGATAAACTTCATAAGCCGACCCCAGGTTGGAAGCACATTTTCGTTTACTGCCGATTTTGGAACGTTTAAGAAAAATTCGATGACTGACGTGAAGAAACATAATTCAGAGGATCTTCCTTCTAGTTTTAGAGGGCTTAAAGCCATAGTGGTTGATGGAAAACCTGTTAGAGCTGCTGTGACTAGATACCATTTGAAGAGACTGGGGATACAAGCTAAAGTTGCGAATAACATCAATAAGGCTGTTTCTTTATGTGGGAAAAATGGTTCTTTGTCCACAGGGTAAGTTTTTAATTTCACTTTTTGGTTTTAATTATGAAGAAACTGAAATTGATAATTAACAATAGCAGTATCAACATTTAGTAATTGTTGTGACATATGCTTGCAGTATTATTTTTAAACCCTTGAAACTGAATTCGCAATATCCATTGAAGTGCATTCCCCGCTTGCATCCCTCCGGATTTTTATTGGTTATTTATATATAGACACTTAGACAGGCATATATGACAGAGTCATGTCTTACTAGAATGCAAAGTTGCCATATAGATTTTTTTCTCTATTGGAGTGGGTTTTCAGATGTTTTTATTTGATGTTTGGTAGAGTTATCTTCAATTTGGTAACAAATGATGCTATTTTGTCATTTGTTTTTGAATGTGTCTTTAGAAAGCTTAATGTGGGTTTTGATATGTTAAACACATTCTATTTCTCCATTTTATTGCTTATATTATTCTTCCAACTCATAAATAAATTAAGCAACTGCATTGACTGGTAGTCTATTTACTTTTCTGGTTGACCAACATCCTCATAATATTATGATGATTTATATGTTGTCTTATGTCTATGTCTATTTAGACATCAAGTGACAACAAATATTAAGCTGTTTTGAAGACTACCATTTGGAGAAGATATGGAATAAAAAGACTTTTGTTTATGTTGTGTGGTTCAGTTCAACACTGAGTTAAACTACTTGGATGTGGCAGATTATTTCAACCTGATATTATTTTCGTTGAGAAGGATTCATGGGTTTCTGGAGAGGATGGGATCTTCTTCAATGTGTGGCAACTGGACTGGAAGCAGAATGGTCATATGTTTAAGATGCCACAAATGATCCTTCTTGCCACCAATATTAGCAATTCAGAATTTGATAAAGCTAAAGCTGCAGGTTTCAGTGATACAGTGATCATGAAGCCTCTAAGAGCTAGTATGGTGGCTGCTTGTCTTCAGCAAATTATGGGGACAGGGAAGAAGAGGGTCCCTAATGGTTCCACTTTTCTACGAAGCCTTCTTTGCGGAACGAATATCTTAGTGGTTGACGACAATGTGGTAAATCGGAGGGTTGCCGCAGGTGCACTAAAAAAATTTGGAGCTGATGTGAAGTGTGTGGAAAGTGGCAAAGCTGCTCTTGAAATGCTTCAATTGCCTCACAATTTTGATGCTTGCTTCATGGACATTCAAATGCCAGAAATGGACGGGTATGTACACACAGTCCATCTTATTTATACTGTCTTTGAGTACATTAAGTACATGAGCTACTCAAAAACGAATTACGTAGCTAATTAAAATCTATTGATTACAGTCATAACTATAGCTGACTAATATCCTAACGTGTCTTAAATATGCTTATCTATCTAGATTACTATGCTACTGAATCTAGACTGAATATTCTAATAGAACATCTCCGCTACATTAATTCTTGAGTCTTTGAATGTTTCTTTGTTGAATTCAGAATTCTCTGTTTTGGAGGATTTCTTATCCTCCCTCTTGTATTCTCTCTCTCTCTGTTATATATAATAAAATCACTTTTCTCTTTCAAAAACATCATAACTTAGGAAATCTGTCCTTCAATAGCCAGCTTAAATTGTTGCTATATTTTAATTGCAACATGGTATGTTATGTAAGTAATCAAGATTTAGATTGAGGATTACTTATAACAACATAACATGAGCAAGAATTATCAATGATGAACCATGTTAGGAGGTTTGAAATAGCATATTAATTATTCCATGGACAAGTTTTACTGCAAAATACCATCCACAAACAAAAAAATTGAATGAAGATATTTTATGCTCCAAAACTTGGGCTTATTGATGTTGATAATCTTGGCTACAAAGTATTTCGGTACCTCAACTCAGTTTAGAATGGAAAAAGACAGACTATAGATAAAAACTGGGTTGGCGAGATAATATTATTAGATTTGAGCCTAACTCAACCCCAAAAGCTAGCTCAACAGGTGAGGATTGCCCAAGCTTTACAAGCTCTTATGAGGCTCTATCTCTCTAGTTATTATGGGTCTTGGGTTTTTCCCAATAAATATGAAGAACTAACACCATTCTATATGGTTCTCTTCTAAATGCAAAGTATTTAGCTTACACAAAATTTATACTCTTCTAATTTTTTGCACAACTACTAAGAAAAATGAAGGGAGATTTTTAAGTATGATTCAAAATGATGCATTGAACAAACTATCTTTTTAGTATATCTTAGAAATCCCTGTGAACTTTGTTCTTGGCTTCGCCATGGGAGGAATGATGTCATGATATCTTCATAATATGGCGACTGAGTTAAGTTATGCATTGTGATTTGATAAACCATCTTTATCAAATTCATCTAAGTAAATATTATATTCGCAGGTTTGAAGCAACTCGTCGAATTCGGAAGATGGAGAGCAACGCAAATGAGCAGATGAGTGGTGAATCTGGTGAAGGAGTAGGAGGAAATGCCAGGAAAAGTGAGTTCCATATACCTGTATTGGCCATGACAGCTGATGTAATCCATGCTACATACGATGAGTGCTTGAAATGTGGGATGGATGGATATGTCTCAAAGCCTTTTGATGAAGAGAATCTCTATCAAGCAGTTGCAAAGTTTTTCAAGTCCAAACCTATCTCAGACTCATGACAACATGCTGCTTCTGCTAAATTGGAGACATTTTAATGTGTTCACAACCAGCATTTTTCATATTTTGCTGGTAACTAATGCTTTCATGCAGAGAGCAACAGCTGAGGATTCTTCATTATGCAGTGATCATTTCTAACCAGCTGAAGTTTGACATGATTTGAATCTGAGTAAATGTATACCATATAACTCTCCATCCCCCAACTTGTGTACAGATTCTCAGAAGGGATGACGAAAATGATGTAAATTCAATATTTTTCATTTGCATCTCAATACTTCCCTCTCAGAAGGAATTCTCAATAGTTTTCTTTTCTTTTTTTTTTTTTTGGTAAAATTGGCTCGTACAAGATTTGGTTCTTATATTCAGAAGAAAAGGTTGGTGCTTAATCTGTAGCAGTAATGATATTTGTACCTCAAAAAAATTACATCACTACTACGCATAAGGGTCTTAGTAACATTTAAGTACTAACATTTATAAAATTGTTACTAATGCCTTCAGCAAAGTTTATTTTGCAACATTTTTTAAATTAATGTTACCTATTTAATTCTTTCAATAATTTTGAAAAGAAAAAAAAAGTAAGAGTTCTGGTTCTGCAATCAGTAATATTTTCGTGACCTGAAAATATTGTGAATACTCTCATCTCGTTGGTGGATACTCTCTTACGAGTGGTTTCGTTGGTTAAAATTCTCTGTTCAATCAAAAACTCTCCCTTTCAAACCAGAAACTACATACAACAGAGTGATCCTAGCTAGGAATCGAGCTCTTTGTTTCTTCCTGATATACTATTGGATTGGAATCTCCGTTCGTTCTCAAAGGTAAATCAGCAATCTCATCCCCAGCTCCATTCATTATTGGATTCAAAATTATGAGTTCGTCATTTTTTTTCTCAATCTCAGTAACGTTCACTATTGCAATTTGAGTTTCAATCCATGATTTCTTGAGAATTTCCTTTCCTTTCATCTTGTTGTTGTTGTTCTATCTGTTTTTTTGCTTTATTGCAATTCAACAATTAACAACAATCTGAGTATTGTTGCGATTCAATCTGATTGCAGTTTGATTAAATGTCAGATTCAATCCGAGTTTTATTTGCTTTCTGAGTAATAATGTCAGGTTTTATTTGAGTTAAAAAGGATTGGCTTACTCAGGTTAACTTGGTTATAATTATTGATCAATTGAATATAAACTTGTTAAAAGCAATAATCGATAGCTTTGGGTGATTGTGTGCGCAAGTTGTAGAAGCCATTAGAATTAGTAAAGTTAGTGCATGAAGAACCCATCAATCAAAAGCAAGTTATTTGCTTTTCTTGTTTCAAATCTCTGGAGACTATACCTTGAGAAAATCTCTTGCTATTGGATAAGAAAATCAGATAGAGAAAGCTTCATTATATGATTAAGTGCCAAATTGGTCTAGTCAATCCATAGCAGACTATAATTAGTACTTAATCATCGGATAAATATCTAATTCGATCCCTCAAATTATAGGGTCGTATCAACTTAGTCCCCCACATTATCAATATTCCAAAATGATTCCTGAAAGCGCAGAAAGTTAATCAGATTCGTCCCTTCGTTGATATTTGCATGGACTATAATGACGTTAAGTTGGTAATGACAGGGATGCATTTGAAACTAAGTGAATAATTTCAGGGATGCATTTGCTACATTTTACAATTCCAAGGATTATTTTGGAATATTGATAATGTGGGGGACTAAATTGATACGATCCTACAATTTCAGGGATCAAATTGGGTATGGACTCCTTAATCAATTTTGATAGTCATACATGCCGTGATAATAAAGTTTCATATATGTATGATATATAGTTTTATTTCTCTAACAGCCACAAAATATTCACCACTAAAAAAACTTGGTTCAACACAAACAAACACCGAAATACGTTTTCCTCCAAGGTAAACCTCCATCTTTTCAGAAGAAAAACACATGGAGCCATTACCGTTACCAATAGTCACTCCATTATTAGAAAGAACGGCCTCGCTGTGCCTAGCAAATGTTGCTGCTGCTGCTCTATTGCTGTCTTCTTCGCTATTAGACTCAGATTGCTTTTGGTCTTTCTTTTTTGGCTGTGAAGACCCCCTTTGCTGATCATAGCCATTAGCAAAATGAGGGCATGCCTTCGGGGTCCAACGCCCGCTTCGCTTGCTTTGTTCCATCACTTGATACAGTGCAGTACCAGGGTGCTGTATTGGGCCCTCCAACTTCAAACCTGTTTTTTGAGTAATAAAACAAGAGAAACTCACTTCTCAATAAGTACTATTTCTCTTCCTATCTTCATATACAAGAAAAGTGCAATATAAGGGTATGCTTATTTTGTTTCTAGTTTCATGTTTTGATTTCCTGTTTTTATATAGAGTAATGTTTGATAGTTCGAAACGATCATGTGCGGAATCTAGTACGAAAAATTCTGGCCCTCGATCATGTGTTAAAATCGTGATAAGATTTGAAACTAACACCACTTTAGAATATTTATTTTCGTTTAGCAATATTTAGTAGTGTTGTTTCATAAATAATTACAAAATTGTCCCATTGTTTTCGTTCTATTTCCTGTATTCAAAAATATGTACATGAAGCAGTGAAAACAACTCATTGTTTGTTTCTTGTACAAATTTTTGGAAATAGGAACAAAATGAATGAAAATAAGGTAGCTGTTCTGTAATTAAACAAGAAATGAAAACAAAGCAAACAGGATGACGCCCTACAGTGTCTAAGATTCATTTTCGAATCTTCTTGGCCATGAATCTGTGCGACCAAAGAGAGTCCTGTATCTGTGCGGCCTAAATGGATAAAATAGTGTGCCACAGTCACCATGTATGCAATTAGATCCCTTGCCTTTTTATTCAACTGGATTACTATAAGAGCCTTTGCATTAGAACGAAAATAAGGACCATCGTTGTAGAGAATGCATGATTCAATGATGCCACCATCTGCTGTAGATTTCGTTTTAAGATTGTTCCTGCTGGTGAGATCAAAAACCTTGGTTTTCCCAGTAAATGTATTAATCCAACTAGCTTCAGCACTTGCACGTACACAAGTCACAACTACATGACCACCTTCTACTATTTGAACTTCAATTCTTACACTAGTACTCACTTCAGAGATTGAGATGATGAACTTCTGGCCGCGTTTGTTGTTGCCAGGTGGTTTGGTCTTGGTTAAAGTAAGGTTGCAGGCTCTGTCATTTACTTCATATCTCACGCTCTGCTTCTCAATAGCCTCACCAAACTCATTTGTAGTTGATGTTATTTCACTCACACGGATGCAAGCAAATGTTGCCAATTTTATCTTGTAAGAATTATTTGTGTTACTCTCAAGGCTCGTCATGTTTCCCATGTTAGCACTCGATCGCCTTCTTTTTGCAATTGTACATTTTTCTCCTTGTGCATATTTATATACATCGATTAATTAATTGCACTGAGCACTATGGCATACTAGTAGCGTTCTTCTTCAGCAACATGATATTAGAATTATTCTTGGTTGTTTTCATTTGTCGTAATCATTCTTGGTTGAAGTGGCATATATTATTATGTTTATTAGAATTATTCTTCTGTTGTATGGTGCAGAATTGTTTCAAGGTACAAATCTCGTTAGCCTTATCAAACACGTGCCCTTTTGATTCCTTTTTTTATTAGTTAGAACTACTATAGTCTTGTGGTGCAGAAGAACCCAGCGTATATATCATGTACTTTGTTGCAAAGCTATATATAGTCAGTTTTCACTCCGGATAAAAGGACACGTTGTGTTAGACAGTCAACAATTAACGTAAAACTTGATCGAATCCCAATAATATAGTTCAATAATGTGATACTGTTAATGTTAGGTTGTTATCCGAAAGCAAAGGGCTGTATAGATCGAGTATAATGTCAAATGAGCAAGAGTGCTATATCGCTGCTCGGCTAGATATAGTGAAAAGTAAGCAAGAGTTCTCAAATTTTCGTGAACGGGTGTGGGTAAAGAAGCTAGTTTCACAAGGGTAGGAATCACTCTGAAACTTGGAATATATATAGGCATACTTACAGATAAATATGTGGAAATAGTAGACACCATGATTAGGAAAAGGATCAATTTTATGCGCACTTCGAGTTTTAAGCTTTACCTTTAGTACACCAGCAAGGTAGAATCAAAAAATGGGGTAGGCAAATAAGTATTAGAAGAATGATATTGTGGATTTAAAAAAGATATGAAAAAGGATGGTAGCTCTAAAGTTTGCATGGGAACAATACACTTTTAATGTGATCGATGCTTATTCACCTCAAGTACGATTAGACTACAAGAAAATCAGGAATTACAAACGGATTATTACTGATGGTTTCGACTTTGTCGGTAACTCCTGGTTTACCGACATAAATGGTCGTGGGTAATGAGGGTAGTGGATAATCATCCATGTATTTGTATGATTCTACCAACCAATTTACTGACGGAAAAACCTTCGAAAATTCTACCAACGACTATTTCGTTGGTAATTTGGATAAGATTTATCAATGGATAAGTCGTCGATAATTTCTGCTACCATTTCCAATGGTCTATTTATAACATCCCGATTTTTCGTGCTTTCTACAAACGATAAACTCAATTAATGAGTTTATATTTTTATCTATGCTTTAGAAAATGATTTTTGGAAAACTAAAATCATATTCATGTTTCATATAATCGTAGGAGCCTACGGTTAAAGTTTGGGCCGAAAACTCAACCGAAGCACAATCTATGTTTTTCGGATGATAGTGTTTTTCTACTATCAAGACCTAATCTTGACTAACGGACGAGACCATTAGTCTTAGAATTCGATCTTCTACCTTTTTCCTAAAATGTGTCATGACGTCCGAAAATAAAAATAATATTTTATATTCGAGCCGATAGTCAATCGGGGAAATTCGAGCTATCTTAGGGTCTTTCGAGACCCACGAATGGATAGTTTTCATGCCAGAACTGTGTCAAGTTATTTGAGGACCCATACTAGTGTCGTGGTGATTTCAAAATGTCGAGACATGAATTAACCAAATTGCCCTTGATTAAATTTTTGTTACTAATTACCTTTTCTATTTCTTAACCCTTAAGTCTTTAAGTCAAAATATCTCTCATTTTCACTCTTATCCCCTCACTCTCTCGGCCAACTCTCTCCCCCACACCCCACACCCCATCTTCCTTCTTTCTCTTTTCTCTTCATCAAAAACTCCATTGTTGGAGACTTTGAGCTTGGATTTCTTGAAGCAACATTCATCAAACTTGGAAAAGATCATCATAGGAGGTAGCATCTCATCTCTATCTCTCCTTTCTCTCCTCAAATTTTCATGATCAAAGGTGTTAGGGTTTTGTCCCTAAAATCTTCAAAAATCCATGAAAACTTGTAGGAAAATCGTTTCGGTACCAAACCAATTTCTATGGTATAGGTTCATCACATACTTGTATGGTCCAAGAGCTTAGAGCCAAGAAAACTCCCTAGCTGTATTTTCTATGAGGAGACCGAACCCCCCTATGTAGGGTAGGGTTTTTGGTTGGTTTTTGATGTTTTGAGTTGATATCTAGAGTTATCACACTTAGTTAGGGTGTTATCCAAGAAATGATAAATTTTGGAGCTCCCTAGCTATTTTTAGTGTAATAGAGCCGAACCCTAGGGGTGGTGCAGTAGGAAAAATCTTTGTCTTTTTGAGTTAATGCCTTTATAGTTTGTGTGTATGTAGTGATCGGCAGCTAGCGGAGCCAGTTGTCCGGTTGATCGGGTGTTCACAACTTACCTTAAGACTACAAGAGGTAAGGGGATAAACCTGAGGAACTCCATTTCCGACAGCTATGTGCTGCATCGGTGTTTATATTGAAATTAAATGTTCTGTATCTTATTATTGGTTGATTGTTTGATTTACTGCTGTTGATTTGAATATGCATGACATAACTGCTGACATATTTGAATACATGCTATAATTGTTGAATAATTATATGGATGTATCGTGTGCCCTGCTGTGGGATTTAAGGCGTTAGAGGACCTAATTTTAATTAGGATCCGACATCGTGTAACTTAAAAGCTTTAAAAGTCTGAAATGTTAAATTGAGGAAATAAATATGTTTTATTGTTTCTCAATTTAATTTAAGAAAAAATAAATGAATTATCTCTTTTAAAATAAAATATAATGAACAGCTACTTTTAAGGAAAATCAACTTAAAAGAGCAAAGTTGTGAAAATGTGGTTTTTAATAACGAAAAACGATGTTTTTAAATTAAATAGGACGTTAGAAACCTTTATTAGTTTTTAAATTAATAAAGTTAACCGTTTGAGCAAAAGCGATTTAATAAACGTGATTTACAAAATTTATTGGTTTTATCCAAGAAAAAGGATTTTACAAGCTTTGTTTTAAGGTTTGTGTTTGACCGAAAAACAACGAAAGAAAAAGAAATGGTCTTTAGACCAAGTTTTGTTTTATGGAAAATCGATCTCGATGACTTTGTGTAAGTATCGGAGATTTGGGTTTTTGGTTTTTAAATTTTCAAGAAAGGTAGTTTTAAAGCTTAGAAACTAGAAACCGAGACGTCGGGGTTCTAGGATTCTGCAGAAACACGTGGATCAAGGATCCGTGTTAGTTGTGATCCTGTCGGCTTAGGGACGATCTTTGTGGTCCTGTAAGCTTAAGGATGTTTTTATGATCTTGAATCCAAAATTCTAGACTGGTGCATTGGTTAGGGATGTTTGGATTTGAGTTGTTTTGGACTAAATGTCCTGTTTGGAGAAAATGTTTTTGAGGCTTAAAGAGTCTAAAACATTATGGTGGTTGTTAACATTGATGCTACAACGAGGAAATATTGATACGACAAAGATCAATTATCAGGAACTAAATAGTTTCTCATGCATTTGTGTGTTAGGCAGACGTGCCGTGAAACGGGGGACCTTGATAGGCAAGGGGAACCTGAGATAACTTAAAGTCATTATATAACATTGTGCCTTGATGGACAATGATGTCATATGTGCTAGGGAGAGCGTATTGTGTCTAGTGGAGAGGACAATATAGTATGACTTATACATCGTGAGTACCACTGACATGCGTCCATGTATTATTTCCTGGGGGGTTACGTGCTCACATTTGGCGAATTTTAATTCTGGCGTTTGTCATTGTTTCCTGCGGGGCAATGACGTTGAGTCTTGGTGATGGGGTTTCCGGAAATCTAGATTGAATATTAGTTGAGATATATGGAAGTGTCATGCATACGTTTAGAGAATAACGTTGATTGTGGGGTACGAAACCCTTGTGCCTTTACTGCTGTTAGTACATGATTATATATGCTGTACTATGTGATACATGATGATTTTAGTGAGTTACATTATATGAATCTGCTGTTTGGATTGGGCATATAGTTGTCGTTCTTGGATTCATATATTAGTTTCTCATCCTTGTATATTTTCTGGACTGGTTTGTCCTTTTGGTATATATATTATATCCTATTTACAGATGGAGCCGATACCAGATCAGCTCGCGCACTCGGAGATACGTGCCCTAGTTTTTGATCTGAGGACAGACCCAGCTGCGTGGGTTATTCACCTTGGGGTGGAGAGCGCAGCGTACACCGGACCAGTTTGCACCGTGAGAGGGACGACGGAGACGGGACCTCGCAAGAGTACCCACACTGTGGAGACCGTCCAGGTACCTCTACCTCCCATTGGGATGATGCTGCAGGCTCTTATGCAGCAGGGACTGATCGAGCATCACGCCCCCGCTGCACAGCCCCCGCAGCAGCAGCCACCACAGACACCTCCCCCGCCTTTTGTTTTGATAGCGGGCGAGCATGTAGTGGGGGACGTGGAGAAAGAGCACGAGGAGGAGGAGGAGGAGGAAGAACCTGAGGAGGATCCTCAGGAGGATCCGGAGTATCATCCCTTGGATGTTCCCGAGCCTCATCCACAGGAGAACGGGAACGTAGGTTCCCAGGGTTTTTCTTCTGGTTCTAGCGTTGGACCTTCCTCTGGAGGATTGTCCAATGACTTCCTTTAGTCTGACCAGCTTAGGGTGTAGACTTTAATTCTGAGGCAGCGATTTTTGGGTAGTCTGTTAACGGCTACTGATGGCCATGAGTTTTAGAGTTTTGGTTCCAGACTGTCGCTGCCTAGTTTCTAGCTTTTTAGAAGTTTATTTTTTATAGTTTCTTTTGTAAAGGGACATGTTGTATATAGCTTTAGTTAATGATGTATGTATATATATATATATATGAGTATTTATGTTCTTTATTCCGGGTTGTAGTTTCATGGGTATTAAACAAGAAAAAATTTTATCACGCTTTTCAGGACTTAATGAAATATATTAAATGAGCCGTTTTTCGAAAGTAAAACCAACAAGTTTTATTTATCGTTTAATTGATGTTTTGGGTTACAAACAGTGACATCGGTTTGATGGTGTCACACTATCCGTCAATAAGTTCAATAGTCAACATTAATTGTTATTTGTGTTTTTAAGTTACCCACGGCTTAGTCGTCGTTAATTCCAACAGTCATGATTTACCGACGACTTGGTTGTTGGTACGATATAATTTAGTGAAAGGTGAGCCAAAATCTCCCTTCACTTTTCACTTTCCTTCTCTCAGTCTCTCTTTTACCTCTCCATGTTTGTTCCCGTCCTCCTCCCTCTCCACCGTCGTTGGCGTTGCCGCGTCATCACAACCTTGGTTTTGTCATCCTCATTCACCATCTCTATTGTCGTTGCTGCATTCCATCCGCTTGTGTGAGCTTCTGCCACCACCTCCGAATTACTGAGACTTGGAGCCTCCGGATTCTTCGTCCCTGGTTAACATTGTTGTCATCCAATATTTTTCATATATATGACTATCTGTTAAATCTTACTAAAGTGAAGTGAAATTTGAAAACCGTTTCATCTAATTGGAATTTCCGAAAGAGAAAATTTTGAAGATGGAAACAATTACATTTGAAAGTCAAATTCACTAGGAAAAAGGTTATGGAAATACACAATTTGATTGTTGTTAAAGATACTTGTGCTAGTCCAGGAGTAAAAGGATTATGCCCTTTCAAGTGGGTTTTTTTGCCCGTTTTTCTTAAGTATTCACTATTCAGGCTTCTTATTGGTTTTATTTATCATGTTTAGTGAGACTTTCTTAGTATAGGCAGTTGAGGCATCTCCATAGTAAGTGTTTTCACATTCAAAACTTAATTATTCATTTGTGTCTTTTTTATCCATTCTATTCATTTAATTAATGTTTAATTAAGTTTTTAGTCCATGAAAAGTGAGCAAGTTTTGGTTTTGTTCCCTTCACTTTTTTTCGTTGGTTTTAATACCTACAAGTTTCAAAACTTTGGTTTTGGTCCTTGCCATCACTATCCATTTGTTAAGTGTTGACGCGACTAACAGACCGCCATGTCAGTATTGCTATGTAGGCTAATTTTATAATATTTAATGTCACAGAGGGATTCGGGAATCCTAGAAAGGTTCCTAAATGTTATTATTTCAGCTTTTCATTCATTTAATAAAAATATAAAAAAAAAAATAACATTATAATAAAAATAAAATATTATAATAGCCTACATAGAAGTGCTGACATGACGGTTCGCTAGCTACGTCAACACTTAACCAATGAATAGTGACGGAAGAGATCAAAATCAAAGTTCTGGAATTTGTAGGGATCAAAACCAAAGGAAAAAAAATGGAGAAACCAAAACCAAAACTGATTCACTTTTCAGGGACTAAAAATTTAATTAAACCTTTAATTAATTAGTAAGGCTAAAAAATCCGAAAGCATTAATTTGATGTGTTCATCCTCAATCTTAAATTTGTAATTAGTTATATGTGCTTTCATATGTTTACGTGGACTTGACTGTTACCGATGTGCTATTTTAATTTTTATTATATAGGGTATACATGTCGGGTGTTTTTGTACAAGAAGTTTAAGACGATATCTTGCCACAATTTCATGTTTAAATATATCTACAAATTTTATTTGAATCTTCTTATAATTTATTTGGATTTGTTTATATTTTACTTATATATTTTGCTTTCATTTAGTTTATAATATAAATTTTATATTTTATTTTAAAAAATAAAAAAACAGTTGTCGACAACCTATACGTCGGTAATGTGTATTTGCAATGTTGATGGACTTTAATCGGCAAAATACATTACCGACAGACATTCAATTAGTAATGTGAAAATTCATTACCGACTGATAGTGCGAAAATACATTACCAACGGACAGACCCTTAATAACTTGGACACTTGCATCCAAATTTTATATTAAAATTTGATATTCTTTTTCCACATGCTTTGGATTCATTTAAGGATTTAATTTATATGTATTAATAGTGTAAAGATTTTTTATGTTATTAACCAAATATAACTTGCTACATTAGTTAAAATGTTTGACTTTTATCCTAACTACTTTAAAAGTTACTCATATAATGATTTTTAATTGATTGACAATGTAAAAAACTTTACACTGATAGTACGTAACAAATAAACTCTTATCTAGTTGTATTATATCTTCTTTGATACTCATTCTTTGCATTACAATTTCATTTACACACTGTTTGGTTTTAAGGAAAATAGATGGAAAGAAAAAGAAAAGAAGGAAAAAGGGAGGAAAAGGATGATTTCCGTCGTTTGGATCCTAGGTGAAAAAGGAAGGAAGGGATTATTTCAGTAGGCCCCACGTCTAATTACCATTCCGAGCAAATTGAGAAGAAAAGCGAAAGAAAACAACCATTTGAGTGAAAATGACCGAAACACCCATATCTTTACACATTCTATTCTCCTATTCTCGAAAGTGAAACCAATTTCGTGAACCATTCTCCAACTACGAGGACGATGTCGAGTGGTATTACTGTAACAAAGCTTTTGTTTCATTTCTGGGAAGTGAGTGTATTGGACTATTGGTTCTGAACAATATACAGATATTTTTGGTGAAATAAATATATAAATATTGCTGAGTGTATCTGAATCATTAAGAATACATTATGGAGTAAATACCTAATTTAGTCCCTGGAATTATAGGGTCGTATCAACTTAGTCCCCCACGTTATCAATATTCCAAAATGATCCTTGAAACTACAAAATGTAGCAAATGCATCCCTGACATTATTCACTTAGTTTCAAATGCATCCCTGACATTACCAACTTAATGTCATTATAATCCATGCAAATATTAACGGAGGGATGAATCTGATTAACTTTCTGTAATTTCAGGGATCAATTTGGAATATTGATAATGTGGGGGACTAAGTTGATACGACTCTATAATTTCAGGGACCAAATTGGGTATTTACTCATACATTATGTGATAATAAAAAATTAGCTTGAACTAATAACGAGGGATTGATTAGATATTCTAATGTAAAATAAATACTTTTAAATTTATTAGGATTTAATTGATATGTATTGATAGTGTAAAAAAAAATTTTACACTGTCAATCAATCATAATTTGTTATATCAGCTAAAATATTTCATTCTTATTCTTACTACTTTAAAAGTCAACCAATCACAACCCTTTTTACTAAAGGGTATTTTGGTCATTTAACAAATATTTTTTTTCTTTCCCCTTATTTTCTACTCAACCAAACAAAAGGAAAGAAAACTAAAACTTTTCTTTCCTCTCATTTTCTTTCAAACCAAACAACTAAACAATCCTCTCATTTTTCACTCTTTTTCTTTCCTTCCTCTTTCTTTCCTCTCACTTTCTTTCCTCCCTTTTTCTCTCCCACAACCAAACAAAGTGTTAATTTACAATGTAAATGATTCCTTAAATCCAATAGGAATAACTTGCAAAACATAAACAAGTCTTAACATACTATAACAACTAAAAGGAAAAAGGTTTAAATAAGTTTTTGGTCCCTCCAAAGTTCATCAAGTTTGGTTTTAGTTCCTGTAAAAAAAATTCTTAGGTTTCGTCCCTATAACTTCAACAAATTTGGAAATAGTCCTTACTGTCATCTTTTTCCGTTAACGGCTGACGTGACAAACGGAATATCACATCAGTCATGTCACGTCATCCACGTGATACTGACGTGGCTTTTCGTTTGCCACGAAAGCAGGGATTAGTTCCAAAATTTTGGAAAATACAGGGACGAAATCCTAAAACAAAATTTATCGGGACTAAAACCAAAATTGATAAACTTTGCAGGGACCAAAAACTTATTTAAACCAAATTTTTTTCATTTTCTGGTCAAATTTTAGAGCAAGTTGGATAGGACAGGAAATTAACTCGGTACCCCCGAGTACTAAAAATCATACCAGAAGAAGGAATTTGACAATTTTAACCTTGTGTCCCTAATGTGATTTTTTCTTCTATTTTCTTGCCAAATCTCACATCAATCGTACAAGAACAAGAAATTACCTCGATAGCCATGAATACTAGAAATCATATCAGATGAAGGAATTTGTCAATTTGAACCTTGTGGCCTTATTGCCCTAATGTATGATTTCTTTCTATTTTCTAATCAAATCTCGGAACAAGTCAGACAGGAACAAGAAATTACCTCGGTACTCCTAAGTACTAGATATCATACAAAATAAAGGAATGTAGCAATTTTAACCCTAAGACCTTCTTGCCAAATTTCATAGCCAGTCAGATAGAAAAGGAAATTACCCTGATACCCTTGTGTACTAGAAATCATACCAGATAAAGGAATTTGGTAATTTTAACCCTATGCCCATAATGTTTGATTTTCTTCTACTTCATGGCCACAATTCAGAGCAGGACATACATTAGGTTGTTAAAATTGCCAAATTTCTTCATTTGGTATGATTTCTAGTACTTAGGGGTACCGAAATAATTTATTTTTCCTATCCGACTTGATATGAAATTTTTCAAGAAAATAGAAACAAAATCATACGTTATCGACCATAGGGTTAAAATTGCAAAATTTCTTCATTTGGTATGATATCTAGTACTCCACGATATCGAAGTAATTCCTTTTTCCTGTTAGACTTGATATGAAGAATGGCAAAAAAATAGAAATGAAATAATATATTATGGATCACAAGGTTAAAATTGCTAAATTCTTTTATCTAGTATGATTTCTAGTACTTAGAGATATTGAAGTAACTTCTCATTCATGTCTGATTGCTCCAAGTCTCTGGCTTTTGACCAGACAATAGAAGAAATAAATCATAAATAGCACATGAATAAAATTGTCAAATTTATTCATCTTGTATAAGTTCTAGTTCTCGTGGGTACCAAGGTAATTTCCTCTCCCTGTCCGACTTACTCTGAAATTTGGCCAGAAAATTAAAAAAAAAAAAAATTGGCTTAAATAAGTTTTTGGTCCTTGCAAAATTCATCAATTTTAGTTTTAGTCCCTGTAAATTTTGTTTTAGGATTTCGTGCATATAATTTTCAAAATTTTGGAAATAGTCTCTGCTGATGTGGTAAACAGAACGCCAAGTTAGTGCCACGTGGATGATGTGGCATGCCTGACGTGACATTCTATTTGTCACGTCAACAGTTAACGGAAAGAGATGATGGTGGGGACTATTTCCAAAAATTTGAAATTTCAGGGACGAAATCCTAAAAATTTTTTTACCAGAATTAAAATCAAAATTGATGAACTTTGCAGGGATCAAAAACTTATTTAAACCAAAGAAAAATTATATTTTTTTTTAAGTTTAACTTAATTATATTTGACATCATTTTCTATTCCAAAGTTACACTTACCTTCTTTTAAGGGAGGTTAGTATAATTACCATCACCGTCTTATAATGATAATTAAATTTCAAGTAAGGTTGAATATATATTTTTAAAACAAATTGTTTTACCATGCATGTATTTCTCGTTTGAGAAGGGAGAAGGCAAAGGTGCACAGCTTTCCACAAAGATGTGCAACTTTGGCATATGGTGGTCACGTGGCTATCCCACCAGCAATCTCAAGTGGCACTTGTCAAGACTTGGTAGCAATTACAGTGACGAGGCAGTGACTATTCCATCTATAATATAATGGATACACCCATACATGCACGTAGAGATAAAACCTTATTAATTAACGGAACCACAACGTTTGGGCTTTGAATAAAGAAGAAAAGGGGTGATAAAAATGGCACACTATCAGAACCAGTACGGTGCTGTTCCTGCAAGCAAGGATCCAATCCGGATGGAAATGGAGAGCACTGGAGACACCACCGGCGTTGGAGGTAGCACACAAGTCATAGCAGATGAACATGATAATAAAACCACAGCAGCTCACACTACCGGTGTTGTTGGTGCACCCCATGTGGGCCCCGTTGAGGAGGGTGAGCACCATCACAAGAAGAAAGGAATAATAGAGAAGGTCAAGGAGAAGCTTCCTGGAACACACCACCACAACTAGTAGCTTTCTAATTTTCAGTTTCTTCAACTTATTCTCATCATAACCTTCGTCTATATGTACTAGTACTTATGTTGCTATATATAATAAAAAAACCCGGAAAAAAAATCAAATAAATTGTGGATATTTTTTGGATTACAAACTATCTTTGCTTGTTTGATTTATTTAGTAGATGAACTTTTTAGTCCCTCTGGACCATTTGGTTTTGTTCCCTGACAAGGATTGGATATCGGTAAGGTCCCTTTCATTAGAAAAATGATCCATCAAGTAGGGGTGGGCGTGGGTCGGGTTGGGTGGGTTTTGGTGCATTTAAAGACCCAACCCAATCAAATAAATATGGGTTGGGTTGGATCGGTTTCTTCGAAAATTTTCAGATAACCCAACCCAACCCAACCCAACCTCATACGGGTTGGTTTGGGTCGGGTGACCGGATTTGGTAATAAATTATTTTGTTTTTATTTAAAGCAAGTAATGGAGGAAAAATAGGGAAGAAAAATAATACCAATGCATTAATTTGAACTTCCAAATACAAAATGAAGCATACAACTTCTATTTGGAACACAATATCCATCAAAATTAAACAAACAAGTGTAATAAAAAAAAATAATAATGTTTTCAAACAATTTCACTGATTATGTCTTCAAGCTATTTCTGCATGTCTTCAAACTATTTCTGCTCATGTAATCAAAAAATGGTCACTCCAATTTAGGCGGCTGAGTATTAAAGAAGAATCTTTAAATTCAAGATAGAAGAGTCACTCCACGCTCCAATAGCTGGGCTTATAATATTCCTCTCAATATGTGGGTTGGGTTGGGTTTAGTGGGTTTACAATCTTTGGACCCAGCACCCAACCCATAAGCTATGGGTCTCCTTATTTAGAAACCAACCCAACCCAATGACCCGAACCAACCCAGTATTTGTGGGTTGGGTTGGATTGGGTACACCGGGTTCGCGGGTCGATCCGTACCCATGCCCACCCCTACCATCAAGTGTTAATACGACTAAGTGCCACACCAGTACTGCCGGAGCAAAAAATATATATTGTTTTAATGTCACTTAGTATTTACCAACGTTAAATAAATTCTTTCCTCGCTCTTATTCGTCCCTTCTTACAAACCGAACAAATTCAGATATTTGAGTAGATTCGCCTCTCATTTCGAGTCTACATAAGACAAGTGAATACCTTCGAAAATATGAAGAAAATATTTGCAGTGTGAGCCTGTGTCCGTGAATGTGCCATGGGGTCAGAAAGTGTAATAGCACAACTACCGAGTATAATGAATCAGAGATACATGAGCTTAAATCCACTTTAGAAACACGTGATTGCGAATGTAATGAAAGTGTACAAGACTTTTAAAAGAAAGAAACTCTTAACAGTGTCACTACTCTACAAACAGAATCCTTGGCCACATTTAATGACCAGTAATCGGAGAAAAGTTCTTGACATACAAATGGGATAGCATAAAAACACATTAAATAGTGCAGATTGGCCGCACACTATTTCTATTACCCCACTTCTTCGAATTTAGTAAGAACCAGTTCACAGGTAAACCACATCATGGAGCAAAGATCACACTAGCAGCTCCTTCAGAAAAAAAGATTCCACGCACCAGAGCTCAACTTCAAGTGAGCAAAAGAGCACTAGTGACACCAACCATTCATGTAGCTGATCTCCTCTGGAGAACTAATTTTCAAAGCACCATTAAGATATTTGAACTTTGCTCAATCAGGACCAAACTCATGAAGTATACTCAAATGGTTGAGGAGGTTGAGGTTCATCATCCACAGCCATTGCTGATGCAGAGCTCTGCAATCCTGCTGCTGATCCACCGGCAACGGAGGTGGTAGATGAGGGCGTGTCGCTGAGAGAGAGCACTTCAGGCTCAGTAGGACGCAAATCTTTAAGCAGCACAAATCCTGAAGGGGCTAACTTAATTGGAACATATCTGCTGTCCTGTAAAAATTTAATAAACTTCTCCTGAGCTGGAACCACCCTCGCTGGATTTGTCAGAATCTCAAAGGAAGGCTCAGGCTCTGATTTCTTCTCCGTTGGGCTATCAACCTTAGAAAAATAAAGGAAGCAATAAAATGTTATTAAGTATACAAATAGAAATCAGATATTTAATCTGAAAATACATGTAAGAAATCACGTATTTGAGAACATACTGTTATCAATAATACTGTGTATATAATATCAACTGATTTTGGTGATTAATCCAGCATCCATCTGTTTTTCAAGGATGCTGGTACCAAGGATGAGTTGTCAAACAATTATTGTTTGTTGACTATATTCAATGAATCTGCAGACATTTATGATAAAACCAGCAACTGGCAAATGATTGACACTCACCGAGAGTTATGGGTACCATAGCAACTCCCATATTAAACATTAAAAAATTTCAACCATCACGCCCCACATGCAAATATATTAGCATCTAGCCAAGAGCCATATTTCAAGTGGATCAAATCACAACCAAGTCATTTTGCCGGCATTTTAGCCAACCCTCACCCCTCCCTACAACAAGTCTTAGACCTCCTTTGTAACCAAAAAAATAGCATTCGAGAACAGACAACTGTAACCAACAGTGCTTAGCAAAAAATATCAACTTTATGCTAGTCATGAAAACTTTCAGCCTTCAGAGCCCCATATAAAACGAAATAACAGCAACAAATAATTTGGCAGGTAAACATATTGCAAAAATGCAGATGAAAAGAAGTTGAGGGGAGGGGCAGGAGTAATCAGTATCCGATCCATCCTCAAGACAAAATGATGGGGAGGGAAACAAGGAATACTCGTAGCAGCCAATACAACACGGTAATCACAAATTGCATGATATCAACCACCCAAAAGAAAATTTTCAACCCCATCCGTTACCTCAGCTTTCTATTCCTCCAAATGTCATCTATATGGCAGGAATTTAGAAAGATTTAGCCCTTCATTCTTAAAACAAACAGAATATGCATTACCTGCATGGAATCTCCATCTTTCTCACTGGAAGACTTTCCTTTCGCAGCACTAGGAGCAGCTGATGTAGAGTCAGACCCAGATGATATTTCAGCATTAGCCTTCTGCTCTTCAGCTTTCTTAGCCCTAGCTTTGGCTTTAACTGATGTTGACAGGACAGCAGTGGGAAGTTTCACAGCTGATGTAGTTGTGGGAACAGTAGTAGGCTTAGGGTATTCAAAAAGCGAAGGCTTTGCATGTGATAAGAACTCAAACTTCGGAGAGTTCAGATCATAGTTCAGACCGATAAAAGCCGTGGGTGAAAAAGCCAAGCTTATGAAATAAATAAGAGGGTACCAATACCAAAACTGGCTGAAAACTGCAAGACCAACCACTGCAGTAATTTTATCATGTTTAGTCTTAGAAAGAAGTCTTATGGTCACATTTCTTCCACCAGCATCAAGGATTCCAGAGGCCAAAATTGCTCCCATCTTGCTCATGGTATCCTCATGCTTGTCCAGAATAATTTTCTCCAATTGTCGCCTAGAATACAAGGAGTGTAAGAAAACAAGAAATCTATTGCCTCAATGTCCAAAAATTATGCCTTACCTAAATGTTCCAACACGTGAATCACTAGCTTCACTGGTCTGAACCATGACCATAGCCATTGCTATGAGGGCACCTTGACGAACAAAATCAACGACATCTGATGTCAAAGGCTCCAGCAAAGATATAGCCTCACTGAGACCTGTACCCGCACAGGAAATGCCCACGGCAAGAGCCGCTCCATATCGAACATGCGGATTGTAAGACTCTGATAGGAGGGAAACAATTCGTGGAGTCTGCAATTGTGGGAATGTAGCATTGCACATCTCAACAAAATTACCCAAGAAAGCATACAACCACAACTAACTTCAGAAGTGAAAATAAAATGATAAGAATAGTACTAACCTGCTCTGGATCAGAGTACAACACAAACCCTAATGCAAGAACTGCAGTCCTCCTGACATCATCACTCACATCAGACACAGCAAAGTGCAGTAATTGGCGAATGGCCTTATTGTTTGCTGTTCCCCTATAAGCCAAGGCCAATGCATACATGCCACCATAACGCAATATCGGATCCTGATCCCGAGTCATCTGTTCAATCAAAGTGTCTGCTTCTTCCTCTCTTCCATAAACCGTAAGAGCTATTCCCAATGCCAACCCCCTGAAACAATAAATAACCATATAAATATCAAAGCAAGAGAAGCAATGGTTTAATACCAAGTCAAGTGAAACACACTTACCTAATAATCTTTTCATGCTGTGTCTCATGTGCATAAGTGAGCATCTCATTTGCCTTATCACTGCCTGTTCCAACCATGAGTAAGCCCATACTAATTCCAGCAGCTTCGCCAGCAACAGCACTATCAGTGTAGAGAACATTTTTTATTTCTTCATAAATATCCTCGTCAGCAGTTCCTAGGGATGCCAATCCAAGCCCTAGACATGCACCATGTTGAATAACCTGCCAATAAAACTTGCATTAAATATAATAGGACAATTATTTTCTAACGGAAGAGCATAATTATTATTTATGATCACCTCAACAGTAGTACTACGCAGGCTATCACGAAGAAATTGTTTGATACCCTCTCCATGGTTAGCATGAATAAGACCAAGCGCATAAAGAGCACCACCTTCTGAGTATGGACTACCACCACCGCCAGTCCCACCCTGAGGCAAGTAAGGTGCCATCAGTGACCTTCCCTGCTGCAGATGGCCTCTGTGGATAACACCAAGACCAGCTGTTGCACTAAATTTGGCCCAATTAGTAGCTCTGCTCAACCAATCCTACAAAAATTTTGAGAATGGGAAAGCAATCAAACTCTAAGGGAAATCCCCGGTGAGGGGGAGGAGAAAATAAAAGGTGAAAATAAGCTATAATAACTGACCAAATTTTCCCTCAGGAAAGTATCAACAGTTGTTCCAGCATGCATTACTGCATTGGCATATATTGTAGCGCTGTGGCAGACACTATTCCTCATCTCCACGGACTGCTTTATTGTCTTTAGAATAAGGAGGTCAGATCTAAATGCAAATTACAGCCAAGCAGTGTAAGAACCAACATACTACCTCATGGGACTAAAACCAACAAGGAAAATGATGGTGCACTAAAATATGACTGAAGAAAATTGCCTCACTTGTTATGACTGTATAGGAACTGCAGAGTCAACTTTATCGAAGTTTCCCCAGACAAAATTCCCTTAATTTTGTTTAGCCTCTCAGCATACATGATCTCACTTGGATCATCAGGCACCTTGGAAATAGAAGCTGAATCATCATCCGTCATTTGAACATCATCTGCTCCACTCACACTAGCATTCTGAGTAGAATCTGTGTCACTGGGTTTTGGCTGTGCAGATTCTAAAGGCTGAGACTTTGCTGGTGTAAGGCGGTCTCTAACATTTAGAAGAAAAGCTTGATGCTCATTCTCTACCAAATCAAAGGCTATTTGAAATGCCAAAAGAGCATCATCTTTGTTTTCAGAACGTAAAAGCTTTTCTAATATACTTGCAACACCCTCTGGCTCATCCAAGAACATAAGACACTGACAAATGCTCAGATAATCTGGTGAATGAAGCTTTTGAAATACTTTCACAAGGAGACGGAGAACCTGGACAGAACGAACAAGGATTAATTTAATCTTCCGTCAGAAACACTACTGTTAAAATGTCTCACATTTTGTAAACTATAAATCAGACCACGAGCCAACAAGTAGTCAAACAAATTTTATTCACTCCTAGAATATTTACAGCTTCAATTTCACACTATTTTTCAGATCTTCAACTTTCTTGACAGCAAAAACCTGCCCAGCAGGCCAAAAATCCATCTCATTTGAGTAACAAAGTTGAGAAAGTTGAGATTCCAATTAAGTATCAAAGATAATTAAAACCATAGGCAAAATGGTAAATCTTGATAGAATACAACCCTATATCCAAATTTGAAGGGAGGTAAAACGAAAATAAAAACTTGTAGGACTTAAATACAACAAAAAAATCTTCATTTCCCTTACCTCCTGTCTGTATTCCCTAAGATTCACAAAGGAATGAGAGACATGAATGCAATACGATAGGGTTCCTTTAACATTGTCGCTCTTTGTAATTGCTTCCTCTAGTTTATCCAATCTCCTGCATTCTATGGAAATTCCCATAGCTTGATAGTATTTTCCATCCATTATACACCTAAATTAGGGGAAAGCAACAAAAAGTGAGGGAACTCCAAGAACTAACGTACATTTTGATACCAAAACTATAAGGTATAGCTCACATACTTATCCAACATTCTCTCCACGATTGCTTCCAACCTTGGGTCCACCTTACCAGCTTCATCACTTGACTCTGCTGCCTTGGACTTAAGACTGGCGTATTCATCTATGGCTTTAGCTGAAGATGAAACAAAATAAACAGTGTCAACAACTGAACCAATATTACCCATCAAATCCCACATTCATAGTGACCAAAGCAAGGCCGTAGCAAGGTCTAGATACCATAGCTTTATGAAATAAATAACATTTCAGAGTCAAGTTAAACCGGATAATAATTCTCACCGAGAAGAGTGTGCACATAGTCAGAATCCTCTGAAACATCAAACAGAGGACCAGCTCCAAGGGCATAAGATAATGAGTCATTGAGTTCCCCCAAGTAATAGAAAACCTGAAAATCAGGAAATGAAACAAAAAAAGATCATAAAAGACAAGCCATGAAACCAACTTCAGTATCTAAGAATAAAAGGTTATGGAAGTAAGAAAACATGTCCTTCGATGACTGCTATAGAAGCTGAGCAAAATCAAAATCAAAAGGGAGGAAAGCCAATACTTTTTTTTATTGTATCTTAAATATTATGAAAAGGCAAACCATGACAGCCGAGCTATTTGAATAAAATGATTTCATCAAGCAAAAATGACAACAGAGTTTCAATAGAAGATGCTAGTCCCCTAATTAGCAGAATAATAATACCTTTGACACGAGAAGTGCAGCAAGTTGCCTTTGATGTTGGTCAAACTCCTCGTCTTCATACAAACTCTCTCTGTTTAACAAGTATAACAAAACAAACAAGATTAAATCTTCAGCATTCCCATGCTTAACTAAGTGCACCAAAGATTCATTTAAGCCAAATAATAGAAGGGATAACAATAATATCATCAAGCCACATACAGAAGGCTTCAATAACAACGTCAGCAAATTATAGTATAAAAAAACTTCAGCTACAACTATTTCCCTTGATTGAGAAAACCTATTTTCAAGAGCACATTGAATAACGGATTATTATTACCAAGTGTGTGTTTGGTTCCACAGTAGAGAATACCAAAATTGCATTTGTCCCCCTTTCAAATGTGATTCTAGTAAAAATAATAGAGGTATTTGGTTACAATCAGGCAAAATTGATTTTGCCTTTAAACGTGATTGTAGTAGAAGCTACAAAAAGTAGCTTTTAGGTTGGGTTGAAAAATTTACAGTAGTTTTTATATCAAACTTACTTTCAAAATAAAAACATTCAAACATAAATAAATTCACTTTAAACTCAATTATAATCAAATCAAGTTTACAAAATCAATTTCATTCAAAATCACGTTTATCAAAAGCTCATCCAAACACACACTTATGTATATAGAAAGTGAGTTGCTACATGAATGTAATAGAACCCCTGCAAGTAGAATTTAACTACTAATATGTAATTTAAACCAAATATTAGCTAATATATTAAGAGAAACTAAAATGGTATTCTATTTCAATTCAAAGCAAACAAATTTCACCTTAATAGGTCTAACCACGCAAAACCCCAAATCAAAGGAATACGAGTTCAGAATCAGAAGAAGAAACGAAGAAATCGAGAGGGAAAAGGAGAATGCGTACATGAGGGGAACACTGGTTGAGATCTCAGGCCAGAAGGTATCGACCAAATTGTTGAGATTGGAGAGAGCGTGAAGCTTGAGCGAGAGATGGGACTCGTTCAGCATCGCCAGCATCCCACCGGCAGAGCTCACCAGCGTCGTCGCCATGATTGAGCGAACCAATTCCAATAGCTAGGGTTAGGGTTTGGGTTTGGGAACTAATCGAAAATTAGCGATCTCAGAAGAAGATGACGGTATGAAGAAACTGAAAGAAGGTTCTGTGACTGAACTTATACGTTCCTCTGTTTAAAGCAGCACCTTTCAATTCTTTTTTTTTTTTTTTTTTGGTACAACATCTTTCAATTCTTATTCAACACGAAATGTATCAAATTGTCCATTGCCCATTTGTTTACTCAAAAATTTTAACCATTTATCTTTCAAAAATTTTAACCTTATTAATTAGTTGATATTATTTTTATAAGAATTATTTGATAATATTTCATTCTAATGTATTATTCAAAATATACTATTTATATTTGAAATTTTTTTGTTTAACAAAAATACATTTTTTAACTGAAATATATATATTACTTAATTATTATAGTGATGTGTATATTGTGAGATGAGAACGCAAATTCAAATTTATTTTAATTAAGCAATTTTTGTAGAGAATGGGTATAACTTCGTGATCACGCGTAACATTACTAATTCTCATGTCCATGCATTCACACGGGACAAGTAGTTATGAATATAATATTATAATTATTAAAATTCAAATTATCGTATAATAATTAATTGAAAGCTTACTAGGTGCAAGTCGAGAAAACCATACCAGCGTTGCACCCCTCCGATTGGTTGGGAAAACTCAACATTTGACTGAATCGATTCTCACAGTTAGGAGCATTTGGGTGTTGAACATGGTCAAGTGCTACTTCAGATTCAAGCTGCCATCGAACCTTTCAACTTGGGGTGCTTTGAAATTGTCGGCGAAGGGCGCATTGATAATATCCTTGGAGAATTGGTGTCCTAGTTGATGCACCCGCTCTTCTTGATGAGGCCCATGTTGAGAGTGTTTGTCTGCCCTTTTCCTCCTCCCATGATACCTTTATTTATCGTGCATATGTGATCGGCTTTTTGTCTGACTTCGTTCCCTTTTACTCCCATTCAATCCTATAGCGTTCCTGGTGCCACACGTCCTCCATTTGCCACCGCATCTCCTCATTCATTCGCTGCAATAGTTCCGTCGTAGCCACCAGAGCCTGGAAAGCTGGATTGTCGGTCAACGTATCCACATTCATGGTCGGTAGTTCTTGGTTGTTCACATGTCCTTCATTTCGAGTAGGACCTTGTACCCCTGTAATGCTTATTGTCTACACCATGGTGTGGCAAAGGTGGAAATTTTACCAGGGCCCCACGATGGGTGCCAAATTGTTCTGCGTAGAACTAATTTTTGAGTAGCTCCTTAGAGGATGTACAAGGTGTATGGTATTGGTAATGATCTCACCGACATTGTTGGGGTCTTCCAGCTTTATAGTCTTGATCCTAAAGATGAACTCATCTCTTAGCAGCAACACTGTCAAGAATTTGATGACAACAACTCTCGTTATTAATGCCCAGGATCATTGTGTTGCTCAAATGGTGTCATCTCTTGATGGCGCGAGATTCTCGGACCCTAATCTCCTCAGACTTGTCAGGTAGCCTGGAGGGGTCCTGGTTCATCAGGCCCTGAGTTGGACTTGGGTCAGGGTCGAATCCATGAAGTAACAAAACTTGGGCCGATGTCTAATTCATGTAATAAAAGTATTCCACAACACTAGTAAGATCCAATTGTTGTCTAAAGTTTACGTGTTTGACCAAGTTACTAAAGAGCTTTATATCCCTTGTGAACATGTTGTGAGTTAGCTACTATATCATGTGTGAGTTTTAATTTTATATGGAAGCCTTTGGATGGATTTGATATTAAATGGATGTTATCAATGACTATTATATATTGATGTTTGATCTAGAGGATGATCAATTTACAGTCACCAATGAAGATCCTTGGATGATCTTTGATCATTATTTTTCAATTCGGACTTAGTCATTGGATTGTCTCTTCTCAAGTAACTGTAAACAAAATCATGGCTTGGATTGAATATACTTCCATAGCCTCAACTTCACATTTTATTTTATGATGAAAGCTTCCTCCTAACTTTGATCTCTTTTATAGGGAAGCCTATCAAGTTTGACCCTAATACTCTCAAAGTAGTTAGAGGGAGGTTTGTTATGGTGCATGTTGAAATCGATCTAACTTAACTATCTGTCATTGGAAGACTTTGGCTTATCAGTCATTGACAACACGTTGAATATGAAAGCTTACATCTCATTTGTTGGACATTATATATGGACATATTGGCAGGAATTCTAAATCAAAGAGACGATGGTTCCAAGGAGCATGTTGTTTCCTTTTCTCCGATTGCGTAGACGCCGCTAGCTGGATCACCAATGCCGCCAAAACATAGCACTGCAACTATGTTTTTACATAATAGCTTAATTTGGTATAGAAAAGTTTAATTAGGGGACCAACGGCTAGTAATTAATAGTTAATCACCGGAAGGGCAGGGAAAGAGTGAAATTTCATAAGTCCATCCAATCCAATGCCCATATTTATTTGAATTCTTTGATAGCTACACTAATAACTACATAATTTATTTGAATTTATCAACAAATTTGGAAAGAATAATAAGTCTTTAAGAACTTATATCAAATATAAAACAGGCACATTAAAAATTATCCAAATTTCTTTTAATTGATGACAGGGATAACAACAATTCAATGCATTGATTTTATTAAAACAAAGCACACATGTAAAAAAAACTCATAAATGTTTAAAAATAATAATTAAGGACTCGCTAAACTAAGTAATTAGGAATGGGATTTCAAGTAAAAACTTTTTCATTGAAAGAATCTATCTGTTTCAAACACGTTCCAGAAACTTTCAAAGCAAAAAAACAATGAACTTTTTCGCTGAAAAGGTGGAACTAATCAATTCTATATATCATCAACTAAGAAAAAAATAATTAAATAAAAAATTGTCCCTAGTCTAATGTTTTTGAAAAACTGAGAAATATATGGACACTTGTTTAGGGGGGATTGTTGTTGCCAACTACATGTTAGTGATTTAAGGATTGATATGTTTTTTAAATTAAATTATTTATTCAAAACATTTTAAAATATGAATTAATTTTATTTTAAAACATTTTTAGTTTTTCGAAGTATCCTCTTATCCGATAGCTGAGAGACTAATCTATTGGGATATTGTCAGATGCCTAAACTGAGATCCTTTTTTATATACGCATGAGGAATTCAGGGATCGAACTTAGAATCAAATGCTTAAGGGACCCAAACTCCTTCCACTCGGATCAAGACACGCATTGATTTTCTGTTCCCGATAACACACAATGGTACATTTTAATTGTACGTATTTAAAAATAGGTTTGATTTTATTATAAACTTAATTATACTCATTCTATATATTCTAATTAAGAGCAATAATGTAAATTACAAAAACTAATTAATTCCATTTTTTAAAAACGTAAAAATTTATTTACAAATCAACTTAAATCCTGTTTTATTCCAATAGAATTCCAAATCATTAATTTCTAAATATAACAAATAAAATCAATTTTAGTTCCATGATAATTGCAAAACACAAGGCATGATTGGCACAAAATGAATAAATCCTAACAAAAATACCATTAATACGAGAAAGTGCCAACTCATGTATCTCCCTTCAACAAACACAACTTACTAGAGAAAAGAGAGAGAAAAAAACCAGAATAAAACAAACCATGTTTTTACGTGCAGTGTCTTCCGAGGTGTGAGATTGCAACATGCATTGCAAACCATTGATTGATTCCTCAAACCTCCAAACCTATAGGGTCCCCACAACGCATGCATGTGTCCCCCCACCATTTTCTCTATTTCTCTAACAAAAACAATAACGTTGCACTTTCTTTATCTCTTTTTCTTTATCTTTGTTGCACCATTGAAACCATCTCTTCCCTTAACAAAATCCATAAAAGCGAATTTTCTTCTCTCTAAAATTCGCTTTTTCCGCTGTGGGTTCTGTTGGGGGATTGGTTCCTCCTCTTCTTTATCCAATGCAATGTGATCAACTCCCTCCTTAAACCCTTTTGGGGGATTATTCTATTTTTTCTTCATCATCACCCACCTTTGGTTTCTTGTATTGATTTCTTTTTCCTCTCACTTTCTAGGCTGATTTTCTCGAGAAAAAGATAAAGACAATGGAGAAACCTCAAATGGGTTTTGGGGTTTCTTTCATATATAGTCTTCTTTTCGTTCTTTTTGTGATGGTTATCACAGCTAGGTGCCAGGATGCTGAGGTGATGGGAATGTTGAAGAACATGATCAATGCCTCTAGTAACTTGGAATGGACAGACCCTGATGTATGCAAATGGAATCACGTTCAATGTGACAAAGGGAAACATGTCACTGCTATTCAAATTGGGAACAAGAATCTTCAAGGTTCTCTTCCTAAAGAACTTGAGAAGCTGACAGAGTTGGAACGTTTTGAGTGCCAAGGAAACAATCTCACTGGTCCATTCCCTTACCTTTCAAAATCCTTACAAAAGTTGATGATTCATGACAACATGTTTAGCTCCATACCCAATAATTTCTTCATGGCCATGAGCAATTTGCAAGAAGTGAGAATAGATGACAACCCTTTCCCTCAATGGCAGGTTCCTAACAGTCTTAGGGACTGTGTTGCTCTCCAGATTTTCAGTGCTCAAAGTGTTGGTTTTGTTGGGACAATCCCTGATTTTTTTGGCAATGATGGTCCCTTCCCAGGCTTGGTTTTCTTGGCCTTGTCTGGTAATTTTCTAGAAGGTGGTTTGCCTGCAAGCTTTTCAGGTAGTTCAATAGAGAACCTTTTGGTGAATGGACAGAATAGCAAGTTTAAACTCAATGGCACCCTTGAGGTGTTACAGAACATGACATCTTTGATTCAAATTTGGGCTAATGGTAATTCTTTCACGGGTCCTATACCTGACTTATCACACCATGATCAACTGTCTGGTGTGAATTTGAGGGATAACCAATTGAGTGGTGTTGTTCCACCCTCCCTCGTGGATCTTCCAGGCCTTAAGGTTGTTAACTTGACAAATAATCATCTTCAAGGGTCCCCTCCCAAGTTTAAAGATGGGGTAAGTGTTGACAACAACATGGATATGGGTAGAAACCAGTTTTGCACAAACATGCCTGGGCAGCCATGCAGTCCCTTAGTGAATGCTTTACTATCTGTTGTTGAACCTTTAGGTTATCCTCTCAAGTTTGCTGAAAGTTGGGAGGGTAATGATCCATGTACCAATAAATGGACTGGGATAGTTTGTTCAGGTGGAAACATTTCTGTTATCAACTTTCAGAATATGGGTTTGTCTGGCACTATTTCTCCTAGTTTTGCTAGCCTTACATCTGTGACAAAGTTGCTTCTTGCAAACAATGATCTCACTGGTAAAATACCAAGTGAGCTTACTAGGATGCCTCTTCTGCAAGAGTTAGACGTTTCCAATAATCATTTATATGGTCGTGTACCTTCATTTCGTGGAGGTGTGGTTCTTAAATTAGGTGGAAATCCTGATATTGGAAAGGATAAACCTACTTCTCGAAATGGCTCAGGTTCTGGAGGTGATAATCAAAAACATCATGCTGCAACCATTGTTGGAATTGTGGTAGGGGTTGTCATTTTACTTGGTATAGGGATACTAATACTTGTTAAGTTCAGGAGAAAATTGAAGCATGCAAGCAAAGTTCAAAACCCAACTGCAATAGTAGTACATCCTCGTCATTCTGTTGATGGCAATGATGCTATGAAGATAAGTGTTGGTGGTGTTGGAACTGGTGCATTAAGTCCCACGAGTAATGTTTATCCAGTGGAAGCTGGTAATATGGTGATTCCAATTCAAGTTTTGACAGAAGTTACCAACAATTTTAGTGAAGAAAACATATTGGGGAAGGGTGGTTTTGGTACTGTATACAAAGGAGAATTGCATGATGGGACAAAGATTGCAGTGAAAAGGATGCAATCAGGAATGATGGATGAGAAAGGCCTGAGTGAGTTCATGGCTGAAATTGCAGTATTGACTAAGGTGAGACACAGGCATTTGGTTGCACTCCTGGGGTATTGCTTGGATGGAAACGAGGGACTTCTTGTTTATGAATACATGCCTCAGGGTGCTCTTAGTAAAAATTTGTTCAACTGGAAAGAGGAAGGGATAAAACCAATGGAATGGAAGACAAGGCTTACTATTGCCTTGGATGTTGCTAGAGGTGTTGAATATCTTCATAATTTGACCCAACAAATTTTTATCCATAGGGATCTCAAACCATCCAACATTTTGCTTGGAGATGATATGCGAGCTAAAGTGTCAGACTTTGGATTGGTTCGGCTAGCTCCAGAAGGAAAAGCCTCATTTCAAACTAGGCTTGCTGGGACTTTTGGATATCTGTCACCAGAGTATGCAGGTAGACATTTAAATTGTCTTTCCGTAATTGTGCTGCCTATGGTTAATTTCTGTTATATGGAAAAATGATTATTTCCTATGCTTGTAGTTTAAAACTGACTTTTGTTCTTATGTATCAAACTGTAATTAAAAATTTCTTTCAATGTTCTCTTATGCAATGTGCATGTGCAAGCACCAGTGGCAGATGATTTATCTTGGTCATGGATAGGAAGAGGATACACATGATAAATAGAAGAAAAAAAAGGAAGAAAATAATCCAGCTATGAGCTGATATGATTGTTGCTCATAGAAAATAGAAAAAGGAAGAAAATAATCTGTGTCAGATATGTATCTGTATCAGACACTTTCAGACACTTCTAACTATATTCTACAACTTTTTAATTTTTATACCATCATAAATGAAAACGTCACAATAATTAGATAAATGTTGGCATTTCATTTTGTCTACAATTACTTGTTTACTTGTACTAACTTTTAAAACATTATTCCTCACTTTTAGTTTAAGATTTGTGCTTTTATGTTAATCTTATATTAATTTTATAACTTGTATGATAACCATGACATATCCTATAATTTTTAAAATTTGTCGTATCCTCATGTTTGTGTCATGTCATATTCATGTTCTGTTTTGTATCTGTGCTTACTAGTTCCTCATCTGTTTATTAAGCAACAATCGCATCAGCTAATAACCGCCAACTCCTGGCACTTATTTTATTTTCTGTTTTGGGTTCCAAAGTTTAGTTTCAGCTTAACTCCTCTTTGTGGAGATAGTGAGTAGTGTCACACAAAATCAAATTGGTTGCAACTCCTGTCAGGAACCAACTGTATTAAGAAAGCAAAAATGACATATTGTTATTAAATTTACTAACAGACTTCAAAATGGCTTCTACTTCATTAAATTTATTTCAGTATGCATCCTTAAAGCCATTGGAACATCTTATGTCGTTTGTAATCCTCTTTAGCTAGTAACATTGCTGCTGCTTTGAGGATTGATATTTATTTTTAGTTTATTAAAAAACAATTTTTGGTGCAAGCATTGCTCATGAAAATGAGTGACATGACTATTGTTGTTGTTTCGCCTTCCATTGCCCATAATGTGTTAATGCATATATTTATATAAATACAAGCCACTTGGCTAATTAACTTATGGTTCTTTTCTCTAATGATCATTAGGATTTATAGTTATTAACATTTTACTTCTAGCATAGAGTACATTTTTATCCTTTCTTCAATTCCAAGGCACTAATATGGAAATTTCTTGAATAATGCAGCCACTGGAAGACTTACAACAAAGGTTGATGTATATAGTTTTGGAGTGATTCTTATGGAGATGATAACGGGAAGGAAAGCACTTGATGAGAACCGATCTGAAGAAAACTTCCACCTTGTTACATGGTTCCGTAGGATGCTACTGACCAAAGATTCATTTCGAACGATCATTGACCCAACAATTGATGCTGAAGTTGATGAGGAAACCTTAGCCATTATAAGCACTGTGGCAGAATTGGCAGGCCACTGCACTTCAAGAGAGCCTAACCAGCGTCCTGACATGAGTCATGCAGTGAGTGTGCTATCACCTCTTGTTGAGGTGTGGAAGCCTACAGAACCAGATGTTGATGACATATATGGGGTTAACTTTGATGTGACACTACCAGAAGCACTCCAAAGGTGGCAGGCTTTTGAAGGAAGGAGCAACCTGGATGATACTTATCCTTCTTCATCAGTGCATACTATTAGTACAAGTGGAGACTACAACACAAAGTCAAGCATTCCCACTAGGCCATCTTTAATTGCAGATTCCTTTACATCTTCAGATGTATAATGAAGTTAGATAGACTTTAACATCATCAGCTCTGTCTGGCTTCAATGTATTTACAATTCTTCCCACCCTTTGGAGCTCTTTTCTTTTGTGATTTTTTAAGCTTTGATTACTGTAACCAGTTGGGCCTCTATTACACCCTACATTCCCCCAAACATACCCTGAGCCTAATGAGTTTCTTTGCTTACAAGATTTTCCTGGTATTTTAGAAGTTTTGGGATGAAAGATGATAGAGGTGTTGTGTGTTTACATACTTTTCAAAGATTTAGATATGATTTATTTTATTTTAGCCGTCTCCCTAATTGAGCATGAAGATCAAGGATTTGTAGTTAACCATTTGATGATATATAAGGTTTCAGTTTTACGAGAGAAATATTTCACTTGTTCCCATTATACTACGTTCCAATTTATGCTATCCTTATTATATAGATGTACTTATAATACACCGTCAATTTAAAGGTTTTTTAAATTATTTTTTTTTTTTAGGAAGGAAAAATTAAGTCATATCATTAACTAATAGTTAGAGTCTGTGTACAAGATTTCATTTAAAGCAAAATTATAGAGTTGAATAATATTAATAATTGTGATAGCAATTTTGATAAAAAAAAGGAAATAATATCACATTATTGATTAAAAAGTATACGCAAAATTAGACACATTAAATGTATTATGATAAATAACACATAATTGGGGTAGGAGTAACTTATTTTGTTCAGAAAAACTATCATTTTCCAATACCAAACCCTAGCGTTTCTCCTCGTTTCCCACTTCTCATTTTCAAGCCATCAGCTCACTCCGTCGTCGCCTCCTATTTACCCGTGCGTTTCACACGGATAAATTTGAAAGAAAATATCATGCAAAGTAGAAAGAAAATATCACTAATTCTTAAATTATTTCGAATTTGATATATAAATTATATTGTAAATGATAATTATAACAACAATAATACAATTATTTAGCATACATTAAAGAAAACATAGTACGTGGTCATATAAAGGCTAAGAACAACGTACATTATCTCATTAGTTACTCAATTCATCAAAAAAAATCTCATTAGTTACCCGTGCAACACACGACGACGACATTTCTTGGTCATGAACAAAATTAAAATCCAAGATGATTTCATTACATAGAAATATAATCCGTTAAAAGCATTAGAGGAAACATATGATTGAGTTATTGAAATAACATTAGTTTAAAAATTCATACTAGCAACTCATATTCAAGTGTGTACTAATATATCTAAGAATTAAATATTTGAAATATTATGCACCAATTTTATCCATAATATTGTTCATAGTTATAGCACTATAGTAACCACTATTGAATGCTAATGCATAAATGAATTTTTTATTAAGAAACCAATCTCAAAATTTAATTTAATTAAAGTAAAAATATAAAAAAAAATTCAAATTGGAATTAAAATATTTCAGTATATACTAATATATTTAAAAATTAAATATTTTACAAATAAACCACTCATTTTATCAATAATATTGGCCATAGTTATAGTACTATAGTAAGCAATATTGCATGAGCATGATATTAATAATCATGATCCCTATATGTTTTTTACTGACTTGATAAGGCCAGAAGACACTTTTCTCAAAGGTGGTTTTGACAACCAATTAGCAACATAATCAACTAAAGTTTTTCATATTGTAAGTTGTACTTAGTTCAAAGGCTGATAAAAGCATGAATGTTTTAATTTGACCGGTAAACCTATTACCACAGACACAAAAGTATTTATAAAATAAAATAAATATTTGCTAAAATAGTTAAACTTTAAAAGTTGAACCATATTTGTAAAATCATCCTAATATTTACTGGGTCAAATATATTCAGAGTTAAAAAAATTAAAACATTCTTAGATGGTTGAGGAAACTACATATTGCATCCATGAAAACACATACAAATAACTTCAATGGGAAAGTTTTTAAAACAGTACATATGGATATTGCCACCTTTCCAATGGTGCTTATTGATTCTGGTATGAAGTAACCTAGATGTATATAGATTGAAGAATTCTATTTAACTTTTTGTGCTAAGGAAATAATTACAATAAAAAAAATTTGACTACATCAAAAACTTGTATATAAGTTCAATAACAGGTATACTGATCCCATTAATCATTATAGTAATGGTAGTACATCAAACTCATGTTTGTTTCCAAACGAAAATAAAAAAGCCAGAGTCAAAAGATCATCTAACAGACCAAATCCAAGGTTCTTTATTTCAAAGAAATAAATTAGACAAAAAAAAAATTACAAAAAAGCAACATGTTTGAAAAGAATAAGATGCTTGATTGTTCAATATTTATCTACTTTGAAATTCTTCATCAAGACCTTGACTCATGCACATTTATGAGGAGCATCAAAATCCACCGTAGAAAATCTCCTAACTTTGGTTAAGTCATCCAAATCTGTAGCATCCACAAACTAATGAATCAGACCCTGATTATTGCAATCAATAAATCAGTAAACAACATACATTATTCCCAAAAATGGTTTTTAAATTTTGACTCCTTGGAGAAATAAAATACTCACCTGAATCACAAAATTAGAATCTATTACTTCCCATTGAGCATCTAAAAACGGTATTTTTTTAGTAAAAGTTAAATGGTTAAATGACATTAACTTGAAATAAATAAAATATTGAAATTTTAAAAAGCGCAACAGAATTAAAAGTTGTAAAACCTTGAAGATCTAAATACCCACAACTCTTCTATTGTGAAATTTTTCACCATCAATGTGACGTTGACAAGCACGATTTCGAGATGTTCGAAATCCATTCACAAAGTCGATATATAGAATTTGAATAATAAAATCAACATTGTAGCATATAAATCCACATAATAACAAACAATATCAATATTACTCCAGATGAACTCTATAAAATGTAAAAGAACATTCTAAAAAGATAAATAAGTTAGCCGGAAAAGAAACAGAAAACCAACACCCAAAAAACATGTTTTCTAAAAATAAAACAGCTATTAATCAAATAAAAAAAATATCTGATACTTATACCAAAATTTAAAAAATCAATATACATATACATCCTCAATAAAATGCAACCGAAAATAGAAGTTGTTGGTAAGTAAATTCTTTGAATTAAAAATTTGAGTGTTCACGTTGGAAAATAAATCTAATTGATAAAAAATATGTGAAAAACATTTGTTAAGTTGAGACCATACACTACAAGAAAAATGATGTTTAGCTACCGAATTTTCCGGTAGCTAATATTCAAAATTCGGTAGCTAAATTGTTTAGCTACCGAATTAGCGACCGACTGGAGTTGGTAACTAAAGTGCTGGTAGCTAATCGATTTAGCTACCGAATTTCACTACGGTCGCCAATAGCTACGGAATATTTCGGTAGCTAAATATAAACATTGTGGTCGCTGAAATGGTCACGTATACCAAATCTGTTACCAGTTTAGCGACCGAATTGGCGACGTATACAATTCGGTCGCTAAATATATATTTTTGGTTTAGCTACCGAATAAGATTCGGTAGCTAAATATATATTTTGGTTTAGCTACCGAATCCTATTCGGTAGCTAACGTTTAAATTTGCAAATTTTATTTAGCTACCGAATAGGATTCGGTAGCTAAATTTTAAATTTGCAAATTATATTTAGCTACCGAATCCGATTCGGTAGCTAAATATCATTTTTTTTTTTTTGCAATAATACCAAACTTTTACCAAAATTACCATCCTGCTTAATCATACAAAACAGAGATAAATTACATAAAATTATACTCAACTCAAACATCAATATAAATCCACCATATATATAAACATCTAATACAATATCCAATATCCAAATAGAAACAACACATGTAGTACAATAGTGGTAATAACTAAATGTAACAAATATAATATCAATGTGGTGGGGGGGGTGGGGGGATCCAGCCATTATCGTCCTCGCCATCGTCCTCATCGTCGGCACCTGGATCAGCATGCGAATCATCTTGTGGAACGGCACCAGAGGAACCGGGCCTGTATCCTAAGTGCTGGAACAATGCGTGCATCTCTCTCTGTGTCTGATCCATCGTCCTCTCCAAGTGGTTTATCCTGTTGTCCTTCGCTGCCAGCTCAGCATTGAGATTGGCGATAACCTCTCGTACGTCGGGGGTAAGGTCAGGATCGGATTGAGTATGTGACGTCGATGAGGTCAAGTACTCATCCCCCATCCGACCCAACCCATACACAACACCCTTCTTGTTTTTACCACCCACCACCTCCAAGAAAATGGCGTTGTCGGATGCAGCAGAGTGCTCTTGTCCCTGACTGGTGGCATCACCCCGTCTTTCATAAAACTTTTCCTGCATAATAAATCACATTAGGATTTTTAAATATTAAAAATAATAAAACATATAATAAAGCAGCTCTCACCATAACTGATGTTGATTTTACCCTTTGTTTTCCACATATCCAACAATCAAAAGTATTAGACAAAGCATAAAACCAGGGCCTCTAGCTCATATGCAAAACAAAACAGTACCATATCATATTCTAAAAGCTGTACTGGCATCATGCACTGATGTACTGGTCACAAGCATTTCCTAAACAAATGGCAAGGCAACCCGCCCTTTAATTATTTAGCAGGTTAGGGTCATAATGCACTTTAGATCAAATCAATGGTGAATATGCTCTTACTTACTCACTTTAGAGGAGTTTTTTCCTTGTTATGGAGGATTCTACAATACCTCTAGTCAAGTGATGTGAATATGAAGTATGGTTAACTCAGCTATATAAAATGGTTAATTGCATATTACTGTAACCATACTTTATGGTTAATCCCTCAAATAATGATAACTTCAAACCGACATTCATCATATCTCTAGAATCGAGAAAGCAATACTGAAGTTCACCCCAGTTTTCCTTCCCTTTCTGAAAATTTCTTTCTTTTGGTGAATATAAATAGAATTAAAACAGATGAAAGTCCCACAACATTTGTTACAACCGAGCAACCTAGTACAAAATAAGCTGAAATCACTGATTTTGAATTTACATAAAATCACAGACAGAAGCCATCAGAGGTTTATACAAAAGCAACCAAAAGCTCAATATACCTAAATCCCTTTATATCAAAGAAAGTTGAAGTAAAATTAGAGCAATCAGTCGACTTGGACTCCTATACAGGCGAAAACAGGACATATCAAACTTCACTTGGAGAGACTATCGAAGCAGATACTCATTTTCTATGCGCAGGGAAACCACTTGGTTCATTATTGGCAGCTTTATTGAGGTGGATGATTACAAAAGGTTGAACTCAGAGAAACTACAAAGGTTGAACTCATAATATATAATAGTTTGTTCCATTTTATACTATTCACACTCTTTATTATTTAATTGACAATAATTATGTTGTAACAATAACTTACAGCAATCGTCTTGGACTTCCCGACCCAAACCCCATCCTTCGTCTTCTTGGTCTCCTCCAAGACCTCAAATGCTGTGGGGAGTCTCTTCTTCGCTTTTGTCTGCATATATAAAGTAGGTATTAAATTTGTAATTAATAATAAAGAGCACAATATATATGAATATATAAATAAACATAAATTTAAATTAACTTACCAATCTTTTATGATGGCCGGGAATAGACACAGAGCCACCTGTGTACAAAGGAGCTCCTGAGTCCACGGCCCTATTTTTGATGCACCACACGCACGGCCCGGATAATTAAAAATTGATATCTGAGGACTAGATGAACAACCTTCACCTGCGTCAACATTACGTGGTATTCTAGTCCTCCTGGTCTCTATGTCAGACGGATAGTAAAAAGAAGCAAAAGTAGATGCCTCCTCCACTAAATATGCTTCACAAATAGATCCTTCTATTCTAGCCTTGTTTTTCACTTTTTCTTTCAACGAACGCAAGAACCTGGAATATTGGTTGGTTGTTTGAAGATATTGTGATTAATGAATATATATATATATATAAAAGACTAACACGTTTTATGATTAAAAGGGATGTATACCTCTCAAAGGGATACATCCAACGATATTGAACTGGACCACCAACTCTTGCTTCATATGGTAAGTGGATGGGAAGATGTTCCATTGCATCAAAGAAGCTCGGAGGAAATATTTGTTCCAACTTACATAACAAGACAGGGATCTCACGTTCCATAACCAGCAATTGTTCAACATTTAATGTTGTGGAAGTCAACACTCTGAAAAATAAACTGAGCTCAACAAGCGGCTTCCAAATATCATTCGGTAAAGAGGCAAATGCAATGGGAAGCAACCGTTGCATGAATACGTGACAGTCATGACTTTTCATACCATGCAACTTTCCTTCCTTAGAGTTGACACATCTTGATAAGTTGGATGCATATCCATCTGGCAACTTGAGTTGTTTAACCCATTCACATATAGCTACCCTTTGGGGTTTACTCAATACATATTTTGCCTTTGGTTTTCGAAACTTGCCACCTCCAATGTCCATCAACTCAAGCTCCCGTCGTTTACATATTTCTGCTATATCTAAGCGAGCCTTATATGTATCCTTCGTCTTACCCTTGATATCCATCACCGTGTCAAACACATTCATAAACACATTTCGCTCAGTGTGCATGACATCAATGTTATGGGGGAGGAGGTGCGTTTTCCAATACGGTAAACTCCAAAATATACTTTTTTTTGTCCAATTATGTTCAGTGCCATACCCAGGTATCGGTTCTCCTCCAGACTCATGAATAAACGGGAGTGACTCAATCATCTTCCAAATCTCTTCTCCAGTAAAACGTGTGGGAGGCCGAGCAGTCTCGACACGCCCTTTCTTAAATGCAGTTCTATTCTTTCTGTAAGGATGGTTTTGTGGAAGGAATTGGCGGTGACAATCAAAATAAGAAGTCTTGCGACTGTGGTTAAGAGTGTAAGCCTTTGATTGCCCCATACAACAAGGGCAACCAAGCCTCCCCGCGGTCATCCAACCCGACAACATCCCATACGCCGGAAAGTCATTGATCGTCCACATCAAAGCTGCCTTCATCATGAAATTCTGCCTCAATGATACATCATATGTTGCGGCACCATGACTCCACAAACTGGTCAACTCTTCTATCAAAGGCTGCATGTACACATCAATCTTACTTTTCGGATTCGAAGGACCTGGAATTAGAACTGTCAGGAACATAACCTCCCTCTTCATGCACATCCCAGGCGGAAGATTATACGGAGTCATAATAACCGGCCAACACGAGTAAGCTTTACCGTACTGGCCGAAAGGATTGAATCCATCCGTACATAACCCCAATCTGACGTTTCGAGCCTCTTGAGAAAACTCAGGGTACATCCTATCAAAATGCTTCCATGCTTCTCCATCTGACGGATGACACAATACACTTTGATCTCTTTGTTTGTTATCATGCCATCGCATGTGAGGTGCAGTGGCCATTGAAGAGTACATTCTTTGGAGTCTAGGAGTAATCGGGAAGTACCACATTCTTTTTAAGGGGGTTCTTTTTTCAATTCCCTTTCGATTGGTTGTGATCTTATACCGATCAGTGCCACAAAATCTACAAACAGTAACCGTCTCAACCGCATATTCGTTACGATATAACATGCATCCATTCGGGCAACATTCAATTTTCTCAACACCCAAACCCAAATTTGCCACCGACTTCTTAGCCTGATAAAAATTTTGAGGCATTCGATTTTCACTTGGCATAACCTCGCCCATAAACTGAACCATACGATCGAAACAACCCTCCGACATATTATAATCAGACTTGAGGCTAAGAGCAACCAAGGAAGCCGACAATTCCGAGTAATCCTGACAACCATCCCACAACGGGGCTTGCGCAGCCGCCAGCATGTCATAAAATCTTTGTGCATCAGGATTTGGATCCTCCTCTATGTGTACCACATTCTGTTGAATGACCCGACCAACTTCAGGGCCAACATGATCCATAACCATCTGCTCGAAAGGATTAAATTGTTCCCTCTGTTCACCAGGACCGTAATATGCATCGTCCACCATAACCGGGGATATCTGTGGCACGGATTCACCATGGCTGGTCCAATAGTAGTAATTCGGCATGAAACCCTTGTTGTAGAGATGTACCATCACATCATCCCCATAATGGTATCGTCGACACTGACATTTCTTACAAGGACACCTCATTTTTGGATTCACTTGATTTAGATAGCTCTCTTCATTGCTAGCAAACTGAACGAACTCAAGCACCCCCTCTACAAACTCAGGGGTCAAATGTCCACAATCTTTCCTTCTATCCATCCACCTCCGATGCTCAGGTGCTTCCATCGCTGCTAACTAGAACAAGAATTCTTAGTCCAAGTTCTCCACCTTATTAAAATACACGTGCTCATAATATGGAATCTCAAACGGAAAACTAAGAGTTTAATAAAATAATTTAAAACTTTAATCCTTAGTACTTGAAATTAAATTTCATATGTTCAACTTAACAAGGAGCAAGGAGACCATGACAATGAAACATTACATATCATGGTAGTTAGCAAATATAATAGTAACATTCACTTTAAACAATCGAGATTTCAAGATCTCAAAGCTAAATCACAGGAAGGTGTGAGAGTGTTGCTCCTTATGTGGGATGATCCTACTTCTAGAAGCTTGCTTGGATATAAAACAGTAATGAACTTGGAATTATGTTTCTAAATTCTCTTATATACAGCAGCAGCAGCAGCAGAACTAAAAAACATTGAGTCAGTCTTCCTAAAAATAAACAAAAAAATATATTTCTTTTCAAAAGGCCTAGAATGATCAGTAGCTGGCTGGTAACTCAGTATTACTCATGTAGGCAAGAAATTGTATTAAATTTTGCATGACATGTAGTGTGAGACATGATGTCTAGGTATTTTGCATTGTTTAGAGCATTCACTTTTTCTGTACAATTCAATGACAATGAGTAATTTGCCTCATGGTAGCATTATTATTGCTGCGGGATGGTATCTTTGGAACACTTGTGCAGCAGGATTTTATGCCTATGTGTTGCAAAAAAAAAAAATGTACAAATTCACTCTGCCAATACATGTGCCATATCAGTTGTGCAAATTCATTTTGCATCAGTTTAACAATTTTGCATATCAGTTGTGCAAATTCTTTGTGCCAGTACAACAATTGTGCAATTATGCCAACCAACATGACCAGAACTCAAAACTCAGCATGACTAAAATGTTTCCCAGTGTTATAACTCAAAACCAGAACTAAAAACTGAAAGAACATTAAAACTCAATGCAACATAAATTGAAATTCACAGTTAACTATTATTTTTTCATTACAAATAAAACTAAGTACATTCGGTAGCAGCCTTGTGCTTTGATTACATTCAAAAGATAAAATTGACCCTCAATGGGTATATAAACTACAAAAAAAAAACCATTGCAGGGAACTACAAACAAAAATCTTGGGTAGATCTTTTTTTTTCTACACCCTCTTATGCCTCAGATTTTTGTGTGTTTGTGAGTTTTTAATCAAATCCGCACTAATTATAAAATTGTTGTAATTAAGTCCCTAAAACTTGTGCTAGTAAGGACCTATTTAAAAAAGTATATGGACCTACTTAAAACGTGTTAAACTATAGAGACCTATTTAAAAATTTCATGAAACTAAAAAGAACAAAGGAGTAATTTAACAACAACAAAAAATCTCAGTCATCAACAACGATCTACAGATCCACTATATTCTCACAACATGCTAGAAACAGATTGGCTTTTATACTTTCATCAAACAGAATATATTCAAACTACCAAGCACGTTGTCTTATCTTAAAAAGAACTTGAAAGTCATGGCTATGCAAACTATCAGCACATAGGAAAAAAGGAAACATTCAACTGTAGGAAACCTCAAAGAGTTGGTACCTAAGGAGTTGATCACTCAGAGAATGCAAGCTGGTGCAAAAGGAAGATCTTGGGAGGTTTTGTTGAACCTTTATATCATCATACTCATATCACCTTCATAAAAAGAAGAGAAAATAATATAGAGCACCTTTAAAATATATACATTAAAATAGAGATTAAATCCATTGAACCTCAGTACAACTCTTTAGGCAAAAAGTCCAGCTTTTCACAAATAATGCCCAATACATACTTTCATTAACATAAGTCACATTAGAATTTAAATTGGCATAATTTATAACTTTACATGATCATTAAATAAATATTTAATTTAGCACACACATACCTCTTAGTACTAAGTATTTCAACCTAACTACCTATTTTTCTTTTACATCCCCACAGTAGGCTAACATCCCCTGTTTCTTTTGGTTTTTAGCAGCAAAAAGCCGCAACACCCAAACTAAAACTGGGCTAAGGTGCTGCCCAGCTCTATTCCAGCAGCTTACATTACACACCTACCTAAATAAACTCTCAAATTCCAAACTATAGCACCTTCTAATTTACTAGGCAATTCACGTGAGCTTTATCCCAAGGTAAGGAGATGCATCAAACTTCTATTTATATATTATTACATCTAAGGCACCACATTTACAGGGCATTATAGTACAAAAAAATATATGAAGAAAACTACATGCCTAGATCATGCATAAAAGGAAAAGAACAAGTTAAAGATTATATTTGCATTTTCACAGTACCCAGCCCAACAATTTTAGAAACAAAGAATGGACAAACCCTTACAACATATACAAAATAATACATATATTCCCTCACCTTGAGCTGGAGATGCTTAGGCTTCAAGAGACAAAATGCTTAGGCTCATCTTGTACAGCTTTTAGGGCTAAATTTTGTAAAAAATTAGGTTTTGAAACACCATAACCCACCTAATTTGTCCCTCAAAATATCCTTACAACAGCACATGGGCTGTTGCCTAGATGAGGTCAGAAAGATTCCCAACCACTCTTCTAATGTTACATAATACAAATGCAACTCTTCTGGTAATTTTCAGAGATAACACAATAACACTCTCAGGCCAAGACCCATGATTCAAAACACATCATTTTCAGAGAATTTCTTAGCAACCAAGCAAAAAAACACATTATACATTCAAAACACTTAAAAAAGATCCATTTTTTAGCTCAAATTCAAATACCCATACAGAAGAAAAAGAGAAAAAACATGAAGCAAGAACCAAAGAAGCATACCTTATAAACAAGCAAAGAAACACCACCAAAATCTGGTGAAGCAACCCAAGGCTTTGGTATTTTTGATCAGTAGCAAAATTTTTATTTGAGAGACAGAGAGGGAAAAAGGAGGGCTGGAAACATCAGTTCAGCAGCCTAAACGTTGATGGAAGCTCCGGCGTTCGAGCTGGGTGGTGAGGCAGCTACGGCGGACGTTGAGAGGAGGAGCAGTTGCGGCGGTGGGGATGGGCACCGAGGGAGAGCAACGACGGACGTTGAGAGGAGATGCAGCTGCGCGGCGGGGATGGGTACCGAGGGAGAGCGACGACGGCGCTGAGAGGAGATGCGGCGGCGGCGGTGGCTATGGCTGATTTAGGTTTTGCAGAGAGAAAGAGAGTGAGAGTGAAAAATGGGGGGGATGGACGGGATTTAAGTTTTGTAATTAGCTACCGATATAAATCGGTCGCTAATACCGTCTCTAAGCTCTTAAGTTTTTAGCTACCGATATAAATCAGTCTCTAATACCGTCGCTAAGCTCTTAAGGTTTCAGCTACCGATATAAATCGGTCGCTAATACCGTCTCTAATCTCTTAAGTTTTTAGCTACCGACACGTTAGCGGTCGCAAACAAAAAACAATACCCAGTTGGTCGCAGATTCGGTAGCTAAATGGTCAACAAGTATGACTTTCAAAATTATGTATTTAGCGACGGGAATAGCTACCGATTTGTTGCTACCAATAATTTCGGTCTCTAATTCGGTAGCTAAATGAAATCCGAAACCATTTTTTTAATAAATCAGGATCGGTAGCTAATTCGGTAGCTAATGGCGACCGATTTATTTCGGTCGCCAAATTCGGTCGCTAAAAACACATTTTCTTGTAGTGATATGAGTTTGTGAAAAAGACTAATACCAAGAATTTAGCAAGGAAAATGTGGTGTAAATGAAAAAACGTAGATTATGACTATTGAAGTGCAATTTATTTCATGAAAGTCATCATTTTATAAAACTCTAAAAAACAACGCTAAAAACAAAAATGAAACGGTAATAAACAAAAAAATCACTATACTTTTAATATAATGATATTGAATAAAACAATGATAGCCAAGCATACCATTTTCAATAGATAGAGGTTAAAGGGTTCATGGAACTACTCGATGATACATCGGTCTGGGATGGAAATGATGACACGAGCCTTCAAACTGAATCCACCTAATTAAATCCTCTTTCATTAGCATTTATGACCTTTACAATATTTGGTGTCTTTAAAATTCTATAAAATATATTACGACCAAATAAATTGAAATTATATCAACCTGCATTTTCCTTTAAATGTTTTGCCTTCTTATCTCTAACCAACGCCAATCCTTTGTGTAGTATTTTTCCTAAGAGAACTGCATCCATCCATTAGGTCTTGTATTTTGTCATTACTCATAATGGCAATCTAAAAGCATGATCAATTACACCAATTATCAAAAGCAACAACGAACCATAAACTAAATATATGATAATTATGACCTAACACAAACTGAATAATGGAAATTAAAAATGGCAACAAAAATTAGAAACAATATTCCTACAATGTTCCTAGTAAATGATTGAATTATATAAATATCCATTTTCTACAGGTATAGGTTGAAAAATGAAACATGGAATATTAAGAAAATTAAGTTGGAAAAGAAACTTGAATCTGTAACACTGACAACGCCATCCATTTATCAAATGCAAAACCATTTAATGGAACACCATCCATTTATCAAATGCAAAACGGTCCTTGCTTTTTCAAAATGTTACCATGACCAAGTACAGTGACATAAAGGCCATAAGATGGAACAACAACGGAATCCTGTATCTTGCATTTGCTGCAAGGGACACGTTTTGCACTGGTTTACTCATCCATTGGCAACCACCTTCTCCAACAGATCAGCAACCAAGCGGGGAGACAAAAAGCATGGGAAGATTGGAAAAGACCAAATAGAAATGATAAAGGAAAATTAACCATACACCAACATGCTATTGAGTAAGTTCAATACCAAAACAAGAAAGAATTGGGAGGAAGTAGTTGTACAATGATCACCAAATTACAACTCAAATGCAAGTTCATTATTTAGATTGATAAAAGTAACAACAAGAATGGGGGATGCAAGTTTAGAATGGTTATTTTCAAATAAAGAATGGTTGGAAGAGGACATTCAACATGAGCAAACTCATTCCTCACTAATATTTGGAAAGTCACGATGAGGAACTAACTCATTCCTAAGTTTGTCCCTCAAAACCTTAAAAGTGATGAACTAATAGCAAGTATGAACTAACCAATATATGAATAGGACATGGTGATGAACCAACCAATATATGAACTAATCGAAAGTGACACGGTGATGAACTAACTCATTCCTCAATGTTCATTAACTTATATCCAAATATTAATTCATCTTCGGTGCAGATGGGTTAGGTGCTTCCCTCACCTCACCTTGATTAAATCATAGGAGCAATCATATTATATTAATTTTGGATGCAATCTTTTCTTCATTCTATTTTTTATCCCACAAATAAGCAAACAAAAACCATTTCAAACAACACTAAATAAATCCTGTGAGCGATGATCTGAACAGGTTGTATGATAAATAACAAATTTATAACCACTCACCTGATTTAGGTGCAGTTTGTGAAAAGCAGGGAGTAACAGAAAGCACACTCAAACAACACAGAGACAAGATAGGAGAAGTGATGAAAACAACAAAGAACCTCCAACTTATATAGACGCAAGTAGCTCAAGTTTGAAATAATAAAAAAGAGAGAATACTCAAATCAAAAAGCAGAAAACCATGAAATAAGGACATCCATGATCAGATACAATGCTATTAAATTAAGAGATTAAGGTCATAAAAAATCACAATTTGCTACCAAGCCCAGAATTCACGCCACATACCGACGCCCATCAACGCAAAGAAATCAGGACAAGAACCTATCCACAACAACCCACATCCCACCCAAAACCACATCCACTCCCATACCGAGTGTTAGTGACGTCAAATCTACCATTCCCTTATAAGCAACATACAACCTACCCTAATGATAACACTACATCAGAAGGTTAATTGTACACGTATACTATAAAGAAGCCTAAGCTAAACACATACCTACGCTATTGAGAGATGATGACACCTTAAGCTGGCACAAAATAAAGGAGACGGACTCAAAAATCAAGAAATCAGGCCAAACACGCCTCTAAATTTTAAAATATATTATACATAATTTTGAAAAAATTCAAAATGGTTAATCACTAACCCTTATCTGTGGCCGCTGATTTTGCAAATGTCCCAATCCCAATAATAGTCAATGGTTGGTATGAGTCAAACTAGGGTTAGTAACATACTAACATATACCATCAAACTTTTTCACGGGCCTTTCAAACTAACACACCAAAAAAGCCCGACCCATATTCATCGGATAATAGTATTTTAATCACAAACTTAACCATAATAAGACACCTTAGTAATTACTATTTGTCTACAGTGGATATGCTACTCAGCCTTATTATTAAGTTATAAAGATAAAGAAAATCAAATCAGCAATACAAGCGGGAACATAAAATGTTTGTGTCTTATAATAATTATCTTAAAAGTCATACATAAAGTGATGTATGATTGGATGATAATGTAAAAACTTAATAGTGACAACTGTAGATAATTAAAAAAATCCCCAGAAGTAAATGGTGTTTTTGTTAGATGGTCGTAAAATATAGCATGCAGGACGGATCTAGGATTAAAGGTACGAGGGGACCAATAAATTAAATAACTACAATATATTTTTGGTTCATTATCTTATTTTTTGGATTCGATTTAGTCATAAAAAGATCTATTTTACTAACTCTAAGTCTCAAACATTAGCTAATCTTATCATTTCCATCATCTTCATTAGTAACATCGTTAATTTTAGCTACATGGCAGTTACGTGATGATCTGATGATTTGGGCTGATGGTATGCAGTCTTCTTCGATTTGACATGATGTCATGGTGGTCTGCCATGATAACATGCGGTCTTTTTCTTCCCCAAATGTTTCTCCTCCTCTCCTGACCAGAGACTCAGTAACAATCCCCCTTCCATTCTCTTCTTTTATCCCTCGAACAACTCTTATTCTCCTCTTTTCCTAGATTTAGATCTAACCCCCTCAACTTCCTCCCATAACCAAAATATGGTGAATTAGCTTAATTCCATGTAAACTCATCTTTATCCCCTTGAATTCTTATTATTAATCTAAAAACACACACACACACACACATATATAGGATCACGAGCACACATAATTTATATTGTTCCTCAATTACTCACATTACTTAGAACCCAAAATCCAACTAAAGTTTTTATTTTTCCAAAGTAATTCCATAATGGGTTTACCTCGACGTCGTTGTTATTATTTCCAACATCCTGGTAAGGGTGTTCACGGGTCCGGTTCAACCCGACGAACCCGAGAAATTGGCCCAACCCGAAGAAATTGGGTTGGCTATTTTGTCTGGTCGGGTAGGACCCGACCCGATGAGAGCCCGTAGCCATAGGGTCGAGTAACGGGTTTGCTACATGCAAACTTGTGGACCCGTAGACCCATCCATTCTAAAAAAACAAAACACTTGACCTTCTTGTCTTTACTCTCATTCAGAACTCAGCATAAATTTGATCCCTAGGGTTTTTTTCGTTTTGTGCCTCCCACCGCGCCCACCACTTCTAACCTCTGCCTTCCACCGCCAACGACACCAGGCCAGACCACCCACCGCTCACCGCACGATGGCGAGATCGTCACTGTTCACTTCGAGTTTGTTCGAGTGACGGGGACCACTGCCTCCCACCAGTCGCACGACGGAGATATCGTGAGACGACGAGATCGCGCAACGACGAGATCTTCTCCGATGAGCTTGGTTCGTTTTTGGTTCTAAGTTCTTGAGTGTTGATAATTTGTGAATCTTTGCTACAATCTTCATCTTCAACCTTTACTATCCACTTTATTGTTATGATTCTTGTTCTAATTCTTGAGTTCTTGTCTGCATTTTTTAGTTTTTGCATTAATTAGTTTTTGATTCTTAATGTTTGCTTCTATTTCAGTGATGCACGATGAGCTTTTGTTGAATTGTTCTTAATGTTTGATTCTGTTTTCATATTTGCTTCTGCTTCATTCTGATGCTGTGATACATATTTGGTACTGATACATAATTTTTTTCTTGTGATACATATTTGGTACTGATGCTGTGATACATATTAGCTTTTGTTTTTGCATTCTGATGTTGTTTTCATATTTGCTTTTTATTCATTCTCGCTTCTAATTTTTAATTGTAATATTAATTAGTTACAGATTCTTAATTTCCTTCCTTTTGATATGTAGGTTCCTTCATTTTGAGACAAATGGAAAATCAAAGTGCCGCCTGTAGTGTTAATGCTTCCACTCCCACTCCCACTCCAACTCCAAATCCACCTCAAGGAGAAGAAGGTCCATCACAACAAGGACAAGAAGCTCCATCACAACAAGTGCAAGGGCAAGAAGCTCCATCATCACGAGGAGAGATATTGAAAAGAACACCAAGTAGAGCTCCTTCTAATGCTTGGATACATTTTACTAGGAAAAATGATAGGGCTATTTGTAACTATTGTAAACAAATCATATGTTGCAAATAGTGCTAGCCATGGAACCACTAACATGATAAAACATTTGAAGGTTTGCATGAAAAACCTACATGGGGTAACTGATAAGAAACAAAAGACAATTGCTCTTGAAAGGGAATCTAATGACCCCAATACTATTGTTAGTATGAGACTTATGGAGTTTAATCAAGAGCAAACTCGATTAGCACTTGCAAAGATGTTAGTTATAGATGAGCTTCCTTTTAGATTTGTTGAAAATGAAGGTTTTAAAAAGTTCATAGGTTAAGCTCAACCTAGATTTAAAATTCTTGTTCGCGTCACTCTTGAAATAGACAGATGCAAACACTAGAAGGGGGGTTGAATGGTGTTTGACAAATTTATGCGGAATTTAGAAACTTTTTCGCAAGCACAGACGGGTTATAATAGACGAGTAAACACAGACAGGTCAATCAGAGTGATAACTCGTCTGAAGGTTTTCACAGAAAACACACAATCATGCAAGATAAAAAAAGGTTTGATAAACACAATTATAAACCCCTTTAGTTAGATGATAGTTAAGACAAATAATCAAACTAAAGAGTTAAGGGAAAGAGAGAGATCACTCAGCAGGTTTTATCTTGGTTCACCCCTTAACAATGAGGCTACGTCCAGTCCTTGCCAGCACCAAGTTTTCTCACTATAACTGATTTAGGTTACAGGACAGACAAGTATTATTTTCACACCTAGCCTCTTTAGGCTCCAGACGAGTATTGTTTTCACACCTAGCCTCTCCAGGCTCCAGATGAGTATTGTTTTCACACCTAGCCTCTCCAGGCTCCAGACAAGTATTATTTGCACACTTAGCCTCTCCAGGCTCAGACGAGTTTGTTTGAGAGAAGTTGTAAAATGATTACAATTTGCAAGTCTTTCACAAGCACTCAGACGAGTGTATTAAATATGAAGATCTAAAAGACTGCGTAATAACTTCAAATGATTGAAGAATAAATAATGAAAGAATGAAGATATAAATGTATAGAGTAATTGCTCTTTGATTGCTTTGATCGTTCTCTTGTCTACTGGAATCTTCAAAGTCTTCTTCATTAAATAGGCTTCAAAATTTTAAAGCCGTTAGACAGAAAGTCTGAAGTCTTGGCTTCTTGCAGATCTTCAATAAATGCAATAGAGTCGTTCTGATCAGCCATTAAAGTATAGGGAACTTCGCTTGTCATCAGAGTGATACAGACTTCTGATATACTTTTGGTCTCAGCAGGTCTGTATATGTGCTTTTTGTTTGCAGAGGGAAGACTTCCCCTTTTGGTGTAAGATGCAGTTGTGTTCAGGCAAAGCACTTTGTCGAAGTTCCTTATCAGAGCCGAGACAGCTTTCATCCAATGTATTCTTTAACGTTAGTCATTAGACGGATGAGTGACTTCATTAGATGGGTTGACTCTTTAACAAAGAGATGACGTCAGTTGCAAGTCTTTTAGACGGGTGAGTCTTCCTTTGATCAGATGATTAAAGACTTCATTAGATGAGTGAACTTCTCTTAGTTCAGACGAGTGAACCTTAGCTAGTTCAGACGAGTGAACTTATCTCAGTTCAGACGAGTGAACTTTTAGTTAGTTCAGACGTGTGAACTTAAGTTAGTTCAGACGGGTGAACTTATCTAAGTTCATACGAGTGAACAGTTCATATAGACACTTGATGTTATAATCTGCACACTAAGTAGACGAGTTAAATACCACAGACGGGTTCAATTAAATCATTGAATAACTGTTTTAATCTCATCAAAACTAAGGTAAATGCACATCAGACATTTGGAGACTCAACAACTCTTGCTAGAGATTGCCTGGAATTGTTTAAAATTGAGAAGGAGAAGTTGAAATCCGTGATGTCTGCAAATAAACAAATGGTTTCGCTTACCGCTGATGATGGGGCTGCTGGTGCTAGTCTTAACACATTCACTTCATAAGGTAACAAGGTTTTTACACTAGTTCATTTGATTGAACCATGTTGTCTACAAAAATGTGTTCTTACATTTTGTTATCTTGTTCTTTTGTTTGCAGTGCTTGAACAGCTATGGCCTTTGGAAATGATTGGAATTTGGAGCAGCTATTTACTATTACATAATTTCATTTCTTTTGATAATTGATGTTTTGATTCGAGTTTGATAATAGCTTGACTTTGTTTTGTAATAATTGAGGACCATTTTCATGTTGTGATTCGTGTTTGGTTGTTATTTAACCAATTGTGACAGAATTTTTTATAATTTATTTTGCATTATCGCTGTTATTTTGTTAACAGATTCTATATGAATATGATTTGCTTAAAAAGGCTCAAAAACATGTTGGACCCAATTGACCCAACCCAACCCGTACCTGATCGGGTTGGTTTGGGCGGGCCCATAAAAAATTTGTGAAAACCTGGCGGGCCCATAAAAAATTTGTGAAAACCTGAACCGACCTAACCCTTCAAAGACTCATTGGTTCGGGTAGCGGGTTGGGGTAAAACCCGACCTGACCTGTGAACACCCCTACATCCTGATTAATATAACCACACATAATTCTTTCAAGTACTAGTTTGGTTGTAACATGAAACATAACAAGTCACATGCGTTTTCGTTGTTATTAAATGACTAACGATATAAATGAGTTAAGTTATTTATGCATTATTTAAGTTCGTCTCATTAAATATTTGATTAATCTGATTTTTAAGAATTAATATCATGAATCAATTTTTAATGATTTAGTAAAAAAATAAACCAAAATGAATTGATTCACAAAAATAAAATTGCTAAAATTTAAAACTTTTTATTTTATAGTTTTTAGGCAAACACATAAACTAAAATACTTGTATGTCAACACCAATTTTTTAAAGAACCTTTTTTTTTAATTTAAAAAAAAATTCAACACCCATCGTGGCAAGAAAATAAAATAAAATGATTAAATTTGACGTTGGTTTTCAATTTAGTTTTCATATGTAAAAAATTTTCAAATCAGTCCCTATATGTATAATTATTTTTAATTTGGTTCTCGTCGTTTATTGGTATTATAATGCCGTTATATAACAGGGATCAAATTAAAAGTGATTGTCATATTTAAGGATCGAATTGAAAATGATTGTCACGTGTAAGGATCAAATTCAATTTTTTGTTATTAAATTCAGTCCCTATACGTGACAATCATTTTTTATTTGGTCCCTATACTTAAACTCCAATAAACGGGATTAAAATATTAATAAACAGTGAGGATCAAATTAAAAATAATTGTATATATAGGAATTGATTTGAAATTTTTTTATATATAGGGATTAAATTAAAAATCACTATTATATATATTGATTAAAGTATTAGTTTAACCAAATTTTAATTAGAAACGCTTGGGATAAACTATTTTATTTTCGGTGATAAAATTTTGGATCACCCCCAATTGTATATGTCCTCAAACGCAAACCCCTCCGTTCTCTGAAAACCCTAAAAAAATTCCTCATTTTCGTGTCACCCATGGAAATGCTATTCTCTTCTTAAACCCTATTCTCCCCAATCATCTCCGCACTTCAATTTCCAGCCTTCCTTCTAGGGTTTGCAATCACAACAATGTCTCTCCCACCCGTAGAGTGTGTATACGTAACAGAGGACTCTGTTCGCGAATGGAAGAGTGGCAACCCAAATCTCAAGTTCTCCGAACCTGTCCAATTGCTTCGATTCCTCTACGAGCTATGCTGGACTATGGTGCGATCCTTCTCTCAGTTTTCTCACCAAAAAATTGCATATCTTTAGTTATTTTTTGGTCTTTATATTAAAAAAATTGAAATTTGGGAGTTGAATCCAATGCTTTGATTTCTTCATTTTTGGGATAAAGGACTGATTTTTGGTTCCGGGTTGCTGTCAGGTTCGGGGTGAATTGCCATTTCAGAAGTGTAAAGTAGCATTAGATTCTGTCATATTTTCAGAGAAAGCTTCGACTGAGAAATTAGCTTCAAATTTTGCAGATATAGTGACCCAGATGGCTCAAGATGTGAGTTACTGCTGCTTTTCGTTGTTGTTAATCCTTGTCCTTATTTTCCCCACTTATCCTTTCAATTTTGTTGTTATAGCTTCAAATTTGCTTTCTCTCTCTCTTATTGTCTTTATATATGAAAAGAAAACTTCATATATATATGCTTGAAATGATAATATGTAGAATTCATTTTTTTGTGTGTGCTGTGTACAGTGTGTCTCCTAAAATTATACAATCCTTCCCATTCTGATTTTTCCTAGTCATATATCTTACAAGTAAAAGATAGGGTGCTCAATATTTACTTCCTGACTTTGCCATCTAAGTTGAATTCACCTTTCTGTTTTGAATTGGATGAGCATCAAGCTCAGCAGAAGTTTATTTACAACTTCGATTCAATTGCTGAGGGAAGGAGAATGCGCTCTTTTTAAATATTTACAACTATGATCATAATCAATCCATGTAAGAGCTGTTTCAATGGGCACCTGGCACCAGAGAAGTCTTAATTTTGGAGAGAGATTTATTTGAACAGTGATCTGATTGCTCTATCAGATCTTATGTTGAAATATCATTTCAATCTCATTTTATATGAAGTTCTAAAACATCTGAATATGCTTTTGTTTTATGTAGTACTAGTAATTAATATGCTAACTTGGGCTATAATCATGATGTTACTGTGCATTGATGTTATGGTATTATGAGGAAAATATCGAACAATGTTTCAATTTCAATTTCAATGGTTTGATCATTGGTAGTTATATTTTGTTTGTTGTCAGCACACTAAATCTTCTTACGTTATTATATCTCCTTGGTTACAGCATACAATGTCAGGAGAGTTCCGCTCTCGTCTCATCAAACTGGTCAGTATTTGATCTTGCAATGCTTTATTTGATACTCAATTAAGGTGTTCCCCTTGTTTGGCATCTGTGGGCTCTTCTTAATCTTAATGTGTAAATCTTTATCTTTTCTATGTAATCATAATGGCTCTCAGTTCGTGAAAATTTTCTACAATTTATCATTGCTTATAATTTTCATTTTTCTAGGCAAGATGGCTTGTGGAATCAGAATTGGTTCCAGTTAGGCTACTTCAAGAACGTTGTGAGGTGTGCTTTTTCTGGTTTCCTTCCTCATTGTACTTTGTGTCACTCTGAATTTTCTTTTTCACTGGGGCTTTTGGTTAGTTGCTGAGGAACATTAGCAATGCTTAATATTTTAAGAATTGGCAAGTTTCTTTCATTTACATAGTTTTATTTGTATTTTATGCATTAATAGGAAGAATTTTTGGGGGAGGCTGAATTGATCAAAATAAAGGCCCAGGAGTTGAAGGGAAAAGAGGTAAGCAATTAATTTATATATGTATGTCATATTACAAGGACTTCTGTCTTTTTTTTTTCCTTCACTTTTTTAATCATTCCTATTTCTTCTGCTTTTTTTCCTAACAAATATTACAGTTACTATAGTATTATAGATTTTGTTTTAAAAGGAAATAAATTGAGTGTTTTGTCCAAAGGAAAAAGTGCAAGTTTCTATCCTCACCAAAGGGGAGGAGGTTGGCAATCCCCATATATATAAATATTAATTAATAGTAGACATGGAAAGTACAAGTAAGGAGGGGGTGAAGATAAGATATCCTATGAAGCAAGGCTGTCCAATCTCTGCATGTAAGGGACCGCTACACTTTGAACAATCATAGGAAGAACGCCAAGAGCAGCTAAAAATGTAATATGATCCGAAAGTTAACTCAACAGTAAGGAAACACCCTTAAACATGCATGTGTTCTGCTCCAACCAAGTTTTTAGAATTCATAGTTGGAGAAAGAAAACTGAGAAAGTGAGAGAAAAGTTGTATTAATCTGAAAGTGTTCTGTACAAATGAGATATTACACTGAGTTTAGCATATATACTATTAGCTTAGCTGTAACTGTCAGAAGCAGTTACAGCTGTCACTAACAGATTCTGTTACTGACTGCAGCTGGGCTGCAGCCTTTAGATGGGCAGGGAAGATAGCCCAAGGCATACTCCTTACATAAGTTATTGAAAGAATATCATAAACTTTACACTGCCACAGAAATTTGGCCCCTTTCTTTACATGAAAGCATTTATAACAAATCAACAGGAACTGCTCCAAGTCCAAGGTAGAAGGACACGCTCATTGCTCATTAAGAACCCCAAAAGATTGTTCCAAAGGAAAGTAGCTGCCGGCCATTGCAGAAATAAGCGAGTCACAGTTTCAGAACTTGACTTGCCCATGACACACATTAGGAGAGAGAGCTACACGAGGCCTATGAATCTGTAGCAATGCAACAAAGCTGTCCAAATTATTGTCTGATCGAAAATACTTTTTGATCAGCTTGGATTGGATTCCACAAATTCCAATGGATTTTTTAGCGTCAAATGACCCAATAGTGTCAAAACCTGCAACTGATTATTTGAATCTTTACTGCATGGCATTAGCAATCTCCACCATCTTCCTCTGGCCACCACCTTTTCCAGCCACCACCGCCTTTTTCTGGCCACCAATTAGTATTACCACTGTTGTTGTAAATCTAGAAAGTTGCCGTAGATCTGGAGGTGTACTGTTACAGCGAGGGTATGGGTGCGAGATCGAGTTGCTAGAGGTGAGCAGTGAGGTCTAGGGTGGGAGCATCGTTGGGGGCGAGGGTGTGAGTGGCGGGGGTGGTGCAAGGGGAGATTTTTCTGGTGAGTTGTTGTGCTATGGTCATAGATTTTGGGAAGAAAGGACATGTTTCCTGAACGCAATAGCCAGCATCAGTGATTTTGGGGAGGGAAATCGGGCTGACTCAACCCGGACCGATCCACAAGTATTTAGATCAGATATCCATATCCTGTAACTGTGATTGGATCAGTTTCGGTTGGATCGGGTTTGTTCCAGATCTGCTTATTTGCCATCCCTACTTGAAACAGCAGTAAGTAGCAGAACACCACAGAGAAGCTTAAACACAATCTTAACCTGTAGTCTATTTAAGTGCACATAGGGACTCTTGAAAATATGGACATTCTTTTCCAACTAATTACACCAATGAATTGTATAAAGTATGCAGTACATTAAAGTGGTAACAACCTTACTCCTACCAAAGTATGAACATCTTTGACTGTAAGCTTTATTCTTACTTGGTCTTTGTGTTGCTTGTGTCAAATATACAAGAACTATGTGTCAGCTTGAATGGAAATCCTATTCTTGTGTGTATTTGATTCATTTGTGCTTTTGATTTCAGGTCAGAGTTAATACACGCCTTCTATATCAGCAAACCAAATTTAACCTTCTCAGAGAAGAGAGTGAGGGCTATGCAAAGCTGGTATAGTCACAATTTCTTTTCTTTTGATTTTTTTATGTTTTATATGAGTTATTTAACACTTTCTATAACCATTTTGATTCTCACTGAAGAGAAAATTAGACTCTCTTTTTCCATTCCTTGTTTCAAATCTTTTTATTTGTTTTGCTATTGATGGATTTTCTACATGGATCTTCAGTAAATTACGGCTATTAAATGTTTAATCTGATGCTTTTCAATCATTGATTACCTTTTTTAGATTTATGGTATTTAGGTTGGTTTGGTTTGGTTTTAGGCCAATACTTGAACCACATTGACCTCAAAATTTCAACTACATTGAACAAATCCAAGCCTATCAAACTAGTGATCTAAGCAATTCAACCATATATTCCTTCTGGTTTATTGGATGAATTTGTTAGGTTGGACCTCTTGATTTTCGGTTGTGTTCAGTTATAAGCCAACACAGAACCTGCAAGAGCAATTTCATTTAGTTTTATTTAGAGTGTTACATGGTTGATAGAAATCACATGGCAAGCACATTCTTTCAACTTTATATGGGGGATTTTTTGTCCACTATTTGGATCATTTTGATATTCTTTCATACTGCATAATTGGGGAGATGTTACCAGAGAATATACAACATAACACTAGATAAGATGCTTCCGTATGCTGTATTGAGTTTCCTATAATTGTGTAGGTCACTCTTCTTTGCCGGGACTCTGACGTTCCAACTCAAAAGGCATCTGCAGCAACAATTGGCATTATTAAGGTTTTAATGATTTTAAGTTCTATAACTACTCCATTACCCTTTTTTGTTTCATGATGGTGATGAAAGTGCTGATTTAGATTCCTTCTGCAGTCGTTAATTGGCCATTTTGATTTGGATCCAAATCGTGTTTTTGATATTGTAAGTTTTGTTGGTTTAATTGTCTTTTCTTATTTTTTTAGTTCACATGCCTATCTGTGTTCTTGTTTCATGTTTTTTCTGGCTACTAATGAATGTTTTTGATCAGGTTCTTGAGTGCTTTGAACTTCAGCCTGATAATGATGTGTTTTTGGAGCTCATTCCTATTTTTCCCAAGGTGGATAAAAATAGAAGCCTAGGTCATTCATATATTTAATTTGTGATTTTTAATGGACAAGTTTTAATTTATCTCTTTTATGCAGTCTCATGCTTCACAGATTCTTGGATTTAAATTTCAATATTATCAGCGCATGGAAGTCAGCAATTCTGTTCCGTTTGGGCTCTATAAACTTACAGCCTTACTGGTGAAGCAAGATTTCATTGATCTTGATAGCATGTAAGATGTTGTGCTTGTGCTGCTTCTGAATCACAAATTGTATTCTTATGTAGCAGTAAACGCTAAACATTAATCTCATATTTGAATCAATTTTTGGCTTGATTATAAGAAGCGGTGGTACTTGGTAGTATTCAAGGAGATTTACAGATTCTATTTGTGTGATTGATAAACTGTCAATATCATTTCTTATTGTGCAAATCCTGCTATTAACTTTTTAGGAAAAATTATTTATGTATAAAAGAGTGGATGCACCTTATAATCATTACCAAAAATTGAGTAGGTTGTAGTTTGTCCTTGACTTTGGATGGTCTAGACTACCTCTTGAACTGCTAATTCGTGGTAAATATCTTTTTTTTTTCTTTGGGTGGTATGGATTGTTTGGAGATTTAAGATTGTTTGGGCATTTAAGTTTTCAATTTTAATTGGTTATTTTTTCTATCTCAGAAGAAATGTTTGCTTACTTAGCTTATGGTGAAATGTTTTTTTGCTTTCTCTTGGTATTTAATTCTTTTTTTTTTGCATGCATCTTTTCCCTGAATCAACTTCAAATATTCCCAATCAGCTATATGCTGAAAAACAAATTCTGTGTGATACTTTCTTTGCTCACTTATACTTTTACAGTTGATATCAGGCATCTGTACAACATTTTTTCTAGATTTGAGGGTGATATATTTGAATATTTAGGCATAGGAAAATTAAGCATATCTATTTGGGCTCTAAGTTCAGGCTTGTTGTCAAATAAGTAATTGTGACAAGAAAGATGGTAGTGGGCTGAAGATTACATTTTTTGCTTTTACATTTAGTGGGTTTTTGGGTACATTTATATTTGTACGGAAAAGCTGTTTGTTGTGAAGCTAGGAAGTTGTGCATTAAAATTGTCCAACAATCTGATTATATGAAAAGTAATCTTCTTTTCCCATACCACCCTTACACAATTAACTATTAACTATCAAAAAATCATTATTAATCTATATAAATAATTTCGTATCTTTTTTTGTATTTTACTGTACAAAAGTGATTTTTTTACCCAATCCAAACATAACATATTATCTTCAAATCACTTTTCATCAAATATTTTCAAACATTAAACTGATTCTATTATAATCAATTTAAATAATATTAGATCATACATATAATTGGTTATTGGAATAATCTATTTTTCGCAGCTCATCCAAACACATTCTTAATTGTGCACCAAATTAATTATGTTGATGGGAATGGTTGAAATCAGGAATTCTATGTAGGACATCTGTGATAATTTATTTTATTGAGAAAGTTTTATGAGGGGGATATGTTTTAATTTGCAGTTTATGTGTATGTCCTGCTGGGAAGCTGTCATAATGCGACTGGCATCTGGCTCAGAGTTACATTATGTTATTTATAGCACGTTTTTCTAACTATCATTTTGGTTACAGATATGCACATCTACTTCCCAAGGATGATGAAGCATTTGAGCATTATAACACTTTCTCTTCCAAGCGTCTTGATGAGGTATGCATGGTTTGACAACTTATGGAACATGTGTTTAACTTCATTATACTCAGATTATTATATCATTAGTTTTTAGAGCGAAATAAGATTTTTATTAGGAAGAAAGGACGGAAAGTAAAATTGAGAAGCGAAGAACAAATTATTCTAAAAAGAAAAATGGAAAGGAAACAACGAGCCAAAATTCTTAAATTACAACTAAGCTATCCAATCTCTTCTGCATATTTGATAAAAAAAAAAAAGAATCTCTTCTGCATATTAATGATATAAGTTCTTGAAACAGCTATGATTGCCTAAGAAGTTAGAACTAAACCAAAACAAAAGTACAATAGTGGCGAGGATAAGGTATCCACTAGAGTTGAAAAAAACTAAACCAAACAAAATAATAAACAAAACTAGGAATGCAGCAAGGCAACCCGCTTCCTTTAATCCTTTCTGTATCAGTGATTGGTACAGCCTTCAAACAAACGTGGGCTTAACACTAGAGTGGTTAAGAACTTAATCCTATTCCGAACCAAACAATCTTGTATATACTACTATAGTACTATTAAATTTTAGGATTCAGAGTGCTGAGACACTTGGAGAAAATGAAAGAAAATTTAGGGAGTTAAGAGAGAATATAGTTTCTGAAATGAATGTTTGTATTCACAAATCCTAACATTAACTGTTAACAAAAGCTTAACAGTAACAGTAACTGCTTAATGGAGCTAACGGAATGTTGACTGGTGCCAGATGTTAGCTGACACGTCAGTGTAGCTATTATGAAATAAACTATCTCTTACTCTAACATTTCCCTCCCAAACTTGTTGGTTGTTCTGACCCTGAATTTGTCTCTCAGTTCACAAAACCTGACTTTTGACAAGGCTTTAACAAGGATGTCAGCATATTGGTCCAGAGCTGCAATATGAGACAATAAAGACTCTTGTGAAAAACGTTCTCCCTGACTAAGAACAAGTTTAACTCCATGTGCTTAGTCCATGGGTGCAAAACTGGATTCTGAGATGGAGAAACTGTGCTAAGGTTATCATAGTAAATGACTGGAGTAGAGACTGGAATTTTCAACTGTTAGGGTTTCAGAGATCTAAGAAAGTGGAAGAAAACGAAAGAGAGAGAGAGATTCTCTGTCTCTGAGTAACCAAATTATGTTTATTCAATGAAACTTTAATCCGAATGCAGATCTATAACTATTTATACAACTGAATTACAGCTATCATGATTTAGGACTGCTATAACTAACTGAAAGGTATCACTCACAAACTGTACTAGCTAAACTAGCTAGTCTGAACTGAAACTAACAGTCTAAACTAGCTAGCTAACAGATAACAGCTACGATATACTCTAATATTCTCCCTGCAAACTCAGTGTCGGTGAGCCAAAGCAAATTGACCAAACACCCTGTGTCTGTCTGAGTTCTGTAAACCTGAGGGTAGACAAGGCCTTGGTTAGAATGTCAGCATTCTGTTTATGAGCTGGAACATGAGCCATTATCAAGCTCTTGTTGATAACCTTTTCTCTGTCAAAGAATAAGTCCAGCTCCATATACTTTGTCCTGGACTGAAGGACTGGATTATGAGAGAGAGAGAGAGAGAGAGACTGTACTCAGGTTATCACAATATAGGTGTAGAAACTGCAACTTTTAGCTCCTTTTGGAGAGACTGCAGGTGTGTTTGCAAGGCTGCATTGTTATGATTCTGTGTTTGATCTAGCCACCAATTGCTGTTTCTTGGACCTTCAAGAAATAAGGTTGGTCCCAAATGGTCGCAACTCGCAAGTACCAGATGTGGACATCGTATCATCTAGGTCTGCTGCATCGCGATTGGCCTGTAAAGTAAGTGGCCGAGTAACAGATGCTGGTTGCAGCAATAGTCTATAGGGCATTGTTCCTTTAAGATACCTAAGTATCCCGTTGACCACCTTCCAATGCTCTTCAAGGGGCTGAGAAAGAAATTGACACACCTTGTTTACACCATAAGTTATTTCAATACGAGTTATAGTGGCATGTTGAAGAGCCCCAACGACTGATCTATACAGAGTCACTCCCATGTTTTGAGAGTTTGCAGCCGCCTACCATAGGTGTTAAGATGCCTTATGCTTCACTCATATGTGCTTTGGCAAGTAGGTCCCTTGTATATATTTACCTTGACTTATTAAGAGAGAATTTTGGTATGTGCTTAACCTCAGTTCTCAAAAAGTAGTCTAAACTGCCCAACTGTTTGAGTGCAAAAACTACGTTGAGCTTTGTGATGAGATCCTGAACCAGAGTTATAGAACTCGCTGTGACAATAATGTCATCAGCATAGATCAGTTCCAGACTTCACAAAGAGAGAGGAATCATATTTAGTTCCATTAGAATCTGTAAAATTCAATCATCGGTTTTCAATCTATTTGACCTTTTTGCCTAGGTGGATATTTGATGCTCAAATCATGATAAAGCCACTTTCGATTTTGTATAAGCATATAATCTTATTTAGTAATGTTTTTCAGAAGGTTGACAGTCTTATTTACAGGCTAACAAAATTGGAAGAATAAACCTTGCTGCTACTGGAAAAGATCTAATGGATGATGAGAAACCGGGGGATGTCACTATAGATCTCTTTGCTGCTTTAGACATGGAAACCGATGCAATTGAAGAGCGAACATCTGAACTTCAAAACAGTCAAACTTTGGGATTGCTTACTGGCTTTCTTTCAGTGGATGACTGGTATGACCGACTAGTAAATCTACTTACAGTATGTGGTGGTAATGGGTGTTACAATCACAAGCCATGTTATTCTTTATGTTTTTTTTTTAAAATGGCTATGTTAGGTCAAACTGCTTTGGATAGTGGATACTATGTTAAAGAATCACTTTAATGACTATATTAACCTATTTATATATAATGAAATTTTAATCTCAATAATGAAAATAATAGAAATTGGTTAGCAGAGCCATTTATTAATTTTGTATATATTTTCACATGCATCAGTTGCATAAATGTTTCTATATATGGTGGCTTAATCAGCATTTTGTTTGGTTATTGAGATATATGATGGATCTTGAACTTTATGGATTTTTGCAGAAGATTTTATTCCTTTTCAGTCCTAATAGATTGTTTTATGGCTCAACTAAGTCCTTTTTTTCTGTATAATACATTTTTTGTGTTCATAGAATTGCCCTGTAGTGAATATGTATATTTATAGGATCTTTTCCCAGGTATCACGCGCATACACTTTTTGATCGTCTTGCACCACTCAATACAGTGGAACATAATCAAATATGTGGCAGTTTGTTTAGGTAAAGCTTGTGTAATATCCTTGTCTCTCTCTCTCTCTCTCTCTCTCTCATTTTCATGTAGACACTAGCAAAAAGAACTTACATTTGGGTTACATATGTGGACATGATTGTCCATTGAAAACATATGTGATGATGTGTTTTTTTTAGACAATGCATTTGCAAATACATGTCAACATTGATGAGGTTGTCTGCGTTTATTTTAGTAGTCATTGAAATATTAGTAGAGAAAAAAAGAAAAAATACAAGTAGAAGGTAGGATATTCTATAATTTTCCGATGATTAAAAAAATAGAAAAGAAGGAAAAGAAATCAAATCATCAATCAAGAATGCAACAACGCTGTCCAATGCCTCTGCATATTAGAAACAGATACTTTCTTGAAACAGCCATGAGTACTGCACTTGAGAGAGGGCATAAAAGCTATGTTATCCCAAAGCAAGGGCAAAGGATGCCCTTGAAGATGCTGCATTGCACACCTACCAAATGCACTCCCTCTATGGATAAACTGCACGCATCTACCAAAATACACTCCCTTTTTTTCTTCTACCAGAACCTTTTGAAAATGGACCATGAGAAACTGTTCCACATTGGACGGCCATATTCAATATTCATGAGGATGCCTGTATGTTTATAGCATTTGGATGCTTGTGTCTTTGGGCCTTAACTAGTTATGACTTTTGATGCACTCACCAGTTTGGTTAATTGCTTTTTTTTGGATTAGCTTTAAATAATATTGAGATGTTCATCCAGGCTTATAGAGAAGTCAATTTCTTCAGCATATGATGTTATTCGTCAAGCACATCTTCAAAACTCTGGATCGTCCACAGGAGGCGGCACTGATGCTATGGATGTAGATAACTCTTCAGGACATGGATCTTTCATAGATCTTCCAAAGGAACTTTTTCAGATGCTTGCTTGTGCTGGACCTTATCTTTACCGTGATACTATGTTGTTGCAAAAGGTGTATTAAGTTGTTAAGATATTATGCTAACTTCATTCTTCTTGGTATGTTTTATGCTGATAATGATTTCTCCTTCTCTCCCCTTTCCCTCAAAAACATGAGTAGGTTTGTAGAGTATTGCGAGGTTATTATCTTTCGGCTCTTGAACTTGTAAGCCGTAGGGATGGTGCTTTAAATCCTCATCTACACCTTAAGGACGCAAGGCTAAGGGTAGAAGAAGCTTTAGGAACATGTCTACTACCTTCTCTGCAGTTGATTCCCGCCAATCCAGCTGTGGGCCAGGAAATATGGGAAATAATGAGTCTCCTTCCTTACGAGGTTCTCCTTTATATTAGTTGTTTACTCATTTACCGATCTATTGATAGCTGTTACCAACAAGCTTGGTTGGTGAATGTTATTTATGTAGGTGCGATATCGTTTATATGGTGAATGGGAGAGGGATGATGAGCGCATTCCTATGCTCTTGGCTGCAAGACAAACTGCCAAGGTTTGGCAATAATTTCGTTGATATGCTGAATGTTGACAGCTTGATTCTTTGCCACCCTCATTCTTTTGCTTTGTTTCTGTACAGTTGGACACGAGACGTATTTTGAAAAGGCTGGCAAAGGAAAACTTAAAACAACTGGGTCGGATGGTTGCCAAATTAGCTCATGCCAACCCTATGACAGTCCTTCGAACAATTGTTCACCAGGTACTGATTTCGTAGAGCTTGTATACTGTAAAGAGCACTGGCTGCATTTGATACTGTGCATTCTATCATGTTAATTTGTCAAATCGTGTGAGATGCAGATTGAGGCATACAGAGACATGATTACTCCTGTAGTGGATGCATTTAAGTATTTAACTCAGGTCTGTGTCTATTTCTTTGTTTTTCCACTTTGCTTCCATGTTCACTGCATCAATCTGTTAGACATATCATAATGTGTGAATAGTATTCTTTTCATTCTTATAGTGATCTCATAATAAGCAGTTAGAGATGTGCCCTACATTGTTTAAGTTTGGAATAATTATCTTCCATTTGTGAGTAATTACAATATTTTAGTGCAATCAAATCTTTGAACTAAATGGTTATGATTTAATTAAGTGTATAGCGTAACTCGGTAAGCGAATGAGAAGTAGACCTCTTTTTGAGTCCAGCTGCTCTAGCTGGGTTCATCCACTGATAGTCGAGTGGTCGGATCTGTTTTTTATATTTTTCTTACTAAATTTTTAAATGCTGAAAGTGAAATTATCGGGAGTTTCTTAGGTCATGGAACAGTCACTGGGTTATTGGTTAGTTGTAAGTTGCTCTTTTTGGTTTTTTATACTGATGTCTTGGTCATATATTCATATTAGTTTGGCTGTTGAGCTTCCGTTGTGTAGTGGTCATTTTTTTTTCCAAAAAAAATCAAGGTACAATTGTTAGTAAAGAGACCTAAAGGAGTATAAGAATCCTGCTTCGTAGAGGCACAAATGAGAAACCAAAAAAAATAGACAGATATTAATAAAAAAGTCACCAATACATTTGATGTCCTATCCATAAAAAACTAGTGATAAGCAAGGTCACAGGGTTGGTGTCCTATCCATTTTGTTGCAAATCATATTTTAGTTTAGTGACCCTTTCCAATTAATCTCTTAAGGGTATGTTTGAAGGGAAAGGGAGGGGAGGAGAAATTTATCATTTTAAATAAAGACCCCCCTTATTTGAGAATTATTTAAAATTATAACATAATAGGGACTAGCATGTAAGCTTCTAATTGTCCCTTATTCATTTTCATAGACATTTTATAATCCTCTCAATTTAGATATGAAAAACCACCTTTTCTTTTCCTTCTCCTTCAAACTCCTCAATCCAAAGATTCCCCACGGGAGTTGGCGAGTTGCCATGGCCATTTACCTAACTAGGCAATGTTTTGGCCTCCAATTTACCAAGATCCAGGCCTCCCTCATCATTGGGACTATAAATAAGATGATCTCTTCTATTCTCTTCCACAAGAGTCCTGTGAAAATCTTATGATTTTTTTATCTGAGCCACCCCACTGAAACTCAGAATAGAGTAAGTAATAAGGAGGGATGTTTGAGAGACAAATCCGAATCAAAGTAACACAATCATCTAGGGGGAAAGGGAGCCTTCCAATTAGTCAGAAGCCTGGAAATTTTCTGAACAAAAGAGTCCTAGAAGTCCCAGGGAAAAGCAGCATGTGGACTACGGATTACCACCTAAAGGAACACCTAGTTAAAGAACTAAGTAGCTGGTCCTCTATATTAATTCCAGTAATGTCACACTTAGTGAAATTACCCTTTGAGCCAAATTCTTTCTTAGATCGATGAAGAGAAAAAATGGAATGTCATCTTCAAACTGCAAATGAGATACTGTCATATTTTAGTGGTCATTGTTTTTTTGGATGTAAATTTCTCCCCTGTGTAGTATATTTGATAGCCGAATCATCCTGCTTTACAATATCTGAAAGCTTTTTCACTATATATGATTGTACTTTTCCATTTGTTTTTTAAATTGTGATTCACTATTTTCCTTTTTGAAGTTATTTTTTTATATTGGTAGATAGTTTATACTTGGAAATTTATTTACTTTTTTTTTCTTTTTACAGCTTGAGTATGATATATTGGAATATGTTGTGATCGAGCGATTGGCACTTGGTGGACGTGATAAGTTAAAGGATGATGGTCTTAATTTGTCGGATTGGCTTCAATCACTAGCTTCATTTTGGGGCCACCTGTATGTATATTTGTTTCCTTGCAACTTACAGTTTTTTTTAGAGAATTAAGAGATTTGGTGTGGTTTATCATCTTCTTAACCGATTGTCCTGGGCATCTAGATGAGTTGTAGGAAGTAATTATCATCCTTTTGAGTTTTCTGTCAGGATATGTGAGTGGATCCTGTTGGGTGGTAGATCTTATTCTTCTGATTAAAGCGTCAAATTAAATGGCAACATAATTTTTAAGCAACAAATTGTAGTTTGTGCTCCATATGTTTTGTCAGCTTATCTGTTTCTATTTCTTTGGTGATTTTTGTCTTTTTACAAGTATTTCTTGCAAGCCCCTTTTTATTAAAATTAATTTATGCTTAAGTAATCATTGTTGATACTTGATAGTGACATGCATTAGTCATTTTTGCACATTCACGCCATCCTATAGAATTTAGATATCCGGGATGCCTTGTATCAAATTCCAGGTTGCAGATCAACCTTATTGAATGCAGGATTAATGGACATAGCAGCATTTTGTATCCGAGTGGTGATGTCGGATCAATTCAAACCACTTGGCTTGCCACTTGCGCAGACAGCTGTATGATGTTTGGTTACTGCAATTCACTGGCAGATATTTTGGGATGGATATTTGTTGTTGGTTGAAAGGGGTGGGCACTTCTCTGTTATCCTTTCAAAATTCGAACTTCTCTTAGTCTCTTCTATTTGAACTTCTGTTATCCTTTTAAAAGGGATATTTAGAAAGATGAAATGTTCCAAATAAGATGTACAAGTGACTTGTCAGCTGCAATAGCCTCTGCAATGTTCGGTGGAGAATTATCCGATTTAAATGAAGTTTTCGTTAAGTTGGACCTTGATCTTTCTTATGTAGCACGAAAAGGCTAGTGCTTTTACCAGATACAATTAGTTAATGGGATGAATGAATATGTAAGAAATGCATGGACATGAGTTGGAAGTCATCGGGTTTTTTATGTGAAGGATGACCTGCGTTTATACATGATATCTCGGATTCTCAATGATTTTTGGTCATTTCTAATGTCAATAACGTAATGACAGCTTAATGGCATTTGTGGGGGATACTTATGTTCAGTAGGGAGACAGATCCATGTATACTGTGAGTCTACCATTTTGTCCATGCTTATTTTGTGATGATTTTCAAAAAAAATATTAGGGGAACAAATTCTTAAGCGGTTGGTCTTGTAGAGAAGGTGGAGCCTGAACTGTCTACTTTGGGTGTTTGGTATGTGACGATTAGTCCATGCTGATATTGTCACAATTAGGAAGAGCTGCACTCCATTTGTTGCACATGGTTGATTAGTCCTTAGTACTGAGCTGATAATAGGTTGGTTTGGGTCCATCTGATGAGAATTCGGTTGTGAATTGTCTACTCCATTAGCTATTACTTCCCTCTTTTGATGCTAATGGAGACTGCAAGATACGAAAGAAATTGCTAACGTTTCCTGAAGATGTTTACTGTCTATTTCTACGAATGGACCTAATGGAGTAGTACTGTTAGATAGTATATTGTTTCTTCAGATAAGAGGAAGACAGCTTTTCATTTGACTTTATCATCAGTAGAGTGTTTGTCTGATCAACAATAGTTCAGGACAAGAGGATCATGATTATATTGTCTGTGTATCACTGAGTTGCCCATATTCTGGTGAACGGATGGCATAACAAGTTTTTGTAATCTCTGGTTTTACTGAGGTGTATACTTCAAAATAGAAGAATGATGTGCTTGTGCCCGCATTATTTTTGCCGAGCATACCTGTGAAATCTTGAACAACTTTTGGGGCCAATATTCTGCTAGGACTTTGTTTTTGCCTTGGAGGAGTGGGAATTGAAATGCCTGGAGCAGTTTGGTTTGGTTTTCTTCTCTCCCACGTATTCTCTTTCTTTCTTTTGATGTATATAATATTGAGTGTGTGATAATATAAAATAAAACTGGAGGAGGTGATATAATGTATTACCTTTCTGAATTCATGTGTTGTGAATTGAAGTGTGTCTGCTTAGGTCCTTTAGAGGGCCTTAATTATATGTTGAGGATTAATGTTAGTGATGATTACTAACTGTATTTGTCACTTATTGTGCAGAGCACAAGTGACAGAAAATAGATGATTTGAAAATCCCCCTCCCCCTCCTAATAAAGTTCTGGAATTAATTATGGGTAAAATTACGTATTAAATGAAGTATTTTAACCCTGAAACTTGTCAAACAAATTGGAGGAAAGTTAGGGTTGATCTTTCATGATTCGGTTAAAAAAAGAGAACAAAGTAATAATTTGGGAAAGAAAATTAACTTGAGAACTAAGTATGTACTAAACACGCATAGTGAAACTCCGAATCGAAAGAGATCAGAATAAGTAGTTAATCATAAACAGTATTATGGAAACGATGAGTAATGGCGCATGAAAATAAATTTGATAAATAAGCATGCAAAGTAGGGAAGAAACAGTTAATTAGTTGATAAATCAAATACAAAATTGAGCGCAATAACTTCCTCCCCATATATTGGTTTTTCTATTTGTCTGTAGTTACTTCTAATCATATATGTTGTATATTAAATTCGTTATACATGCGTACCATGCTTCAATTTTCCCTTCACCACTCATTGAATAACTATGATGTTAGTGAAGCAACAGTTAATTATATTGTACTTCCCCATGGTTTTAAAATATCACATGCGGCTCCAGTTTCAAAAGCTATTTCATATCTTTCTCAAGATGGCTTTTTACCACTAATTTCGGTGCATGATTGTTAGAATGTCAGCAATGGTGATGATGATGAGAGAAGAAAAGAGAGGAGAGGTAGAAGAAACTGAATATTCTTGTATCTGAAAAACTTAATGTGATAGTCAGAGAGATCATATATATATAGTATGATCGGTAGATTCCTTGAGAAGCCAAGGCCCAACTACCTGAACTAACCTGTAACTAACTGCTAACAGCCTAACAGTCTAGCTGACTCAGCAGGGTCAGTAATCTAGTGCGCACAGCACTAGGATAGTATGCACACACTCTAATATACCCCCTTATAAACCAAAGGTGGGTTTACAACACTGAGCAACAGTACAACACTAACAATGATGGCATGTGGACATACATTTTTTTAGGATATTAATATTAATATATTTAATGCTTTGGGACCATGATAGTTGAGTCAGAAAGAGAACACATAAATGCTACTTAGTAATTGGTTTGTTTGTTAGCATACTTTTCAATTGACTTCTCTATATTATAGCTGCGGAATTTGTGCTCAAGTCTGCTTCAAATCTTCTGCATCTAATTTTTTCCAGCTAGATCTATCTAAGTTTGATCCCATATCATTTGGATTCTGCTTGTAACATCCCTCAATTATTGTGAGCATAACTAGAATCTGGTTACATCATTGAACAAATTCTTCATCTGTGAGTGAGGAGTACTTGATTTCCTTTCTGCACTGTGATTCTGCAAATTCTTCGTATGTATTCCTAGAGTTCTCGGGATATGTGTGGCAATTATTATGTAATATGTCAAGAGGGTTTTCTCCAAGGATGATTCTAGTTAATGAAACTGCACTTTCGATTTCTTGTTGGTTTGCTCTAAGCTTCGTTGGGTTTTTTTTTTTTTTTTAAATGCCGATGTTGCTGTCAACTTGTTATTGACAGTTCGACTTGATTCCTTTTGTTTATAGTATTGCCTGTTTTTGTGCAGAATTGAGTAGAATCTGTGATTATCACTAAAAAGCGATACAATCTTTGAATGTTTTCTCGAGCTCAAGTCATTTGTTTGTTATAGGTGTAAGAAGTACCCATCAATGGAATTAAGGGGCCTTTTCCAGTATCTTGTGAACCAGTTGAAAAAGGGGCAAGGAATTGAGCTTGTTGTACTGCAGGTTTTTCTTCTTTGTCATTTTTCTATCAAAGAGTGATGTCATGTAATATGTGGCTCATGAAAAAGCCAAATGCTGGCTTTAAATAAATATTTTTACTGAGTTTTTCAGGAGCTCATTCAACAAATGGCAAATGTCCAGTACACGGAGAACTTGACCGAGGAACAGCTGGATGCAATGGCAGGGAGTGAGACTCTCAGATATCAAGCAACTTCTTTTGGAGTAACTCGAAATAATAAGGTATGTATTGTAAAGTACTTGTTAGAAGCTTTTTGAAAGCAAGAAATTGATGAGTGATGAAACTGCGGTTTAGACAGATTGAAATTCTAGTCCAGGTGTAAGAGACAGTTTTGTTAGGTGTGGTAATTCAACGTTTCCATTTGCACTGGCCTGGCTGTTTTGGTTTGAACTAATTGGACTAGTTAATTAACTAACAATCATAGATTGCATTTGGTTTTGAAACATTTTGTGATACATTTATAGAAATGAGCATTGTTTGGTTTGTGGCGTTATTGATTGATCTTGAAGGTGAACTTCCTAAAAAGTGCCAAGTATGAATAAATACTTCTATTTGTTGGATGATCTCTTTTCATTATTTTGCTAAAAAGAAAGCAGTATGAATGCAATTACCTCTGTTCGAATGTTGTGTTTGTTTTGATTTCGTTACACTAAGTTGTATAAGGTATATTAAATCGTATAGCTTGTGCTAAAGTCTCATGTATAAAAATTAATTATTATTGTGGAATTATGTCTAGTTTAAAGTGTCAACATGTGACTTGGTGGTTGACATGCTTAAGTTATGAAAGATATCTAATTTTCATTGCAGGCACTGATAAAATCAAGTAGCAGACTTAGAGATGCATTACTCCCAAAAGATGAACCAAAGTTGGCAATTCCCCTCCTATTGCTTCTTGCTCAACATCGTTCTCTGTAAGCTCAAAAACTTATAAATGTTAGAACTAATGATGAAGATTCTGTTCTCAATATTTAATATTTTTGCAGGGTTGTTATCAATGCAGATGCGCCCTACATTAAGATGCTCTGTGAGCAGTTTGATAGATGCCATGGAACTCTTCTTCAATATGTGGAATTTCTTTGCAGTGCAGTTACCCCAGCATCAAATTATGCTGTTCTTATTCCCTCACTCAATGACCTGGTCCACCTTTACCACCTGGACCCCGAGGTTTGTGTCCCCTTTCTATCTCTTCTATTTGTCTTATAAACTTCCTACATGGCTCATGATAATTGCTCTATGGTTTTATCACTATTTCTGTTATTGTTTTCTATTCAGTTGCTGCATTTATGGTACATTGTTCTTTCCTTGAACCTGATTTTAATGCTGTTCTTTTTGTCCTGGACATAGGTTGCTTTCTTGATATATCGCCCTGTGATGAGGCTTTTCAAGTCTCAGAGAAGTCATGATGTTTGCTGGCCCTTGGATGATAAAAATGCTGCAAGTGATGCATCTACAAACTATGAGTCTGACCCTGCAGATCATTCTAGCAGTCTGGTTCTAGATCTTGGCTCTGCTCTAAATCCTATAAGGTTATAATCCTAACCTTTTCCCCCTACTTCGTCAAAATTGTATGCTTGGACATGAAACTGTATTCGATGTGGAACTCTGCAAGGCGTTGAGATGTTAGATGCCATTCCAGCTGAACAACTTAAGCCTAAAAGTGTTGATTATGATCTGTATCACATACTCTATGCAATATTCATTTCTGCATTTTTGTGGATTAGTATTTACTATATTATTACTGGACGCAGTTGGTCATATCTTCTTGGTACTGTTAAAACCATGTTGCCTTCAAAAGCATGGAATAGTCTATCTCCTGATCTTTATGCAACATTTTGGGGTCTCACATTATATGACCTGTATGTTCCGAAAAATCGTTACGAGTCTGAAATAGCCAAGCTGCATGCTAATCTTAAGTCCTTGGAGGAGCTTACTGATAATTCAAGCTCAGCAATCACCAAGAGGAAGAAAGAAAAGGAAAGAATTCAAGAATCTCTTGATCGTCTGATTAGTGAACTTCGTAAACATGAAGAGAATGTTGCATCTGTTCGTAGACGCCTTTCTCATGAAAAAGACAAATGGTTAAGTTCCTGTCCGGATACCTTGAAAATCAACATGGAGTTTCTTCAGCGTTGTATATTTCCACGCTGTACCTTCAGTATGCCGGATGCTGTTTATTGTGCTATGTTTGTTCACACACTTCATTCCCTTGGAACCCCCTTTTTTAATACGGTCAACCACATAGATGTTCTGATTTGTAAGACCCTGCAACCAATGATATGTTGCTGCACTGAATACGAGGCAGGCAGGCTCGGCAGGTTTCTGTATGAAACTTTGAAGATTGCTTACTATTGGAAGGTAATTAATTATTACTTTTTGTTTTCTTTCTATAATTTTTATTTTGATATTGTTATATGCTTGTCAGGGTTTTTCAATTATTTTATGTTTGCCTTTTTTCCCTTCTAATTCCTTTATTCTTTCAGAGTGATGAATCTATTTATGAACGTGAGTGTGGAAACATGCCAGGGTTTGCTGTTTATTACAGATATCCGAACAGCCAGCGAGTTACATATGGGCAGTTCATCAAGGTAAGTGTATAGTAGTTTAAAACTGCTCCGGATTTTCTATTTGGCTCTGGATTTTTTTAAAGGCTTTACCTTGTTTCTTTCTGAATTATGTTAGTCTACAGAAGTCAGAAAAATAATGTTGTAAGGATCCATTTTGTATTTTCCTTTTGGCTGATAGGTACACTGGAAGTGGATTCAAAGAATCACACGTTTACTAATTCAGTGTTTGGAATCTAGCGAGTACATGGAAATTAGAAATGCTCTCATAATGCTGACAAAAATCTCTAGTGTTTTCCCTGTTACTCGGAAGAGTGGGATAAACCTTGAAAAGCGGGTAAGTTATCTTTATTAGTAAAGTTTTCTTCTTCTAGTGATTTAAAATACTAATGCATTTTTTTACTTATTTTGTCATCCTTGCAGGTAGCTAAGATTAAAAGTGATGAAAGAGAGGATCTTAAGGTGTTGGCAACTGGTGTTGCAGCAGCATTGGCTGCTAGGAAGGTATGTTATCTTCAGTCACAAGTTTAGCTGTATTTTGTATTAGCACATTAAATCTTCTCCATTATGCAGCCTTCTTGGGTTACGGATGAAGAATTTGGTATGGGTCATCTCGATTTGAAGCCTGCACCATCGATGACTAAATCTTTAGCTGGAAATTCAGCAGCCGTACAAAGTGGGATGAGTCTTAGTGTTTCTCAAGCTGAATCTGCCAGTGGAAAACATTTGGACTCTGGAAACACAGTCAAAGACCAGATAATAAGAACAAAAACTGCTGACAGCAAGTCAGAAAGAAGTGAAAGCATTACAGTGACAAAATCTGAATCTGGACAAGTAAAACTCAAGGGTAGTTTATTGGTGAATGGATTGGATGCACAATCATCCTTACCCTCATCTGCTGTACAAACTGGAACATCAAAATCTACAGACAACCAAAAGCAAGTGGAAGAATCCATAAATAGAGCATCGGATGATCATGTGACAAGAGCTACTGAGGTAGAATTTAATATCTCAGTTGTGCCGTGCAGTTAGGCATTTTTCATTTGTATCTTGGCCTTGTGCATAATCCAATTTGCATTGCATTGTTGACTACCTGGTGATTGCCTCAGCTTACTGCTTGAAATGAATTGAGGGGAGAATAAATGCGATCTGAAGGAAATTCTTCTGCTGTTATGATTGATGTCAGAAGAGTTAAAGAACTTTTTATAATTCATATTTCATACTAATAATTAAAAAACTAAGAATAAATTTTAATAAAGCAAAAAGTTTTAAACAGTTATTTTTGTGTTAATTCTTTCGTTTATGTAGTAAATAAGAATGGTGGCCTTCAAAAGGTTAGTGCTAAACCTATTAATATTAAATATTCTTACTTAACCTCTTGGTTTTTCTATTTTTTTCCTTGAAAAAGTGACTTGTAATATGGTCCTTCTTTTGAGGCAGCGCCTTATATTGAGGGTGGTATGGTTCTTGCATATTAGTTTCCCTGCTGGTTTATTGTAATTATAGAAGGTATAATCTGACATTTGGCAACTGTAATGACTGGAATAATATGATTGGAAGTTATTGCTTGAGTATAAAACCTAGAAAATCTTTCTGTCTTTATACTTGCCCTGGCTACAAAAGCTTTGCATACAGTTTCAGGAAAGCAGGAGGGTTAAGTTTGGATGGGCTAGGGTTTGGGCTTCTTGTATGGATTTTGAGGTAGTACTGTTGGGTTGGAGTTTTTGAAATAAAACCGAATTTGGATTTATGATTGGTGGACTCTTAAGGCAAAATCAAGAGCCAATATGGATTCTTAACATCAAGAATTTTTTATAGTGTCTGGCAAGATCTTTGTTGTTGTTGGCGGCATGAAAATCAGGTTACAGTTGATAAATTGAAGGAAATGTAACTCATCAAGAAAACACGGACACTAGAAAGGACCCAATATCATCTAAATGATGTAACTCCAAGTTTTCTCAAAAGAAAGTACGGTAAAAAAAATCTCAAGCCCTAATGCAGCTTGGGACTGCATAGATTAATCATTAATATTGAGTTACTAAGACATTCCTATGCTGGAAGTATGCTGTTAAGTCATAAAATAATCAAGCCTTTGCTAAACCTAATAGTTTTAATCAGTTATAGTCTGTTAAATTATACAGAGTAATACAAAATATCCCAATTTCCTAAGCAATTTCCTAAGTACACCAAAATACTAAATTAAAGTATTCTATTCTCTAGTTGCAGCTGCCTTCACTGCATTACTAATTTCCGAAAAAATTCAATAGTTGTTTCATTTATCATGGTGGAAACCTTCTCTGGGAGTCATTCGTTACTTTTGGTGCTTCTATCTTTAGGTTGCATTGGAATGCTCTTCTCCCCCGCCCCAATTATTTTTTCTTCTTCTATTCTTCAAAATTGTGTTGCTTTTTTAATCCATAATAATTTTGGTATCCTGTTTTCAGTCAAGAAATTCCACAAAACGCTCAGGACCTGCTGGCTCACTTTTGAAGCCCTCGAAACAAGATCCTGCAAAAGAGGATGGTAGATCTGGAAAAGCTGTTGCTAGAACTTCTGGTTCCTCAAGCAGTGATAAGGATGTACAAACCCATGGATCCGAGGGAAGACACACTGGAACTACCAATGTATCTTCTTCAGTCAATGCTAATGGTAATGCCGTTTCAGGTTCTGCAAAAGGCTCAGCTCCATCAGCAAAGATTCCGTTGGATGGTCCTGGTAGTGAATCAAAGGCAGAGGTTGGAACTGCCAAGTCTTCTGATATTAGGGCTTCTATGATTAAGGATGACAGAAATGATGTTGCTGACTTGGCAAGAGGATCCTCTTCTCGTGTTGTTCATTCCCCTAGACATGAAACAACACTTGTTACTTCAAAGTCTGGTGACAAAGTTCAGAAGAGAGCTGGTTCTGCCGAAGAACTAGATAGACTAGGTAAACGACGGAAAGGGGATTTAGAGCTAAGAGATTTAGAGGGTGAAGTTCGATTCTCTGAAAGAGAGAAGCTGGTGGATCCTCGATTGGCTGATGACAAATCAGGGCCAGATGAACTTGGGGTATACAGGGCAGGTGATAAGCCATTGGAAAGGCCAAAAGACAAAGGCAATGAAAGATACGAAAGGGAACACAGGGAAAGAATAGACCGTTTGGATAGGTCTTATGGAGATGACTTCATTGCAGAAAAACCTAGGGATAGGTCAATAGAAAGATATGGAAGAGAACGGTCTGTTGAGAGAATCCAAGAGAGGGGTAGTGAGAGGAGTTTCAATAGAGTCCCTGAGAAGGCTAAGGATGATAGAAGCAAGGATGATAGAAGTAAGTTACGATACAATGATGGATCTGTAGAAAAATCTCATTCCGATGATCGCTTCCATGGGCAAAGCTTACCTCCGCCACCCCCTTTACCTCCTAACATGGTTCCTCAATCTGTTGGTGCGAGTAGGCGTGATGAAGATGCTGATAGGAGGTATGGAGCTACAAGACATTCTCAAAGACTTTCTCCAAGGCATGAAGAAAAAGAACGAAGACGGTCTGAAGAGACTGTGGTTTCTCAGGATGATGCCAAACGCAGAAAAGAAGATGATTTTCGAGATCGAAAACGTGAGGAACGAGATGGATTGTCAATGAAGGTATGAATCGATATTGTGTATTAGTTTCTTTCGCTCTGCATGATCTGCTGCTAATAAGGGTATGTATTTTGTGAACTGAATGCAATTTGATTATTATCATATGCTACTTATTAAGCATGGGTTACCATGAAGAACTATTTGTTGTCTTAGTTGATGGGTGATATTAAGTATCTTCAAGTTGAAAATGCAACATTTGTTAAAATAAATGACAGTATAAAATATTAAATTGTGATACATTACGGAAGGGTATGTATCTCTTGATCTTTAGGTTAATATTGATGCCCTTGGTTTGATTTTCCTTCTGATTTATGCTGTTACAGCTTTACTTAGGCTTATTGCAATGGGCTTTAAGAATTTGGTTTTTGGTTTTTGTACTATTCCAAATCTTTTATTATGTTTTACGTAGTTGTGCACCTCAGCATATATGTCCCTCTTCTTGTTGTTTGAGTATAAGGCTGTTGTATTCTTCTATTGTTAAGCTGTATTTTTGTTCTTTTATGCAGGTGGAAGAGAGGGAGAGGGAGAGGGAAAGAGAGAAAGCAAACATTTTAAAGGAAGATTTGGAATTAAATGCTGCATCCAAGAGGCGTAAACTTAAGAGGGAGCATCTACCAACAGGTGAACCTGGGGAGTACTCACCAGTGGCCCCTCCGCCTCCTCCCCTTGGCATTGGTATACCACAAGCATATGATGGAAGAGACAGGGGAGACAGAAAGGGACCGATGGTCCAGCATGCAAGTTACATAGATGATCCCAGTCTCAGGATTCATGGTAAAGAGGTTGCCGGCAAGCTGAATCGTCGTGATTCTGATCCGTATCCTCCATTGCATAATATTTTTTGTTTATAAAAAGAAGAGGTATGTCAAGACACAGTGCATAGGATAAGAGATCCTCCTTACAAAAAGGACAAATAAAAAGAACAAAAAGCATCAATGAAGCAAAGCTATCAATCTCACAACATATCTGTTAGAGAAACCCCTCTAATAAGGCTTTACACCAAGTAGAAGCCAAACACCTAATCTTTTTCTCAACTGCATAATGCTTAAGCTCATATGCATATTTAATTCAAGAGTACATTTACTGTGGTGTTTCTAGACTGTTTACATGTACCTCATCTGCATACATTTTTTTTATTACCTGTTACATCATTCAAGGAAGGAAGCTGGCATATGAAATCCTTGGTAGATAAGTTGCTTGGAGACAGTGGTATCATATTTATTTAATGCTTGTTTGCACTGCATCCTATTCATTCACTTTTTTTCATGACCGAAAAGAGTTAATTTAAAATCCTAGATGTTGCCTTACTTCAGGAAAAATAGATGTTTTCATTGCATGTTAGGTTTCCATTAATATGGTGCACTGTTGTGCCCTTAATTGAGTATTAGCTTGTATGACCGAGAATGGGATGATGAGAAGAGACAAAGAGCTGATCAAAAGCGGAGGCACAGGAAGTAGCACATCGAAGGGGGATTTCACAAGTAAACCTTTTGGAAGGTTGTTCACATCACTTTTAACTTCTATCTCCTTTTCTTGTAACCTATACCAAATTTTCAGCTGTTCAAATATTTGGTCTTCTTTCCAAGTCAATGGGAAGAAATTATGAATTGACTTGTACACTTGTATATAATGTTGTACGTTCTAGCCAGCAGTGATAAAATGTACTTTGTGACAATGTTGATTAATTCGTCTGAACCTCCACTTACATGAATAGTGTAATAAGGAAACATGAATGTCAGCACTCAATTTTGTCTAGACATTTTATTTCAAATGAAAAATAATAAAAAATGGTCTTCGAATTTTATGGTCCAAAGTAAGTTTTTCTTGATTATTTCCCGGTAGGTGTGTTGGTTACATGAATCAAACAATGGCTATCTTCTATTGTAAACCATTGATTTAAAATTTTTTTTAAAGGTTTCGTCTATAGTTTTTCTTTATCAACCTCTATCTTTAATGATTTGGTTGTCCTCCATCTTATCTATTCTCTTTATTGTGGTTCTACAGGTCTTTTATGCATATTTTTTGCAGTAAGTGCAAGTCCAACTATCTCTAATGCAATAATTCTTAATCAAATCATGTCCATACATTGAGTTTATTCTCTTCTTTCTTTAATCGATCAACGTTCAGTCTCATATAACATCACATATCTTAGTTATGCGATGAATTTTTTTCTTTAGATGGAGCAGTATCAGACGCTCCTCCATTTCATCCACCTGCTTAAATGTGTGGTTTATATATCTCTATTTCTCCGTCGTTTTGTATGATGGATCCAACATATTTAAGTCGTGTGACTCTTGTGGTATATGTCTCCAACTTTTACCTCTAAGTTAGGAGTGATTTGCCTCTTGCTAAATATAACCATATACTTTGTCTTATTTCTACTTATATGGAAGTCATTTGTTTCCAAAGCTCATCTCCACATCTTTATCTTCCTATCTATTTCCTCTCTCGACTCTTCAACTGGGATTATGTTATCTGCCAAAAGCATGCGTTGTGGCATCGACTCTTGAATATGCTTAGTAAGTACATCCAAGATCAAGGTATTATAATGATAAGGACTCAAAGTTGACCATTGTTACAGTCTTATAGTTATAGGAAAATCTTTTGTGATCCCACTGTGTGTTTTAAAGCTAGTCGTGACCCCTAATACATATATTTGATAACTTGAATATAAACAATACGAACTCATTTCTCTCTCAGGCCATCACAGTGCCTCTCTTGTCACTCTATCATACACCTTCTCTAAATCAATGAAAACTATGTGTAAGTCTTTTTTATCCTCTAATAACGCTCCATCAATCATTGTAACAAGTATATTGTTTCCATGGTCGACTCCCCTAGCATAAAACGAAATTGATTTCCAATAATGTGAGTCTCTTGTCTTAATGTCCGCTCATTTACCCTCTCTAATAGCTTCATCGTATGGCTCACAAGTTTAATCCCTATATTGGTGCAATTTTGTATATCTCCCTTGCTCTTATAAATAAGGTTTAAAGTTCTTCTCCTTCAATCGCTCAACATTTTCTTAGCTTATAGTTTATTTGACTAGCTTATAAGTTTGTTTGACCAAGATAGAAGTGCTTAGTAAACAAGCTAATCTTATTAGATTATAGTTTTTTTCCAGAAGCTAAATAGTTTATAATTTATAACTTATTAACTTTTCTCTCTTTTTTATCTTTATTATTTTAACAAAATTCCTACTTTATCCTGCTTCTACCTCATAAAATAAAATTTATATAAAAAAAATCATCTAAACATATCATTTCATTTATATTATTTAATAAAAACATTTAAAAATAAAATAAAATTTAAAATTAATATTCTAATTATAAAGCTTTAATTAGAATTTAAAAGAAATTTATATAAAAAATCATATAAACATGTCATTTTATGTCATTTCATATTTTAAAGCTAGTTTAATAGCTAATTATACCAAATATTTCAAATTCAATCAGCTAACTTTTCAAATATAAACTATAAACTTTCGGCTAAAAATTAATTTGTTAGTTATAAGCTAGTTCATCTACTATTTTTATAAAACAAAGCCATAATCTTTCTCCATTTCCGCCAAAAGAGCTCATTTTCTCTTTAATTAATTAAATAGTAGCAGAGCTTTTCTAAATCAAATACATAACAAGAAACTTGTTAACTTTTAGTCACCCACCTCCAACCCCTCTTCTTGGGAAAACAATCAAAGAAAAAAGAAGAAAAAATGAAAAAGAAAATCTCACGACAGTGGAACTGCACTTTGAGCTTAGACTATCATGGATATAGAGGACTTAATTGAGATGCATTATAAACCCCAAGGATATGAAGGGTTATGAGCAAATTTCCCATAATCATTGGAGTCTTCATTTGGCTGAGAGAAAGGGTTATAAGCAGCAGCGGTAGAAGATTTGTATATTGTGATTTTCCAAGTCTCATCTGCATTTTCATGCCCTTCCTTCCCATCAAAGCTATGTCCATTATCAAATCCACTACTGTCCCATCCCCACTGATACCCATTAGAGCTGAAGAAGTTGCACATGTACTTGTCACTTTTATCATAAGCATGAGAAAAACTAACAGAAGTTTCCAACAGTGTCTCCCAACTATCATCATCTAATTTATCTTCTAGATCAATCAAAGGCTTCTCCTCTTCATTCTCAAACCTCTCACCCTTGATGTGCACAACCTCTCCTCTCATCACTACCTGCTTTTGATCTCCACCTCCTTCTCCTTCCGTGAAAATTGATGAAGACTCCACTGACAATGATGAAGACCCCGTTGGTGAAGATGAAGAATCAGTTAACTGCCACATGCCACTGAGAAAAGTTTCAAGAGCTTCGATTTGTATATGTGGGATTGGTTCTACCAAAGGGTACTCGTAGGAACCACACAACCCTTTAGCCTTGCACCATTCATAGAACTCATAAAGCTGATTTGATTGCACAGCTGCTTTCTTATATATATTAAAAGCAGCTATGCTATTCCTATATGGCATCATAAGAAGATTATCCAAAACAACTGTTATTTCTCTTCTGAACTTTGTGCAGCAAAAGAAGCTGTCACGAATTATGAGTTTCATTGCAGATTGGACAACCAAACTTCTTGCTGCTAATCCCACTGGACTACAATCCATCACCCTATCTATAAGGCTTTGGAGTTGTGGTAAGAGTTCAAGTATTTCACCCATTTTTTTCATCTTCTCTTGGAAACTTTCAGTTTCAGTTTCAGGTTTTTCTTCTTCTACTTTTCCACCTGGTTCTTCATGCTGGTGTTGGTTTTCCAATTTCGTGTCATCCAAGAAAGCGCAATTAAGGGCTTCATCAAGAAGTTGTGCGTAGCATGTGATAAATTTTGTGTAGGAAACTGAAAATGAGGATGAATCATCCTTGAAACGGCAAGGGTAGAGTGAAATCAAGGCATTGGAACGTGTCCATAGAAGTTCAGACCATAAGGGACTGTTTCCAGGGACAGAACGAAGCAAACGGTGAAGAAGAATGAGACACTTGAGTGCTACTCGCCAGCATCGGGTTGTGCCAAACCTACGAGTGAAGCTTAGGGCAAAAGAGTGACACGAAGATGGAGATATGGAGAAGAGTTTCAAGAAATGGTTTATGTATTTTTCATGCACAGGCAAGTCATCTGGTCGTGTTGCTTTTATGATGATAAGGTTGATATCTGAAAATCCACCAGCTGAAGCAATCTTGGCGTAGCTCACGTAGCTATGCTCCTTTAGAGAAGTGCAAACTTGCCGAATTCGCCTCTGCATGTTGTACATAAATATGCTTATTATGTTCTCTGTGAGAAAGAGATCATAAGGAGTTGGGGGGTGGGAGAAGAATGAAATACGTACGGTTTTGTAGGTCATGTTAATTTGCAAATTATAAATGAGAAAGCCTTAAAAAATGATGTCCTATAAAGTAGGGATGCTTAGTATTTGTTGCTCATTTCGGTGTAACCATACACTCTCCCCACCAATAATATCTTGCTACATATTATGTGGCAACATGTGACAAGATATTATTAGTGAGAACACCACCAAAATGGGATAACACACAAATTTTCATCCATGTATGTGACAAATTAAAGTGACAAATGTGATTGTTATTGAGAAGGTCAGCAAGTCGGTAGCACATTATTTATTATTGGATAAATTTTTTGTATATGTGAGATCCACTAAATCATATGGGAACAATCTTTATTTAGCGGTTGCATATGAAATTCGCCTAATAATACATAGTTCGTTAAGGGAGCCGGATAAAGAATGTCTTGTTAATTGTGTTCAAGGATGGTTTTTAGTCATTGGTACTGTAGCGGCTAAAAGTACTATGGAAGTTGTTGTCTTGTAATCGACATAATTAAGGCGGATTGTGCAGGAACTATGCAAGGAAAAGGAGGTGTAAACTACAGGATCTTGAAAGGGAGAGAAAGAGATACTCGGCCTGCAGGATACTATAGCCTTAATTAAGGTTTGGGTTATATTTAATTATTTAAGAATTCTGTGGGAAAATTGAAGAAAATGTAGAGAAATATCAAGTATATAAATTCTACGTAGAAGAAGACAATTCTTTGGTTTCTCAGCTTAGCATTGCGCTAGCGCCTAGCGGCATATAATGATGCAACCAAGGAAAATTCACCAGCTGTATATATAATTCATGAATGAACTGATTTCCTACATGTATAGGGAGAGAGAAGAAAAAAAATGTGGGCAATGAACTTGCGATAGAAATTATGCAGATCATAAAGTAACTTATTGTTTTCAGTTGTATTTGAAATAATGTATGCATCATGATAATTACAACTCTACATAACAAACCTTGTATAAATGAAGGTTTTCAATACTATAAGTGACTTGGATTGTTTAAGTCCTCTTTTCATGGGTTTTATCATGTCATCTCATCACTTTTTATTTTGGACTATTTTAAGCAATTTTACACTCCAATGGTACAACTCTTAAAAGTTTATTAAATGGGTCTCACAAGTTACCACACATCTTTATTTACATTTCTTTTTCTTTTTCAATTTCCAAATGAAGGTTTATATTATTGTTCTCTCTATTTTTTATTGACGGTGGTTCTTATAAGGACTCGTTGTTTATACAAGCAATTGTCCTTACATGTGACATCTACATCAGCTTACTTCAATGATACAACCTAACAAGAACCGTCCTTAATTTTAAGAACTAGTTAAGCAACTCTTATCGAAATTTATCTAAGATGCAGAAGAGGTTACTCAACAAAACTTGGTAAGAATACTTTAAATAAAGAAAGAATATAAATCAGGCATTGCTTCTCCTTTTTTACTTGTTTCACTTAGATTTCTTTTTGTCATGAATTGTTTGAGTGAATAACAAAATTGATATTTTGTGGTAGAGATGGAGAACGGGCGGCTTCAGACCAAAAATCACCGATTCCTCCCAAACCAAATAGTGTTTATCTTAGTCCAATTTCGTCCGCTTGTTATCTTGGGTTTGGCGGGTAGCATTTTGATGGGTAACTCGGTTTGGTTGGAGCGGGTTGGGCCATAATTGGGCCAAAGCACGTTTTCGGGCCCAATCATTTTTCTAAGCTTTTTTTTGTTGCTTTATCAAATTTTTTATACAACTTACTTGAATGTGCCTATATTTACGAAGTGGACCATTTAAATTTTAGTTGTAATGGCCTTGAGGAATATGTTAAACTTACTGTTCTGTAATGATTACTGGGCTTAGTACTTGAAATCTGTAATGATTAAAGTTACTTAACATGAAATGAATTATTGGGCTTGGTATGAAATCATTGAAATTAATTATTGGTCTAAGTAACTACATTGTATGCACTTAAAAGACTTGGAAAATCTCTTACCTATTTTCACCACAGTTTGGCCGATTCTCTATCGGTTTTCAACACAAACAGTTTGGAGGGGCATCCGGATCGGTTCACCTGTTGAATCGACGATTTAATTCGATTTTGATGACAATGAGTTCAGATATAATTAAGTTAAAGCACAAGAGAGACAATATAATTCCCCTTTAATTAAACGAGAATGATTTTTTTATGTAGATTTTCATATGATAAGCTGATGTTGAGATATATATATATATATATATACAAAGTGTTGTAAAAAAAATCTTAAAGGTTGAGATGGAATGAGATGTCATTCCATCATAAAATATATCAAAATTAAACCAAAAAAGTTGCATATCCATACCCATATCCATATGGAATCCATATCCATATACCCTTACCCATTATGTAAAGGGAATTTGAATCCGGTAAAAACGGGTCGGGTTAAAAATATGAGGGGCAGTGTGTGTGTGTGTAAGTAAAGGGTAGAGAGTGATGAATGAGTGAAGGTAGGTAGCAAGCGAGCTAGGGTTTTAGCAGCCGTCGAAGGTTGTGGGGTTTTAGAATTTCAGAATTTCATCTTTCTTCTCTCTGATTCCAAAACCCTAAACAAACCAATCACTCTTCTTCTCTGCTAACAATGGCGACCATGGTTCCTCCCATTCCTACCACCGACACCCAGAAGGTCGATGAAAAAGTCGATTACTTCAACCTTCCTTGTCCCATTCCCTTCGAAGAGCTCCACCGCGAAGCTATGAGTCTGTTCTCTCTTCCAACCCCTTTCCTTAAATGTTCATTTTTTTTTTTTTGGTTATATTCATCAAATTTTTAAGCTTGATTTGGGATAATGTAAAGTTCGTTTTTCTTTTTAATTGGGTTTGATTATTGCAATTATATCTTTGTATACACTACATGACACTTGAAATTGTATGGTTGTGGTTTCTGGGCAGTGTCTTTAAAGCCAGATCTTTTTGAGGGCATGCGTTTTGATTTTACCAAGATGCTCAATCAGAAGTTCTCTCTCAATCACAGGTAGCTTCTGTTTTTTTATTTTTTTGGTAGTTAAATTATGCAAGTTTTTAATTTAATTTAATTTGTTTATTTTTATGATCTGATCAGCGTGTTGATGGGACCTACTGAGATTCCTTCTCAGTCTGCGGAGACTATTAAAATTCCTACTGCTAACTATGAGTTTGGCGCAACCTTCATTGATCATCCTAAGGTAATTTGGTTTAGATTGCAATATTAAGCATTTGGTTAGTTCTTTTTATTAATTGCATTATCAATGATGTTGGTCTTCTGCAGTTGTTGCTCTGGGGGAGAATAATGACTGATGGGAGGCTAAATGCAAGGGTCAAGTGTGATTTGTCTGAAAACCTTACTTTTAAAGCCAATGCTCAGGTATGCTTGTTTCCATTATGGGGAATGCTATAATTTTCAACCTTTTCCCACCCTTGGTATTCTGCTACTTCCCTGATTGGTTGTATGTATCTTTCCGCCTTTTACAAGAGCTTGGTACTATTTTGTCGTGTCTAGTTTCAAGTTTGAGGTCGTAACTCACTACCTATTAGTTCCAGAAAAAGAATATTTATGTGCTATGGATTGATCATTTTATTTATTCATATCGTATTTGGTTTATGATATCCCCTTTCCCCTTTGTCGTGCTTATTTTCTGGTTGCTTTCCTTGTCGCTTTTACTTGCCATAACGTTCTATGTTTTTGTCTGCTTGTACAGCTTACGAATGAGCCACATATGTCTCATGGGATGATCAACTTTGATTACAAGGTCAACTTGTTTCGCAGTTTTAGATTCAATCATTTCATGCCCTTCCCTTCTATTGTGCATTTATGTTTCTTTCCGTTAAATCTTGTCCTTTTTTCATGTATTATGTTGGAGTTTCTCAATGGAAGTTTCACATCCTATCTCCATTCAAACTGTCTTTAGGTCTTTTTCTTATTATAATTTATTATATTTTTGCAGGGTAGAGACTATAGGACACAATTTCAACTTGGGAATGGAGCCTTACTAGGAGCAAGTTATATTCAGGTAGAGGATCTTCATGCAGTGTGCAGTACTTACTTTTCCTTTCGTTTAAGTGCATATTTAAGTGACATACTGATTCGGATGATTAAATCGCATGTTGCTTGTTAATTTGAATTTAGGTCTCTTAATGATGCCTTTTTTTCTCACCTTGTTCTAAAAATTAATGAAAATGAAAGAAAAGAGAAAAGCAAGTTCGTTTTTATGTTTCTGCTCTATAAATGAGGTTTTCCTAGCATATGCAACTTTCATTTTCTACTGAGTTTACCATCTGAATGATCTTCTGTGAATTATATCGTCTTATGCTGTCAAAATCCTGATAAATTTTTCTGTATTTTATTAAAGCATTAAATTTATTCTCTAAATCAAGTAATATTTTTCCCTCTTTTGCTTTAGGTCTAGTAACTGAATGACGTAGGTATATGCAAGACATAGAATGTAATTAATAGAAACTTGAGAGAGAAAACTAGATAAGAACACAAGATTCTAAAGACTCTACAAAATTAATTTGTTCTGTCAAGAATTTGCAAGATGGAAATGTTTCAGGAAGGAGTTTGTTCTTGGACATCATTTTCAGAAAGATTAACAAAGAACACTATTCAGGTCATCTTACATTTTTGTATTATGGATAGGATTAGAGTTAGCAAATTGAAGGATGTCAAAATGCTGGTTTTACAATCTACAGTTGCCTGGTTTAGCTTGAATTAATTGGCATTTTACTGTTGGCAATCTCCTCTAGTTCCTTGAGTCTGTCAAAATAATGATCCCTAACTATGTTTAAGAGATTCCATATCTATATACAATAAAATACAATGAAGGAGAATAATAATTGTGCAGTACGTAATATTTAGTTTTACTGTTATGCAAAGTTGGCTATTTCTAATGTTGCAATGCAAGATATAAGTATGGAGTAAAGCACTTCGTCAAGAAATGGAAATAATTGAGCCTTTCCAAATAGATAATTGATGGTTGTGTTTTTTCCTGGGTAGTAGTTTGGTTCCCTGCTTATTTTTCATTCAAAGACAAGAAAGGCACAAAGCTTTAATGGGAAGTATAACTGTTACTGCTTCAGGTAAATTAATAATCATTTGTTGGGCTAATTGATTGGTTTTGGCTAGCTTTGAGGGTCATGTGGTGGGAACTCTGTTAGTTTCATTGTTTAATGGTAGAGTTTTCGTTTGGTGCTTTGTATGAAGTGGTTTAATTCATTTGAAATGTATATACAAATTTATAGAGTTACACATTGGCATTTTTTTTTATAACAGGAAAGTTCAGCGTTTCCTGAGCAACGATCTTCTGGTTTAGATATTTAATTTCATTTCATTTTTATGCACAGTATTTGCTTCCTTTGAAAATAGTTTCACCAGTTATTTTGTTCTTGCAGATGGTTTGTATCTAGTAAGACATTTAATCAATTTTTTTTTTTCATGTTACCTTGCATTGATGCATAATGGTTCTGTCTTGTTGTTATTGTAAGTCTGCATTTCGCTATATTAGATCTTCTGCAGAGCATGACTCTGTTGATTACCATCAATCTTGAACACCTCTCTTGACCCAACCTGCTGCATGGTGTGGCACTATTAGTGGATGTATGCCAACTAATCTAAGTATAACTGAAAACATTGGCTTTGTGTTTCCCCCAGAGTGTGACTAATCATTTATCACTGGGCGGGGAAGTATTTTGGGCTGGTCAGCATCGGAAGTCTGGCGTTGGTTATGCTGCTCGCTACAACACTGATAAATGGGTACGATAGTTTAAGATTTGCTCCTACTTGCATTTTCGGCTGCTTTCCCCTTCCTTATTTTAAGTGCTTCCTATTTCTTTATGAATTTATATTTTTATTCGGATAGTCGTAAGAAGTTCTACCTGCTAATATTTAGCTGCTGCATCTGCCAATTCAGGATTTTAATTTTTCTAATCTTCCTGTAGAAAAAACTAAATCCGTAAAATACCAAGAGTATACAATATGCTTCTTTTATTTATTCAGTTGTCAACCATTGCTTATGTTATGCTTCTTTTCAAGTTATTCTATGTTAAATGATTCCTTCTCCCTTTTTCATTCTATGATTACTAAGATCTTTCCATTGAAAGGAAATGTGAGGAGCTTTGCCATATGAATTTAATTTTCTCTTCATGAGATTGTTTTGCTATGGGAAAATAATTGGCAAGGAGCACTTCGTTGTTTTTGAAACTCAAACTTTCAATATATATGATTTTCATTATGCTGTCCTCCTATGCCCCTCTGGTGCATTTTCATAAATCTGGAAGACTTCTAAGTCTGATAATTTCAGTCCAAAACTTTTCTTCTATTATTTCCCTTTATTTTTTGTACAGAGATTTTGTTTGAGGGCACTGGGTTGGTATGGGTAGACTGTATGTAATGTTACTTTGAACCTTGTAACTTCTATAGATAATGAACTAATGGTTTCATGATTCTCTATTTCTGTATTGGACATTCACAAGTCTTGCTATGGATGAGTAACTCATCCCATGGGTGGCGTGCACACACACACTTATAGGTGAGGAGCATTTTAATATGAGAGATGTGACGACTCAATAATTACCATTAGATCAAAATTAATGGCTCAGAATAAAGCTTCATAGAAAATCATGTTACCTTCAATTTACCTCTCCCACGAGCTTATCTTTGTTCACCCTCTTCCTTGCTAAAGACCTGTTCTGCATAAACTCAAGAAGGACCAGGATTGTCACTGTTGTGATTGTCCATGATATGCCACTTGACCACATTTGAATCACCCACATCGCAAAGGGCCTAATCTTGACGATGGTTTTGGTGACGCAAGGAGTGCTCACGGTGACTGTATAATGTATATAACCTTACGTAAACACTAGCAGTGGGTCAGTGGACAACCTTGCAGGTGTTGCCACTGCTTTTGCAGCCGATTTCGCTTAGTCATTCGAACATTATGAATTATTGAGTGGAATAGATCTTAACCATTGGGTTGAAACATAAAGTCATTTTTTTAATTGATCACATGACCGTTGATTAACTTTTATTCTTGACCATCCATGTATTGTTTAATGATCCAGATTTGCTCTTCTCAAATTATCGCTCTCACCATTTACATCCACATATGTGCGCATGCATGTGTGACTCCTCTAGAGGGAGGGTTTCACTTGCGAGGGAAGAGTGATGGATTTCAACCATTGATGAGAAAAATTAAGTCCGTGGATTCTAACAAATCGTTGATTTATTATGTATGTGCATTTATTATATCATGATATCAACCTTCGATTTTCTCAACAATGGTTGAGATTTTTTACTTATTTCCTCTAAAGTGGGGGGTTTGCTTTAGAGGAGCCAAATCCTTTTTATTTCCCACCGTGTATTCTTACTATTTACTAAGATGCATTAAACGCAGTCTCTTTCAAAGGACACAAAAATAGGCTATATTTTGTTTTATCTTTGTTATTTTTCTTTTTGATCTTTTAGTCTACATTGTCTCTCTTCCACTTATGATTTGAGCTTTCATTGAACTGAATTTTAGTAGAAGTAGTATACAAAACATTTCAACTTGTTCATGTACATCCAGGTTGGTACTGGGCAAGTTGCTAGCACTGGAATGGTTCTTGTAAGCTATGTCCAGAAGGTATCCGAGAAGGTGAGTCAGTCATGACATGGTACATTTATCTTGCATTCAATCAAAGTTTTTATTTCTTACACAAAATTTACCTTTCAGGTTTCTCTGGCATCCGAGTTAATGTGCAACTATTTGTCGAGAGATGTCACAGCTAGCTTTGGTTATGATTACATCCTTAGACAGGTAGAATTTTTCTTTCTTGCATTCAGTCACAGGGTGGAACACTGGACTAATACAACTTGAGTGTGAACTTGTGGACCAGTTGACATTATGTTCTAGTATATTGGTTATGATAGAGCTTTCTTGTTCAACTATATGGGTGCATTGGAGTGAAACTAACAGAAATGGAGAGTGGAATGAAAATAGACAAATTATCAATCTGTGAATCACATATACATACATTTTTGGGTTTCACTCCTCCCTCACTATTCTCAATTTGACTACAGACATAATAAAACCATCGGGAGTTGCAAACTTTAGAATTTTCCTACATATTAGATGTATGTGTGTTTGCATGTATGTGCAGTTCATTCTCCAATGATTGGGTGGCAGAAAATACCACTGGGACACATGGTCAGTAGGTAGTGCACTGAATGTGTACCATCCCTATCATAATCTTTCTATGCATTATAGAACTATGGCACCCAACATTTTTTAAGGTGTTTTCTCAATCCTTCGAAATTAGTCCACTGTCCACCTGTTTTGGACAGATTTTCTTTGAATTTTTATTTGGTGAGATGGACCTACATTTTTGGGAGTTTGTAATGTGTGAAATTTTGTATAAAGTTTTGATTGTGGATTACTATGTGGATACCTATGGTCGATTTTGGATTAGTGAGTTCGAAACTTGGCTGTAAAGCCATTTTAAAATTCTGCTTTTGAACGTTGATATTAATGACCAATTCGTAACTAATATTGTCCAGTTTTGAAGTGATCTTACCTTTTTTTCGCATTATGTTATGTTTTTTATAGTGCCGACTGAGGGGAAAGATTGATTCAAATGGCTGTGTTGCTGCTTTTTTGGAGGAGCGGTTAAATATGGGTCTGAATTTTATTCTTTCTGCAGAGGTCAGAGCACTTTGCTTTCTTTTTTCTGCTTTGTTGGGTGCGTGTGTATAATGCATGAAAATCTAGTTTGGTGGGGATTGTTTAAGTAAGTTGGTCAGCTTTTACATTTTGCCTTGACATGATTTTCATGTTTATTTATTGCAGCTTGATCACAGGAAAAAAGACTACAAATTTGGGTTTGGTTTGACCGTTGGAGAATAGATTAGCTGGACTAAAGCCATGTTTCCATTGCTGAAGCCAGCTTAGCAAGCTTTCTTGCTTCTTTTTTCTTGTAGGAGATTTTTCTTTCTAAAAAGAGTAAACAAAGGAGGAATGATCATTTGTGTCGGGAAACATTATAATCCACAAATTGCTGCAGAAATTTCAGTAGTCATCAATTTATTTGGAACTTGTGCCTAAAAAAACCAACCCTTAATTTTATTTCGAAATCTTGCCCTGTTTTCCCTTGAGGAGGAATGTAGAGTGATATCAAATTAATGCAGATTGTGAGATTCTTTTTCAATAATGCATCTAGTGTTCGTGCTATATCTAGGTTTGCCATTTTACATCGCAAGTCATTGCATAATTTAGTGATGAGTAAATACTCAATTTGGTCCTTGAAATTATAGGATCGTATCAACTTAGTTTTTCACATTATCAGCATTTCAAAATGATCCTTGGAATTTCAAAATGTAGCAAATGCATTCCTGGTATTATTCATTTAGTTTTAAATGGATTTCTGATATTATCAATTTAATGTCATTATAGTCCATGTAAATATCAACGGAGGGACGAATCTGATTAACTTTCTGCAATTTCAGGGATCATTTTGGAATACTGATAATATGAGGGATTAAGTTGATACGATCCTATAATTTCAGGGATCAAATTGGATATTTACTCATTTAGTGATAGATTAAAGATTTTGATCTCTACTCACATATAAAAGTCTTATAAAAAAGGATATTGTGGAGGGACTCACCATTTTTCATTTGAAGGGTTAATCTATTTAAGACAAATAGCAATTTTTGTCTTTCTTATCTTAGGATAGTAAAATGATGAGATGAATCTGCCTACTAGGTGGGAGTAAATAATCATACATTGTTACACCAAAATAATAATAAAAATTATACATTATGTTAAGAAGGCTTTAGCATACGCCCTTTTATATAATTTCTGTTTGTTGTTCTGCCCAAACTCGGAAATTGAGTTTCTTCTTTGGGTTTTCTCAATTCGTTGGCCTACGGAAACTGATAGATTGAGTACGGCATGGTTTAAAGACAGCTTGTTATACTTTTTTATTTTATTTTTAGGTTAAATTAAATAATAAATAATTAGTTCCTATAGTTTCTCTTGATTTAGATTTCTATCCTAACAACTTATATTTTGTTTGGATTTTGATTCTTATAGTTTTATTAATTTTTAATTTGTTTCTTCATGAACTAATACTTTAATAGTATAAAACGGTGAGGATTAATACTTAATAGAAAATAGAGACTAATACTTTAATAAATAAAAATTATAAGGATTAAAACTCAAATGTGTAAAAATTATTTAGAATTATATATATACGGATCGGGGGCATATCTAGTGAGAGAGATTTTTTATGTGAGAGTGAGAGGAGCAAATCTTGACCATTAAAACGATACATGGATGGTCAAGATTAAAAGTTGGTTAATGATCATGTGACCACTTAAAAAAGTCATGTGACTTTCTGTTCTGATTTTGACCATTTATTGTCCATATATATATATATATATATATATATATATATATATATATATATATATATATATATAAGAGTATCGTGTAAATAAATGAAAATGTAAGGATGAATGTTCAAAAGAATATAGGGGTCAAAATCCAAATTGAAATAAATTTTAGGGACTTTATAGTTTTACAAGTAATGCTGTTTGTAGCGAAAGATTTTTTATATTTCTAACCGTTCTACTTGAGTTATTATGATAACTAGATTTTTTTTGTCTGTAAGACAGCGGGGTAAGTATAAATAGAGCTTACTTTCTAATTTCTATGTCACATCTCATGGTTTAATTACTTGATTTTAGGTTAAAAATCAATTTGTATGTTCCTATATCGTTTGAAAGTTTTTAATAGGCTCATATATTTTTAAAAGTTTGTAATTAAGTCTTATAATTTCTAATTAGGTATTTTCTCTTTCAGCAGTGTGATAAATTTATAACGGTTTATAAATTAATAATGCAATGCTGGATTTAAAGACTACAAAAGGTTTGTAATCGTATTCTTATATTTTCGAAAACTTCTAATTGGATTCCTGTTGAGAGCACCATTATAAATTTTTAACGGTGCTAAAACGGTATGATCCAGTTAAATTTTTTTAGAACTCCAAAGATATAATTAGAAACTTTAAAAATATAATTATAACTTCATTAAAAATCACTAAATAGTATAGGAACCTAATGAAATTGAGAGCGAAATATGCAGGTTATGAGTCTGTTTGTCACGTCACTTCTACAAACGGTAAGTGGATAGCTTATAGCGGATGAGAAAGTAGTCCCGTTTGATAAGTGCCTCTGTTCACTAACTTATAACGTTTTTTTACGAGCTTATAGCGTTTTTTCCATACGCTAATTGAAGTAGCGTTTGAACTTCAAGTATCATTTGAGCTTATAGCTTATAGCGTTTTATTTTTCTTTCCACTTTTATCCTTATTATCTTCATTTAATTCTATATTTATCCTCTTCTCACTTTTATGTAAAATCATTAATGAAGATGTTCTTTTATGTCATTTTATATTTTTCAGTTAGTTTAAACGCTAATTTTACCAAACACTTCCACAGAAAATAAGATAGCTTATCCGCTATCCGCTATCCATTATCTGCTATCAGTTACTTCATCCGCTATCTGTTATAAGCTATCCATTATCAGCTAACTTATCCGCTAACAGCTAATTTTACCAAACAGGCTCGATAACTTATAAGGATAATTCAAAGGTAGGCGAGAGTTTATAGGAGAATTTAGTGGAGTTTCAAAACCAAAATTTCTAGCTAAAGAATTAAGATCATAGATTTGTACCCAAAAAAAAAAAAAAAGAGAATGAAGATCATAGACTAGTGGACTCCTATCCTAAGGCATATTTTATTTTATTCCCTTATGGACGTTTGGATGATGAAATCAAATTTTTTGTTTTTCGAAACTATACTCACTTGTCATAGATGAGAAATTAGACTCTCGGATACTATTAGATATATGCGTGAGGATCCTCCCAATAATTTTGTTTTTCTACACATTTATTTAGGAATCGAATCCAAGAAAACATATTTAAGGGATCCAAACTCCTTTCACTTGGATTGAAATACAGAACCTTGTGGAAAAAATAAAAGGTTCTCAAAAGGGTCGCTACTTGGAACTTGGAAGGTATTCTATGACAAAGCTTCAACTCAACAACATACTCTGGGAAACTGAAGTTATACCATTTGGCCCTACGAGTCTTGCAAAGAAGTTGCACCCACATACTTCTAATTAAATTCAATATAAAAACCAAGTTCTAGACGTGTTCCCCCATTGTCCTTTTGCTCATGCTTTTGTTTTGGGTTTAAAGTTTAATGCAATTTTGTATTGGTTTTTCCTCTGAAATGTCCTTTTTTTAAATAAAAGCACAAATTAGAAAATACAAGTAGGCATCACACTTAACAAAAACAAAAGCAGAAATGAAATTAGTGTCACGGCTTTTGAATATTTCGGATACCATCTCATTGTCATGCACTTTTATATTATATACTGTGACATTTTGGTCCGAGAATTGAAAAAATATCAATTTGATCCTCAAGAATGTAAAATATGAGTTAAAATAGATCCTGATAGGGACTAAAATATCCCTAAAAATTATTATAAAAATGATTAATTTGATCCGTATTTTACAATCTTGAAAACCAAATTGTTATTTTCATTTGTCAGGAATTAAAATATCATCGTATTTTTTTATCGAGCACCAATTTGAATCATACTCTTAAATTAATATACTTGACAGCAACAGCTCTGTTCACGAAACTCCGATTGTCCTCAAGCAAGTTATGTAAAACAAATATGCCAACTTTAATATTTTTTTTACACCCATATTTGACACTTGTGTATGATACCATTCATATTTTCATGTGAATGAAGTTAGGAATTATTATATATTATATTATATATGTGAAGCTATAATGAATATATCTTATACAGTATACTCATGCGCAGAAATATAAATAAAGTATGTCTGCGTACCGTATATTGAATATTCAAATAACCAAACTCATGCAAAACAGGATGAAGTTAAGGTCGGCGGTGGTTGGGACAGAATAATTTTGATCATCCATGTGCTTCAATAGGAACAAGATTTGGCTTTCCTTTTTGTTAAAAAAAAGAAAAAGTTGAGAGAAAAATACTACCTAATCCAAGATTAAAACATGTCACGCCTTTTTTTTTTTGGAATTAAACATGTCACGCCTTTACAAATTACAATAGCACTTACAAATAACTTAAGCTGACAACGTGAATGAAACTTAACCTTTTGTTTTTTGGGTGTTAAACTTCCGCTTTTTAAGTCAAGTGCTTCCATCTTTATTAACTGCATCAATTTTCATTTTTCAAGTTTTGGCTTTTCAATTATTGAGAGAGCTTCCTAATCATAACATGATCCAAGAAATTAGTTTTACTGCAATATTTATGAAAATAGCTAGTCAAAAACCCAAAAAAAAAAAAAAAAAATTGCCTTTCCAATTGATTGTGGGGACATTAAATCTTTGCCATCCCATTCACTTAACAACGTTATGAGGTTTGATGTCCTTTCTGCCTGCCACATTGGAAGGGTAACATGGGCACAAGTTGCTACCTTTACTGTTAGGGGGACAGGCCTAAAAATAAAATTATTAACATTACATTACATAGATAGAAACAACATCCCACCACTTATCTGTCAGAAATTAGGAATCCTACAGGGAAAAGCAAAGTAAGTACTGTTACTAACAGACCGAATAATTTTGCCAAGTCCAGAAGGGACATGATGGCCAGAAAATAATCCATGTTATACTATGCTAAGCACAAAAAATGAAAGTTTTATATTACCATATGAAAGTTTTGTTAAAAAGAGTCATTCAACCACAAGCGATACTAACTTCCACCACAAGAACTGATGAAAAGGATGGAATGGGAGAGTAACCACAGTGCACCCTTTAATCCTTTCCATTAGTATCCTTATGCTGTACAATCTCAGCTAGTTACTATTTTTAGAGCAACTGAACCTCAAACTCCCAACTTATACTTAAATCCCAATATGGAGTATAATGGGGTTGGGATTCACTCAAAATGTTCAAGAAATCTTATTCTCCAAAAATGGAAACAAAAAGAAAAAGAATCAGAAGAGAAAGGAAGAAAATGATAGAGTAGTGACAATTTTCAAGATGTGAAAACAAAGAGAGGTCTCTGAGGAGTGGCTTTCCTTGGGCGCTTTCTGAAATTCACAACTTCAACCCATCCACATGGCTCAGCTTCAGAGATAGATGATTCCGGTTCTGAATTATGGTTATCATTCAAAGTAAATTCAATAGCTTTAGGTTTTGTAGTGTTGATGCATCTAGCACTATGGTTGACAGGCTCTTCTGAACTCCTTTGTGAATAGTGATTTAGATCTTGGTTTTGTGGCTCCATTGGATGCACTGAGATCTAACAATTGCTCATGATTAGAACCACAAATGATAAGTAAACAACAAAAAATTAATATTAAATCAAAGCATGTCTGTTACCTTGCATGTAATGGAGCAGAAGCGATTACGCTCATCTTGCAAGTGTTTTCCACATTCTTCACATGTACCACCCGGCTTTGGTCTTGTTGAAAAGTTGGTTTCTTTGGATTTAGACTGAGGGCTTAGATCAGCAGATTTAGATTTAGTGATTGAAGGCCGGGGTTTGAGATGCACAATCCTTTCATTATTGGATATGTAAGTCTGCCAAATCATGTGATTCGTGTCACCATTGTAATAACAATATTATGCTAGTTAATCAGTTTTTAATTACAAAAATAAGTTTAGAGCTAACTATTAATAGATCAGTCATGTTTACTGAGTTAGATTCAGATATATACCAATAAAGTAACGAGGTTAAAGTAATTTCATCAATATTCAACAACAACAACAACTAACATACAAACGAAAAATAACCATATTTCACATATGACAGCATGAGATAATTAATGGTAGGCGATAACAAATCAAGCACAATATAGCAGCAATGGATAAGATTAATATCAAGAAATTGAATTGATTTAAGTCAAGTAGAATACCAATCATTTACAATAACGAATTGAACACTATGTTGTGACAAAGAAGAAAGAACCTGAATTTTTGAGCAGTCAAAGTACTTCTGCAGCTCAGAATGGCGGAACACATCCTGATAGGAGTACTTGTATATCTGAAACCTTCTATGGAGGGAATGAGCTTCCTTACAGTGCCTACACATTCTAACTTCACAGTCTATACAGAACACGTTCTTCTCATTAGACCTAAGGTCATGGTGATCATCACAATAGCCAAAGCTGCTATTCATAAGAGCTCTTATCCAATCTCTGTTACTTTCCTTTTGTAAAATATTCTGCCCCACCTGCAAAATCCACCCATTGATCATAAAAATGAATTCAAGAACCCTTAAAAAAAAAAAACTAAAGCAAAATAAAGTTCAACAATCAAGGATCCAAATACTAAACTTTCCTCATCAAATTACTACCAACTTATTAATTAATCTTCAAGAAATCTAAACCCACTACTGAATTGGCACCAAAATCCCAATATTCAAGACACAATGATAAATCAACCTAATTTGTAGATTCAATTTGCAAATTTGATATTCACTGATACTCCTTTTCTAACTGATACCAACTTTACAAGTGAAAATAGAAAGATTACTCCAATGATCACAATAAGCTGATACCGGATAGTATGTTCAAGAATCACAAGCACTCAAAACACAGAGAAAAATGAGAAAAGCATAAAGGGTATGAATGATCATGAAATTGCAATCAAATTATAAGAAATAAAAGAGAAAAAACTAAACTTTTTGAGAACCCATTAAAAATTAGACTCCAAAAAACAGAGAAGTGATTATTTGCTCAGTGCTTACCATCTCGTTGAGTTGAGATTGAGTTCACAATAGCAGAGGCGGCTTTGTGGGGGAACTAAAGAAACACAGAACTCTCTTTCTATGAAAGGATTGAAATAATAAAGGAAAGGGTATAATTATAATTATAATTATAATTTAAAAAGAATATAAAAAATAATGCAATTATCAAAAAAGGAAAAAAAATGTGAAAATGGAAACAAAATCGTTTCTTTTTTTCTGCAGAGAAGAAGCATCGTAGCATCGGCGGGAAGGGGAATGCCTCGGTGCCGTTGGATTGGAAGATGATCTTACGGTGGTCGTTGTTTGAGATTGAATGTACCGTGGGACCCACGAGAGGAAAAGAATGGAAACCCCCGAAAAGTCGCTAGCTGCCTCCCACTCATTTCCCGCCAATTTAACCGAAATTCTCGGAATCCTTTCTTATTAGTTACTAGTTGTTTTTATAAAAAAAAAAAAAAAAAAAAAAAGCAAAAAGCAATTATGTGGTGCCCGAAAAGGGACAATATTTTTCTTCTTCTTTTGGAACCTACAAATGATTATTTAAGAGATCAGTAAATTAAAGCCATAGATTGAGTCATTTTTATAAGAAATGGAAAATCAACAAACGGTAAGTTTTTATTAATAATCTAAATACATCATTTTTTAAAATATTAAATATATTATTTTTCAATAAAACTTACTTCTTTTAATTCTTTAGTGGGTATTAAAAGTATTGATGATATTGATTAGTATTCTTCTTTTTATCATGATAGATATTCAAATTTGCACGAAAGTATTTCAATAATGATTAGTCTTACATATGTGAAGTTTTTTTAAAAAAGATTTAATATAAATTAGGATTTAATTAATATGCTCTATCGGTATAGATATTTTTTTATACTGACAATTAATTATAAATTGATATGTAAATTAAAATGTTTGATTCTTATCTTAATTACCTTAAAAATCACTCCTATCATTATTTCTAATTAATTAATTGTGTGAAAAATTTTACACCATCAATATATACTAATTAAACTTAAAAAATTATGCTAGAGATTTGTTTTTTGTTTACAATAGTTGAAATTATACCCCATTCTTTTTGTTTGCAAGCCCCAACACTACTATGTGTGACATTATCACTTTAACGGTTAAAATAAGCAGTTTATCCTTTAAATAGTGACACACTAGAAGGAACAGAAACTCCAAGTCCCGAATCCTTTTTTTTAACTAGTAAGAACTAAGATAAATCCGCTTTCAAGCTGGCAATATGTTTAGCATAAGGAAGAAATCTAGACATCACCAATTTCAATTTCTTTTCTTCTTATTTTCTGTTTAGATACTAAAATTAAACATGAACTTAAAAGTTTCTTCACCGGCCAAGGGAAAAAACAAAAGAATAGAAACCCCATTTCAAATTTACAGAGTGTTTGGTTGGAGAGAAATAGAGGGAGGGAAAGAGATTTTTTTAAATATTTGTTGTTTGGTTCATTTTTTAGGAGGAGAGGGGAGGGAAATGAAAGAGGGCAAAATCCCTCCTCACCCAATTTTGGCCCCTCCAAAATTGGGGGGATTTGGAGGGAAAAAGAGGAGTTTTAAAGCATTTTGAATGGAATGACTAAAATAACTTTACTTATGTATTTTAAAATCTAAAATTATAAGGGTATAAAAGTAAGTTAATTTTAAAATAACTCTCCTCTCCTTGTGAACCAAACATAAATAGTATTATTTTTTCTCCCCTCCATTAAAATCTTTCTCCTCCCCTTTTTTCAACCAAACACAATAACTAATTAAAACCTTTTCCTCCCCTCCCCTCCCCTCATTTGAACCAAACACTCCATTAAAGTCATCAAACTTCAATTTCCACAATAAACTTCATTGTGCAACTCAAAAGACAGCCGATAATCAGCAATAACAAGAAAAAAGGTACTAAGAATACTACAGAATCCACCAATAACTACATACGGCTGATCTTTCAGTTCCTCGAACAATATGTAAGTTAAAAAAAAAAAAAATAACATAATGGCGTGCTTCCTGTTCCAGCAAAATTTGAAATGGGACTTTTTTTTTTTTTTTTACAACAGCAGCAGCAGCAGACAATGAAGGTAGGAAGAGTAACGTTACAATAGTGATCGCAAGCTACCAAAGTCAGTAAAGCCCGTTGGTTTAACTCGAAGGAGCTTAATACTTTTCTTTTAAACAAGTTCTCTAGTTCGAATCTTCTACCTGAAAAAAATACACAGTGACATAATTTTGTCCTCTTATATGAACTCGTAACTTGTTCGGTTGGATTCGAATTAGTTGGAATTCAATGTGAGGGTGTAGACCAAAAACATTCATGCAAATACAATCCGTCTTATTTTATTTAAGACGTTTAATTCTAAAATATAGTTTTGATTTAATGAACTATTTAGTCCCTACAAGGTGGATGAGTTTTGGTTTTGGTCTCTACAATTATTTTTCGTTGGTTTTGGTCCTTATAAGTTCTGGAATTTTGGTTTTAATCCCTGTCGTTAGTATCAATTTGTTAAGTGCTGACGTGACTAACGGTGCGCCACGTCGACACTGCCACGTAAGCTAATTTAATAAATTTTAATGCCACGTAGGATTAGATTTAATAAAGTTTTTAGTAATTGCAAAGTGTACGAGTTTTGGTTTTGGTCCATATACTTTTTTTTCATTGGTTTTGATCCCTAAAAGTTCTAGAAATTTGGTTTTAGTCCCCGAAAGTTCCAAAACTTTGGTTTTAGTCAATGTCGTTAGTGTTCATTCGTTGAGTGCTATCGTTGTTAATGGCACGTCATGCCAGTGCTACCTCATTTGGGGATGAATTTCGAAAAAATAATTTCACTTACCTTCCAATTAGGACAAGTCTAAAATTGTCCGTTCGGATTCTTCTTGCTCTTGGATGTCATCAGCTTCAACCAATCTCCACAATCACAAATATTATCACGGTATTGAAGATTGAAGTAAATGACTCGGGGTCTTCTAATTAAGTTGGCTTATCGGGACAGTCTTGATGATGGGAAAGGGAAGAACGAGAAAACAAAGAAGAAGCTGGATGAACGAAACGCGAGAAATGAGCTTCTTCCAAAGCACGTGAAGAACGGAAGGAGGTTGACGGAGTTGGAAACGCGAAGAAAAACATGAGTGAGATCCTATTTAATAGTTTATAAACTAAAAGAGAAAATAATAAAAATAACCCCCACGTTACTTTAAAATATAAAAAAATTAATACAACTAATAACAAGGACTAAAACCAAAGTTCTGGAACTTTCAGGGACAAAAACCAATGAAAAAAATTTAGGGACCAAAACCAAAATTTGTACCCTTTGCAGGGACTAAAAACTCCATTATATCTAATTCTACGTGGTATTAAAAATTATTACATTAGCCTACGTGGCATTGCTGACGTGACGCACCGTTAGCCACGTCAGCACTTAACAGATGAACACTAACGGCAAGGACTAAAACCAAAATTCTAAAATTTATAAGGACCGGAACCAACAAAAAAAATTATAGGGACCAAAACCAAAATTCGTCCACTTTATTGGGACTAAAAAGTTTATTAAACCTATAGTTTTCAAAAATTTGTACATATAAATTTAGTTTTTGATAAAACACAAACAACATTATTTGATCCATATAACGAACCACACTCAATAAAAAAAAATTTGTTGATATTTTTTTGGTAAATTATTGATAAATTCTTTACATGTACTGCAAAGATAATGAAAGGAATTTTATAAATATTTACACACAATTTTGATATTTCCAAGGGATCAACTTTATAATTGAAATTTTTTCTCAATAACTTATTGTTCTGGTTGCCTTTTCTTTTTACCTGCCATTGATCCAAATCAGGATGGAAATGAGTTGGGCTAGGTTAGACTTTGCCTAAATGTGTAAAATGAATGGTTTGAATGGATTTTGGGTTGAATTATAAGGATTTGGATCATGTTCTTTTCTTCTCTCTTTTTTCCTTTTTATGTTATGAGAGAAAAAGACACAAAATCAAGTTTTAATGGACCCCACACATAAAAGCAAATTTGTTTTCATGTCTTTCTCTCTTTAACATGAAAGGAAAAAAAAGATAAAAGAAAAGGAGAGAATCCAAATTTGAATTATAATGAATGGATTAAAAATAAATGATTAATCCATTTCTGATTCATTAAAAAGGAATCAAAGATTTCAATCGGTCGATGACTCATTTAGTAAAAATCATTTGGCCATCCATAAATCATTTTTTATGAAATAATTTATGGATGGATATGCATCCATGGCGGTGCTGGCGGATGTTGGTTTGCGCCGGAAAAAAGATAGATATAAAATAATTCATTTTTATTTTGGTTGATTCAATGGGTCAAATAAAAAAACAAGATGGATCATTAACCATTCATCAACGTTAATAACTCAACTCAATATAGTCCATTTAACCCTTTTTTTTCTTTATAAGTGGATGAATTGGGTTGAATTTCTATATGGATGAGCTGGTTGAGTAATAGGTTATTGGATTATTTTGCCACCTTATACTTATACTTATTTTGTAAAGTGATAGCTTGAACCTCACAAGTTACCTACCATAAACTTCTTTTTATGTGCTCGACTTGACTTATTTATGAAAATATAAAAGTCCGGCCTAACCGAAAAACTCATTTAAATTAATATATTACAATAAGACTTTCATATAGGCCAATAAACTTACACTTTTTTATTTTTTAACAAAATGTTACCTATAACAAAATTATTATTTCTACATAAAATAAATACTAATAAATAATTAGTAAATTATGTAAATATTATAAATTTATAATTACATAAATAAATAGGCTAATCTGGTGGGTTAAATAAGTTTTTTCAAAAGCTTAAGTTTGAATATGCATTAAATAAATCATTAAAAAAAATCTAAGTTTGACATGTTTACTAAACAAGTCATGTCTAAGTTAGTCGTAACCCGACCCAATATTATGTTTGAGTCTTTTGTCCGATCTCGAATCCAACTCGTTCATGACCTAATAATGTATGGGACCTAGGCATGATAAAAAAGTCCGAACCCGTGGGCACCTATCCGAACCCGCCCCGACTTTGGGGTCAGATTTTTCCCGCTTTCCAAAGTCGGGGACGGGGGCGGGGATGGGGATGTTGATACCCGTCCCGTCTCCGCCCGCTCTTTAAAGATTACAGAACTACCCTTAATTATAAAGTTATGCACTTAGGGTTTTGGCCTCCTTCCATCTTCACTCATTCCATTTCGTCGTTCGACCATTACATTCCAGTGTTGTTCCCGTTTCCCAACTCACAGACCACAACATTGGTCTCCTCCGCCCAAGCTCCGTTCGTCCTTTGGCCCACACGAAGCCGTTCTCCTTCGCGTCGTTCGCTTCTCTCTCCACGGTTTTTCTCTTTCTCCTCCATTATTGCTCTGCTAAAGGTACCCATTTTCTTCTCTTTCTTTTTTGGTTTCGTCAATTTCTTCTGGTAAATCCAGATTTATTGATGCTTACGAGTTATTCCTTTAACTTGGTCAATTTATTTTTGGTTTTGTCAATTTCTTCATTGGTTTGGTATTCTGAGTTATTCCTTTAACTTGATCTTAATATGTTTGATATAATGCCTGAATGACTTAGATGATTTGATTTGATTAATTGATTTAGAATTTAATTCTCATCTTTGGAGTGCATCACATATATCAGCCTCTAGTTGCCTCATTTTATTTACTGCATATTGTTTTTGGTTTTTCATTTCTGGTCTTTTTATGCTATCTTAATATCGTTCTTGAAAAAATTATCTCATATCTATGGGCTTTCTCTGACTGTGGTTGAATGAGACTAATTATTGCGGTGCATCCTTGGTCCATTTTTTTTGTGAGCATATAATTTGCATAGTATTGTGCTCTGAATAGAAATGTTATTGTGCTCTGTTTATTCAGCTGTTGGATATTAATCAATGAATGAATGTGTTTATTGTTGAATATTTGCTTAACTGACTTACAGCTGAATATAAATTCAAAGCCAAGTTGTTTAATTTGTGTTGTTTGTGTTTGTCAGGTTCTTCACTTGTGAAATACTGAAACAATGTCTCACATGTATGTTGGTAACCTGGATTCACGAGTTACTAAGAGAGAACTTGTAGATGAATTCCATATTACAAAGGTCGCTGAAGCATTATTTGATATTGTTGCAATTTGTTTACAAAATTTAAAGAAGGAAGGAGAATCTTGAAAAATTACAGTTTATGCTAATAATACTTGGGATAGAATGTATGCATATCTTCTAAAGATGCCAACTTTTTAGTATTTAGTATGACATTAGAGTCATCTAAATATTGTTGATGAATAACGTATTGTTTGGAATAGGAGAGAGATTGAGAGGAAAGAAGTAAGATGGGAAGAAGTATGAAAGGAGGGAGAATGAGTAAAAAATGAGTAGATTTTTATATTGTTTGGATAGAAAGAAGTATGAGAGAAAGAAAAGTTAAATTTTTTTGTAAAGACATATTTATCCCTAATAACATATTTGTATAGTCCAAAAAAGTGGTTAGTATTGTCACTTCATAATTTTGGACGGGCTTTCTCTCTTCTCTCGTCATGTTTGAAGAGAAAAGTTTTTTTTTGTGGGATCCACTTAAAGTTTTCCATCTACTCTATTTTCTCTTCTTACCAAACAATAAAAAATGTCTTTTTCTCTCACACTTCTCTCTTCTAAACCCCTCTCTCTATCTCTCCAAACTCTATTGAAACAAACAAAGCATAAGAGTATAAGAGTATTCTCTGTATGTAGTCATTCAACTATTGTCTCTGTCATTATATTAGCTTTTTATATTAGCTTTTTGAATGAGAGAAAGTTATATGCGGTTAACAGAGTTCAACATATTGCTTAATAGCCATGGATGCATAACCCGCGGTGCTCAACAACAAAAAAAGGACCTGCAATGTAATGCAACAAAAATTTCGAGTGACACAGTTATAGCATTTTTTATGTAATGATTTAGCTTTTTCACATTTTAAAAGAAATTTTAGCTTATAAAAAAAACATTTATCACTCTTTGTGAGCAGGAAAGTGATCCTGAGAAGTAATTTTCATGTTTAAGTGCATGCTTAATTTTGCTGGTTTATCTTGAAAAGTAACAATTTTTATAGATTTGGCGGCGGGGGCGGGGTTGGGTACCTATTTTCCATCCTTGACGGGGATCGGGGGCGGGGGCAAGGATGGTTTAGGGAGTTGGGGACGGGGACGAGGAAGGCAAAACCCGCCCCGTCCCGCCCCATTGCTAAGCCTAATGGGACCAGACCAGTCGATCTGATTTGTTGAAAAAATGTGTAAATTCAACAATATGCATAGCTAAATTATAGAATTAAAGAAGTAGCAAATTTAAATTAAGGTATTTTCTATAGGCAAAATTAATCTTTTTGCCCCTTATCTTAATTGTTTTGTTAAGCTTGATCCTCCAACTTTTATTTGTGTAAAGCTAATCCTTTGTGTCGACAAACGTTAACACGATTACACTTTTCGTCAATTTTCATTTAACACTGTCACGACTTTCGTTAAAAGTGAATCAGAAATTATTTGTCTCTCTCTTTCCCTTTCTCTCCTTTCTCTCCTTTCATTCCACCTTCTTTTACAGCAAAGGGCGCTAAACCATCGTCTCTCCTATCTCATTCTTCTTTTTCCCTTTATTCTCTCTCCTCTATCTTGCTCTTTCTCTTTCTTCTTTCAAAACGGGTGACCGCCTCCTTCACATACCCGATCGACAATGATTCTAGGTGGTTCAACGGTGAAAAAAATGGTGGCCCCGCCTCCTTCGTCGAAAACTGGGAGGGAGATAAGAGAGAGAAACTCACAGAAATTTGGACGATGTTAGATGGAAACTGACTAAAAGGATAACAGTGTTAACATTTGCCAACATTAAGGACTAACTTGACACAAATAAAAGTTAGAAGACCAAGTTGAACAAAACAGTTAAGATAAGGATGATTATTCTGTTCTAAAAGTGGGTTATTCTATTATGTTTTATCTATCTAGATTTTTTAATCAGATAACCACACACCACAAAGTTTTAAAAAAAATCACATTTTTGTCAAAAAAAAAAAAAAGAAACAATTAGTTCAGATAATACTAAAATATACATCTCAAGGGATATTTATTCCAACGTTTAGAATTACATTTCTGGGAATTGAATACCCAATAATGCTATTACCAAGATTGTCTGTGGTGTATTTTGTAAAACATGTTTGGTTAACAATTAAAACTCTTGTGAATCTTTCTTGAAATTCGTGGAATAATTTAAAACTTTGTTTTGTTCATGATGATATTCCTGAGAATAAATATTGTAATTATCAAAATATCCCTTCTATATAAAATCTTATTTAAATATTATTTTTTGAATGTAATTGGCAAAAAAATAAAATAAAAATTTAAGTGATTATCATATACTTATAATATAAAAAAAATTATTGTTTAATAATTTTTTGTACATTTTTAATGATGTTTTTTAAATAATAACTTATAATTATGACAATATACTGTATAATATTAACACAATATTAATTTTAAGGTTAAAAAAATTATTAAACAAATAGACAAAATGTGTAAGTTTGAACATTATACATTACTAACTCATAAAAATTTAAAATGGAAAAACTAAAACTAAAGTATGGTTATATATATATATCTATACTAATAGATAAAGGCAGAGTTTGAATTTCAAAAAAATTTGGTTAACAATTTTCCATTATTCCAAATCTGTCCCTAAAACTTAGTATATAAAAAAATATAAGAAAAGTGGGATACAGAAATTGAAAACAGAGATATCTCCATTTTGCAGAGGGTGGTTACAGTTTCAGTTTAATTGAAACCGCTCTGAACCACTTTTGGGACGGTTAATGTTTTCAAATGTCTCCATTTCTCTATTCTCTATTCTATCATCATTCTTTAATCCCTCTCTCCTCTCTCTCCTCTCTCGTATATATAAAAGAAAATGTATTAATCTATACACGTCAGTTAAGATGTTGTCAAATTGTCAATGAATTTCGCTCATGAAGCATGGATATTTACTTTTTCACTAAAAGCAAACATGGATATCAAAATTCCCATGTAACATTGTTCTTACGAATGTTGCCAGCTCTTTCAAACACATTTTTAATATTTCCGTGATTTTTTCATGTTGATCTGATTTTTCTTTCGTGTTTTTTCATGATTTTGTCGTCTGAATGTGACGTTATTTTGTTCGCCGTCTTGGTGCATCGTTGTTTGATTTCTTGTCTTGTTGCGGTGTTCGTTTGGTTCAGATTAACAGATCAACTTCGATTTATTACAGATTCATTCAAGACTTGGACGTCAACATTACAGATCCGGAGACATGAATATTCTGGTCACTTTGCTTTTGTCACATTTGTAGATATTTTTTCGTTTTATTCTATTAACATGATGATGTGAGTTTGTTCGCAGATTCATCCTTTTTGATTTTTAACGATCTTGAATTTGTATTATTTTTAATATATTTTATCAATTTATACCAATGAATCAAAAAATATATTATTATCGAGAATCATGATTACTCAGAATCATTATTCCCCAGAGTCCGGAACATAAAAAAATGCCTACCAAATGTCTCCTAAAAGTTTTATATTATAATAATTTTTATTTTAAATTAATAAGACTTATGGGATGTTTTTTTTTCCTTCCAAATTATGGATCAAAAAAATAAAGAAATTTGGAATAAATTTTTAAAAGAAATAAATCTATATTGAAGTACGAAATAATTAAGGGATTGTTGACCAAAAATAACCCACATGAGTTGAAAAGAATTTTACGAAATTAAAAATAGAAAAAAGAGAGGAAGTGAATGAAGGACCGTTAGTTGGGTGGAAAAACCACCCACTGACGCAAATCCGAAGCCAGGCGCGCGAACTCAGCGTTACTCATCAGAACTCAGAAGAATCATATGTTCTCTAGAATTACAAAATTACCCCCCGCCTTTTTGCACCCTTCAGTTACTTCCTTCTTCTTTCTCGTCATTCTCATCAACCTTCCCAATTTTTCTCTCTGTGCCTGTGCCACCATTGTTTGTCGCTGTTAGTTTCTGAGATAAACCTCGTACCTACGATACCGTAATGTCGGTATGTATGTTTTAAGGTTCTTCTGATGTGCTGTTACTAAGATGCATGCGATGCTCTCTTTCACATTCCTATTATATTGCCATGTTTGTTTGGTGTTCATTCCTGTGAATTTTCTCAGCAGATGAACCCATTTGTTCCATCAAGTTTGTGCTCCTTCTTTTTTATGCTTCATTCTCTAGGCTTTGCTTGAATGCTTAGAATTATAACGTCTTTGCTTATTAACCTTGATATATATATATATATATATATATATATATATTGAATATAATTACTGATATAACCTCACGTCACAAGATGGTTTAGAGGTTGAAATTATAAACACACTTCTCGAACAAATAACCTGATTCAACAAATTACGTTGATTCTTTTCTTCAGTTTTTTTATTGGAATTCTGAGGCATTGATTGGTGTTTTTTCCTTTGTGTATATTACATGTCACATTTTTTCAAGTTTGTGACAGATTACAATTGGTCACGTCAAAAGGAAAAAGGTTTTTTTGTTTTTATGCAGAAAAAATAGAGGAATTTATATCATTTGAATGAATTCATTGGCATGGATTAATTTTTTAGTGAGGTGTATCATCTGGCTTTTTATCTTGCTCGTTTCCCCTGCTTTCAGTTACTTGATTCAATCATTGCTGCATTGCTTGAAATATTTACTATTTTTCATTTGGTTTTCATAATTCTTCCAGAAATAATGAAAAAGTATCTCCTTTTCTGTTTAACTTGGTGGTTATTCATTTTTTCCCACATGAAGAATATCATCCAAGAAATACCTAACTCTAGCATTTTATGTGCAGGCCCCAGTGGACCATACTGATCAAGGAGTTGAAGCGATTCCCCGCTCTACAACAACACCAAATTGGACAATTAATGTTTCAGATGTAGATGTAAGGAAGAAATTGTTACATAATATTGACATTGGTTACTTAGCATTATGTTTGTAGAATACATGATCCAGGAATCAATACTATGCTTCCAGTGTGGATGCCTCGACACAATATAAATCTGCACGCCTTTCACAGTGAAACCTGCGCCCATTAGCAATAGCAACATTGGACAACTATTAATAAATATTATAATTATTATTAGTGATTCTAAATCCGTACATGCTTAGAGGACTCAACCTGACTCAAAGAAGACTTAATTTCTGTTTCATTTTATTTGACAAATTATGTCTTCTGTTTTTTTTTTTTTTTTTTTTTTACAATTTTGGTTACTTTTGGTTAATCTTCAAAACAATTCTTATCTGTGCCCTACTGCCCTGTGTTGTTATTTGGTTCATGCCAAATTTTTTTCCCAGAAGTTTATCTGATTTCAGTCATCCCTTCATGGAGAAATCCCAAGTTGATTCTTTTCAATACTGACAGATAAGAACAGTTAAGGTTAGCAATATATCAATGGCTACTACGGAGAAGGATATTAAAGATTTTTTCTCTTTCTCGGGCGATATTCGATATGTTGAGATGCAAAGGTCAAAACACTTGCAGTGTATTTATCTTTATTCATTTTTATTATGATTGTTAATGTCACCCTCAACAGCTTTGGTGGTAATTTTGCAGGGAAACTGAGAACACTCAGATTGCATATGTTACCTTTAAGGAATCACAAGGAGCAGACACAGCAGCGCTCTTGACGGTATAATAATTATATGTTTAACAGTTTTTGTATTTAAAACTTGACAGTACATTTCATAATAATGAGATGTGATGTATCCATTTGTACTATGAATCCTTCCCATTCAATCACTAAAATTGATAAAAGAAAAGATAAAATAGATGTCATTAGTTTTTTATTTTGGGGGTAAGATCATATACTTACGCTGCTATCTTTAGTACAGGGTTCCAGCATAGTTAATGTTCCTGTCACCATCACACCTGTTGAGAACTACCAGCTGCCCCCCGAAGCTCTTCCCTCAAGTCCAGTAAGTACCTAGTTACTGATTCAAATTCTGTGATATTTATTGCGTGCAATTGAGGATCATCATGCTCCGCTGTGTTACTTCTAGTACATCTATATGTTCTTGATTAAGCCAATTATGTTCAATTTTGCTGAACATGGTTTTTCCCTGTGCCCAAAATATTAGGGTTGAAGTAACTTGGCAGTGCTAGTGTATTTTATATGTATGGCTCATTAAATTATTATTTTTGACGGATGTGTACTTCCAGGTTTTGAATCATATTGCTTCACGATTGCAGCTAAATTTAGTGAGTGCTTAATATATTTGTCATGATGTCAGCAAGCTTAATAATCAACGCAAACTGACTCTTGCATGGAGATGGCGGCACAAAAATCTGCTATAGACCAAATTACCATCTGTGTCTTAGCATTTTTGTGTGAAGTTAGATTAATAACTAAATGGCTACATTTGTACACATCAGTGTTCTGGTGCTCAAATAGTCAAATATACTACTATTTTGTTACTGGTTAAATATGAAGGAAGCTTAATGGTTTTAAATTGCAGTCAGCAACCACAATTGTGATGTAATGTAATGCAATGTAATCGCAGCTGCGATTGCAATTGCAATTTTAAAACCATTTAGATCTTTAATCTGAGCTACATGCACAGTCACTGCATGTGTATATAACTTATAATATCTTTAGTATCAAGTATCTAAGAATGAAGTTTCTGATGTACAATGCTCTTCAGGATAAAAAGCAAACATATGCTGCGGTTAAGAAGGCAGAAGATGTGGTGAGCAGCATGCTTGCCAAGGGTTACATTTTAGGAAAGGATGCAATCAACAAGGCGAAATCCTTTGACGAACGTCATCATTTGACCTCAAAAGCTTCTGCCACAGTTGCTTCCATTGATGATAAAGTGGGTTTAAGAGGTAAAATAAGCATGGGAACAGCTATTGTGAATGAAAAGGTGAAGGAGATGGATGAAAAGTTTCAGGTTTCTGGAAAGACAAAGTCTGCTATTGCTGTTGCTGAGCAGAAGGCAAGTAGTGCTGGGTCAGCTATCATGAGCAATCCTTATGTATCAACTGGTGCTTCATGGGTGTCTACTGCCTTCACTGCTGTTGCAAAGGCAGCTGAGGATGTAAGCAGCATGACCAAGGAGAAGGTTGAACTGGCTGAGGTGGAAAAGAAGGAGATTATTTACAGTGAAAGGAAAGAGGCCGTTGATGAATTGGCACAGATACACTACGAGAAGCCTTCAGCTGGAGCTCCTCCAGAAGTTCCTGTTAAATCAGGTGATGATAGTAAGATGGGAATTATATGATTTGAGCTGGCTCACATTCCTTGACATGCTCAGAGTACATTTGGATTTATTTAGTTTGCTTAGTTATAGTCAATCTTCATTCTTCAGTTGCTGAAAGTTTGTTGTATGATGGTAAGTCTTGTTAATTGTTGTAATGATGTAAAGGTTATTTGACAGACATGATTCTTAAATATGGATCAACATTTATGAAAAATGTTCAATCTTTATTTGTTAACATTTTACTATATTTTTTAAAAACAAAGTATGATTTATGCAAAAGGTGAAATAAAGGTGTTATGTCTACACCAAAAAAATGGTGTTATGTCTACATGCCCTTCTTCCAAATGCTTAGGTGCAGTAGGTGAAATAAGCAGGTTTATAAGTGATTTCAAAAGTAGAGAATAGTTAGAATACAAACAACATAAATTCTGGTTCAAATTAATTTTATTGGATTTATAAGAATACACCGAAAAAGGAGATCTTAAGGTTGATGAAAGAGGCAATAAGCAAAGGTGAAGTGGGGGAAGTTTGGTTATCCATTGACTGTTATTAGGGACTTGTTGAGAATGCACTTCTTTTGCTCCAATGGTTGAGAATATCAAAGCAAGAGAATGTGTTTTGAGGAAGAAAACTAAGTTGTTTGATGCCTTATTTTTTTTTTTTAAATAAAGTATAAATAATACGAAATCAAGGATAGTTTGCCATGTGGGGATCAAGTTGTATTTAAAGTGTCAAGTGAGATGTTTCACTAAGTATAATCGAGGCTCACTATTCATGAGGGACCAAATTGACCGACGATTATCAAAGTCGATAACTAATTATTCTTTTTTTTTATAAAAGAGTTTTGCTATTTAGTAGGAGACAAAACTCATACGAATAATTGTAAACCCAAAAGAATAATAACTTTTGATAAAAATCAGAATAGTTAAATAAAAGTCAAATCAAAAGTGCTGAACAAAATTCATGGCAACACCATTCCTATAAAAAAGTACGAAAAGAGATTAGTACTAAATAACATTTCCCGTTATAAAATCAGGGGTTAATATGACTCACCGTGACAATTTCAATGATTAAGATTTTGTTTGGTTTACCGTTATAAACATATGTTTAAGTCTAAGTGTACGTTTATTCTAAAGAAACTCTATAAATATATTGTCCTAAATATATGCTTATAATTTATCAACGATAAACCAAACATGCACTAAATCGATGTTACAAATCATTTTCAAACGTAGTTTTTCACCTAAGAGCTAAGTTAGCATTTAATGTATCACGTAAGACAAATAAGTGCAACTAAGGTGAGGAATCAGATTAGTCGATAATTGCCAAACCCTGGAACTCGTATTTCTTTTATCGCAAAGTCAGAAACTAATATGAGTAAGGATAGCAATTTGGGGAACTGAATTAATCTGATGTAAAAGAAAAATAATAATATTCTCCACCAAAAGGGCGACCCAAATATATTAAACTGGAAAAGAAAAAGGGGGGAAAAAATTGAGGGTAGTGATTTGGGAGTAGAGTTGGCGTGTTTGGGGGTGGAAGGTGAAAGTAAGTAGAAAAGTGGAAATTAAGGGATCAGGATTGTTGATTATTGAGAGTAGAGAAACTATCTATGGGGTTGTCTTCTGCAGCTGCTTCAAATGAATGTGTAGAATTATGCATATTCGATCTGAGGAGAGGGCAACACGAAGGGCAAGAACTCGATAAGATTTTGTTCTTCTTCCCACCCGGTTTGCCTTTCTCCAAGCAACTCTCTGTTATTGGCCTCAGCGAAGCTCTCATCACTTTTACAAGGTACATACATACATACATACATACATACATACATACGTACCCTTCGATTCCTTCGCTTACCCTATCATCTTCAACTCTATTCTCAATTCTCTCTCTCAAATTACACCATTCATTCATTCATCCATCCTTTCTATATTGTTTCTCGCTTTCCAGAATTTTCTCCCCAGAGGCTGCTTGCGACCTCATCGAAGCAGAAAGCCATTCTCACATCTTCTTCGAGCCCGAACCCGATATCTGGATGGTCATGGTCTGTAACTCCCTTCTTTCTTCCTTTACCTTTTCACAACAATCAAATCTATTCAATATTTTAATTTTGTTGTCAGTTGTCAAACATTCATTGAATGCTGATTTCATAATTAATTTTTGTTTAAAAATAACCAATAGCCACGTAGATAGCTGAGTTCCTTATTCATGGTAACCGGGGTTCGATTTGGCCGTGTGTATGGAAAAGACGTTGTTGGGAGAGGCTACACCCAATTCGGTGATCTCTCAGCTTCGAAAGGGATTAGTCTTCCGTTTTCGTTTAGGGGACACCCTTGGTGCACACACAAGAAAAAACAATAGCCAATAGAATGCTTGGCACGTCACCTTAGTCATTGTACCTTGAAAAAAAGATATCATCATGGTATGTTATGATGCTTTTTGCTAATATTCTTAATGACTATTTCATTCATCACATTTTGTTTTCTCAGATAATTATATAACTGGATCTTTTTTTTTTGAGATTTCAGTTTCTGATGTCTAGATGTTGTTACTATATCACTTTGTGTTTATAAGGTGGCTTGGTGGTTTGGGGGGAGGGACATAGGATTTGGAGTGATAAGAAGGTCATGGGTTCAACTCCCCCCACTAACATAAGTTAACAAATAACAACAAACTAACATTTGACGATAAAAAAAAAACTGTGTTGATAAACACGGCAAGTGCCAGAGAGAGGAATGAGAGTTTGTGAGAAATGAGAAACTGAAATTTTCTGAATGGTAGAATGTGTGTACAGCAAACCAATTATGTGGTTTATATAGAACAAGAGAGACAAACTAACTAATAATCGAGTAAATCTGTTGACTAAGCTGACTAATATACTACTAACTAAGCTAAACAATCTCTATGGTAATACTTCACCTGTGTGCAATTTCCTGTAATATGAAGTTTTTGCCTTGTAGGTGGTGGAGAAAAGCAATGATTCAGAACCTATATGGAGAGAGGATGCGTTAAGAAAAGTTCTCAAGGAAATTCACTCACTTTTTGTAATGTTTCATGGAACTATAAGAGCAATGCTGGAGAAAGAACCTGTTGGAGGAATAATAAGACGCCATTTGTATTCCTTTATCATGGATTATCTAAGGGGTAAGTCGTCATACATAAGAGCATGCCTAGGAAATTGATATTTTATAATTTTTCATTTGAGTTATAGTTCAAACTATTTCATTGTAAGTCATAATTGTCAGCATGTAAAAAGCGGTCTCGATTGGATAATTGCTGCTGTGGTAATGCTGAAGTTGCTGTATCAAATGGTTTCCTTTGGATCTATGCTGCCTGACTGTTGCTGAAGTAACTGTTTCTCATACCTTATTTATGAATTTTATCTTTTGAGGCAGATTTTCTTGTGGGTAAAAAGATCCATTTACCATCATTCCGTGATTGCTTAAAGGAACATGGAACTGTGCAGATGCTGACAATAGGTCGCGAGGCTGCGATTGAGGTTCAGGTTAGATAAGTTTTAAGTTGTGATAAGAAAACACTACAAAAAATAATCCAAGATTAGGATGATAGAGCTTCAGAACATTTTTATGTTGCAATTCTAGTTCACGTCCTTGTTTTGGGTGTACTGGTGATTTCAATGCTTGTAATACCATGTTCCATGTACTGTATCTCTGTCTCTATGCTTACTCTTTCTCATGTCATTATCCTGGCTGCTTATAGAGTCCTGTTTGCATTTGGTGTATGTCTTATTAAATGTTTTTAAACTTTTTCTGTGTTCCTGTCTTTAAATGTTTGTGCGTCATTATCCCATAGTTTGGATCCAGTGTCCGCATAAGCTATTAACTATCTTGCAACTATTTTTTATGAGAAAAAAAGAAGTTTGCCTTTTCAATGGAAATCCATTTTGTTGATTTCATCTTGTTTTGGCAGTCACTTGTCACGGTGCTCGAATCTTCTGCAGGAAACACTACCTGCCACTCTTTAATTTTATTTCAAGACCTGCTGGTGTCTACAACACTATCTCCTGTATGGTTTAACTTTCAATTACAATTTTTTTTATTTTTTTATCACAGAACTGACTGGGCAAGTTGCTTATTTACCTTGACTATTTACTCTAATGTCAGGATGACACCATAAATTTATTTACATATGCCGTGCTAAGGCTGACTCCGAATGCTCTATCTTCTGGAGCAAGTACCTGGTCCTACTTACGGAAAGGAAATACTGCATCCAATGTTGCCACTGAGTCTAATATTGCACATCCAAGCTCTTTGTCTGAAAGTTTTTATGGCTCATCTGATGCATCCCCTGCTGAGGATAACCACTCTCATGTTGTGAGGCCCTTACAGAGTGACAAGTGGTCCAAAGGAAAAGATGGTTATCTTGTCACTGATTTATGGGGTGCAGAGGTTAGTACATGGGTGTTTGCCACTCCAACAGTTTGGCTTCAACAGTCAGGAGAGAGAATGTATCTTTGTGCTTATCAACATAGAAGCCTTACTTTAATGCTTCTTATTCCTGTATCCTCCATACTTAATGGGGAGCAAGGTGTGTCAGCGGTGAAGCAGCAAGTTCTTGAAAATGTTAGTCTTTTAGCTATTATAGTGAATATTTTGTTTCCTGGTGAACTATCATAAATTTTTTACATATGTATATATTTTTTCTGAGCATCATCTTTTTCTTTGCCGAATACCTCAGGCATCACTTAAGATACTGAAAGTTGAAGAGAAACTATCCAAAGGATGGGGTGGTGAGAATGCATATCATGTCAGCGGCTACCGCTATTTATTAGTGGATGGTGATAGAAATGTATCCAGGGCTTCTCCAGCAACGAAAGTTACAACTTTAACTAAGGTGTGATGTTGGCATCGGGCAGTATTCTGATTACCTTTTTCCATATTTTAAAATATCAATATGATATATGCATTTTAAAATGTACTTGTCGCTGGTGTTCTCATTGCTTGTGAACAAACTGACTTGAAAATAGTCTATACTTCAGTTCATTTTTGTGCCTGCTGCAGGAATCCTTACTTGCTATGAATAAGCTTAGGCAAGAGGTTGAGTTGGAGAAGAGTAGAGCAAAGCTAGATAGCCTTGGTTGTGAGAAAGATCTAGAGGTATGCATTAGAGCAAAAAATAATGCCTGGGTTATTTCTCGAATCACAAGAGGGAAGGAACTTTACATGGTTCTAGAGAAAGCCAATGAAACCGTTCTGTATGCCTCCGATTCTGTTGAGAAGTTTAGCAACAGGTATCCCATTGGTTTCCTATCATTAGTGTGCATAATAGTGTACTTCCTATGCGTCGATTCCCTGGAGCCACTGGTTAAGGAATTAAAAATGTAAGGTTTTATGAAGAAAATGTATAGTTAATGTATTGAAAAGTGAAGTTTATAGTTTTTCAATAAAACATTACTATTTCTTGACTCCTTAATCAGTGTCCTTAGCCCTAAGGGCAATTGTTAGCAAGACCCAAATTATTATCCTTATTATAATGAGGAACCACACAGAAAAAGAAGAAGGAAAAAAGCTTAAAATCTTTCAGATTTCAACTCAAGAACTTTTGTTTTACCTAGTTGAAAAAATTCTTCCCTGGCATTCTTTTCTCTCAATAATGGAGTTTGTGATTAATAGTTATTTCAACGACTTCCTACTCAAGCTGTTAAGCATTTGGGTCTCGAGACACATGACAGGACCAAACTTGGCAAACCTGAGAGATTTTTTTTAACAATAACAGAACTCCCACTAAGGCATTTATTGTGTATCCCTAAACTGACTGGATAATCGTAATCGTAGTTGTCTATTTTTTGTTGAATATTGCAGGTATTGTGATGGAACTTTTTCACTGGATTAAGGAGACCCAAGTCCAGCCCCCTGGTTTGTGCGCATTGAGGAATAGCATGCTTAGCATTCTTCTACCTTTTTTCCCCAATAAGGTCGGGAACTTTTCCAGTGTTGAAATTTCTCACCCGTAAATTCAAGAAAGAAAGAATTCAACTATATGTATATCTCTCTGTATAGTTAGTGTAATTTATGTGAAAGCTGCTAGATTTGGAGAATTAGAACGAAAGTATGAACAAAAAGTACTTGAAGCATCAGCAGGAAAATGATTCAGATGACTCTTTGATCAGCAAGGAGACGACATAGCTAAAAAGGTCCAACTGGTACATGTGTCAATTGGCCATTGGGTGTCCATTTGACCGCTGTCCTCACTTCCTATGTAGCAGTTCTTTTCCAATATTTGTGACTCACCTCTAGGTTAGCAACTTCCGAAAACATGGCTTTACCTTTGTCCTATGTTCATGTTAAATCAAATCAGATCACCAGTGACTAAATTTTATCTGAATAATTGGTCTTCCTAGAATAATCTGATTAAAATTTGGTTATCCTACATAAAGTCAATAAGGTTGGCTACTACTTAGGAATTCGATTGTTTCTACTTTCTAGCTGTATTATATATTAGACTATTTTTATCTCCATTTAACTTTGACTACGACCGTAGCAGTTGATTTTGGCTATCGGTAGTTATATTATGCTTTGAGTAACGTCAGTCTAGTGTATTCTGAACTTCATTGAGATTTCTTGACACTTCCGGGCACTTAGTAACTTACGATATTTGTCAGTCTATAACAATTCATCAGGGTGTTATATAACATCAACATGAAATTGTTTACTTCTGCTACCATTTTCGAATACGATTCATCAGCGCTATTTTGGAGAAAAAAGACAATATCAATCTCGAGAATTTGTTCTGAACTAGAAATTTATGGATTTTTTTTTCAAATATGTGGCAAATCTTCCAAGTGAATGAAACATATTCATAACAATGTGGGGGAAATCACATCATGAAGATCTGGGCTTGAACCAAATTGTACCCTTCTGCATGCCAAAAACCTAAAAACACTGATGCATGTGCTATGTAGCAAAAGCACATTACTCTTCTTTACTTCTCTAATTACTTGACTATGATTTCAATAAAAAGAATAACACTGTTTAATATATTAACACTAATGTATGTAACATGTCAATAAAAAGAGAATATATGGCGTCCAATTATCTTGGGTGTTTAATATATTAACACTAGGATTTAATTGGTATGCACTATCAGTGTAAAGATTATTTACACAGTCAATTAATCAAAAATTGTCACGTAAATTAAAATGTTTGACTTTTATCCTAACTACTTTAAAAGTCACTCATACCATGATTTCTGATTAATTGACAGTATAAAAAGCTTTACACCGACAGTGTATAACAATTAAACTCTTAACACTAATGTATGTACTATGTAAGTTTTTTGTTTTAGGTAACCATGACATAGATACAAAGTATTCACTACCGTTAGCGGTGACTAATCTCCGTCAGGGAACCTGTTGGGCACACAAGGTGGGTTCTCCCTTCCCAACTAGGTTTTCTCCATATACAAGAGCCAAGATTCGAATCCCTAACCACTTGTTTAAGGTGTCCGAGTCCCTTACCACTCGCGCCAACCACATGTTGGTATGTACTATGTAAGTTTCTCCTCCTATTGGGTGTCTCGGAAAGATTATTTTCACAAAAACAGCATTTATTTTGAAAAAAATGTTTTGGATTTAACTGGAATGTTTTGCAAAGTTGATTAAAGTATGAAACAATTGTTTTTATAGGAAAAAAGCGATTTTTAGAGAAGTTTGAACTTTATTTTTAAAAAAATTATTTGATTATTTTGAAGTCAATCACATTTTCCCATATCACCCCTATAGAACTAAGTATCAAACAAATATTATTAATTTAAACAAATAACTTCATATTTTTTCTTGTAATTTACTATGTATAAGTGATTTTTGTACAAAACTCGAACGAAGAGTGTGTTTGGATTAGATTAAATTTTACTTGAAAAAGCTAATTTTCAGTAAAAGCTGATATATTTGAATAAATTGATTAAATTGCAAAACAACTGTTTTTATGAGAAAAAATTGTTTTTAGAGAAGTGTGAAGCTTAATTGAAAAAAGTTAAATTATTTTGAAACCAATAACTTTCTTCTCATTTCATTCATGCAAAACTAACAATCAAACAAATACTATTAAATTATACAAACAACTTTATATCTTTTTTTTTTTGTAATTTATTATATAAAAGTGACTTTTTTGCAGAACTCAAATGAATTGTATGTTTGGCTTCACGCTACTTTGTGATCCGTCGTGAAAGTTAGGAATCAAAGCTTTCACGTTCTCCTCAAAATTAATTACAAGGCTGCCACCGAGGAAGTGAAAATGGACAACATGACTCGGTTCCAAACAAACCAGAAATAGATTATTTTAAAAATTACTTTTCAACAAACACATCCAAACATAAAACTGATTCTATTATAATCGATTATAACAATAATCGGTTATGTATATAGTCGATTATTAAAATAATAATTTTTTTGCAACTATTCCAAACACACGCGATGTAGGTTATCTTAAAATCGTTTTTGAGCAAACACATTTAAACATAAAACTAATTATATTATAATTGATTATTGAAATAATCCATTTCTTTCAACTAATCTAAACACACTCATAATGTGTTTCTTAGGAGGAAGATGCTGAATAAGTTTAGGCATAATGTTGGTGAATGGTTACAAATATCTTTCTATTATTTATCATTTATGCAATAAAATCTTAATTAAGCTTAATAAAAAGGTCAAGAAAGTAGAAATTTACACAACAATCTCCTATGGGTTCATTGGGCTTTGATAAAACTAGTTTTAGGCAACTCAAACAGACTCGTCGGCCGAATGAAAATGGGCCTACTCAACCAACTAGGGTTTTGATTGATCTGTTAACACAAAACCCCTTCAAAAAAAGAGAAGAGAACAAAGTTAGGGTTTCGGGTTTCCACAGTATAAAATGTACTGAGGCTAGTGGCTTTGATTTCGTGTTCGTACCTTTCAAATTTCAGATCTCCCTCGCCCTTCGACCTAAGGTTCGTTGCTGTACTGCTTTAATCGCTTCTTTTCCTTAAGATATATGGTTCTGTGCATGAATCTGTTCTCTTCTGGCTGCTTGTGTGTGATTTTCTGTTTGAATTGATTGTTGACATGCTTCTTCTCTGATGAAGATAGAATTCAGTTAAAACTTTCGTTCTTCTGATGAACATTTCATGAAGAATACTGTTTTGGAGACCTGAACTGAAGAGACATAGTTGAGACTTATTTTTGCTTTTGTTGTCTGATTTTTTTTCTTCGTTGATAGTTTTTGCTCTTTTTTTTTTTTTTATCATTTTAGATTGCTTGGACGTCGAATTTGATGGAAATCTATGCTTTATGTTCCCACTGCTTTTTTGGAACCTTAGGATCTGTGGTTTCCAGGAAATGGTAGAGGGAAGCGATTCTCAGATTAGAATTTTGAGCCATTTTTCTTACGAGCTACTGAAAAATCGAATACCTGTGATTTGGGGTTATCAGCTCAATTTTTTACTGAAACAATCTTGGCCTTGTTATCAACACTTGTTCTTATTTTAAATGGCTTGGAGTTGTGTTTATTCCGAAAAGATCTTTTTTGTGATCTTAATTTCGTGTACATTAGTCCACATAGTTCTGATATCTCAAAACCAGTCAAAGTCTCTGAGGATGATCAAAAAAATAACTTTCGTTCTTCCGAGTTGTCCATGCGGAAAATACATGGAGACCTGAACTGAAGAGACTTCAATTTATGCTTCTACCTTTCTTCCCTCCCCGCCCACTTTGAGGATGATTGATTAGTCATTTGTTTTCTCTATTATTTTCCCCTATATTCAGCTATTTTACTTAAGCTTGATTATCAAGTTTAAATTGCATGTTAGTTTCTTGTTTGCTTACAGCTTTATTAATAGATTACCTCTTCTATTTGTATTTGTTCATTGTCTCTATCATGCATTGAAATTAATCAAAAGCCTCTGAGGATGATCAGATAATTAGTGCTTCCAAGTTGTCCATGCGGAAAATTTTTGGAGACCTGAACTGAAGAGGCTTCAGTTTATGCTTCTATGCTTCTTCCCTCCCGGCCCCCTTTGTGGATGATTAATTAGTCGTTTGTTTACTCTATTGTCCACAATATTCAGCTTTTGTACTTAAGCTTGATTATCAAGCTTAAATAGCACGGTAGTTTCTTGTTTTTTTTTTTACAACTTTTAATGGATTATCTCTTCTATTTGTATTTGCTCTTGGACTCTGACCTGCATTGAAATTAATCGAAACGCCTCTGAGGATGATCAGAAAATAACTTTCGTTCTTCCGAGTTGTCCATGCGGAAAATTATTGGAGACCTGAACTGAAGAGGCTTCCGAACGTTTTTATTTTCCTCTTCTCCTTGTGCTCTTCATTCTCACATTGTTGCTGAATTTCTCATTTGTTCTATTTTGATGTTTCTTATTCTTTGCAGTTTATTTAAAATTTTAGTCCTTGGTTCCTTATTTTCTTCTTGCAATATATCATTTGATTGATATGTTCTGTTTTATGTCATTTCCAGCTTTATTTGAAGAGTTTTGCAACTGAATTTCATTTCCTTCCAAAATGAGGTATTTATTGTCTTACTTTCGCCTGGTGAACTTTGTTGATATTATTATATTATTATTAGAAAAATTGCAGTTTGTCCCTTAAATACTAACTTTTTTTGTTTTCTTTTCCCTACTCTCTTTTGAAGCCGGCCAATGGAGGAAGATGTAAGTTCTTTTATTCTTTACTCATATAATCATATTTACTAATTGAAGCTGACATCATGATCCTGACGCTGCATAATTGTTTTGCTTTTGTTGTGCATCCTCTATCTACACAACCTGCTCTGCTAAATGTATCATTACAAAAGCAATCTTTGTTTTGCATATATTGGCCTGATTTCAAGTAGTATCGTAATCTTAGGTTGGATTGTAGATTTTGAACAAACAAAAAATAATCTGTTATCTCCACGGTTGAAATGTAGTAGCTATGTTTCCATCGAATTGTTCCATGACTTGTGATCATAATGAAGGAACATATTTGTTGCTTGAAATTTTATCCATCTTTGCTTTATATGCACAAAAATTGGTTTTTCTATTTTAATGTTTGTGACATTTTTTGTATTGGGGTTTGAGACAGGTGTTTACTATGATTTAATATCTTACCTAGTTACAATACTTAATTTATACAGACGGCGGGCAAGAACGAGGAAGAGGAATTCAACACTGGACCCCTATCTGTACTTATGATGAGTGTTAAAAATAATACCCAGGTATGTTTGTTCTTATATTATATATAGTACTATGGGTTTTGTGGACTGAGGCAGACTCAGATGTATTTGATGTGGTTTTACTCAAATGTGTCACTAATGCAGGTTTTGATAAATTGTCGGAACAACAAAAAGCTCCTGGGTCGTGTTAGGGCTTTTGATAGGCACTGCAACATGGTTCTTGAAAATGTCAGGGAGATGTGGACTGAGGTATGCTTTGTTTCTTTGGATTTAATTCCCTTGGCACTTATTACATCAGCTAATTAGCGCTGTGTTGTGTCTGTACAATCAGGTGCCAAAGACCGGTAAAGGAAAGAAAAAGGCTCAGCCAGTCAACAAGGATAGATTCATCAGCAAAATGTTCCTCCGTGGTGATTCTGTCATCATTGTTCTTAGGAACCCCAAATGAGCTAGTGTCACTATTTCGCTGTGGAAGTACTCGGTTTTGTAGTATTTGCCTTTTCGTTATCTGGAATTCTAGACAACATTATATGGTCTACACTTTCCTGCCTTTCAAAGTTGTTGCCATGTTGTGAGATATTAGCGGAGGATGTAGATGGTACTTTCACGTGATCGATTAAACCAATTCTCAGATCTCTTTCACTATTGTGTACGCATTAATATGTACATCTAATCTAATGATTATATGGAATAGTTTTACCATGTAAAGATCTATTCTGTTTGTCAACTTCACATACATTGGCGTAGTTATTTATCTTCTAATGTTTTGACGACAATCAAGTTGAGTAAATATTCATTTAAATCTTTTGGTGATAATAATTTGGTATTTTTTGCTTACCGTAGAAACTGAATTAACTTGGTCATTTAAAGTAAGTTATTCAGTTTTCAAATTGGAGGAAATGATATCGAGTTTTTCAATGAAAAGTTTATTTTTGATGGATATTTTTTTAATGATTGAGAACTAATTTTTTGCTATTTCTTTTTTAAATCAGAAGTTCCAATGATGCTCTAAAGGTGTTATGATTTTGATGTAATCTTATGTAATTCAAATATTTTCTTTTGGTAAAAAAAGTTTAAATGAATTGGTTTATCTGGAAGCATGTAATTCAAATAATAGGTGGTGAAACTTTTGGTATCCTTGGTAATTTTTATCCTGCTTAAATTATCTAAGCGGATGGTGAAAATTATTTGATATAATTCACTAACATGGTTTATTTAATTGAGGTAGTGTATTATGATTGGGGAGAGTAACTTTTACCTTAGAATTATTGAGGATATCGTTAAAAAATTTCTTTCTTCTCTTCTCTCGTTGATCTAAGCGGAAAATATTCTTTTTTTTCCATTTCACTTCCCTTTCCCACACTTCCGACTATTCAAACAATGCATTAGGGATTAGAATATTTACCAAGAATAATATCACACACCCACTCTTGTCACTCTTGTTCTCTTCTTACTTTGCACTTGAGAAAAGAAATTATTTAATAATTTAAGTTTATGCAATACTTAAAAATTATTAATTCATCATCTATAATTAAAAGATATATTTATGATAAACATTAAATCAATAAAATGTTAATATAATATAAAAAAAATGTGGATTGAGACCCGGAAACGCAATAACTTTGCTTACCAATATGCAACTCCTTGTCCTTCCATTTCTATTTTCTTAATTTTCAAGAATATTCTCTTAACCAACAAGTTGTGAAACTAATCTCCTAAAATACAAGCGGGCAACATAACTTAAGACCCTCCCAGTGATGTTTTTTCCATAAACATAAAGACCACATACTTAAGAAACTCAAACAAACACATTGGTGGAATTCCTATTCTTCAGCAATGAGAAAATCATAAAGAGGTTTCTAATTCAGATTCGTTTTAACCTACGAATAGTAAGTTAGTGCGTATTGATATGCAGCTTAACTTACCTGCAATTGTCGGCAATATTTTGTAAAAGCACGGTTTAATCTCTCTCTTGTGTCTTATCTCTTTCCTTCATCATGCATGAAAATGTACCACCACCAACCTTCCTGCAACACTTGACCTTCACCACACATTGCACCAGCTCCATCCAACGTCGTTGCTCCCCCACTCACGTTGCTCCGACATCGTTATTTATCATCAGTTGTTATCACTTCTGCAGCACGGTTCAACCCATCGTTACGTGGAGATGTGTTTGACATCATCAACCACATGCACCGCCTCGTCCTCCCATATCCAGGTCACTGCTCTGCCCAGACAAAGGTGAACAAAAGTGATCAATGCATGCAAGCAGAAACATGGGTGAAAATTTTATTTCTTGGATCCTCTTCCTTCAACCTCTAGTAATCAAGGTATGTTAAGAGTTCAAGTTTTTTTTGGAACTCTGTTTCTCTGTTAGATTCTTTAAAAAAACAAGCACACAACTATTTTCTTTAGACTTCCCTTCTCTAAATTGCAAAGGTTATGGAACTTTGCATTGTTCCTAACTTCCTATGGAAGCAGAGCTAGGGAATTGGCTGGAAGAGGAAACAAATGCTTGGAACTTGCACTTGAAGATGGTGATACTAATTTCCAGGCAATTCCCCTCCATCCAACCTTCGCCTCATGTGCCTCCGCTGTCCCTCCATGGCTCCATCGCCCACCGCTCATGCGCCCTCCCCTTCGCCGCTGATCGCATTTCTGGAACCAACCCACGATCGCCGGTCATGTGGTATAACATTTTGAAGGAAGGCGCATTGAACTTAATGTACTCCAACATGTCACCAGCAGACTTAGTGAACTCCACCACCGCCACCTCAAACACCTACACCGTCATTGCCAGCTGCCCCTTCCTCCCTTCCTTCGTCCCCTGCATCCTCGTCATCTTGTGGGGTTATCCTCTAAGCTTTGCTTTCAAGTTGGTGGAGTTCGTCGTCCATTTTTATTTCCAAATTTTTGGCTTCGGTGATGTTGGCAAAATTGGAGGGGTGGCCAAGAAGCTGAGTTTTAGGATAATGGGGAAAAAGGAGTTCATGGGGGCACCTCCTCTACATCTTCCTCCAGGAAAATAAAATCATCATTTGTAAACTACCAAATCCATTTTCCGATAAACTTCAACCATCCATTTATTTTTAGTTCTTTTCAATCAACATTAATGGTAGGATTTGGCATGCACATCCATGCACACTAACTTGAGATGCACATGTTAAAACGAACATCTAATTCAACAAATTTTGATTAGGTGGCTGGTGGCGAGGGCCTCATTAATATTATATGTGAATTCGGAAAAATTCCAATCTAATTCAGAATATTCAGAATATCATTCAATAATTAAAGTACAATTTAAAATTTATTTTATCATATTTTTCAGGTTTTGTGAGATATCCTGCATGCAACTGTAAAAACTAATCTCTCGAGTCAGGTAAGATCACAAAATCGACAAAACTCCTCAAGAATTTTACCGTTGCTACATTCCCAGAACTCGGATTCCAACTCGAAATTACTGGTTAAACTGAAAGAAACTCGTGTCATCTCATTCAAACGCTCTTGAGTTAGTATATCATATTTTAAATTTAATCCAACACGGTCTATACTGAGTACTTAAAAATTCCTCTTTAACATGCGTGGAGCAACTCCAAATCAAAACTGGTCTGTAAATTCTCAACCAAAAGATTACACATCATTGGCTGAGGATTTACAATTAGATGGATTGGACGATTAATGGCCTCATGGATCTTTTGCCAGCCCTAATTTCATACGATTAATGGCCTCATATATATTATTTCAAGCTAGTGTACTACCACATACTTGAACAAGTGCTTAGACTAGTTAAATCTCACAAAATAAATCAATAACCGCATCCAACTAGCAGATACAAAACTGGATTCAAAAGAAGCATAATCTGTGAGTACCACATCCTTGAAATTTCATAACTCATAGCAACATCTCAGCAATCTGGATTGCATTAAGTGCAGCTCCCTTGCGAATTTGATCCCCACATACAAATATGTCCAACCTGTGTGTATATCCACCATTGATGTAAAATGCTTATGATATAGTGCAATGCTAATTGAAACATAATAACATATTGCCACGGAAGAGATTATTTACCCTCGATTTCCATCCTGAGACAAGTCCTGGCGAATCCGGCCAACAGCAACATCATCCTTATTTGACACTTCTAATGGAGTAGGAAAATGATTCGATTCACGGTCATCAATAACCACTATGCCTGGAGCTTTCTTCAGAATATCTCTCGCAGTGTCCTGAAGTAATCAAAAACCAAATAAACTCAGACAAGTGATATCTTAACTTTAGGACAAGTTTTCTCACCCAAAATCCATTTCATATTCCTAGTCCTATACAACCATAATTTTGGGCAACCAAAACATGAAAGGACCCCTTAAAATTGCATAGGGTCATTCCATGTTCCAACACTGAATTCATTCCATGTTCCAACACTGAATACATGATGAATAATAAAGATTTTCTGTTTTATACCATTGGAATAAAGAATCAATAAAGATCGTCAAGAAATGACAACAATGCATCAATACTTCAAAGTCAAGTTTTATCACTACAAAAGGAATGATGTCCAAGAATTGACTGTTGCTTTGTGAATCCATAACAATGCTCTTTGCTCACTAATTTTCCTTCTCCAACATCACAAAACCCACCTGCAGTATGCCTCTACATGATTAATCTGTCAACTGTAAACCCAAAGACCTACATAAATAAGACAAATTATATCCCAACACAGCAAAGACCTCAGTGGGCTTTATAGGAACTTGGGTTATTAAGGTTTCTACATGCCACTTTTTGTTATTAAATGCAGACTTTGTTGATTTGTCTATACATACGTGACAGGTCTAAATTTAAAACGGATAAAGCCTGATCCATACGGCATCAACTTTATTATGACAAGTGAAAAGTCAATTAGGTTAGAATTCCAAAATTAATTCTAGCAACTCTAAGTATGTCACACACTTCTGTTCTCAAGAGCCTGAGATATTGCGTGTAAACTGTAAAGGCTGATCACTTCAAACGAAAAGCCAGTTATCCCTGACATTCTGAAAAATCACTAAGTGATCAACATAAGCCAGTCAGCTGTGGGTTAGTTCGCACGTTTTACCTAGCCTCCTGGCTCAACCACACAGGAAACTCAACGTAGATGAAACAGAGGAACAGAATATTACAAACTTCGTCAACAAACTTCAATAAAGGAATTTAAACAATCCAAGCTGAGCAAAATGATTAAATGAAAAAACAAATACAAGAAATTTGATGTGCTGAAATGCTTTACCAATTTGAATCTTATTACAAACCATCAAACATCAAGAATGCAAATCATATTTCCTTAAATTTTTAGAGGGAGGAAAGTTTTTATTCAATCCAATATAAATATTAGAAAAATCTGAAAAGCTAAGCATACTTTGGCTATAACATAAGAGACAGAACCTCACAACATGAAATACTACCTCGTCAAGGGGTGTCTCAAATTGAAGATTCACACTCTCAGCATGAGCTCGCATGACAGGAACTCGTATACATGTGGCAGTTACTTTAACGTCCTTGTCATTCTGCAAAAGTGTAAAGTTAAATAAGTAAGGTATTCCGTAATGTGAAACAAATAAGCTACTAAACACAAGATATAAAGACTCGATTTCAACTTACCCAGATCTTCCTAGTCTCCTTGACCATTTTCATTTCTTCTTCATTATATCCGTTTGAAAGAACAGACGCATTGTGTGAGAATAAATTAAAAGCATACTGCAAAAGAACAACATTATCAGGAAGTAGTTCTTGAACCTTTGATCATGAGACTCATAATACATATACAGAAATGGTCAAACCTGTTGCTTAAATATTTTACAAGTTGGTGGTCTTCCTTCCAATACCTTATAAAGTCAAGAAAGAAAGAAAAAATCAATTTGTGATTAAAGACAATAAAACCAGTTTCTCCTCTTCTACGTTCCCAATGGTAGAATGAGAAGTAGATAGGCCAAACCTCGCGAGTTTGCAGTTCAAGCTCTTCCATTGCAGCAGCACCAGCACCACTGGCAGCCTGATATGTACTAACAACCATACGCAATACCTGCAATATTCAACAATGGTTGAAAAACGAATCAAGCACAAAGACATCATAAAACATACAGCTAATCATAAGTCAAAACTCCAAACCAATGACACCAAAACTCAAACCCAATACTGGAATTGCTATGATACCCTGACGGTTGAGTTGTCAAGCATGTACTAAATACTGATTTTATAATAAATATTTATAATTTATAATTCTATTAAAAATATGGTTTAATTAATCTGTAGGTCCTAAACTATTTGAAAATTATCAAATAGATCCCTATACTTTAAAAGTTTGTAATTGGATCCCTGCACACATAAAAAATTTGTAATTCGGACCCTCCAACACTTTTTTGTTAGGGTTCTAAAAAAAGTATAGGGCCTGTTTGAATTGTCCTAAAAATTATAGGATCTATTTGAATTTTTCCAAAAAGTTCACGGAAATGACGAACTGATGAATCAGTTAGCCGACAATGGAATGCTTGAAAAGAACGAATTTGTAAGCAATAAAAAACCACTTCCAAGAAAATAATATAGGCAAAAATGCATTAAACTAACATCATATATCAATTTGGCTATGGATTCAAACACACAGATATCAATTGAATTCAAATAAAAATCAAATTTTGACCTTGGCCCGTCGATGAAGAGGGGTAGCTGCCACTAAGCAAATGATGGTGGAGCAATTGGGGTTTGCAATGAGAGCCCCTTTCCCCATTCCAATTTTAATGTTCTCCATCGCTTCAGGGTTCACCTCCGGGATCACCAACGGCACCTTTTCATCCATCCGAAACGCCGAGCTGTTATCCACCACCACCGCGCCACGTTCGACGGCGATGGGGCCGAAATCCCTGCTGATTGATCCTCCGGCGCTGAATAGTGCAATGTCGACGCCGGAAAAACTCTCCGGCGTGAGCTCCTCCACGACGTATTCGTTGTCCTCGAAGGTGAGGCGGCGGCCGGCGGAGCGCTTGGAAGCGAGCATCTTGATGGAGCGGTAAGGGAAGTCGCGGTCGGAGAGGACGGAGAGGAACTCTTGGCCGACGGCGCCGGTGACGCCTACGACGGCGATTGAGGGGGCGTTTTCTTGAAGGGACATTCGGACAGAGAAAGTGGGTTTGGGTCGGGTCGGGAGGGTCCGAGAAAAGAAGTGGCAGTTGTGGTGAGGAAGAGAGAGTGAAGGAGCCATGGTGCGTTTACTTTGGAGAGAGAAAAAGGAAAGAACTCTGTTTGTGGGTAATGGGAATGGGAATTGAAAACAGAGGATTTATAAAGAGAAGAGAAGAGAAGAGGGGTAGCCAGAAACAGAGGACGAGGGTGGCGGCTTAATGCTCTTTGTTGGTTTCAAAAACAGGGGAACGAACCTCAAACAGACCAGGGTGAAGGGTAAAATCGTCTTTGTATTTTAACTACTTCAAAGAGCAGCAATAATAACTATAATAACTATTCTATAATAATTGAGTAACATTTTTCTAAATGAAAAAAGTATGTATTTATTCCCTTCTAATTCCATATGTCCAATTTGGTCTTAAAAATAAATATATTGACATTTTTGGTCCATGAAAAAAATAAATTAATTATTTAATCCCTCAAATTTATAAATGCGGGACACGTTAATCTCTCCTTCTAGTTTCAACGTTTGTTTACTTGTCTACAAATCTTGTTAACCATCATGTCTGGTCCATTAGTGATCATGTGTGACCTTTGATGAATTCCCATCGTGGAAAACAAATGAAAAATGGGAAAAGGTGCACAATTATTAGATACGTGGTTTTTAAAACTGTGCACGTTTTTCATTTTTCGTTTATTGTCCACTCTTTTCATTCATTTTTTACGATGGAAATTCATCATAGACCATACAGGATCACTGACTGCCCATGCAGGACACCTAACTGGACACTTAGCAAGTAAACGGAAGTTGAAAGTAAACGAAGGGACTAATGTGACACGCATTTATAAATTTGAGAGATTAAGACTCTGTTTGTCAAGTCCAATAAGTTAGCTTATAGCTTATTTGACTAGCTTATAAGCTTGTTTGACTGAAATAAAGGTGTTTGGTAAACAAGTTTATCTCATCAGCTTATAGTTTTTCTTTAAAAACTATTTTACTTAACTTATAACTTATAGTTTATACCTTATTGACTTTTCTCTCATTTTTACTCTCATTCATTTAATGAAATTCTCACTTTACTATGTTTGTCATAAATATATCCTTTTATGTCATTTCACATTTATAAGCTAGTTCAACAACAAATTTTATCAAATACTTTAAATTTAATAGACTAGTTTTTTAGCTATTAGCTAAAAATTAGTTTATCAGTTATAAGCTAGCTTATCAGTCATAAGCTAGCTTATTAGCCATTTTTGTTATACAGAGCCTAAGTGATTAATTTTTTTTAGGGATCAAAATTACACCCTATTTAGTTTTTGGGACCAAATTAGACCTTTAGTCTAAAATGTATTATAATTTTCACTCAACTATACACATTCTTATTTTTCACCACAAACAAACGCGAACTTTAGGTATAATATTTGATAAGCTTTTTATGTTATAAAATAAAAAATGATTTTTGTATTATATGAAAAAAAAAATGATTTTTGTACAAGCGCTAGTTAAAAAGTGTATATCTTTTTTAGTGCTTTGTTTTTTATTAAATAAATAAATAAATTCGAAGAAACACCAAAAATACCATTTTAACAAAAAAAAAATATACTTTTTCATCGAAATAAATGCATCCAAACAAGCACGTGTTTGGTACACACATTTGACAAAGAAAATAAAACAAGTGGGAAAAAAACATTGGTTATTTATTTAATATATATATATATATATATAGGCTTAATTGCATTTTTTGTCTCCTATTATTGGTCATATGCGATTTGGTCCCTATAGTTTTTTTGAGCATATTTGATTCCCTTATTTTTTTCAACATTGCAAATTCGGTCATTCAGTCCGATATCCGTCAATTTTTCAATGATCAATAGAGAGGAACTGTAACACCCACTACCCCGCATATAATAAATTATATAAATAAAATCATACATGTCTTTAAAAAAATATATATAACAATTAAAATAAAAACATTTTCTCAAGAACAATATGCATCACATCATATATAACTTAAACGCAGGAATCTGAAATAATCAAAATCCTTTAAAACAAACTGCGGAAAACATAAATAATAAACATAACTCAAATCCCGATATCACATATCAGAGTTGGTGTACATATACCAATAATACATCGGAATAAAACTAAACAACTGAACGTAAATCCTAACTACTACTACGAAGAGAGATCTCCACGGGATCACTCCTCGTCGACATGCTCACCCTCCTCTGCACATGCAACATCATATGCACAAGAACAACAAAAGATAGGGGGTGAGAAATACGATCATAAATATATGTAAATGAAACGGAATAGTAATTAAGATGACATACAGCATACATCAATCAACACATGTATAATCAATATATATATCACAAATGCATGACAATGCGAATGCAACATCACTACTCCGTATGTATGTGGCCAAAACCTCTAACTCAGGAACCCGATTAGGAGTACATGTCCGGTTATCAACGTGGATGATATACCAGACCATGGGCTATCCCCGAGCACTCTCACTAATCCTGATAACGTATAGTGGCTAGTCAGTGTACTCAAACCTATTCATTAGGTCACTCCGACAATAGGTAGCTAGCTCATGTCACGTGGAATTTTCATACTCAATGTACCCGCAAGGTCGGGATAACACCCATCGTGGCCTCCGCTATCGCGATTCGTCGTTTGCTTTCCACCCAACATATCAACTTCAACGTATGATGCGTGCAATGTTCATCAATATGCAAGCATATGCCAACCATCCACCACTATAATCAATCACATTGATTATTAACTATGACCATCCACGATGGTCATCAACAATCATCACTAATAATAACTTATCGTTACTATTATCAACAGCATCTTATCATCTTTATTATTTCATGACGTTCTTCTCTAACTCCTTCTATTTTAAACCATAGGGTTACATCCTAGTGTTAAGTAAGATCAAAGATCAAGTATTCTTAAGCTCCTAAGGGTAACTTAAAGTCCTTAGATCATAACAAGCCTACATAACACTATCCATCAAGCGTAAGGGGTCAAAACTGCTCCTGGGCATGTGAGAATCGATTTCCAATCTCTGGAATCGATTTCTCAAGTCTTCAAATCGATTTCCATCATGGAAATCGATTTCAACATGTTCAAATCGATTTCCCCAATCGATTTTGAACAAGGAAAATCGATTCTAGAAATCGATTTCTACAAGGCCAAATCGATTTCCACACCTTGGAAGTCGATTCTTGGAGGATTCAAATCGATTTCCATGTGCTGGAAATCGATTTCTGGGTGTCGGATCATACAGCAGCGGATTTTCTCCGCTATCGGACCAGTCTACGTTCTCTAATTAACATATCATTCGAGCCTAAGCTATTTATCACCAATTTGATTAGTCCAACACTCATAAATCATAACCTAAGGGTTCTCAAACTAATCCTTGGTCATCAATCTCACATTGCTTATTTATTTTCTCCCTATAACTATGTTCTGATAGCATAAGGATAACAAAACACCATATCATGGCATAAACAACATGCTCATCATCATCAATTCATCAATAATCATATAAATCATGAACTCTTAGTTATAAACATGTTATAACATCAAATTATTCATCAATCAATACTCATAAAGCCAGAAAACAACATAACAACATTCAGAGGCATACGCAGGCATACATAGGAGTCACGGGTTAACCCCTTCATCTTAATCTATCCCAAAACCCACATATTCATGACCAATTTTATCCCCCCATACCTGGTATGATGATTCACAGCCTAAGGGAAAGAGAACAGAGCCAAGTTCCGCTACGGTTCCTCCTTACGGGTTCAACTCTTGATCATAATCGCAACACTGGAAAGTAGAGTCCATCTTTAAGTTAAGGATTGAAAGGGAAAACAAATCTTGGATTAGAAACTCACCTTGGTTTCTAACTTAGGAGATTAACTCTAGTAGCAGGGATAGACAAGCCAAACAACGACGTGTTCTTGATGAAGATCACCAAAGCAGGATTCGTCCTTTTGGGTTTTTTAGAGCAAGAGATCAGTGAGCTCCTAGGGATGAGAAGAGGCAAAAAGTGAGTACAATAGGGTGTGGAAACTAGGTTTAGGTCATACGCTATGTATATATCACTGTTAGGGACGTTTTAGGACGAATGGGCCGTACACAGCATAGCCCGATAATCCAAACGCGTACACAAGGTCTGACACGCATGGGAATCGATTCCACAACCATGGAAATCGATTTTCTATTGGCCAAATCGATTTTCATATCAAATAAATCGATTTTCCCCCTTAAGCAATCGATTTTCACTTTCTGGAAATCGATTTCTTCATTTGGAAATCGATTTCCCAAATCGATTTCCCCTTCAAAAAACATATTTTAGGCCTCGACACCTGAATAAGACTTAGAGATAATTATCTAAGCTTTCCAAAGCATCCAAGATCACCCTAATCGGATGTCTAGAACTCAAGATATGGCTAAAACCATGAAACAGGTTATTTAGACTCGGATGGATTGATTATTCTAAAGGCTGAACTATTACAACTATGAACTTATGCATCAAAAACAGGCATAAATAACATATGCAAACATCTATAATTAATTATTAACACATATAGCCATAGAAGTGAAAAGCAGGGTGTTACAGGAACCATTACTTTAAGCTCATAGAACCTCTGGTTGAGCTTCTCCCTCCTCTGCCTCATCGTTTCAACATGTGATTCAATGTTTTCTTTATGTCATTTATCGGACTCGTTCCTCCTTTATGAGATCTTTGTTTTGTTCTACCACATGGTCCTTAATCACATAAGCTCAACAAAAGGTTTTATCTGCTTAAAGCAGTGATTCCTCTCTATTGATCATTGAAAAATTGACGGATATCGAACTGAAGGACCGAATTTGCAACATTAGAGAAATAAAGGGACCAAATGTGCTAAAAAAAATCACAGGGACCAGTATCGCACATGACCAATAATATGGGGACTAAAAGTACACTTAAGTCTAATATATATTATAGCATCTCCAATGATGCAACTCAAAGAAGTTGTTTTTCTATACTTACTCATTAGGGTTGTTTAACCTCCCTTTTTATGGACCTCATATCATATCATCTCATCACTTTTACTTTATACTATTTTAAGCAACTTTATACTCCAATGATCCAACTCTTAAAAATTTACCAAATGATCCCACAACTTACCCCACATATTTATTACATTTATTTTTCTCTCAATTTAAAATATTGATTCACTTTAATATTATTATTTAAATTTCCAAACCAAATCCATATATATCTTTCAAAAAAAATTTAATTTTTATAATCAATATCTTTTGTCAAGTATAAATTTTAAATTTTAAATTATCAAACTGTAAAACCAATTTTGTCAATTAAATAGTTGATGTTGATTTGACATTAATATTCATTTAATATTATTATTTAAATTTTAAAATCAATTCTATAAATTTAGTATTTTAAATAATGTTCGTTTGTTCTACCAAAAAAATTATGTTCGTTTGTATTCGTTTTTATAATCGATATTAACGGCTACTTTGAAATTTAGTGTGGTTGAATTGAATTTAGCAATTTTTAATAATTACAACTAATAATATTTTTTCGGGAAGTTCTGACCTAAAATATTCTCCTCTCTTTCTCTCGTCTCCCTCACACTCTCACAGACGGCTGCAGGGGTGGTTTTGGATCATTTTGATCTAAAACCACCCATTTATTTCGTTTTTTTTTTCTTTTCATAAATGAGTTTTCCACATAAATATGATTCTTTTGTATGGGTTTTCCACATAGATCTGGATCTTTTTGTGTTTTTTCTTTCTTTTTCGTAGTCTTGGTGTGGCTTTGTTTGGTTTCCAGTCTTGGTGCGGTGTTGTTTGATTCCCGTCATGGTGCGGTGTTCGTTTGTTCCAAATATCACAGATTTGATTATGACTTGGGTCTCAATGATATAAATCCGGAAGCATGGGTATTCCAGTGATTTTGATGGTGTCACTTTTTAGGCAATTTGACTTTGCTGTATTATGCTTTTAACCTGGATTCTATGAGTTTGTTCGCAGTTTCTTCCTTTTCGGTTTTTAGCAATTTTGGATCTGTATTGTCATCGATGTACTCTATCAATTTGAATGAATAAATGCATTTCCTTGTCAAAAAAAAACCAATAATATTTTTTCTTTTTCTTTTTCTTTTTCTTTTTTTTATGGGTGGTTCTTATATGAGAACGAGTTGCTTATAGAAGAAATTGTCCTCTCATGTGACATTCACATTAGCTTGCTCCAATTATACAACTCAGAAAAAACTTATCCTTAATTTGAAGAACTAATTAAGCAACTCGAATGCTTTAACCCTAAAAATTTCATCAAATGGTCCCACAAGTTACCCCACTCTTTCTCTTGCTTATTTTTCTCTCTTTTCTATGGTTTTTTATTATATTCTTATTCTTATATCAGAACTAGTTACTTATAAAAGCATTTGTCCTTCCATGTGGATGTCACATCATCTTACTCCAATAGTGCAATCTAGCAAGAACCATTTCTTAATTTTAAAAACTAGTTAAATAACTTTCATTGGAGTTGCTCTTATAAAAATAAAAAGAAAATGATATAGAAAAATAAAATCTCCTTAGACCCAACGTTTTTATTCATCTCCCTTTTGGAGAAAAAAACTATATGGGAAAATAAGAATTTATGTGAACTCCACTACAATAGTATTTGCGGATCGTTTGGATTGGTTTTGAGCCAAAAAGTCATGCGGTCCAAAATGAAAAACAAATTGCGATACGATTTGAATTGGATTGATTCTTATATCAAATCTGAATCAATCCAACTAAAAAATAGTTTGCATTAGAGTGGACGATTTGGTTTTTACCAACACAATATAACATATATCATATTAACATATATAACATATATCATATTAAAAATTAAAACATTACGAAATAACAAATATCAATTTTATGTTTAGAACATTAAAAATAGTAAAAAATAATATCACATCACACTAATAAGAATACAATGGAGATGAGATACCAGTAAATGGCTAAATATGTCATTCTAAGGGTGATCATCAGGCGGATTTGTGCCGAAAATATCCAACCTGAATGAAACTGATGAGAATACAATAACCCATTTTCGTCCGTTTTGGCGAGTGGGTTGGTCGGGTGGCGGATTGATCAGGTGGTTTGCAACAGGTCAGAAATTTTTTATTATTTTATTTCATAAAAACAAAAAAAAGGCAGCATGATTCAGAAAAGAAAGAGAGGCAACTTAAAAAAAAAAAAAGAATATAGAGAGCCTCTGGAAGCTTCTCACCTTCTCACCTAATTCACAACTCTCTCTCTCGTTCGTGCAACGCCAAACCCACTGAACACCATCATCACAACATCACCTATGTCTAGCACCCCTTCAACTTCATCCTCTCCATCATCTGTCTCTCCTCGACAACAAGCTCGTCATCAGCAGCCACCGCTCACCACCACCTTCCCCCGACAACCTCTACGTCTGCATCCATCGCACCGCCCTCGACCCCATCATCATTGCCCTCAGATCAAAGTCTCCTACATCAGCAAGCTCTCCTGCTTCCTCTCCCATTGTGCACGGAGCTGGAACTAGGGATGACAAAGTGGGTCAACCCGCCCCGCCCCGCTATTAATCCACCCAAAACGGGGCGGGGCGGGCCAATCCGTTTTAGTCGTATGGGTTGAACCCCCCAACCCACCCCGCCTAATGGTGGGTTGGTTCGCCAAACACATAAAAACGTAAATTGGGTTGGGGGTTGGCGGGTTGACCTGCTATAAAAATAAAAAAAAATTAGAAAAAATCATGTAACATTTCTTTTTTTGGGCAATGAAATACAAGATCATTGAAATACAAGATCACATGGTCTTTCCACTTCTAGATTTATTCTTACATGAATCAACTCCAATTAGCATCATTATATTATTCCAATATAGTGGGAAAACAAATGGATACAATACCATAACTTATGGTATCTCTCAAATATTGCATGAGCCTAGCAAACCCATTAATAAATTTTTTTTTAAACAAACTCATTAAATCGGTTGACTGCAATAAACTTCCAATATTATGGGTATACTCTGATTGAGCAATAGAGATGCCTCTATTTTTCTTTAATTGAGTGTTTGCATCATAATGGGTACTCGATGGTTTAGCTTCACAATGTCTAAACCGCTAAAGAAGTTTATCAATATATCATTCTAGTGATAGTATCATACTACCACTCTTCCTTATGATTTAACACCCAAAACTATTCTTGTTTCACCCCATATGTCAAACATATTGTATCATCATCAATTTCATCACAAAAGGTCTCCTTGGCCACTCACTCGAATGAGCAACGCAAGAACGCTCATGCATCCTCTTATAAATAAGGTGATGCACACTCATATCAAATAAATTAACAACTCTATCTCATTTTAAGTACCCTTTTCAAAAACCAAAAACACAAAAGTATCAAGTTCACATATAAAGGGCACTATAAATTATCAAATATACAAAATGTGTGAAACATAGTCATATGCAATTTTATAAACTCATTTAACAAAATTAAATACCAAATCTTTGTATTTTTATAAAGCCCAACCGTAAAACAGTGGACGGTGAAGCCAATGTCCAACACTTTCTCCATCACTTTCCATTGCAACAACTCAACCACACAGTCCATCAATCAATTAATTAAGCCTTAATACATGGAATTCATTGCACCAAACATCAATTCATAACCATAAAATTGAGTGCTTAAACTTTACCAATCCAATCAAAGCAGTGTACTAAGATGCGTTTTGCATAAAGATGCGTTTTGTAAAACCATCAACGAAATAAAGGACATGCTATATATTACTTTTCCTCATAACAAATTGATGAATATATATATAATTCCATGTACATTTCCTGCACAAGAAAACTAAAACATTTGTTCTATGATTCATAAGTTACCCAAATGCATGTCCAACTTGTAACTATATTTCTATTCAAACTGCAGAACCACATAACATATATTACTTGTCCTTATATTGTGGATCAAAGCCATTTTCCAAATATTACTCTCCAAAAAGTTCATATTCATTAGATACTTAACACATTTTAGTATTTTAAAAATTACCAACATATTTAATTCAACAAGCACCCCAAAATAAAATAAAAGGAACCGAGATCACCTCTTTCCATGAATTTCATAAATTTCCCGACCAAAATTATAGAAAAAGTCTAGCCAAACTATTCAAGTTGAAAAATAACAATAGTAAAGACAAGTAATTTGTTCCATGCAGATTAAGCATATCATGCATCTTCTTAACAAAATAGTTCATATTACTTATGCACCGTTTATCTATTTAAGTGCAATATTAAAACAAATTCCATACCTAGCTACCAAAATCCAAGAAGGCAATAGAGACCAATACAACCAAAAAACTTTTGCATGTCCACCTTGTCTCTTGATCCAGCATAATTTTTGAGAATCACCAAGTCCAACAATATATTGGTGGCCTTGACATTCAATGACTTCTTTTCCTTTGTAAGTTTGACAACCTTTTAGTATCTGCGAACAATTCTCATAAAATAGAAAGTTAATATGCACCATTGTGAACAAAATACTAAAAATTATACCAATAGTATAATAGTACAACTCTGAAAAAACGTAATCATGAAAACCCATCTACATATTTATATTTAACTTTTAGAAAAAACTAATCTATTGAAATCAATTTCAAAACTAAAAAAGTTCAAATAACGCAATCGAAACTGTGCTTAGAGAAAAAAAAATTCAATTAGCATATTCAAAACACCAAATCATAATATATTTGAATAAGAACCAGATTGCAAGAAATGTTAATAAAATAAAAGATATCCTTTCTAGGCTTCCTTCTACCAGGTTCTAAAACCTATGTCCACCCGCTAATCAAACTTGACAAGAAATAATAAAATATTTATTTATTTTTATAAATTGCAGTGTTTTTTTTTTCCATAGAAAATAATCCTTAAGATTGTCAGAAAAATAATAAATAAATAGATAAATAAAATAAATAAATAAATAAATAGAGGAGAAGATGAAGAAAACTGATAGTTTGTTTATAGTCTGAGACGTGTGTAATCACACTGTCCTTAAGGATTATTTCGCCACAAAGATAATAATAAAGCATAATGCGAATATCCCCCAGTATTTAACAGACTCTTCCAGAATAACAATATTATTCTAGATATTCAAAACAACAAGAATAACATCAACTCTCATAAAATAAAAGGCAAAGATTTTATGAAAATAATGCAAAAGTCTTTTGCTTATCTCTTTGATACAACTGGTGCAGTGGTAGCACAAAGAAATGAGTTTTTAAACTCTGCAAGACCAACTCTCTTGAAAATCAATTAAAAAAAACAAAGAAAAAGCATCTCTCATTATTTCGGAAGTAGCTTTATATAATCTTAGAAAATGTCATCGTCTCTAGCTTTCAAGAGCTATAAAAGAGATTTAATATTAAAAGAAAATCACGTTGGGTTTTTAAATGTTTTAAAGTCTCACATTCTTTTTTCATTTGAATAAAAACGTGCTTACATTTTTGCTTGCAGTGAAATAATAATTAAGAGGCATAAATGACATATTTAAAAGAATAAGTTATTATCCAATATAATCAGAATCATTAAAATCTAATAAGGAGCAATAAAAAGAAATTAAAATATTAAAAGAAATATTAAAGAAAATAAATTGTAATAAATGATGAATTTAAAATCTTTCAAATATAAAATTGAAATCAAATTATTTTGAAATAAAATATCCAACACACTATACACCCTAACATACTAGGGTGCATGGTAGACTTTGCAAGGTTTAAAAGAAATCAACTCATAATAAAAAAAAAAAGCAAAACTATTTGATAGGTCCCTAAGTTATTTTTATGTGATCCCTTAAATTTATTTCCTGTCAAATAAGTTTCATAAGTTAGGTTCGGGTAATAAAATGTGACTTTTTTTTCCATTTCTGCAGAATCTTTCATCTTCTCTCTTCTGTGTCTCTTCCGAGCCTAGTTGGTACTGCTGACTGGACAATTAACATAATAAAATAATAATTTTGAACATAAAAAATTAAAGATAAGGAGAATAATAAAAAGGCATGCAATGAGTTGTTGAAGAAGATGAGGAGAATAACAAAAAAGAAAGAAGTAAATAATCCTATTTATTTATTTATTAATTTTTTCCTTTTTTAAATTATTATTTTATCGCATTAATTGTCATGTAGGACAGAGTCTAACTCTGTCCGCTTTCTGGGAAGGGCTATGGAAATGTGGTGGCACTACCTTCCTCCTTGAGCCTCTTAATAACTCTAAAGCTACTCTTGTTACGTCAAAGTACTTCGAAGAATTTAAGAGCTCACGCTATAGTATACCGACGTTGGCTCCATACCCTAAAGTAGTGTCAGCTAGGCTCGGGAGTGACACATGGGAGAAAGGATAAGAGATTTTACAGAAATGGTAAAAAAGTCACATTTTTATTATCCGAACTTAACTTATGGGACCTATTCGACACGAAATAAACTTAAGGGATCACATCGAAAAAAAAAATAAACTTAAGGGAACAATCAAATAGTTTTGCCTGATAAAAACAACTAAATTTAATTAATAAAATGGCATAAAATAAATTGTGTTACCTTATTATATGATTCGTATGTTCAACAAGGGACGGGAAAGGAATTCATGGTCATCCTTGCGACAAAGTTATAATATAAAGGAAGAAAACATAGCATACATGTATACGTTAAGTCGATCGGTAATGTAATAATATGTAATAATATGTGTTTGATTTGCATTATTATTTTTATTTCTGCCTTATTTATTGCTTTTTAATAGTTAAAATGTTGATAACGGATGCGGATACGAATACTTAGGTATCCAGAGAGTATTGATACAAGTATTAAAGTTGCTACTCACTAACCCATACAAGTACGAATTCAAGCACAAGTATTTTTTTCAAATGCAGATATGAAAACGAATACTATAATATCATATCCAAACCTTACCCATTATCATCCCCATTAATCATTCCTTCCATGCCATCCTTTCAAATCTATCCTAGCTAAATCAGCACAATCTCTAAGTCAAAGTTCAATTTAATTCAACTAATTAAATTTATTGTTAAATTAAGATTGAATTGTAGTTGGACTAAATAATATATGGCCGAAAATACAATCAGATTACAATGTAACCAATTCAACCGATTAAATTGAACCAATTTTTAAAACATTATTTATACAAAACTGAAAAATAGAGAAATTGAGATTTCCTTTGGATTGGAGTTGGAGCTAGATCATCCATTTTCCGTTAAGACATGACACACTATTTTGAAACATAAACAAATCCCTCCAAAGATATGGTTGAGTCATAAATAATGTCATTACAGGAAATAAAAAAAAAATGGATTAATGAGTATTAAAAAAGATATGGTTGAGACATAGACAATTGAATAAATCTTGTATGGCATAGTATCTATTAAGCTCATTATTGATATTTCATTTTTATGTATCACATCCTGTCTCCATCGATAATATTTTATTACATTAATTGAAATTTCTTATAATTTAATAAGAATAGAATATCTGACAATATATTATTAACGAGGATATAATATGATACACTAAAATGAGATAATAAATCATCATTCCATTAAACACAACCAATTAAAGTAATCATCAATTTACTATTACTATATAGTAACTATATAATATATAACTATAATATATATAATTATAATTACTATATATAATATATTACTATTACTATATATATTACTATATATAATATATAAATATAAATAAATAAATATAAATATAATAAATAATAAATATAATAAAATCAACTCCTGCTAGACACACGTGTCAGTTGTTTACCTCTACAATATCCCGCCTAATAATAATAATAAAAACATCACTATCATCACTCAGTCAGATTTGTTTGTGTGATTGAATTTAATTGTTATGTATTAATAGTGTAATGTTTTTTATGTTGTCAATCAATTATTAATTATAATATGGATGACTATTAAAATAGTTAGGATAAGATTCAAAGAAATATGTAGACATGACAAATTTTAATTGGATATTTATGTAAAAAAGTTTTATATTATCGATCGGTATACAGAAATTAAACAGTTTCTTATTTTATTTTGCAACAAAAAGATTAAAGATTAATTGTTTTTTCGTAAAAAAAATAATTGGGTTATATCTCTTTCCTTCTAGCGAGACATATTTCAAACCAGCTTCTTCTTCGCTGTTCTTCTTCTTACCTCAGCTTTTTGCTCATTTTTTGTGTGACTTCTTTCTTCTCCGTTGGAAAGCTCTCATCTCTTCGTAAGACTTTGGTGCATCTTGACTTCGGTGTAAGGGTTTCGTTCTTCCCCTCTCTGTAGCACATCAGGTAGCATAGCAACGCCATGTTCTCGCTCTCTGTACTACACACCATGACACCCACCGGACATGGTTAACCGCCACTACATGCTTGAGGAACAAAGAAAGAGGTATATGGTTTACGTTTTCCCCCACTAACTTAGAATTCTGGAATGTTTATTAGATTACGATAAGCAAATGGATCTCGATTGAAGAAGCAAAATTAGAAGTGAGTCATGGAAAAAGGGAAAGTTTGTGGGAAAGTGCTTATTAGTGAATGATGTTTGATGTGTGGAGCCACTCTCACTATTTTTTCGGTCTTTCTCTCCAAATTCAAAAAAAAAAAAAAAAAAAAATTAATTTAATTCATTGCTCTTCTTGCTTTAGAATAGGGAAAGTGTTTTGTCCCCAGGTTTGCAATGCCTTGTATTAATTTAATTTATTGCTCTTCTTGCTTTATGAGGTTGCCAAAAGATGTTGGTTGTTTTTTTAAGCTTCTAGACATAGAATCACATTCTTATAGACAGCTGCTAAGTATTAGCCATGTCATCGTTCCAGCACATTCTCCCAAGAGCTAACTGACTTGATAAATGAGGATTCTATTGCTGAGTCAAATTGTCATCTAAGTTCATGCATGCTTGGACAAGTTGGTTTTTGACTTAGAAAATTTGGCTTATAATTTTAACCATGTCTGCTGAAATGTGCCAATAAAATTTCCAAATTGATGGGTATTTTATATTTTTTAGCTGGTATACTTTTTATTTACACTGGTCTTTCCAGTGGGATTTTGGATTACATATGAAAAAAGGTATGTTTCATAATTTATCTTAGTAAAGAATCTTTTAACTGTGGTCTTCATATATTGATATTGCACATTGGCTTCTGAACCAGGTTACCACAATTCCTAAGTTCCTTCATTTCACTTCCAATGAGATGCTGTTGAGGGCTTTTGAAGGGAAAGACAAGGTTCGCATTATATATTTTGACATAAAGCAAGGGCTTTAATGGCCCAGTTTGTTTCAAAGTTTAGCTTCAAGGACTAACCCTCCAAGCCATGTCAAAATTACGGGCATAGGGGAGTCCAAGCAAGAGCTGAATGAAACTGGTGACAGGCTTTGGATGCTTCATGTGAAGGAACATGAAAGTGTGGCTGTGAACTGTGTTTTGCATCTCCACAAGACCGTTTATGATGGAAATGGAGGAGCATTGAGGGATTTTTTAGGCCTCATTGGTAGCACAAAGCCGACTGTTGTTGTTATGGCTGCGCAAGAAGCAGAACACAATTTCCCCAGGTTTGAAACAATGGTATGCAATGCCTTGAATTATCACTCAGCTTTGTTTGATTTAATTGATCACTGTCTTCCACGAGAGAGTCCTATAAGGATTAAGATAGAGGAGATGTATGCTAGGGAGATAAGGAACATCATTGAATAATTCCAGTGAGACGTGAGATGTATGCTGGAGGAGATGTATGCTAGGAAGGAGACTTAATAATGGCAGCAGAGTTGGCAACACCTGAGGCCATGACTTTTATTGTGAAGTATGGAACTAGGATAGAAGAATGTTCCAGTGGTATTTCTCTAACCTTTTTATCCTATTCTTTCATCTCTCTTGGTTCTTCAATCTCTTGAATAATTCATGTCTCAGGCCTAGACCAAGAAATAATTGTCTTTTCATAATTTTATTTTGAGTCATTTATAGTTTTTGAGTATGCAAATATGTATATTTGAAGAATGCTTGAAAATAAATTATTGTGGTGCTAAAATAACTGTTGAATCCCTTCTGCTCTCCTCCGATTTTCTGATTTGCCAAGAGTTATGAATTTGCCTCAGACATGTCAAATTCAGTTCACATTTGATTGAATTATATTTATGTTGTATGATAGAGTTTGGCTCTGGCTAAGTTGATTCATATGTATAGTGCAAAAATGATGATCAAATGGAAATAAAAAGCAGATGTATACTTATTTTTAACCATTTAACTATAGAATGCCACATCGATGGCTGGTAATATATGACTATGACAGGAACCAGATATGATTTACCACTGCGTCAATCACCCAGTTAAAATATGGTTCTGCTGCGAGTAAAATATACCTTAAATGTGCCTTTTGAACCCATCAAGATAAATTGCTTTCATTGAAACAAGTTATCTCTAAAAAATATATTAGTTGCCTTGACTATATAGTTTAACAGGCCCTCTTGGATCTGTAATGAGATTCCATTGAAACTAGATTTCATTTCAATTATATTTTAAAGTGTTGTTTGAAGTATTCTTTTTTCTTTTACGTTTGTCTAATATACTTTTAAACATTTTGTTCAATTTTAGGTGCTAAAAATATTATGCAACAAGATCCAACTTGCATATCTCAAACCACCGATGAGACTGATATTGTAGCTACTGGAGTGCCTATGAATTCTACATGTAGTTTACAAGTGATGGATGCTAACTCCGAATCTGATGAGGATGTGGATAGTCAACACAGTTCTTGCACCTTAAGAGCTCGCTTTGTTGGGCAAGGGTACAAGCAGGTGAACATAGTTGTTTTAACTGTTCATTTATAGCTAAAATTATAGTGTAAACTGTTATCAATGGGATGGATAAATGAGTGTGTTAGAGATGTGGGAATTATGGTAATCAAAGCTTTAAGATTTTGTCCGGTTTGTGGGACAGCAAATGTATGGGGTGATGGTGTTGTGCCAGATGTGGCAATGATGCACTGAGACCATGGTATGGTTCCCCTGTTGCGTTGCAGCAATGGATAGAACACCTCCTTAATTAACTTGAAGATGTTAGAGCACATCATTTCAGTAATATCATTGAATTAGTATGCCACTGAATGGAGAAGCGTGATTGTGTCTAGGTTTGGATACCTGATAGAGAGAGGTTGTTTGTATTATGCAATGGGTTCTTTCATATATGTCATGCACAATGTTAGCATATCGGTGCTTTTGCTCTACATTGTTCACCTTTTTTAGTGCATACTTTCACATGTGGTTTGTTCAAGATTAAATTTTTATTTTTCCTTGATTGTTGCTTCTGCATCTCAGTTTTCTTGGTTTTTTCAATGCATAGTTTCACCTTAATTTGGTCAGCTGCTGCACATTTTTATGACAGGGCATTATAGGAAAAATATTTTAAAGTGTAAAATCAATCCTTGCGACTATCAAATGATGGTTGTGAAGTTTGGTGTTGAACCTGTAAAGGAATAAATGGATATATCAAGGTCCATTTGGCTTCAAAGCAAAGCAAAGTAGCTTCTCCATTTGGCTTGAACGTAGTATAGAACGTCAAGGTCCATTTATGCTTTTTTGGAAACTCAGTTGCTATACTTTTATTGTTAGTCTGGTCCAGTGTTGACATTACCATGTTAAAAGATTATTAATAATGTTACGGTGTTGCCCTTTTAGTTATATCTTTACGTTGTTTACTCAATTTCTGATTGATGCATTTCCAATTGAAAGTAGGTGGCCTACCCCTGCTATTTGGGAAGCTAAAGATAGGGGTTACTAAGTAAGTTAAGCATGACAAGAAGGTCATCAAGTAGGAACCACATGTCCAATTCGATATATCCTGTTTCTGATGGTTATGACTTTGATGTTGCATGAATTTATTTTTATGTTATTTTTGTAGCTTGATTTGGAGGAAGATTGAGGTTGTCTGTGCATTTACCTTTTCTATTTTAGATATTGATTGGATTGCACATGAGGTGCATGATTAGATGTCTAAGCTGTAGGTTCTCTTTGATTTGAGTTGTGTCATTGTCATGCCTAAGTTGTATGTTCTATAGTTTTGTTCTTACCTTTGTAATGCCTAAAATGTTCATTTCTGCTTATTATAAAAAGGTTGCACCTGCTGGTAAGCAACAACTTTAAATGACTTCTATTCAATCTCTATTTGGTATTTCTTATAGTGCATATTTGGTAAGCAGGAAAGTTATTGAATTTGATTCGTTCTGCAACCGTGTGTTTTGACTAATTATTTCTCCACTATTTTTTTTCTTTATGTGAAAGACTCAAAAATGATTTGGCAAATAGGCTTTATTGAAAAAAATAACTGTAAAATATTATGGTTGTAGCTAAAAGTTTTGGTCCTGTCACAATAAATAAGCATTTGTCATCGGACATTGCTTATATGAATTCTAAATTAACAAGCTTTTTTATTTAGTTACTTTTTACATGTGACAATATGTTTATATGTTTATCTAAAGCACTGATTGAGGTTTAGTTACAGCGTGAGCAGAAATATTAAGTCTAATGTTTAGTATAAATGGCAGTTTAAACCTCGGAATGAAGCAACAAAATGGGGCTTAGAGCGTTTGTAGAAGCAAATGAAGGTTTGCTCTTTTTATTGTTTTAATTTTTAATATTTCTGATGTTTAATTATAGGATTTAATTGGTATACACTATCAGTGTAAAGATTTTTTACACAGACAATCAATCAGAAATTGTCACATAAGCTAAAGTGATTGACTATTATCTTAACTACCTTAAAAGTCACACACAACATGATTTTTGATTGATTGTCACTATAAAAATCTTTACACTGACAGTGCATAACAATTAAACTCTTAATTATATTAAGGATTTCTTATAGCAGTACAGTATTATTACTAGGAAATGAAAAAGTTAAGTATTCTAATCTAATTGAATTTGGGTATTGTTTTTAATGTGAAATAGACAATGCTCTAATTTTTTAATGATGTTTTAGGAAAATGATGTTTTAGATAAAACTTGAAGATGAAAAACTATCAGGTTCTTTGTCATGCTTATTCTAATATTCTCATTTTTATAATGGATTTTATCTATTTTTCTTTGAGGACCATGAACTAAATCCAGGTCAAGGACCAAAACTGACCCTGTCTTCTACAAATGCCTCTTCTGGCAACACAGGCATAACTTATATATAGTTATTTAATGTTTTGTCCCTTAATAGTGACAAATATATCAGATATATATAGTAGGAAATTATTGTTTGTTACACATGGTAATATTCCATGTGTTTTCAAGTCCGCACGGGAAATATGTTTTGGCTTGGATATATACACTCAGGAAGCATTGTCATGAAGACATATACACCCAGGAAACATGCTTTGGCTTGGATTGAGTTTGCTAATACAACTTCATTGTGTTTGAGAACATATCATTTTTATGTTGTCATGAATGTAGATAGCACGTTTAATTTCTTAAAAACTGAAAAGTTGCTATATTGTTGATACAGTCCTTTTTTTTCTTCATAACAGCTGTTAGTATACATGGATTTAGTATAGACAAAATTATTAGTATATAATAGATTGTTTAAGAACAGGGCGTTTCGAACATGTGTAAAAACGAAAATAACCCGTTCGAATGCAAGGGTATCTTACTAGTTTAAAAAACAATAAAACCTTAGTACAATTATATTAAAATTATGGTTTAATGAACTTTTTGGTCCATATAAATAGTCACTTTTGATTTTCGTTCCTATCTTTTTTTCTTTGCATTGTGTATTTTTAACCTTTTAAATTTGCATTAAGTCTTCTTCTTCAAAAAAAAAAAATTTGCATTAAGTCTTTGTCGTAAAGGAGAGCTGTTAATTGCATACATGGCAAATAGAGTAGCCATTTCAGCATCCCACGTGGCAAATTTTTTAAAAAGTTATTTTAATAATTTATTTTTTGTTTTAGTAATTATTTATTTTTTAACAATTATTCTTCGCTCGTCTTCCCTCATCTTCTGCGTCAATTGTCTTCTTCTTTTTCTTTCTTCTTCTTTTCTCTCTTCTGCGTCAATCTCCTCCTCCTTCATTTCTTCTTCTATTTGTCTTCTCCCCTTGTTTTCTCATCAAATCACGCAACAACTCCACCCAAATCCTCTTTCAATTGCAAAAACCATATCACAACAAAACAAATCCTCTTTTTGGAATGGTGATTGAAGCTTGTGTCGAGGAAGATGGGGGACGAGTTACAAGTGTGGTTGAGTGTGGTGGTGCTGGCAGCTCTGCAATGAGGACGATGGCGGCAACGCGCAGAGAAGATCTGTGTTGCTTCTTGGAGCAGTGCGCGACGATTGGTTGCTGGGTGGTGGGGGCAACACCACCATTTGAGGTGTTGAAATTTGTCGAATAAAGTTTGAAGCTTTATGGTTTAATCTGAAGTGTTGTGTTTTGTGTGTGTTAGGGGTGTTAGTTTGATGAATTTGTGAAAGAAGCTATTCAGATGGTGAAGCCGGGTACTACAACATGTAAATGATGTAATCGTTGTTGATGTTGATTTCGAACAGCTCCCTCCAGCGGCTTCAGCATGTTGACGGCAGTGGAGGTAGAGCGGAACAAGCTTGCCATCGGAGAAGAGCTCATCGACAGGAAGCATGGCGACAAGATGTTGGAGGCGGCTGAGGGATGATGTAACGACCAAGATTGCTTTCAGGATTGTCGAGTGTCCCCACAAACTAACACGGGTCTTTTCAGCGTGCTTTGTTCTCACTCACACGCTTTCTGAGAAAGTTGCCAGAAGGTCACTTATCCAACAAGTTCTCCAAGTCAAGTTCATTCTTCTGGTATAATTTCTAGTATTCGGGGGTATCAAGATAATTTCCTGTCCCTATCCGACTTCCTCGGAAATTTGGCCATAAGATATTAAAAAAAAAAATGGTTTAAATAAGTTTTTGATCCATGCAAAGTTTATCAATTTTGAAATAAGTTAATGGAAAGATCGATAGAGACTATTTTCAAAAAAATTGAAATCACACAGCAAATTTGAAGGTTTTTTTTTTTTTTTTTTTTTTATAATGATTAAAACCAAAATTGATGAATTTTGTAAGTAACAAATCATATTTTACAATCGGCACAATCACACACTTAGTATCTTACAAAAATAGAAGGTGATGTGCCCCGACTTCTTTTGAGAGGGGTAACATAGAATTTCGTGGAAGCACAAGTTTTCTAGATGAGTGTATAGGTCGAAAAAATTGTAAGGATTTTAATAAAATTCAGTTAAATTTAAGGATGGTTATTAAATAAAATAAACATATGATGCACGTAGGGATGACAATGGGACGAGATAGGTGTGGGTAGTGTTTTCTCTGCATCCATCTTCGTCAATATCCATGGATATTTATGCGGATAGCGGGTATCCATGAATATCCGTGGGCAATAAAGAGTCTAAAATAAAAAGCAAAGAAAATAAATTATACAATATAATATATTATATTATATTAACATTATATAAAATATTATATGTATTTAAATTTTTTATTATTATGGATTAACCATTAAAAATTATGAAATAATAAAGAAATTAAAGTTTATTTCATCTCAAAGTGATAGAAATTGTCATAATATATATTATATATTTAATAAAAAATATTTTTTATGAATATGTAGATATCCGTGGGGCGGGTACTATGATTCCCATCCTCATCCAATAGGTATTCATTTACTATCCACTACGAGTAGGGGTGGGAATAGGCTAGGCCTCGATAGGCTTGAGCCTGACCTGTGTTCCAATCTCAAGGTCTGAGCCTGGCCTATTAGCCTGATATAGGCCAATTTTTAAGGCCTGATCTATCTCAAAGTCCGGCTTGACCTGAAAGCGTATTTAAAAGCCTACTTTTCAACGAGACTTTTAATATGCCTCTGCCTATAAATAGGTCATAGGCCTTCATTTATTATAAATAAGCTTGTAAGCCTCTAATGATAAAGATGTTGGTAGGCCTATATTGATAAATAGGCTATTAGGTCTTCAAAAATAAATATGTAAGTAGACTTTTACATTTAAATGGATCAATAAGCCTTTACTTTCAAATGTTATAAATATTATAAATAATATTATATATATATATATATATATATATATATATATATATATATATGTGTGTGTGTGTGTGTGTGTGTGTGTGTGTGTGTTAACTAGGCCGACGCAATAGGATTTTTTTAAAGCCTTAGCCTGACCTCTTTAGCTATATAGGCTTTTTAAAAAACCTTGACCTGACTTTTTTGTTAAATATGTTAGGTCATGTTAGGCCTTAGATAGGCTACGTCATAGATCCCTAACGAACGATCTGATTTATTCCCACCACTAACTACAAGTAATTCATACGAGTATATGCGGATGCAGGTAATTTTGTCATCCCTCGTGCAGACCACTGACACAGGTATATATCTCAGCTAATTTTATAAAATACTAAATACTAATTAAAACAATTTTAATTATTTATTCATTTTTAAATTAGAATTGGCCGGCAGCAAATATGTTTTTTGAATGAGTGGCACTCATGAACCGTCCATCGTTAGCTAAACCTTGTCAAAGTCAACGACCACAAAATATTTATATAAAATAATTAAATCAATTAATAACAACTAACATATTAATCTATTTATAAAATAATTGTTATATACAGGTGTTCAGGTAACTATTTAAATATAATTTATAATATATTAATTATTTGTCGATTTATATGTATATATAGGATGTACACAGATATTTTTTTTGTGTAACATTCTTGATATCCGAAAATCATATTTGCCTGAGCTCTTATGATGTTTGTTTTTTTAATTTATAAAACTCAAATATTTAAATATAAACGTTAATGATAGAGACACACAAATATTTAAATATAAGCGTTTTTGACTGCTTTTTTTATAAGGCTGGATGTCACATAAATATGCTACCAATCCTCCACAAATCTGAAAATTCAGAAAAAGTAGCAATCAATTTCATGATTGAGAGAGAGAAAAGAAATAAATGATGTTCACCTTGCGGAACCCGCTTCGCCCCTGGTATGAAATCATCATGCATTTGTGCACCAACGTGGTGAGTGTGTGCGGGTGCCATCGGAAGCCCTTAGGGCTTGTTTGGTGCACCTACGACCGACCATTACAAACGGGACTGAATTTAAAAAAAAATCATGTAAGGACTAAATTTAAAAAGATCATATGATTAGTTTAACCTATTAAAAAGAAGATATAATAGTATGATATTATATGAATTTAGTGCATAGTCATAATTTAAAACATATTGATGTATATTTGTAAGAAGATTTTACGATATTCTTTTGATATCATATCCTTGCATATATGGTCCAATCAAATTATGAGAATTTAATCCCATGTAATATTCACATTACTTAATTAGTTGAGGTGAGACATTTTAATTGGATATAGAATACCCAAACCCTTTAAATTTCAAGGATATCATAACAACGTCCATATTTCTACTGGAGTAGAAGAAAACACACAAGTTTGAAGTTTCGGCCCTCTATAAGTAAGTATTTATGAGAAACAGGCAAAGACCAAAGTGGTGCAGAGGCCGTAAAGAATTTTGATTCCAATGTCGGGCAATTCTTCTTCTTCTTCTTCTCCGATGAAGCATGATGTGTTCCTGAGCTTCAGAGGGGATGATACTCGTTACAACTTCACAAGTCATCTTTATGCAGGAAAAATATTGAAACATATATAGATGAGAGACTTGACAGAGGCGGAAAGATTTCAACAGGACTGCACAAAGCAATAGAAGAATCAATGATTTATGTTATTATTTTCTCCCAACACTATGCTTCTTCCACGTGGTGTTTGGATGAACTCACAAAGATATTGGAATGCAAGGAGAGATATGGAAGGGATGTGATACCAGTTTTCTATAAAGTGGATCCATCAACTATTAGACATCAAAAAGGGAGTTATGCAGACGCCTTCGTAAAGCATGAGCAACGATCTAAGGACAAAGTGAAGGGGTGGAAGGCTGCTCTAACTCAAGCAGCTGGACTCTCCGGCTGGGATTCGGATACTCTCAGGTCACTAATTTACATACTCCTTTCACTTATTTTACTAAAAGTAAAAAGTGCGTTTGCATCTTTAACCATGAAAAATATTTGAATTAATTAATTATATAATCAATTATTTCAAGTATATTATATAATTGATTATTTTTATAATTGATTATAATAGAATCAATTTTATTTTTCTATATGGTGTTGAAAAATAATTTTAAGATATTTATTGTAGGAGTCAAACATTTGTACTTAAATACATAAGATACTATTCCCCGACCCCAATGGTGTTAAAGAAGATGGGGTGGAGTGGAGAGGTATAAACATATTACTCTATTATTTGGAAGTTTAATGATGGAATTGAGGGAGATCCCAAACCCCCCAATTTGAAGGGTATAAAAATTGGAGGGTTTGGATGGGATCGAGTGGTTTGGATTACTATCTTAAATCATCTCACTCCATTACGTAATAGGTAAAGACTAGGGTGCAGCACCAATTTACAAGTCACTTTCCCGATTTTTTATTATTTTGTTAATGTTTTTTATTTTTCAAATGTCATTTCTACCTCCACCCCCAACCCACCCCTTTTGGTCTTCTTCCACCACCAATATCAACACCCCCACTTCCAACAAAAACCAACCACTTCGGAGATGAGGAAATAGAGTATGAATGTCGCAAAGTTCGCACTGACTTATGGAAACGACATCGAAACCTCCACAACACAACTCCAAAGGCTGTTCGTCGTTTTGACCCTCAAAATGCCATCTCCTTTGAAGAGTCGAAGGTCAATAATCTCAACGACACCAAAACCCTTGCAGTTTTTTGACTCCCCTGACTCCTCCTTCGAACTCATTCCTGAAGAACCCCAAAACCCTAACACCCGAACTCGACCCGATCATCCTTTTGATTCTGTCGTTTCCCCACCGCGGAAGCACCGTCACCGGAAGAAGTTCTTCACGAAGCAATGCCACCGCCTCGCAGAACCGTCGCTTTGACGTGGCCAAAGACTGTGATGTAGAAGTTTCGCGCGACGATCCCGTTCATGGCCTCCATGCTCGTCGTTCTCCTCTTTGAGACGCTCTCCATTCGCTTTGTCATCGCCGTCCTCGGCCTTGACTGGCACTGGTAACCATCGCCAGAAACAACTCCATTCTCTTGTTTCTTCTTTTGCTCCTAATTCTATGTAGTAGGAGAAGGCAAGTTCAAAGGTTCTAACAATGCATAACACTGATAGAGAGTGTGTGTAAATGGAAGATATATGTAGTGAGGTTTAAATCCAGGATTTGAAAACTGCTGAGAAACAAAGAAAGAAGCACCCAAAATTCTGAAGGAGGGTAATGATACTGTACTAGATTCAAGTCTGAAGACAACCGAGAAGAGGATGAAACTTGGATTCAAAGAGAGTTTATCCAAGTTTGGATTTTGATGGAACTTAGGTCAAAAAAGAATTGCCTCCGCCGCACCACCAAACGGAAGCGGTTGGTGAGTGGGATGCGGTTGTAGATGAAAATTTTCCAATGGACAGTTTTTGGGGTTGTGGGTGAGATAGGGTGAAGGACAAAATTGTATTTTTAATTTTTTTGGGTTGCCAGTTCAACCATTATCGAGTTTTAATCTAAACCATTCAATTATTTTAATAATATATTTAAAGGCTAAAACTAATGTTGCACCAATATAGCACCCATGAGGTGCTTCACCCTAGTCTTCACATAAGTCTTCACCTACTTAATAAACTCTAAGGCTATGTTTGGGAAGATGAAGTGAGATGATTAGTAATGGAATATGATGGTTAAAAGGACTTAACTCATCGTTTGAGAGTTTAATAAGTAATGGAGTGAGATGATTTATGATGGTAACTCAAACCACTTCATCCTACCCAAAACACCAATTTTTATGGATAGAAATCTGATGTTCCAAAAAATGGTATCTCGGTGTCCCCCACCAATCAAATATTGGGAATGAACACAAATATTAATAAGTTGTGATTTTGTTTTCTTTAGTGTCAAATTATTATTGCTGGGGATAGAATAGGTGACACAAAATTGGGACAGTCATCCAATTTTCTACCTCCAAATTGGGAAGTTTGAGATTCTCTCGATAAACTTCCAAATAATAAAATGCTATACTTTTACCTATCCCTTCCATTACTAATCCCTCACTCACTAACCACTCAATTCCATCTCGCTCAAAAATATATAGGCTGAAACAATGGTTAAATACTTTTAAGAGTTTTATTGTTATGCATTGTCAGTGTAAACCAATAAAAAATCATGACGTGTGTAACTTTTAAGGTAGTTAGGATAATAGTCAATCACTTTAGCTTATGTGACAATTTCTGATTGATTATTTATGTAAAAAATCTTTTACACTGTCAGTATATATGAATTAAATCCTACTTTTAAACCACTCCACTTGATTTCAATACTAACCAATCCCGGGTTGATCACCGTTCCCCAGACCCTCATTTGTGATTTTAGAATGAGGCGGGGGGCGCTGAGGTTTTGGCTCCCAGATGAGGGAGCGCAACCGGCTTGCCGCGAATGACGGTGGTAACCACTTTTTCGGGGGGAGTTGGAATTCACCTTTCCTCACACACACACACACACAGACAACGACAATGTACCTCGGTGAAGAACTAGGTACCTGTGGTGTCCGGGATAATTGAACTTTCACTTCAGAGCGAGCGAGAAGTACCTGCATGGTGCCGTCACATCCGCATCCTGGATTGATGATTTCTAACTGAGGGATACAATCTCGAGGGTAACGGTCCAGAGGAGTAAATGGGCGGCATGGCTTTGAATCTGTCATGGGTTTGAAAAACTGTGCATGTTAAAGATTGAGTTTGAATACAGCAAGTATTATTGTCTTTACCTACTCTTTTTCAATATTAGTCTAGTACTATAAGGGCTCGTTTGGTGGTCAGGATAGGATAGGGACGGATAGGATAAGAGAGCAGGATAGGAGTAGGATAGGATAAGAGCAGGATAAGTTATTATCTTGTCCGACGTTTGATGCCCACCAGATAACCAATTGGATAGCATTATGTTATCCTGTCTTGTGTTTGAGGTAAATCAGATAATGACAGGATATGATATAAACTATATGTTAATGACAAAAATACCCTTATATCAGAATTACAATTTCTCTTTTTTAAAAATTAACTTGTAATTTTTTTTGACATTTTATACAATTTGTTAATTAAATTAGTAAAAAAATTAATTTTTTATTGGAGGAAGTGACCCTTAATAATTGAAAAATCTGCAACAGGTATCATGTGCATGAATATAATAGAGGTTGTGGATTTGGTGTTCCAAATTCATGTAATGAATATTATGGGACGAGACAGCAAGATATATATTTCTAAAAGCTGTACAATAACAAAAAAGGCACTACAAAATGGCCAAAGAAAAAAAAACTGAATACATAAACCAGAGTAAAGCACCAAAACAACAACTGTAACTGTTAAAATTATAGTAAATCCAAACTTGACTAAACAAATAAAATAACATAAATAAAATTCTCATGTAGGTGTCATAGATAAGTTTTGTCAAACCACCTAGAAAGTTAAACAACATAAATAAAGTTCAGCATGAAATGTAACTAATATTTAGATAAACAAAGTCTTCTATAGAAACCGTTACATTAGCGACTTAACAAATGCAAGACGATCCTGCTCATCACACCCCCAAAATATGTGCAATCTATGTGGCACAGATAGAATTTTTTCTGCTACAGCAAAACGCTCTTGTTCTGTTAAATCCATTTTTTTCAGCTCATTCATGATACTCCTAGAATCTTCAAACACATCTTTACCGACTCCAAGGCGATTTGCAGCTTCACCCAATCTTTCTGAGCTTTTTTCTAGCCATTGCCCAAAGCTCTTTCCTAATTCAGATATGCTATTAGCAATCACATTTGCTCCTCTATTTCTTTTCCTTGTTTGACTTCCCTCATTATCATGCTTCCTTCTAGATTGCGATTGATTGATAGATGCTGATTGGGTCAAATCTACAACATCATTATCATCATTTTGTTCTTCCTCTTCTTTATCCAATTCCTCAACAACATCGGTAGGGGTAACAGCTCCTTTACCAGTAGCACGATCTTTTCCAAAAGCAATAGCATGTTTATAGGAATACGACATCATTATTTTACAAATTCAAAGGTAATAATAATAATGACTCTAATGTCCCAGGTCTACCCAATGACGTCCATTTTTATTAACTCCTTACTTTCTTGAACATGTGCCAGATCTGAATCCATACTTGTTAGAGAAATCGTGAAAGATATTCTAGGGAGATTGAATAGTTCTTACTCAAGTGATTATCAAGGACTGATTGGAATTCACAAGCATATTGCACAAATCCAGTCCTTGTTGCATCTTGAGTCACCAGCTGTTCGGATCATAGGAATTCGGGGCATTGGAGGAATAGGTAAGACAACAATTGCTGGTGCGGTATATCATAAACTAGCAACCAAATTCCCTTCCCGCAGCTTTGTTGTCAATTTCCAAGAAGAACTAGAAAGCTATGGTGGAATACACCATATGCAGAGCAAATATTTATCAGCACTTCTGGACGAAAAGCCTGGAGACTGCAGAGAATGTTTAAAGCAAAGGTTTAAACGGCAGAAGGTTCTCCTTATTCTCGATAATGTCAACAATTCAGTTCAACTAGAAGATTTCATTGGAGGGCATGGTAGCTTCGGCCCGGGCAGTAGAATCATTGTGATTAGTGGAGACATTCAAGTGCTTAGGAATGCTGAAGCTGATGAAATATATCAAGTTAAGGAGATGAATTTCCCAGATTCTCTACAACTCTTCAGTTTATATGCCTTTAAACAAAACCATCCCTTAGAAACTTATATGGGCTTATCAGAAAAGGCATTGAAATATGCTCAAGGGATTCCATTAGCTCTCAAAGTTTTGGGCTCATTGCTTTATGGTAGAACAAGGGAAGAATGGGAAAGTGAGTTGCAAAAGCTGGAAAAGCGTCCCCATCTTCATATTTTTAATGTCTTGAAATTAAGTTATCATGGACTTGATGATGACGAGAAGGATATATTTCTTGACATAGCTTGCTTCTATAGAGGACATGATATGGATACTGTAAAACAAACACTACATCACTGTGGTTTCTATGCTGATATTGGAATAAGAGTTCTTGTTGATAGGGGGCTTATATCTATTTTGAATGGTAAAATCGTGATGCATGATCTAATACAACAAATGGGTGAAGAAATTGTTCGTCAACAAGGTGTCAGTGAATCTGGAAATCGCAGTCGATTATGGAAGCCGGAGGACATTTATCATGTTTTAAAAGATAACAAGGTATATTCGGCTCTAATTTTTCTTTCTTCTGTCCCTCAAATCTCATTTGACAAGTCATCGAGTCACATGGGTTGACTTTCTCGCAGACTTTAAAGTACTTAGCAGTTATTAATTTTCCTGAAACTACTTTCCCCCCTATTTATTTATCTCTAATTCCTTGCTTTTACTTGTAGGGGACAGATGCAATCAAATGCATATTCCTCGACATATGCAAAATAGAAAAAGTTGAACTACATGCTGAAACTTTCAAAATGATGCATAATCTGCGAATGCTCCAGTTCTATAAGTCTAACTTACGGGAGGACTCAAAAGTGTACATTCCTGCATTTCTTGAAAGTCTTCCGGATAAGTTAAGATTTCTTCGTTGGTATGGCTTCCCCCAAAGATCTTTGCCACTGGACTTTTGCCCAGAAAATCTTGTTAAACTTGATATGCGTGATAGCCGTGTTGAACAACTTTGGGACAGAGATCAGGTATTGCAAGCTTTGTTTAGGTTCCTTTGTGTTTTAGAAATGAAAGTTATTGGGAAAAACCCAAATCCCACATTGACTAGAGTTAGTGCCTAAAGAGAGTTTATAAAGCTTGGACAGTCCTCACATCTTAAGTTAGCTTTTGGGGTTGAATTAGGCCCAAAATCTAATAAAAGTCTTTAAGTAACTTTTAATCTTATCCATGTAAGTTTGAATGGTCAGCATTAGCTCCTCTCACCTCTCGTTATCTCATAATATCATAGACCTCTCACCTTTATATATTTAATTGGTGTTGTTCACCAACTTTTCCTTTTGTTAACTAATCATTTTACATTTTGTGTCAGCATTTACCGAATTTGAGAAGGATTGACCTTAGTGGTTCTCGGAAGCTGATTCAAATACCAGACCTCTCTCAATCCCCAAATATTGAAGAAATAATTCTTAGTCATTGTAAAAAGTTGGGTGTAGTTTCCTCCTCTAGTTTCCTCAGCAAGCTCAACTGTTTAATATTAAGTGGTTGTGTTGGACTTAGGAGTTTAAGTCTTCCTAGTAATATTCTGTCGGGATCTTCTGGATTAATAGTTCTTGGTAACTGTTGGAACCTTGCGACGTTTTCAGTCAGTAATATAACTGAGAGGGTTCTAATATACGGTTGTTCGCGTCGTAGTTTATTGAAAAAGGCAGCTGAAAAATGTAACATGAATATTGGATATGAATCCTCTTCAAATGCTTTTGATCCCATTGTTAGTGCTGACATATATGAAGAAAATGTACACTTCAAAGCGTGCAGAGAAGGTTTTCCCCCAATATTTCCAAATCTCAATGAGCTTTGTTGGTTAGATCTCTCTAATTGTGAATCCCTCCAAACCTTCCAATTGACCTTTGTAAGCTGAAATTTCTAAGAAGACTTAATCTCCGTGGTTGCTCAAATTTGGAAAGTTTCCCTGAAATTGAGGAGACTATGGAAAATTTAACAGTGCTCATCTTAGACCAAACAGCAATACAAGAACTCCCTTCATCCTTGCACCATTTGGTCGGGCTTGAAGAGTTGAGCATGCACAGGTGCCAAATGCTTGAGTTTATTCCATCTTCCATTGGAAGTCTCAGCAAACTCTCCAAGTTAGACCTTACCTACTGTGAATCACTTGAAACTAATCCAAGCAGCATTTTCAAATTGAAGTTGACAAAACTTGATTTGCACGGTTGCTCAATGCTGAGGACCTTGCCAGAGATCATGGAGCTTGCAGAAAGTTTTGCACATCTTCGCTTAACAAAAACAGCAATTATAGAAATACCTTCATCACTGGAATATTTGGTTAGGCTTCGAACCTTGCGCTTGAACTTGTGCAGAGATCTCGATTTTCTTCCAAGCAGCATTGTTAATCTAAACCTTCTCTCCGAGTTTGATTGTTCAGGCTGTGGTAAGTTATCAAAAATTCCAAATGACATTGGTCGCTTCGCTTGTCATCATTAAGCGAATTGTCACTGCATGGAAGTGGTATTGTGAAGCTTCCTGAGAGTATTGATCATCTTTCAAGCTTGAAATCAATGGATTTAAGTGATTGCAAAAGGCTTGAATGTATCCCAGAGCTTCCACCATTTCTTAAGCAGTTGTTGGCATTTGATTGCCCATACATTAGAAGAGTGATGTCAAGTTCAAAATTTAAACTGCCGTCAGATGCCAAAGAGAGGATCTTCAAATTTTATTTAACCAATAGTCAAGAACTGGATCCAAGTGCTCATAGTAATATTGTGGCTGATGCATGGCTTAGGATCACCCAGGATGCATATAGGTCTATGTTCTTTTGCTTTCCAGGGAGTGCAATTCCTCATTGGTTACCTTATCAATGCAAGGGACGTTCAGTAACTTTGAATAAAGATTCTCTAAATTGGTGCAATGATAATAGGTTCATTGGTTTTGCTCTATGTGTAGTTTTGGGACTTGAGGCTCGGGATGATGAAGTAGTTTTGTGACCTCATATGCATAATGCAGTTTTGGGACGTGGTGGTGAACTTAGCTGCAGATTCATATTTGAATCTGATGATGGCATGCACTTTCTTCCTGGCCATGATGATCTAAGATCCTATTTCATTTGGAAGGGTCAAGAGAGAGTTATTGTCCAAGATCACACATTCCTGTGGAAATATTACTTGGATTCTGCAAGCATCAGTCACGTGCTCTCTCGTGCCCACAGCTTCACTTTTGAAATCTGCAAGCAACGGTCACCTGTTCGGTCAAGATTTGATAATATTACTTCGACTATTAAGGTAAAAGAATGCGGGATATGCCCTCTGTTTACCAAAGGAAAAGATGATAATGCTTCTGGTGACTGTTCCAACTTTCAAAGATTCTCAAATGATGATGTTGAAGAACCTGGCAGGAGCAAAGCTACATAATCCGTAGTAGGAAAACAGAAGAAGAATGGGAAGAACACCATTGCTGCTATTGGCATTTCAGGTATTGTGAAATCCCATTCTTCAATATTGATTGCTTTTTTGGGTTTTCATCTGTTGTTGTTATTAAAAATTTTGCTTGTATTCATTTGGTTAGGATTGAGGTTTTAATCTATGAATTTCGCTTGATCACGTGATGGGTTTGTCACAAATTTGTCAGGTTGCACGTGTTCATCACATATTTTGGGTTAAATTGGAACTCTGTATGATTGGACTCTCACGGACACTTCAGGGGTTGCTGGATTTAGGAGTCTGACCCTTGAAATCAGGTATTTCCTTGCTCCGTTTTTGATCTCTAATCTTTAGCTCTCTTCTTAGTTGTTATCTTCTCTGTCACTATTTGTAAATGCAGTTGTCCTTGAAAATTTGAGCTCTTTTCGGGTTATTATTTAAGCAATTATATTTAATCTCTTATTCTAGGTAGAATCGCATGAAAAAATTTCTCAGAGTGGTTGATACTAAAAAAGGAGTGATTGCACTTTCATTATTGCTGGCTTTGTTTTGGAAGGCAGCATATGAAGGTTAGGTTATTTTTAATTCTATAAGGTTGATTTTAGTTTTGTTTATATGTGTGTGTGCGTGTGTGTCTGTATTCCTTTAGCTTAATCCGGTAATGTGGCCATGTTTCTCTGTATTGTTGACCCTTTTAATTCACTTTTATGGTTATACACTATTTGATTATCCACGTTCTTGCTGTCCCTAAATCCACTCACTCTTGAGTTAATTTGATTCATGCCATTTTTGCTATCTAATTTGTGTAGATCTGTCGTTTACCGTGGAAGGCATGTTGCCTTTGGATTTGATATTTTATATTGGTAATGCCTCTGTATAAAGTTATAATTATGGGTGTCACTAGAAATTTAATTGGAAAGTTCAATGGCAAAAAGGAGATTCATTAGCATGTTATTTAGTTCGAATTGGTGAAATGATGGAATGTATAAAAATAATTCAACAGACTCTGTTATGAGAACAATGTGTCTCTAACAAAATCACACTTGTTTTTTCCTGAAATTCAAAAGCAGGGTATCTTATGGGAAAAGTCCATTTTACAAAGCTACCTGCATACATTAGAGTATCCAAACATCATTAGAAAATTTGAACTGCGAAGTGGTAATATGAACTGAAAAGAGTTTATTGATGAGAGAGAAATGGAATTGTGCTAAATCTGTGTGTTATGATTTATGTCAAGTGGTTTCTATATATATGCACCTCAAGGTATCCCTTGAGATCAGTTTTCGTTGATACAATGCCACTCAATATTGCTTGAGGTAATGACAACAAGTGCAACTGCAGTGCGTGGTATAAGAGACTACAATTATGAATATATTGATTAAAATAGAATCGTTAATGATCATTTTAACATTGTGAACTGATCTGTTACATTTTATAGACTGAAATAGCTTCATTTAACAAATCACATTTGTTAAGTCTTTGGCATTCATCGCAAAGAAGACCACCTTCCATAGGTATTCAATGATATAATTGTCATGATTTTTAGTACATTTCAACTTCTATAGTATTTTTTGAATGCTATCGGTTTGTAATAATTTATAATTGCAGATAAATAATAGTTTGGTGTCAAGATCTTGAGAAGTTTAAAATATATTGTTTATGTGAATTATAAGCTGTTATTTGGGACTTCATCATTTTTTGCTGTTTAAGAATCTCTCTTTCTCATATGGCCTATAACTATTTTGAGAAAAGTAATTAAAGTTTGTGGTATTTTAATAGTGCATAGTTTTATGCTTCTCTACATAAATTTTGTGGTGGAAGAGAGAATATTTTCATACGTCTAAAACCCCATGAATACTGTGAAAGTATGCATTTATTCATAAACCCTCATTCAACAGCTATATTTACCCTATTCCAAGTTTCCAACAATATTTTATTGCTAATAAAAGAAAAAACCTATAGGTATTTTCAGGTTTCCCAGACTATTTTGCATTTGTAATTTGCTTCTGATCTACCATGAAAAAGGTGAGTTCAATTAGGGTGCTTCTCATCTTTTTATAGTAAGTTAATATGAAGAGATTTTTTTTCTGTCCCGCAAGGTAATTGAAATTTATGCATTCTCATTTTTTTTCGATAAGTAAAATTTTATAAAAATAATCTAGTTATAGCATCACAGTGGAAAATCTTCCCACCTTCTAGGAAGGGTTGAAGAAAACCCACACAATCATTTGCTCTAGGCTAGATAAAAAGCTATTACAAATTATGCATTCCCATTAAACTGTGTTTGTGTAATGTGGTCCTTTTTGAACAGCAAATAAACAAGATGGCATGGAGTTGGGAGTACAAATGAATCATTTTCCATGGCATCTTGTTTATTGGAGTTGTCCAACAAATATATAAATTGCACCCCAAAAATTGAGGCAAACTCCTAACACATTCTTTATTAGTCTCTCTCAGAATAATTGTCTAATTGTAATGATTGTTCCATATCATTCCATGCATGGTAGCTAAGTGGTGCTTTCTTTGAAAGGATCTTGCTAACGAGTGCTTTGAAGTGTTTGTTTCAAGGTTTAGAATTATATTCCCAAAAATCATGTACCCAAGAATGTTATTACGAGGAATGTCGTTGAGTATTTTGTAAAACATGTTTGGTTAGCAATTAAAATTTTCAGGAATCTTTCTTGAAATTTTCGGGAATAATTTGGGTAATGATTTATATTACTGGGAATAAACATTGTAATTCTCAAAATACCCTAGTTATAAAATGATATCCGAACATTAATTTTTGAAGCAATTGATAAAAAATGAAATAAAAATATAACAATTAAGGTGATTATCATACTTATAATATAAAATAAATATTTTTTATTTTTAATGATTTTTAAGGACATTTTTAATGATTTTTTTACAAATAATATGTTATAATTATGGCACATGATATTAACCAAATATAAGATTAAAAAATTTATGATTCAGAGTTTTTGAGAGTAGCATCTCGCAAACAGTACAAGTTAAATTTGTGGGTGAAAAATGCTAACAATGTTTTTATTAGTATCATCTTAACCTTCGGGGATAAAAATAAAAAATAATGACAACTTCATGTGATCAGTAAAAGTAATTACCTCCTACATCAGGTCACTTGTGGTGCTTCACCATGCACTACCCGTGGATTTACATGAGATTTATGAACTAAATTGAAAATATCTAAATTATAGGAATCAATAGGTAATCAGTGAAGATTTCTAATCGTTTAATTAACTATTATTATATCGAACGACTTATGATGTTGCCTCATCGGTAGCGCTGGTTCAGCTTACTGACACCAACTTTGTAATCTAACTTTGTATTAAATGAGTCTTTACATTAATTAGTCGAGGTTTTAGAGTTAAACAAATAAAGCGAACATCATCCCAATTATGGTGCTGTCTTCAATTCTCCCAAAAAAATTTGGAGGACCAATTCTACTTCAATCCAAGCCATTAATTTATTATTAATTGAACAAACGATATTTGTTTTTGGCAACCGGGATTACAGGTAACCGTGTCTCTTTCTTGGAGCTTTGAAACAAGTTTTCACCAAATCCGATACCATCATCTCCATCGGCCCCAACCTCTCCGCCCTCTCCTACCTCAGAACCCTCCTCGACTCCCTCATCCAACCTCAAGCAATCGCAGGCTTGATCCGGATCGCTGGAGAAATACCTCCGCCAACTGGTGGATCCCGCTGTTTGGTTGGTCCTTCGAACCCGACTACACTGACCCAACAACAAAGCGTCGGAATCCGATGCCACGATTACAAAGTCAAAGCCGTCGAGACCACGCTTCCCCAGTGGGTTCACGGAGAAGAAGCCAAAGCAGATCCGGATGATGACCGTGGGCACCGAGTCCTTTCACGATACCATGTATCACTATGCCCTCGCTTCTCGACTTGCCTCCAACTTCAAGGCCTGCTCAGATCGGTGATTTCTCCAGTGCCAGGGACTCTGGAGTTACATCATATAGGTTACCATTCTTTTCTTGCTTGCATTTTGTAGATTGTTTTTTTTTTCTTGATTTGAGGGTTTGATGATGTATGAGTTGACGCTAAGTGATGTATAATGCTTTGTATAGTTACTTGTCAATGCAATCATGGTGTATATAATAAGGATTTAGTTCAATCCAAGTTCAATATGTTCCCTGGTTAGTTCTATTAAGTCCCCTTTTGCGGATGAGATTGAATCCAATGGGAAAATACACAAATTCATTGCTTTGTTGAACTCCCGAGAGAGCTGCAGATGTAGGTTTGAACATGGATTGCGTTTTGGAAATTGGGTACTTTGGAAGCAAGGAAGTGGTGAAGGAAGGTCTGGTGAAGAAGTTGGTGGAGCTATAGAGATCGGAGGTGGGCGGATTCCAACGAGATGACGATGGTTGAATCTGAGTAACAATGTTAGAGGGAGAATGTGGTTCTAATCCGTTGTAATAAAATAAAAACATAAATAATTTGTTGCCGATAAAACTGCTAGAGGATTGGTCCTCCGTGAATCTCAACTCTCATGTTATAGGATTGAAGAATTTGCCCCCTATTATAAGCATACAGATCCTTTTACCGAAAAAGAAAAGCGTAAAAATCTTTTCATCCTTCTGATCCTTGTCTGTATTGCACATTTGAATCCCATTGAAATAATATGAGTGTTAAACATGGATCATTAGATTAAATTAAAGGTTGAGATTATAACATTAAATAAAAACTCACGTGCCCCATCGCCCCCAGTCTCTCTAGCGCGCATTACTGAAGCTATATATTAAAGTATTGCATCATTCTTCAATTGATGTCATCTATGTATTACTTTTATTCCAATAATTGCAATTAAGTAACTCTTCAAATATTTGAAACATATTTGATAATTTTCTTTTATCGCGGCTAAATCAAATCCTTCGTAGATGAAAGTTGTAAGATAACTTAATTAATAAAGGCTTTGTAGTCGATTGCAAGAATTTATAATCAAATCTTGTCTTCATCATTTTGAAGTCATTTAACCTAACCCCTCTATAAGGATCGGACTGCTTTTTCGAGTTGATGTCTGCCCTCATAAATTAATATGGGTCTCTTTAGCATGTTTTGTCCTCACTTACACACTTTCAAAGAAAACTTTCTAAGAGGTCGTCAATCCCAGAATTACTCCAAGTCAAGTAGAGATGGCAAAGTGGGTCAACCCGTCCCGTCCCGCCATTAACCCATCCAAAAAGGGACGGGACGGGCCAACCCATTTTAGACATATGCATTGAACCCCCCAACTTACCCCGCCTAATGGTGGGTTGGCGGGTTGACCCGTTATAAAAAAAAAAAAAATTAACAAAAAATCATATAATATTTCTTTTTTTTAGGTAATCTTCGTATCCATTCTTAAATTATTATTAAAAAATTGGAATAATCTTATCTTATAACATATAATTTGTGTTACAAAAGTAAAGACATTATTTTTGTAGTATGAAATAATTCCAAGTAACAATTAAATAATATTAAATAATTAATAAATTAATTAAAAAAAATTATTTTTTAATATGGCGGGTTGGCGGGTCAACCCGTCCCGTCCCGCCACCAACCCGCGGGTTAAGCGGGACGGGTCAAAGTGGGTTAGTGGGTTGAGAACCCAACCCACCCCGCCAAATTCTGACGGGTTGACTCGCGGGTTACAACCCACTTTGCCATCCCTAAAGTCAAGTACGCTTAACTGTGAGGTTCCTAAGTGATGAGCTTCCGAAAAGAAGATGCATTTTGTTCGTATAGGTAATACCAATCAATTATTTTTTAAGCTTTCCTCAACTGTACAGTCTCAGAATCCCTCAACTGTACAGTCTCATACTTGCACAATCTCAATATCCCTCTCATTCTAGTGTGAAATCAATTTATTCATGTATCCCTCCGCCTAAAAGCCTTTCAGGAACCGCTCCTTGTCCGTACTTACTTTTGCAATGATGATCACTTCCCGTTCTCTTTGGCCCGGAGTGTCACACCCTCCTGTAGTGTGTACCTTAGTGGGTATGTTGTGTTGAAATTGAAAATTATAAGTCTATTAAACTTATTACTTCCAATGTTTTAAAAATCGGACCGGTTATTGAACTGGTGAAGACACTGGTTCAAGGTTCAATCGAACCGATGATATTTAAATATATATTTTTAATATTATATAATATAATAAATTTAAGAAAATCACATTTTAAATTATAAAAAAAATCATATTATATATTTCATAAGATAAAAACTCAATGAAGAAGGATAAATAATAAAAATTATTTATATATTTTTTATAATTTATTAGGGGACCTTTATTTGACTAAAAAAGTATTTTTATAATTTTAAAAATAAATTTTTTAAAAATATTTAAAATAAAAAAATGATCGATTCAAACCGTTTCTAGTCACCTATTTTTGACCAGTTTTCACCGGTTCTTGACTGGTTCTCACCGGTTCCGGAACAAGCCGATTTTCAAGATTCAACAGACCGGACCCCTAACCTATTCCCGGAACAATCGTTCGAACCGACCGGTGCGGGTCTGATTTTCAAGACAATGATTACTTCTACGAAAAATCCCTTGCATTCATATAAGTCAAGGTAAGGCGCTAAAGATTCAAACGCATGTTTATCTCTATAGGTTACAACACTACTAGAAATTCATGAATTACTTACGAATTTTCCAGCGGATTTTTTTTTACAGGAATTTCCTGTGAATTTTTATACAATTTTTTAAAAATAAGGTTTTTTTTTAGATTGAAATTTGTAGGAAAATTTGTAGGAAATTTTGACATTTCCTACGAATTTTCCAACGAATTTAAATTTTTTGCAAGAAAATTTGCAGGAAACACGTCAAGTCATGCTTGAGTCTAGTCTAACTTAGGGGCGTGTATTGGATTGGGATTTTAAAAGACTATTTTGACATAAAAAAGTCTTAAAGATTTTAATGACTATATAGGAATGTAATGACTTATAAGATTTTTTTTAAAGACTTTTATAATCAAGATTTTATTGTTTGGATTTTAATGGATTTATATCATAAGAATTCATAAGATTTAGAAGGATTATATGGATTTATAAGATTTGAAAGAAACACATAGTGGAGAATAAAATCATAATTTATAAATCAGATTCTATTTCTGTAGTGGAGAATAAACACATAAACTCTAATTACAACATTACATAGCAAAATCAATTTTATAGTGGAGAAGACAATATATTCACGTGTTTTTGTTCGCATCTTATTGTATTTATATGGTGAAAAATGAAATTGTGAACTTAAAAAAATAAAATCACTTTATTTTTATAATGTCAAAAATATTGTATTCTATATTTTTATTGTTTGTTGTTACTGATATATGTTAGCTTTGATGTGTCGTTACTTGCAAATCAATTCTACTCTATACTTAGGTAGCGTTTGACCCAACTTTTTTGAGGTTTAAAAGTTACTTTAAAGTTAAAGTTGAAAATAAGTATTTTAAGAACAAGTTTGGGACAATCTATTTTTCTTGGAAAAAGCTTTTTTTCCTAAAAAAAATATTGCTTTGAAATTATTCTACTATGTTTGACAAATTAGCTTCAAGTAATAAAAAAGTTTTTTTATAGAAAAAAGTGGTTTTCAGCAAAGCTAAAAATTTTAAGCTTATTTGAAAAAAAAACCTTTTGATTATTTTGTAACTAATCATATTTTCCCATTTTACCTTATATAACTAACTACCAAACAAATATTATTATTCCATACAAATAACCGCATATTTTTTTTTTGTAATTTACTATATAAAAGTATTTTTTTACACCATCCAAACAAAATAGATTATCTTAAAATCGTTTTTTAACAAGTATACACAAACAAAAACTGATTCTCATTATAATCGATTATTACAATAAATATATAATCGATTATTGAAGTAAATATCTTAAAATCGCTTTGTTTGATAATTTATGTTGGATTGAATGACAAGCATGAGGGAAAAGAGGTGGAGGGAGGGAGGGAGGGAGGGAGAGGGGGAGAAAGGAGAGAGATAGAAGGAGGGAGGAGAAAGAAATGTGAAGACATAAGGTGAAGAGAAATAAGGATTGAGAATCCTGAGAAATCTCATGTGCTAGTGTGAGACTTTTTGTTACTAAAAAATAACTAAAAATCACATAAAGCCCCACAAAATCCACCTTAGAAAACAATCCATCGAAATCAAGAAGTTTTTGAATACCACAAGACTTTTTGTCACTTGCAAAAAGTCCTGATTGAATACCACTAGATTTGGATTCTCTCTTTAAAAAATCCTAATAGTCTTGATTGAATACCCCAAGACTTATTTAGATTACTTAAATGTTTTGATTGAATACCACAAGACTTTTTTATCATAAAAGTCTTTTAAAATCCTTTAAAATCTTAATCCAATATACCCCCTAGATTTGGTTCATGAAAAACCAAACCCATTTTATGTTTGTCTCACCTTATAACCTCGCATGTTATTAGAATTGATTTAGCATTTTAAATTCAAGCTAATGCTAGAGGAGATGAATATATAAAAATAAAAATTAACGTCTCAGACCTTACACGGGGGCGTGCCTTCTTCTAACCTAAACTTTTATAACAAAAAAGAAAAATTAACATCTCATTTAACAAATATGTCAGAATTTTTCGTTAAATTGTTAAAGAATCCAACCAAACAGGCTCGATGTCAGTCGTGCTAGTTTGCTTATACGAAAATTTGACTTAATTATATTTGACGACTTTTGCAAAAATTACATTGACCTTCATGGTAGGGATTTATATTATTGTTACACTTATCACTTTTTATATTGTTATTATACTTTTATTCTTTACAACATAAACTTGAAAAAAAGTCAGTATAATTTTTAAAATAAGAGAGATGATAAGTGTAATTAAATTAAATTTCGGAAGATATCAACACAATTTCCTTTATCATTTCAACCAAATAGAAAAAATAGAAAAACGGTACCTATCTATCATATCAATAGATTATGTGATATTGCTTATAAGCAATACCAACACAATATCAATCAAAGAGATTGGATTATGTAATATTCATCTTGACAACAAAGTATTTACATAATATTCTAAAAGAGGAGGGATCGATTTATGTAAGTCATTTTTTGTGTACATTCACCCTAGGTCATTAATTTTATTTTCATCCCACGAAGTAAACATTCTCATGTTTATCACATCAATTGTCTAAAATTCAGTATTGTAAAACCTCATCAATATTATAACCATGCAGGAAAATTTTCATTTCTAGTTGATAAGTTAACTAAGTGTAATGATTTTTTTATACTGTTAATCAATCAGAAATTGACACATAAGCTAAAATGTTTGACTTTTATCCTAACTACCTTAAAAGTCATTCATATCATGATTTCTGATTGGTTGACAGTGTAAAAATATGTACATTGACAGTGCTTAGCAGTTAAACTCTAATAATTTTCTCCATTAAAATGTTATTTCAAGTAATAAATTTGAATGATAAAAACCATAAATTTATGGATTTAATTGCAATGCATTGTCAGTATATATAAAAAAATGTGCGAAAAAACTTCTCTAAAGTTAGATTGAATGTAAAGTGAGAAAATAAAGGTGTGTTTATCCTTGATTAGTTATAGTGCATTGAGATCTCAACCCATTTTAGTTAATCAAACTTGTTTTTACACTCAAACTCACTTTAGAGATTTTTTATCTAAGATTATCAATCAATCATATATCGACACATCATAAAAAATATTTGACTTTTAAAATTAATAAGTACTTTAAAAGTCACACATGAGATGATTTGTGATTAATTGACAATATAAAAAACTTTATACTGACAGTACATCAAAATTAAACTCCAAATTTATTAAATAAAATCGTTATTTTGTCTTAAACTGACATGTTATTACAATTTATATTGTTTCTACTTAAATGTTTAAAGAATATTCATAATTTTTCATACAATAAGTAGTTGTTATGATGATTCTAATATAGAAAAATATTAAGCAAATAAAATCGTTATTTTGTCTTAAAGTGACATAATATTTCAATTTAAAATGTTTCTACTTAAATGTTCAAAGAATATTCATAATTTACCATACAATAATTAGTTGTTATGATGATTCTATAATAGAAAAATATTATGCAAACCACATTTTATCATAATATAAAAAGATTTAATAATAATTCTAATACATTCAATTGTAATTAAAACAAAAGAATAAATTCTTACATTCTATTGTAAGTATAAAATCAATTTTTCCTTTTTTTTCTTCTTCTTTCTATTGGCTGAGCGGTATTTAATATTTATGGCTGAGCGATATCTATTGGCTTACCTGTTTTCCTCTTCTTTGTTTTCTGCTGATTGATCTCTGGCTGAGTCGGTACATTAGTTGGCTGGTTAATTTAGTATTTGAATTAATGGTGATGCAGGAAAGCAACTTATTGTTGATTTGTTGTTGTTCTGAAAAGAAAAGACAGATGACAATGAGATGTTTTAAGCAACTTATTATTGTTGTTCTGAACATTGGATAACTTCTTTTTATGGTTTCAGAGGAATGTCTAATGGGTGCCATTGAATTAATGAATTGTATGTCAACATGTGAAGAGTAGTATGGAATGGGGAGTATTGAATGGGGAGTAGTGAATGTTATTTTTTGTTTCATATTGATTTATGTAATATATTAAAAATTTTAAAAATATTATTTAATTATTATCGATTCAACCATGATTATATCATTGAATCTTGAATTAGTATTTTCACCGGTTTAATGACCGGTCCGGTATATTGGTAATACCACTTGATTTTTTATATAAGGATATATTTAAATTAGTTCCGAAAATTTGATTATTTAAATGAACGATTATATATATAATCAATTATAACAAAATCAATTTTGTGTTTGTACTGATTTGTTAAAAAGCGATTTTAAGATAGTTTATTTTATTTGAGTTATGTAAAAAAAAATCTCTTTTATACGAAAATTGACAAAAAAAGCATGAAATTATTTATTTATTAATTAATTTTACAAAAGTGAAATGAAAAGAGTATTCTCCATTTCAAAATAATCTATTATTTTTTTTAATAACATCTAACTTTTAGTTTCTCTATTTTTTTTTTAGTATAATCAAATTTATGGAAGATATCGTATTAAACCTAAAAACAACTTTTTTCATAAAAGCTATTTTTAGAGTAAAATCTTTCTCAAAACACGAGGGGAATCACTTGAAATTTTTTAAAAGGAAATACCGAAATATATAAAATAATATAATTTTATTTAATTACCAAAAACAATACCGAAGCGGCACCAGTGAACACTGGATTGAGTGTATTTATGTGCATAGGAACTAGAACGAGGCTACAGACTACAGCACCGAATTTGACAGTAACGCTCTGTTTGGATTGCAACATCACAATACGGAGTTAGACACCAATAGTGGTTTATACAAAATGGCTGGTGCCGAACACGGTATAAGCCTGGAACCTGAGAAACAGGGCCTTCTGAACCAGCACACCGAGATGCACTTCACCGCCGGCGACGTCGTCCGCGACATCATCATCGGCGTCTCCGACGGACTCACCGTTCCCTTCGCCCTCGCCGCCGGACTCTCCGGTGCTAATGCCACCTCCGCCATTGTCCTCACCGCCGGCATAGCCGAAGTCGCCGCCGGCGCCATCTCCATGGGACTCGGCGGGTACTTTCAGACAAACTTTTCACAAATCTTCAAATAAATTTCCGTATATTTTGAGTATCAGAAAATTTTCTGATTTTCTTAGCAACCAAACGGATCAAATGTTGCATTGTGCAGGTATTTGGCAGCAAAAAGTGAAGCTGATCATTACGCTAGAGAATTAAGAAGGGAGCAAGAAGAAATCATTTCTGTACCAGATACTGGTTTGCACTATTTATTTAAACTATTTTAATTTTAACATTTTTATAATATTTTTTATTTTTATTTTTACTTTTTTTTAGTTTGTTGTTTCCATTGTTATATATATATATATATATATATGTATATGTGCATGTGCATGTGCATAAGTGTTTGAATGAGATGACATGAGTCTCTTTAAGATTAACCAGTGGTCTCCATTTCGAATCTTAACCCTGAGATTGCAATAGCGTTAAAACTTTTGAGGAAGAGCTATGACTCTCTTGTGGTCCTACCCGACTCGAGGGTTAATCTCCGCATTTACACGCGGGATACCTTGAAAAAAAAAAAAAAGATTTATATGTGCATATTATGCAGAAGTTTTTGTAATTGATTGATGATATATAAATATTTACTAAGTACCGGTTAGGTAAAGATTATCTTTCAAAAAAAAATCCTTTATATTTTAGAAGTTATCTCATAAAACTTTTGATTATAAGCTGTTTTAATTCAAATACATTTTAATTGTAAAAGTAATGTATAAAAATGTTGTGTAAGTATTATTTTTTATATGTTTGATATATATGTTTTGTAAAAAAAATCAGAAGCCGCAGAGGTAGCAGAAATACTAGCTCAATATGGGATTGAGGCACATGAATACGGACCTGTGGTGAATTCTCTCAGAAAGAAGCCTAAGGCATGGCTGGATTTCATGATGAAGTAAGTTTGGTTCACTTTCTCAATTCATTCTCCAAACATTAAAATTTAACATGGTTTTTATTTGTTGAAATTTCCCCCCCATAAAAAATGTGCATTCATTTTGAAAATATTGAGTTTATGATTGGTTAGTGTATGATGGGGTGTGTGGAGAAGTAAAATAGTGGCACCATCCAACAGGAATATAAAGAGTGCAAGCATCCAAAGGTATAGAGGCACTTTTTTTTTGTGGGCGTAAAGTAGGTTTTCACTTTTTGAATGCGTACATGGTTCCAAATTTTGGCCATGCATGGCCCTGTTACAATCAAATTTTGGGTTCCAACCAGTTGGCATGTTCTACTGGACTGTAGAGTGCATACTGGTAAAATCAGTAGAAAAGGGACAGATATAATGGGGTGCATATGTTTATCATTTTGTGGTTTTTGTTTATTCTCTAACTAGTTCAGGCAAGTATATATGATTTATTATTGCTATACTTCTGATAAGCTGATCATAAATTGCTATAATGTTGGTTAAAATTGTTCTTTAAAATTAATTTTGGTTATACTTAAATGTTAAATATATTTTCCACAAGCAGAATATAATAATGCTTAAAAGGTTGAGTATTTAATTATGACTATTTTTGATAAAATCTTATAGCACAATTATGTATAAAATCATTAAAGGAAAATTAATTTGATTTATTTATAAATCAAGTCACTCAAATTTTGTCAAATTTGATTGAATTTCTATACACACACAACTAAAATAAGAAGGAAATCTTCAAAATAATAAATTTTTTATTTTTATAAAGAATTTCATTTATAAATTAAACTAATTCTTAAAATAATTCTTTAAAAATAATTGTGTGATTCTAAGCTGACTCTATATATTTAAGTGGAATTGTCCTGTCAAAGTAATTGCAGTTATATAATTTGAAATTGCAAAATATTAGTACGGGTTTATTTGAAATTTCAACTTCTAAAAAAAGAACCCAAAATAAAAAGATAAATGGCAGAGAAATATATATTGTATATTGCCATTCAGTCTGAGTTTTGAAGATAAAAAAGGGGAAAAGAAATAAGGACAAAATAATCAAACAATTGAATTTTCAAACATGTGGATGATATCCAATTTATATGCATCCACTTTGTTTGAACACTTCATATGCGATATTTGGAGCGTGAAGTTGATTGAATATTTGTGGGTGACTCAACATCGTGATAGACTCTGTTACCATGTTAGAATAATTGAGCCTAACTCCACTCCAAAAATTAGCTCATAAAATGAGGGATGCCTAATTTATTATAAATGATTATTTGCATATATACACAACCCATGTGAGGCTTTCTTTACACTTAACAGCATATGTATGAGAAATGTAAGTCATACTCACACATGACATGGCATCTCATGTAGGTATACTATTTAGGTTGTTCAATAAACATTTTTGAACATTATTCCTTCGGCTTAAGGTGACATAGGAATGTTAATATTGAACAGATTAACAACTAGTTTACTTGGCATGGCAGATTTGAGCTGGGACTAGAGGAGCCAAATCCAAGGAGAGCATTGCATAGTGCAGCAACAATTGCCATTGCTTACATATTGGGTGGGCTTGTTCCTCTCGTTCCTTATATGTTCATTCCAAGGGCAGCAGAGGCAGTAGTGTTTTCAGTCGTGGTTACCTTGGTTGCATTGTTGATCTTTGGCTATGCCAAGGGATACTTCACAGGCAATAAGCCCTTCAGGAGTGCTTTGGAAACTGCTCTAATTGGTGCCATTGCCTCTGCAGCTGCTTTTGGTCTGGCAAAGGCCTTCCATCCATAGATTCATCTTTGGTACTTGATGGCAATTATGTCTCTTACAAACTGCCCTCATTAAAATTGTTTTTTTGGCTATTAGTTGTTACTTGTTACAGCCTTTCATTTTCTTACCACATAGTTTCATACAAGTACAACTCCCTGTCCAACTTTTGATGTGAACTTTTGTGATTAATATCACATTGCATTTTAATCGTCTCTTCTCATAGCTTGAATGAGTATTCATCTCGGTGCAACCGTTTTACATAGTTTTAAATTAGATACGAATCAGCTAAGCTAGAATAATTTAGGTTGAAGAGGTATATAATTATCTATTGGCTAATGGCAAGACATTTAAATGTCATTAACTTCGGATAAATGGTTTTACATAATTTTGTTAAAACACTTGTAAGTTTTGCTACAACGTTTACATTTTAAAAATTGTTTGGAGAAGTATACTTCTCACCCTTGATTTGGTATCATGTGTTTTAAAGATGATTTAAATAGAAAGGGTAGCTGAACTCAAGTGTAAGTCATGCCAATCAGATAAATTTGTCATAAGAGATAAGTTAACGATAAAAAATTGAAGAAAATTATATAAAAAATTCAAACCAAATCAAACTAACTAAATTTTAATACGATTTTGCTTTATCACCTCTTCAAACTAGATTTTGTAAAGCAAATGCCAAGTTATGTTTTGAAGTCCAAGCAAATAGGCCCTTGTTCCTTTTTGAATGACTCTCTTAGTGTATATAGAAGGAAAAAAATATGGTGGGTAAGGTTTTTTTTTTTTATCATTTTCCTTGCTAGTTGTCTCAATGACTAATTCCAAAAAATTAAGCGGCCCCTGAGGAGAAAGAAATTGTTGGAGTTTCCTTTTTTTATCCCTTACCAACATACTTGATGTTAAGAAAAGATCTTTTATAGGACATTTGACTAGAGATTTCTTGTAAAAACATTACTACACTAGCCCTACTCAGTTGATAACGAGAATATTATAATCTTTTTGGTTCTATGACTTTATTTATCATACACATAAAAGAGCCTTATAAGGTGAAAATCTTATGGTCGTTTATAGAGCATAGATTCTTTGAACAGAGTGATGAGTGTAACGGATGTCTGCTCAATTAAAAGGAAATTGTGCAGAAGCTTTACAAAATTATTATGAGGCTATGCAACCGGAAAATGATTCCTAAGGTTGAAGTTATATACTTTATAACATAGGCCTTGTCAACACAAGTAACGGAAAACACATATGAAAGCTTTGGAATATTATTTTTGGGCACTCAAACGAAACCCCTTTCGATTGAAGCTATAACATCATCAGCAGTTGGAATTGAAATATATGCGAGATCCGGGTCACAATGTGTATCGATTAATTACAAATTGTTGGAATTCCTAAATTGATAAGTTCTCCAAAAGTCATATATTCTACTTGATGATCAATGATTATTACAAAATGGGGTAACCTTGTCATATATTTAGTGCCTCCCAAGTATGTTTTCAAATGAGATAATTATCTCTTCAACATAACGACATCTCTTTTTGGAAGATATTTGAGCCTCCTCCTCTTTTGTTCTATTCTTAAGTTTCATAACTTATGAAGTCTCGTTTCTTTAGTAAACATAGCACCAAACCATTTTTTATTAACATAATGACACTGAGCTCTTATTGCAGCTCGTACCTCTGAATCGTCTGGTTTATTTTTAATAACAATTTGGAATGCCTTCAAGGTCAGTGAGCTTGGTGGGTTGAGAGGTTAAAGCACCACAATGCCTAACTCAATAGTGGTTAAAGGTGACAATGATACAAAGTAAAAAGAAAGCATAGAATCCTTTTTTTTCCCTTTTATTTGAAGCATCCAAATATACAGATCAAATTTTTTCCCTACTTATTTTCGTGTGTTTTGTTTCTTCACTGTGTTATACTGCTGCTGTTTTTTGACTGAGTGTTTATTGACATGAAATGCTGCTTTAACCGGATTTGCTATGGCTACTAGCGGAAAAGGATTTATGTGTCACTGGGAGAACTACTAACATTAAAGTTGAACATATACTTTATTCAAGTCAAACGTTCAGAAAGAAAAATAAGATTCCAAATAGATATTATGATTTTTTTCTGCATATGTACTAAAGGGGATTTAATTGTTCTGTGTTGTGTGTTCTATTCACCCAACAAAGTAACATTATTAATTCTTCCTTTTTTTTAGCATACTATAATTCTTGTTATGATATGAAATTATGTTAGTAGTGAAGCTAGAATCATTGCGACTAAAACAGAGATGGGTAGCGTCGGGTTGCCGTCAACGGCAGCCGTTGGCTGTGGCTTGCAATGGTAGGGGATGAAAGTAGAGAAGGAGCTAGATGGGTTTCACGGAAAAGTGGGTTCTGTTTTGATATTTTTTTATGTTTTAAATATTGATTTTTTTGGGACTGTCAGATCTGACGGAGGGTTGAGATTTTTGCTGGAGAGACTGCCGTAGAAAAATGGTACCGGAGATAATCGAAATAAAAAAAAACAGTAGCTTATCTATACATACCTAGAATAAGGGGGAAGTGGATTTTACCATTCCTCCCACTTGTCGGTCCAATATTTTTTTTGCGCTTTTTCTTCTTTCTGTTTTTAAAGGGTAAAACAGGTCTTCTAGAGGCATTCATTGTTTGTGTTTTTAAAAAACAAAATCAGGCACGATTTCTTCAATGGCATTTAATGCCTTCAGAGAGTTGGACTGCTTTTTCTCTCCTCGCGCAAACCCTACCATTTCTGCTCCTTTTCCCTCATTCGGGTTAGGTTTTTTGTTCTTTTGTCGAAGCACCTGGCTGATCGTGTGGTGGTTTCTTGCGGTTGTGGGTTACTATTTTTATGTTTATGTTTTGTTGGAGTTAGATTGGAACAACGGTGAGTTATAGACTTATAGTTTAGTTGTCATTTGTTGTGTAATGAGAGCCAGGTGAAAAGTACATCGAAATTTACAATCAAGTTGTATCGTGAACTTTCTCTGCAATTATTTTAAATGCTCAATGAAGAAATAATTCTTGTCAATTTAATTGATTATAATTTCATCACACAATTGTAATGTGGTGCCCCGCTCCTGAATTTTTTTATTGAAATTTATAATCAAGTTTTGTTCCCATGATTGTTGTTTTAGGGAGTTCGAGGAGTAGATGGGAACTCCAACTTAAGTGATGAAATTAGCAAGCTGCTTAATGTAAAAGGTGTTGCTACTGGTCTGAGGTGAGGTAATTCATTTTGAAGGAAGATTTATTAAATTTGTTATCCTAATCGTTAGAAGAAATGTTCCTTGAGGTTATCTGACACCAAGAAAAGTTTAATTCAGAGCTTGACCTATAACTTTATTTCATGAATCTGATGATTGGAATAACCATTACACATGGAAGTTCTTGCTAGAAGAACAAAGGTAGCAGTTGTTAATGGCAAACTTGGCCTAGCAATAAATTATGGACCAAGAGCTCCACTGTATCATTAGCATAGGCTTTCTTATAGTATTCCCATGAGGAGGCCAAGATAAATTTCTCTTATAATTTTTTGAATGGTTTCATAGTGTTTATCGTGTCGTTGTTTATTACCAAGCAACCTATGAGGCAATGGATGCTCAAGATTACTACATATGCTGGTAGTCTTCTTGAGGATTTAGAGGCTGAAATTGTAAAAGAAATATAGAGAAATTGGATAGGGAGGTCAGAATGGGCTGAGATGGAACTTTGTGTTCTTGATAGTGATGGAAAGGTGAGATAAAGATTATTGTGCTTGGTTCCGATAATTAGAAAATTGCAACTGCTTTTACTTCCTATAATTTATTGAAGCATTGGGCTTTTGCAGAGAGGAGTACTGAATTACTCTTATATTATGTTGGTTATGTATTTGTTGTTATGCTAATATTTGTGTGAATTTACATGTTTTGTCTTCCCCCCTCCCAAAAAATATTCATTTTAGTTGAAATTTTAATATATTCAACAAAAAAAAGTATGAATTCTTTTGCTCTGTGTCTCTCCTAACATAATATATGTTGGGCTCTCCCTTTAACATTGTACCTTGAAACAAACAAAGCTTTATTGTTGTGGAGTTCATTTTTTTTAAATGGAAGAAATGAGCGTCTGCATTATCTGATCCCTCTGTATCATCGGCAGTTGCTGCCACTGAAAGAGCAACTTCCATTTAATAAATGTTGCACGCTGCAATGGATCCAAGCTTGCAATAGATTTAAAGAACTTATCAAAGAATGACCCCTCAAGAAGCTTGGTCTCAGAATTTATGTTGCCAAGTGCATGAAGCAGACCTATTGTACCATAAACTGACAAGCATTTCCCACAGTTTGCTTCATAAAGTACACTTTACTGGTATGTTCCTTCTTTTCATTATCCTGTTGCAACCTCTCCTGAGTGGTAATGGGATAAAGAAAAAGCACGACAAAAACAGGCTTTGGAACCATTTCGAGAAGTTCTTCATCTAATCCATAAACATCACAACACTCTGCCTCGTCCTATGAATGGAAGCTGAAGCCCCCAAAGGAACGGGTTCATGACGTCAGGGTTAGCTTCAAGAGGAAGCCACCTTTAGCAGAAGAAGAGCTTTTGTGTGACGTAACCATTGCTTTTGCTTCTCTTTGAGTTCACATTAGAAATGGCATTGGTAATTGAAAAACAAATTGATCATTATAGCTGCCCATAAAACTTTATCAATTTTGTGAGCAATTTCAATAGAAACTGATATGTTTGGTGTTGTTGGCTCTATCATTTGTTGCCTTGGGTTAATGGTTTAAAGATTGAGTATATAGTATGGTAACAGCCAATATCATGTCATTGCATGTTGTATATATGGTAATTTCATGGATCAGGATGCTATAAAAATTTAGGGAAGAAGATTTGCTGATCCATTTTGATGTATTATATCATGTCCCAATCAATAATATCTTATCATGTACTCCCCTCATCCCATTATATATGTCACATTTGCAAAAAAATTTTATCCCAATATATATATATATATATGTATATCATTTTTTACTTTTTAATATAATATTAAATGCTTTTTATCAATTGTACCCTTAAATACTCGACTTTACATTTATGACAATAGTTATACACCAATGATTAATAAAGTTAATTTGATAAAATTATCATTATCTTTCTTTCATTTTTTTTTTTTTTTAAACTGTATGATTTAGTCAAATATGACATATATATTAGGACGGAAAGAATATTTTATTTTTTTAATATTAAATAAAATTATAACTTACATTATAAAATATTATTAATTGGGATATAAGTTGGTATTCGTACATCAAACGGCTACACTAAATCCTAATCCAAAATTTAAATGATATAATAATAATCTATCTATATCTAGAATACACGTGTCACGCTATTATAACACAGCACCTAAACTCTTTCCTGCTCAAACTTTCGTAAGGATATTTTGTAGTTTCGAAAGATAAGATAAAAAATGGATGGCAATAAACCACGATGTCTCTTCGTTTGTGGCAGTTCATGATTGCCGGATCCGTCGAGCACTTGGCAATTTTCCCAGTTGGCGCCGTCACTGATTCCGCTCAGTTCATCAGATTATTTCTCTCTTCTCATTTCTATTATTTTTTCTTCAGTTTCAACAGATTCCTAATGTCTTACTACAAGTTTTTACTTAAAGAAATAGTTTCTGTTTTGCAGCAAGCTCAGACATATGGAGCCAAGTTCAAAGGGGAAGCTTTAAGAAGTACAGGCTCTTGAAGATCCAATCTACATTTGAAGAACACATGCAAATGTACTGGAGGTAATTTCACATCTTTCTCTTATTGCTTGAATAATTATTTGGCTTTGTTATTGGTCATGTTTGATTACGTTCTTCGAACGTGTTTGTGTACATTTATGTACTGGGTTCTAACCAGGGCCGTCCCTGAAATTTTGGGTACCCTGTGCAAACTATGAAATGGGTGCCCTATTTTTTATAAGTCATATATATATATATATATATATATATATATATATATATATTGATTATCAAATGCATATAGCTTTCAAAATAAAAAAGTGCAAAAAACTAGTCATTAATTATTTTAATATAACGTCAAGTGAAATAAAATGTCATAGAAAAAAAAGTTAAAGATTACATCAACATTGAAAAGCTCAAACCAAATCAAAACTACAATAGAATTATTGCAAAAGTAGAGTTATACATGTATCTATTAACCCGAACATGTAGCAATTTGAGTAGTATCCCAAACCAACATCATCCACCGATAGCACATGAATCACAAGGGATAAAGAAAGAAAGTGATGCCCTCCTAATCTTTGAATATCATTCTCCTTGCATTTTTTGCTACAAAATCATGAATAATCTGTTCATAATCAAGATTTTTTAAACAATCATTTTTAATAGAAATCAAGACAAAACTATTTAATCTACTTTGCGACATTATAAATCGCAAATAAGATTTTAGCAATTTCAATTTTGAAAAACTCATCTCAGCAGATGCAACAGTAACGGGGATAGTTAATATTATTCTATAAGCTATGCATGAATTAGGATAATAATTAAATGTCTGTTAATTATATAATTTTTTATTTTTAATATATATATATATATATATATATATATATATATATATATATATATATATATATACACGAAGTAAAAAAAAAAAATTGGTGCCCCCTAAAAAATGGGGCCCTGTGCGGTCGCACATCCCGCACACCCTCAGGGCCACCCCTGGTTCTAGCAGAGTCTTTATGGAGTTTGATGGTTTTGAATTGATGGTTGTTGTTGTTGTTTAAGGGTATTGTTGCTTTGGACAAGATTCTGGGGATGCAAGAGTTGGGCCTGAAGTGGACGAGTTTGATTTACCATGTTCTGCATGCCTGGGTTGTTGAGCGATATCACTGATATTGCATATCACCCAACTGTTATATATAGCGCGCGGCTGCATGACCTTTCCTAATGTGCTAGACATGGATTGTAGCTTTTGAAGGTGATCAAGTTGTTGTGCAGTCTGAAGTAGCCTCTAACTATTGTTTGACTGAGGAATTAATTGTGGAGTAGAAAATCCCAGCTGATGGGATATATTTGCACATAATTTGGCTGCAATGAGCTAGCTAGAGCAGCATTTTGCTGAATCTTCATCCACTCTCCTTTGTTTTTTATCTCTTTCCAGTGAGTTTCTGCATAATGGAATTCAATTTAGACAACCATTTTTTGGGTGTCCATGTTTTTGGTGCTTGTGTTTGAGATTATGATTTTCTTTTAGGCAAATATTATTGCAAAATTTTACTGAAGTGATGTTAGAGAGAACTTTTGGATTCTATTGAAGATTTGAAGCTTGATTCTCTTGCTCTTGGCTATGGGAAGCAAGGGTCTCACCACAATCCAAAGGTGCCTACTTTTTTTTCTCCCCTAATTTTTTGCTTTTATTGTTCTTCGGCGTTTGTGTCACCAATAAGTTTGGGAGAATTAATCGTATAGAGATATTCATGGTGATAATTATAGAAGGATCTTGGTACTTATTATTATACTTTTCTTGATTACGAAATTGAGAAAGAGTGTGTTTAGAAATGTTTTGTTAGTATTTTATTATTTAATACCACCAAAAAAAAAGTATTTTATTATTTAAAAAGAAATAATGGAAGAATGAGATAATAAAATTACATGCAAATATTATCATTATTATGTACATAAAAGTACTAACACACCTTTTAATTTTGTTTTTTTATTATTATTATTAATTATTATTATTTTCAAGTATAGCAGCTTCAACATTTAGTATTCATATCAGTCATATGAAAATCAGGGTGCTCTCATTGGTTTTGGTCAGCAGATAATGTAACCTTCTAAAACATGATTTTACTTTTACATCATCATCAGGCATTTAATTTTTTTTCCATCAAAGATAATAAATTACAATGGTATATGATCATTCTTTTCAGAAAAATTGTTATATCATCCTAACATTGGAAACGTTGAATGTTTTATATACTTAAAAAATAATTAATGTCTTCAAATTTATTTTGAGTAAGAACTTGGGAGAGATTTGAGCACTCTTGAATTAGCTCTAATTAATTGTACTGTTTCGTCTATCTCTCTGATCAGATTGATCTAGAGAGTGATTCATCAATAAAGAAGTATTCAGTTTCCATTGAATTTCCCTAAATTTCGGTTGAAACCTATCATCTTCCCCTTCCACTTGCACATGGGGGAATGTTATGTATGCTACCTTTGTGCTTCTTTTATGTGTAACAAATTTCATTACAATATACTGTCGGACTCCAATCTGTGTTTTTGATTCTTATCTCTAAATAGATCTTGCAATACTTCTTTGAGTCAGGCCAATGAGGAGGAGATAGATTCTCGACCAGTCTTTGTAGGCAAAAAACAAGGTTGGATATTATAAATTAGTGTATTCTTCATTGTTTTTTAATTTCCTTTGTATTTTACAGGTAAGGCTGTGTTATAGAATGTTATGTATGCTGCCAATCTTATTTTCAGTTGCCATCTTCCTGAATTTGTTCAGTTGAAGTTAAGGTATTGTATATATTCTCTTTTTACAGATTAGTCATTAGTGGCATCTTACATTGATTTTTTTTACTTAGCTTTGTTAAGATTTTGGTTATTCAAGATTGCAAAGAGGTTTATCATTTTTGTTCTGTAGACAAGAGTGGTATGATCTCTTCACTTTTTTTTACTTGTATTCTCTTAAGTTAACTTATCATAATCATCGTAGATTGTTCTATCGTCCAATTGTTGATGAGTGAATTCCTCCCTTTGGATGTAAGAAGGAACGAGAAACTTTACTTGTCCTGATTTTCCTTGCTTGGACATGAGAAGAAAATTATGCAGATCTCTGCTGGTTATAATCATTCTTGTGCAATAACAGGACATGGAAGATTTCTTACTTAAAATTATGCTTGGAGATGGCTTTCAGCTTGACAGAGATATGATACAAGAACAAGAGGTTCATGGTATATAACTCAAACTCGCTGTTGAGACAATATATTGAAGCAACTTTATTCTATCATTTGTGGAGTTTTCCTTATATTTTTTATGATTTATAATCTCCTTTCTATAAATATTATGTTGCATTCTGTGACAGAAGTCATTTGATCATTGTAGAAAACTTCTTGTTTCTAGCACTTCTTATTTAATCAAAAATCCCATGTCAGAATTGTTCGAGTTATTTTTAATTGCTTGTAACTGATTTCATTTTCTTATTTGTATATTTTTTTTATAATGCTTAGCTAACCATTTCTAAGAAAATTTTTCCTTATGTGTTACTCAAGTGAAAGTACTATTTTTCACCAAAAGTACATAATTTTAATAACACAAGTTTTTATATTATTATTTTAATTTGTTATTTTGATCACGATCATGTTGGGCTTGCTTATGTTGTTATAAGTAGCTTAACCACTCTTCGTTATTATGTATGACATGTCTTGAAAATAAAATAGCTTGTAGTTTTATCAGATTCAGGTCTTGAATGATCTCTAGCTGGACTTAATCAATTGAACACTTAATTATCTATCTTAGCTGACATTATGTTCTTGAATAAATGAATGTAGTTTTACTTTGTTTTATCAATTCTTACATTATTTTTTTGATAAAGTTATCAGTTCTTACATTTAGTTATCAAGAATATTGACTTGACTATTTGCTAAACGATTTAATCTACTGAAACTAATATTCATTTCTTACTATTTATTATTACCTTTATGATTGAGACAAGTAACTCATAAGCTGAACTACTTTACAACAACAACAACAACAACAACATAAACAAACTATATTATGTTATTAGAATTATTTCTTTAGTTTGTATTAAGACCTTACTACATTTTATTGCAAACATGCAGATGCTTGCGGGTACGATATGTAGAAGGTGTTGTGAAACCGTAAAGCCACTTTTGTTGGCTTTGGAAGTCAAAAATGCAGCAAGATTTACTGCTAACTTGTGAGATTTTCTTGTACAAATTGGAAGCCATAAATGGAGGTGGTTTAAAGTTGAGAATGTGAGAAGGAAATTTATTCCCTTTCTCACGGTGAAGTTCAAGAAGAGGAGGGGGTTGTCACCTATAAATAGAGACCTTCTCCTATGTATTGTAGTATCCCAATCAAGAGTGAGTGTGAGAGAAAAATTCAGAGAGAGAGATAGTTTCTCCTGTGAGGTTTCTCCTTGTGTGTATTCTCCTATATTCAAGAGAGGGTGTTATTGTTCTCTCCTTGTATTTAGAGAGAGGTCTTGTAATCTCTTCCACATAGTGAAAATCTTCTATTATTGCCCCGTGGTTTTTCCCTTATCTGTTGAGGGTTTTCCACGTAAATATTGTGTGTTCAGTTCCTGTTTTCTCATCTCTTATTTTAGCTGCGTGATATTATTCTGTCACTCTGATACCCAACAGTGGTATCAGAGCCATTGGTTCGTGGTCATTATTCCGCTGCGGCAAACTGATAAGGTGCCGGATTTATAAGAAAATTCTTAGTATGCTCTGTGGTTGCAGTATCATCTGATCTTCCACATCAGAAAAGAATTATTCTTGTTGCTGGAAATAAAGTGTGGTAGTGTGAAAGTGCATGTCTAGGAAAGTTCTGGCTAGGAAAGACTTGGTATTTAAGTGTGTCTATTAGTGACCCACCTCTCTTTCCTGGGAACTTACCTGGTGTACTATTTACGGACTACGGTCACTATTCCAGTATACGGTATTGTTCACGGGAATAATTTGGTGTAAAACCATGGCAACAAAATTTGAGATTGAGAAGTTCAATGGGAGTAATTTCTCCCTGTGGAAATTGAAGATAAGGGCAGTTCTGAAGAAGGATAATTGCCTAGACGCGATTGATGGTAGACCCTCAGATATCACTGATCAAAGGTGGAAAGAGATGGATGACAACACTGTTGCCAATCTGCACCTAGCGATGGCAGACTCAGTATTGTCAAGTATTGCAGAAAAGAAGACTGCAAAGGAGATTTGGGATGCTCTTATTAAATTGTACGAGGTCAAATCTCTTCATACCAGAATATTCTTGAAGAGGAGACTTTACACTCTTCGAATGAGTGAATCCACATCGGTGACAGATCACATCAACACTCTAAATACGCTATTTGCTCAGTTCACAGCGTCAGATTTTAAAATAGCAGAAAATGAACGTGCAGAACTTCTACTTCAGAGCTTACCAGATTCGTATGATCAACTCATCATCAATGTCACAAATAACAATGTTGTTGACTCTCTGCGCTTTGATGATGTTGCCGGTGCTATTCTTGAAGAAGAATCCAGGCGTAAGAATAAAGAAGAAAGGTTAGAAAGTTCAAAGCAAGCAGAGGTTTTAACGATGACGAGAGGCAGATCAACGGAACGTGGCTCCAGTGGGAGTCAAAATCATGGTAGATCAAAATCTCGAAGAAAGAAGAATATCAAATGCTACAATTGTGGCATGAGAGGGCACTTGAAGAAGGAGTGTTGGCATAACAAGAAGAATGGAGAGAAAACTTCTGAAGCTTCAACATCTCAAGGATGTGTTGCAAGTACCTTAGATGATGGAGAAATCCTATATAGCGAAGCAGCAACCAGCTCTAAAGGCGGAAGACAACTCAATGATGTCTGGATAATGGATTCAGGTGCAACATGGCACATGACTCCACACCGAGATTGGTTTTGCACTTATGAGCCTGTCTCGGAAGGATCTGTGTTCATGGGAAATGATCATGCCTTAGAAATTGCTGGAGTCGGTACTGTTAGATTAAAGATGCATGATGGTACTGTTCGCAAAATTCAAGGGGTACGACATGTGAAGGGATTGAAGAAGAACTTATTGTCCGTTGGGCAATTGGATGACCTCGGGTGTAAGATCCACACTGAAGGTGGAATCTTAAAAGTAGTGAAAGGCAACCTTGTGGTAATGAAAGCAGAGAAGATCACAAGTAATCTATACATGCTTTTGGGAGATACGTTGCAAGAGGCAGATGCATCAGTTGCAGCAGCAAGCCAAGAAGAAACAACGATGATGTGGCATCGCAAACTAGGCCATATGTCGGAATGTGGCTTGAAAGTCCTTGCGGAACGCAATCTCTTGTCCGGGCTCAAGACGGTAAATTTACCTTTCTGTGAGCACTGTGTGACAAGTAAGCAGCATAGATTGAAGTTTACTAGAGTAACTACTAAAAGCAAACACATACTGGACTTGATCCACTCTGATGTGTGGGAGTCACCAGAAATATCTATGGGTGGAGCAAAGTATTTTGTGTCATTCATTGATGATTATTCCAGAAGATTATGGGTGTACCCAATCAAGAAGAAGTCGGATGTGTTTCCAGTATTCAAGGAATTTAAAGCACAAGTGGAGCTTGAAACTGGCAAAAGAATCAAGTGCTTAAGGACATACAATGGAGGAGAATATGTAGATGGCGATTTTCTAGCATTTTGCAAACAAGAGGGTACTGTAAGACAATTCGCAGTTGCACATACACCTCAACAGAATGGTGTAGCAGAGCGGATGAATAGAACTCTCCTGGATAGAACAAGAGCTACGCTGAGAACAGCAGGAGTGGCCAAATCTTTCTGGGCAGAAGCAGTCAAAACCGCCTGTTACGTGATAAATCGATCACCATCAACAGCGATTAGTTTAAAGACACCAATGGAGATGTGGAAAGGAAAGCTAGCTGATTATTCTTCTCTACATGTGTTCGGATATCCTGTGTACGTGATGTACAATTCCCAAGAAAGAACAAAGTTGGATCCAAAATCCAGGAAATGTAAATTCTTGGGCTATGCTGACAACGTCAAGGGGTATCGCTTGTGGGACCCCACTGCCCGCAAGGTTGTTGTTAGCAGGGATGTAGTCTTTGCAGAAAATGAACTGCAGAGTGAGCAGAAAAATGACAGCACTACCAAAGAAACTACTGCAGTACAAACAGAAAGAAAGTCTGGAGAAGATGATTCTTCTGAGGCAGAACCAGTACACGAGGAACGAGTACTAGATGAGGCTGATAATATAGAAGTTCGACGATCATCACGTCAGATCAGAACACCATCATGGCACTCAGACTATGTAATGGCAAGCCACGATGCATATTGTCTTCTAACAGAAGAAGGGGAGCCATCAACCTTTCAGGAGGTTGTAAGCAGTTCAGATGCTTCTCTGTGGATGACAGCAATGCAAGAAGAAATGGAAGCCTTACATAGAAACAAAACATAGGAACTTGTTGAACCTCCGAAGGGTCGGAAAGCCATTGAGAACAAATGGGTCTATAAGATCAAACGAGATGGCAATGATCAAGTGGAAAGGTATCGTGCAAGACTGGTGGTCAAAGGATATGCTCAAAAAGAAGGTATTGATTTCAATGAGATATTCTCTCCAATTGTTAGACTCACTACTATCAGAGTAGTGTTGGCCATGTGTGCTGCATTTGATTTACATCTTGAACAGATAAATGTAAAGACTGCTTTTCTTCATGGAGAACTTGAAGAAGAAATTTATATGCTCCAACCGGAAGGCTTTAAAGAACAAGGAAAAGAAAACTTGGTTTGTAGGTTGACCAAATCTCTGTACGGTCTAAAGCAGGCGCCAAGATGTTGGTACAAGAGATTTGATTCCTTCATAATTAGCCTTGAATACAACAGACTGAGTTCAAACCATTGTACATACTACAAGAGGTTTGATGATAATGATTTTACCATTTTGTTGTTGTATGTGGATGACATGTTGGTGGTAGGCCCCAACAAAGATCGAGTCCAAGAATTGAAGGCACAGTTGGCTAGGGAGTTTGATATGAAGGACTTGGGACCCGCAAACAAGATTTTAGGGATGCAAATTCGTCGAGACAGAAAAGATAGGAAGGTTTGGCTTTCTCAAAAGAATTATCTAAGGAAGGTCTTGCGGCGCTTCAACATGCAAGACTGTAAGCCAATTTCTACCCCACTTCCTGTCAGTTATAAATTATCCTTAAGTATGAGTCCTAGCCTCGAAGCGGAGAGGATGGAAATGTCTCGAGTGTCGTATGCATCAGCGGTGGGAAGCCTTATGTATGCCATGATATGTTCAAGACCGGACATTGCGCAAGCAGTGGGAGCGGTTAGTCGTTTTATGGCAGATCCTGGTAGAGAGCATTGGAATACTGTTAAGAGGATCCTGAGATATATCAAAGGAACCTCAGGTGTTGCATTATGTTATGGAGGATCAGAATTCGTTGTCAGGGGTTATGTCGACTCAGATTTTGCAGGTGATCTTGATAAGAGAAGATCTACTACTGGGTATGTGTTTACACTTGGAGGAGGAGCGGTAAGCTGGTTATCCAAATTACAAACTGTTGTAGCTCTATCTACTACAGAAGCTGAATACATGGCAGCTACCCAAGCATGCAAGGAAGCAATTTGGATTCGAAGGTTACTGGAAGAACTCCGGCACAGGCAACAGCAAATTACTGTGTATTGTGACAGTCAGAGTGCCTTGCACATTGCAAGGAATCCAGCCTTTCATTCCAGGACAAAGCACATAGGTGTTCAATATCACTTTATTCGAGAAGTAGTAGAGGAAGGGAGTGTGGATATGCAAAAGATTCACACAAAAGACAACCTAGCAGATATTATGACGAAGCCAATCAACGCTGACAAGTTTACTTGGTGTCGATCCTCCTATGGCCTATCAGAAACGTAAGCAACAAGAATTTGGCAAGGTAGAGAGATTTTTGAAAGATAACAAAAATGTCTTTAAGTGGGAGATTATGAAACCGTAAAGCCACTTTTGTTGGCTTTGGAAGTCAAAAATGCAGCAAGATTTACTGCTAACTTGTGAGATTTTCTTGTACAAATTGGAAGCCATAAATGGAGGTGGTTGAAAGTTGAGAATGTGAGAAGGAAATTTATTCCCTTTCTCACGGTGAAGTTCAAGAAGAGGAGGGGGTTGTCACCTATAAATAGAGACCTCCTCCTATGCATTGTAGTATCCAATCAAGAGTGAGTGTGAGAGAAAAATTCAGAGAGAGGGATAGTTTCTCCTGTGAGGTTTCTCCTTGTATATATTCTTCTATATTCAAGAGAGGTTGTTTTTGTTCTCTCCTTGTATTTAGAGAGAGGTCTTGTAATCTCTTCCACATAGTGAAAATTTTCTACTATTGCCCCGTGGTTTTTCCCTTATCTGTTGAGGGTTTTCCATGTAAATATTGTGTGTTCAGTTCCTGTTTTCTCATATCTTATTTTAGCTGCGTGATATTATTCTGTCACTCTGATACCCAACAGGTATTAACATCATTGTTTACTATTTGCTACAATATACCAAGTCTTATATATATATATTCTGTTGTTTCTTACTTTCTTTTCCCCTTTCTGGCGTTCATACCAGAATCTAAATTTTTTCCGCATCTCTAATCTCATTTACAGTTCTAACCACCAAAATGTGACATGATATCATCTTTCACTATTGTATCTTTTCTGGGTTATCCACATTCTACCCCAATGTTTCTGATTTTCTTAGTAAAATGACATATGCAACATTTATAACCATAATTTTACTGTTTAGTTTCAGAGTTAGATTCACTCAGCTTCATCTTTCTAATGTCATTTCTCATTTGCATGGTATAATTGCGGTACATAATTGAGAATGAGGCAGAAGAAATGGAAAGATACAATTGTTTGGAATGACTGGTTGCAGAAATCAAAGGCATAAAAAAGAATAGGCTATTGTGACTCAAATTCAACTTTCAACCTCTTTATTTTCATGTTTCTTTGTTGTTGATTCATCTTCCTCATTTTTTATCTTCTCTAATTTTTTTGTTCTACAAATTTTTTACATTTCGATAAATCTACTATTGTTAACCAATTTGTTATAGTGGGGTGATGGTTTTTCAGGTAACTTTCATCCTTACAGATTTTAAGAATCCTTAAAAATTGTAAAAGTTCTTAATTATATTTTATAGATGTTATTTATTAGTATTTTTAATTTACTTTCTTTTCATCAGTCATTTGTCATTATTGAATTGAATTTACTCTTTTCTATATATATATATTTTTTCATTCTCTATTGTTATTTTAAACATTATAATTTATTTATGATCTGTTTTTCTATTTTTAATATTATATTAATTATCTTATTCATAATTATTCCTACTTAATATTTTACTATTTTTTGTTGTAAAAAAAATAATTTACTGTTTTTATTAACTTTTTTACAACTACTTTTTCTTCATTTTTAATACATATTATTCCTTAGTTGATACCTCGGTAGCTGGATGCGCTATGTGTCACATTCTCTGTTTCCCATCAATAATAATTTATCATTTAATAAAATAAAATCATAATTCAGTAACATTAATGTACATTCTCTGTCTTTAATTGGTGGGAGACACCGAGACATCATTTTTTAGGACAGCATAATTTTATTCATTGATCCCAATTTCATTCATTAATTTTTCAAAACATCATACCTTTCAAATACGTATTACTAATCCGGACCTATATATAAGCAAAAAAAATTAATTTCACATGTATTAAGAAAGTTAGTTAAATTAGTTTAATTGTCTTGATTTGTGTAAAAAATAAGTTATAGTTACTAAATTACCCTTTTTTGATAGTGTATAGTTCTCTTGAAAGTTATGTTTTGAGAGTGTATAATGCTCTTGAAAAAATAAAAAAAATAATTAACCAAAAGATATTGTTGAAACACTAATATTAAATAAGTTTGATTTAATTGACTTTTATTTATATTTGAGTTCAAAAAATTTAGATATTTTTTTTGTTTATATATAAGTCTCACAGATTACGTAATAAAAAATGGATTTTTGCACATTATTGTACATCGTCGCCTTGTCAGCATAAATAATCAAAATATTATATGATCCTTCACGCTTTCTAAATTTAAAACAAATTATTCTAATCCTAATATATAAAATTAAGTTTTTCAGACCCGTGCTAACCACGGGTCTCGTTAGTTAAAGTATTTTAAAAGCTAAGGAAGTGATGCCATTAATGATTGTTTGTGATGCATAGATTCGGTTCACACTAAGACAGGCCCACCGTTTTCAAACTCATAGAATACTATTATATTTTATTTCATATAAAATATATTAACTTAAAGGTATAATACAAATGAAAATAAAATATATCAATAAATAAAGCATATAACACTTTAAGAAATTAGATGTCCTCATGTAAAACAAAATAGCACATTTCTTACATGCAGGCGTGCAGTAGTACATACAATCTATTTTAATTCATATTGAAAAAATGTAAGATTATTATTAGGGTTAAATATATTTTTGGTTCTTTTAAAATGAGCGAATTTTAATTTTGGTTCCTGTAAAAAAATTTCTTTGATTTTTGTCCCTCTAAAATCTAAAATCATTATTTTTGGTCCCTAATGTCATGTAACATCTATTAATTACTTATATATATAACAGAATGTCATATGGTCATCCCAAGTGACACCTAAATGACCTTTGTGATGTCATCTTAGCATATGAATCCCCTAAAATTTTCCTTAAACCCTAAAATGAATTATATTTATCTATCTAAAATGAATGTCAGGGACTAAAAATGACAATATTAAATTTTAGAGGGATTAAAATCAAAGAAAAATAATTTATAAGGATCAAAACCAAAATGTACTCATTTTAAAGGGATCAAAATTAATAATTTCATATTTTAAAGGGATGAAAATCAAAGAATTTTTTTTGCAGGGACCAAAACCAAAATCCGTTCATTTTTTAGGGATTAAAAACATATTTAATCCTTATTATTAACATCAATAAAATATGTATTAAAATAGTATATACATTATACCAAAAGTTTTATACCGATATTCACTAATTAATTTTTCAAAACATCAAACCTTTCAAATACATATTACATAATAAATGGATTTTCCCTTATCATTGTACAAGGTCGCCTTATCGGCACAAATAATTAAAATATGATCCTTTATGCTTTCTAAATTTAAAACAAATTATTCTAATCCTAATATATAAAATTAAGTTTTTCAGACCCGTGCCAACCACGGGTCTCTTTACTAGTTAAAGTATTTAAAGGCTAAGGAAGTTGCCATTAATGATTGTTTGTGATGCATATATTCAGTTCACACTAAGATAGGGCCACCGTTTTCATACTCAGATAGAATACTATTCTATTTTATTTCATATAAAATATATTAAATTAAAAGTATAATACATGAATTTAATTGGTATATACCGACAGTTATATTGTCAATCAATCAGAAATTAACATATCAATAAAAATAATTGGTCTTTATCTTAACTATCTTAAAGATCATTCATATCATGAGTTCTGATTGGCTAACAGTATAAAAAACTTTACACTGACAATAAATAACAATTAAACTCATAATACATATGAAAATAAAATATATCAATAAATAAAGCATATACACTTTCCCATCAGAAATCTTTATAGAGGTTGGTGGTTGGCTCTAGCCTTACATAGAATCGGTCCTTATCCTAATCTAAACTTTTCTCTACCTGAAAAAAAAAAAACAAAGCATATAGTACACTCTAAGAAATTAGATGTGCTCATCTAAAACAAAATAGTACATTTCTTACATGCAGGCGTGAAGTAGTACACACAATTCATACTATTTTAATTCATATTGAAAAAATGTAAGATTATTAGTGTTAACATCAACAAAATATGTATTAAAATAGTATATATTATCGGTGTAAAAAGTTTTACACTAACATTTACTAATATGTTGATTTATATCAGGGCCGTCTTAAACATTTTGGGGGCCCTATTCTAATCTTAAAAATTGGCCCCTAATAAAAAAAAAGGCAATTTTAATAATTAAATATTATTTCAAAATATTATTTTAATAAATTTTGGAGGGCCCAAATTTTGATCCAAAATTTGAGGCCTTGTGTTGTTGCATTGCTTACACACCCTTATCGCCGGCACTGATTTATATGCTTTTATTTGAATAACTTATAAACAAAAATAACAATAATTAATACCGATTTGTCAAGATATTACTGGGTGCATTTATAAAAAAAATTTACATTGATGGTGTCTAGAAATTAAACTCATAAAATATAATGTAAATGTCCAAAATATAAGTAACAATTATAGTTGATAAATATCATTGACTAATATCACCTAAGTACCATCAGGAAAAATATGAACCCTAAGAAAATCTATTCTCTTTCTCTTGTCTCCCTCACACTCTCATAAACGGCGGTAGGCCACCCATTTACTTCATTTTTTCTCTTCTTTTCTTTTCATAAGTGGGTTTTTCACATAGATCTGGTTCTTTTGTGTGGGTTTTCCACATAGATCTAGATCTTTTTTTTCTTGTTCTTCTTAGTCTTGGTGTGGCTTTGTTTGGTTTTCCGTCTTGATGCGGTGCTGTTTGATTCCCGTCTTGATGAGGTGTTCTTTTGTTCCAGATTCACAGATTTGTTTCGATCCATCACAGATTTGATCAAGACTTGGGTCTTAATGCTACAGATCTGGAAGCATGGGTATTCCAGTGACTTTGATGATATCACTTTTATAGGCAATTTGACTTTGTTGTATTATGCTTTTAACCTGGGTGTTGTGAGTTTATTCGTAGTTTCATCATTTTCGGTTTTTAGCAATTTTGGATATGTATTGTCATCGATATACTTTATCAATTTGAATGTCTTTTACTTGTCAAAAAAAAAAATTATAGTTGATAATTTGGCCAACAGATGAGGGATTATAGTTGATAATTTAATTACATGTTATATAATTTATTAAGACAGAAATTGACTCGTGCGTTAGAGTAACTTTGAGTTAGAGTTAGAGTATGTTTGAGTGTAACTTCGACAAATTCTAATAGAAACTTACATTAATGTTATATAATTATAGGGATGACAGGAATGACCCACAAAAATATTTTAAGCCTTTAAGGAGATACGTATAAATAATTGTGATTTTTGAGATTTTTCGACACTTTGAGCATTTGAAGAAGTCATAAGTTAAAGTTGTGAAATCATGGGTCTGTAATGGTTGATAAGTTGCAGTCATTTTTTGATGAATATGTACGTTGACAAATGTAGTTAACTTTATCAATCATTGTCTATTTTATATACATATATCTCTTTAAAACAAAGTAGAGGCTATCATTTATGTAACAAAAAAAAAGTAGGCTATCATTTAATAATTTATTCACATTATTGAATATATTGAAAGATATTACTTTTCTATATTTCCTATTTGTCTTTTTTGTGATTTTCAAGTACCAAATATAAATTATATTTCAAAATAATAAAAGATATTACTCCCCACATATAACTCACCCCAAATATTATAACATAAACTAAAACAATTTCAACAATTATCAATACATAGATGACACCAAAATTCATAAATTTTGCTTAATAATATTATATTTAGCTAAAAAAGGTATTTATATTCTTTTATAATATGATGCAATAAATTGTGTATATAATGACTAATTTGTTTCACTACTACTCCCTCTGGACTCAATTATAAGCAACAAATGATCAAATATGATAGACTTAAATATAAGCAAATGTCAAATAACCTACTCATATTTAATATTTGTTTTTCCAAAAACAGTCTTAAGTTATTAATTCATTATTGTTATTAGTACCATTATGATTAAGGGTAGTTTAGTAAATGTATTAACTTTTTTACATGAAACCTAAAAAATTAAATGCACTTAACTATCATTCTTAATCAGTGTGCAAGTAGATATTTTTGTTAATAATTGAGTCCAAAGAGTATTATATATATATATATATATATATATATGCTTTGGACTTTCGAGGGATTATAATTCCCTGCAGTAGTACATCTCTATCTCTCTTCATTTGTATTTTTTTGCTATTTTTTTGACAAAATAAATCAAGAATTGAGATTATGAGAGAAGTAAATCCAAACATGCACAAATGCGGCAAATGTATGAATTTGCTACCGCATGCAACCGAGATTCGACTTTGGAGACCGTCTTTTTGCCTAAATTTTGTACCTTATAAATACATGGTACATGTCATTTAATAGTTTGTTTAAATCAATAAATATATTCAAAGTATTTATTTTTTCTACATAATTTTTGCATCGAATGTGACAAAAAATTCTAATCAGTTATTATTTTTTTTTTTTACTGAATTTATTTTTTGTGTTATTATTTTCCATTTTCAAATTTGATTCTTCCAAAACAATAAAATATATTACTTTCCAAACATAATATATATACCGATGCATGGGTATATACGCTAATGCACTAGTATCATACATTAAGTAGTTGTCATGACGATTCTATAATAGAAAAATATTATGCAAATAAAATCGGGTTACTTTGCCCTTAGGTGACATAATATTGAGAATGCAAAAAATAGGTTAAACTAATTATTTGGTCCCTATACGTAATACTGATTTTCAATTTAGTCCTTATATGTAGAAACTTTTCAAATCAATCCTTATATATACAATTATTTTTAATTTGGTCCTTGTTATTTATTAGTGTTATAACGTCGTTTGTTGGAGTTAAAGTATAGGACCAAATTGAAAATGATTGTCACGTGAAGGGACTGAATTCAACAACAAAAATTTGAATTCGGTCCCTATACGTGACAATAATTTTCAATTTGGTCCCTACATATGACAATCATTTTCAATCTGGTCCCTGTAATATGACGGCGTTATAACACCGATGCACGAAGAGGACCAAATAAAAAATAATTGTACATATATGGACCGATTTGAAAAGTTTCTACATATAGGGACTAAATTAAAAATCCGTATCACATATAGGGATCAAAATATTAGTTTAACCTAAAATAAAGTGACATACTCCCCCCGGTCTCTATTATAAGCGAAACTTAAATGAAACACACATATTAAGGAAGTTGGTTAATCTCATTTAATGTTGTTAAAAATTAAGTATACTACCTAAAGTAACTTTCATAGAAAACTTCATTTTTTATTAAATACATCCCACATTGATTGGAAAACAAAATTGATATTAAATGAAGGATATTCTAGGAACAATGTCATTAAATATGATTAAAGTAGTTAAAATTTGCTTATATATTTGATAAAAAAATTTGAAACTTTTTTGCTTATAATATTAAATTAAAATGTTTCTACTTAAACGTTTAAAGAATATTTCTCATAGTTTATCATACAACAATTAGTTGTTATATAGTTGGCGCCTGGTTTGGACATGATGATTTTGGGGAGAGGGAAGTGGGGGAGAGGGAACTAGGGAAGAAGAAAAACGGCTGAGTGTATATATATATATATATATATATAAGTGGCATGTGCATAGCATAGGAGCACCGCTATAGAGAGTTGACTGTTTGGATTGTAACATCACAATAATAGGGAGTTAAACGGCAACAGTGAGTGGTTATATAATACAAAATGGCTGGTGGCGCCGAACACCGTATAAGCCTGGAACCTGAGAAACAGGGCCTTCTGAACCAGCACACCGAGAAGCACTTCACCGCCGGCGACGTCGTCCGTGACATCATCATCGGCGTCTCCGACGGACTCACCGTTCCCTTCGCCCTCGCCGCCGGACTCTCCGGCGCTAATGCCACCTCCGCCATTGTTCTCACTGCCGGCATAGCCGAAGTTGCCGCCGGCGCCATCTCCATGGGACTCGGCGGGTACTTTCAGTCTCAGACTAACTCTTCGCAAATATTCAGTTCTTTTTTCCGTATCTTTTGATCAGAGAATTTTCTGAGTGATTTTCTTAGCAACCAAACGGGTTAATTGTTGCATTAATTAATGTGCAGGTATTTGGCAGCAAAAAGTGCAGCTGATCATTACGCCACAGAATTAATAAGGGAGCAAGAAGAAATCATTTCTGAACCAGACACTGGTTTGCCCTATTTTCTTTAAATTATTTTAATTTTAACATTTTATAATATTTTTTATTTTATATTTCATTTTTTTTTTTACTTAAACATACTTATATGATTTAGTTGCAAATCAAAGGTTCAATATAACTGGGAACATGGTAATAACAAGAATTAAATAAGGCCTCCCTAGCTAGAGAGTGAGCAATCTTATTGACTTCTCTCCGAATAAACTCTATCCTGAATATTTCATTTTTATTAGTTTATTGTTTCAATTCTAATTATATGTACGTGCATATTATATTTACACTATTTTTGTAGTTGATTGATGATGTATAAATATTTACTAAGCACATGTTAGGTCAAGATTATCTTCCAAAAAATAATCCTTTTATATTTTAAAAGTTATCTCATAAAACTGTTGATTATAAGCTGTTTTAATCCAAATACATTTTAATTGTAAGTAATGTATAAAAATGTTGTGTAAGTATGTTTTTTTATGTTTCATATATATGTTTTGTAAAAAAATCAGAAGCCGCAGAGGTAGCAGAAATACTTGCTCAATATGGGATTGAGCCACATGAATATGAACCTGTGGTGAATTCTCTCAGAAAGAAGCATAAGGCATGGCTGGATTTCATGATGAAGTAAGTTTAGTTCACTTTCTCATTTCATTCTCCAAACATGAAATTTTAACATGGTTTCCCCCATAAAAAATGGGCATTCATTTTGAAAATCTTGAGTTTATGACTGATTAGTATATGGTGAATATGGTGTGGTGTGTGGACAAGTAAAATAGTGGCACCATCCAACAGGAATAGAATAGAAAGAGTGCAGGCATCCAGAGGTATAGAGCCACTTTTTTTTTGTTTGTGGGAGTAAAGTAGGTTTTCACTTTCTGAATGCCAACATGGTTATATGGTCCAAATTTTGGCCATGCAGGGCCCTGTTACGATCAAATTTAGGGTTCCAAACAGTTGCCATGTTCTACTCGACGGGGGAGTGCATATTGGCAAAATCAGTAGCAGGTCGGGTCAATTCCTATTGAGACCTAAAGCAAACTCTATGGCGAGATCTTTTTAAAAATAATAACAAATTAACCCAATAATTTTCTCATACAAAAATAATTATTTTGTACAAAATGAAAAGTTCATCCCTGGACCTTGTAACTAATGGTAAGCCTTCATACCAAATGGGTTAATTTATGTTTGTTGATGTACCAAATATATCAAAAAATAATAATATAAAAAAATACAAAGTTGACTTTTTCTTTAATGAAAAATTATTTTTTTGAGATATCTAAAACAATAGTCTAGCTTGCTTTGGCTTGCGCCCGGCTTGATGAGTAGAAAAGGGACAGATATTAATGGGGTGCATATGTTTATGGTTTTGTGGTTTTTGTTTTATTCTTTAACTAGTTCAGGCAAGTATGATTTTTTTGGTGCAAATCTTATATTTTTTTTTGTGCAAGGCAAGTATGATTTATTATTGCTATACTTCTGATAAGTTGATAAATTCCTATAATGTTGGTTAAAATTGTTCTTTAAAATTAATTTTGGTTATACTTAAATGTTTAATGTATTTTCCACAAGCAGAATGCTTACAAGGTTGAGTATTTAATTATGACTATTTTTTTTATAGAAAAAAAAGTTTAGATTATGGGAAGATACGTCCCCTTGCAAGGTCAGGGAATACCACCAACCTCAATGAGGATTTATAGTGGAGTTTACATATCGCCTACCAACAGGGAAAACCTGAGAATCGAACCCAAGCCACAACGACTATGGGTGGAAAGCTTGACCAGATGTGTCAACCCTATTGATTAATTATGCCTATTTTTTATAATATCTTATAGCACAATTATGTATAAAATCACTAAAGGAAAAGTAATTTGATTTTCTTTATAAATCAAATCACTCAAATTTTGTCAAAGTTGATTGAATTTCTATATACACATACAATTAAAATAAGAAGGAAATCTTCAAAATAATAAATCTTTTATTTTTAATTTCATTTATAAATTAAACTAATTCTCAAAATAATTCTTTCAAAATAATTGTGTGATTCTACACTGACTCTATATATTTAAGTGGAATTGTCCTGTCAAAGTAATTGCGGTTATATAATTTGAAATTGCAAAATGTTAGTGCGAGATTATATGAAATTGCAACTTCTCAAAAAAAAAAAAAAGCCCAAATTAAAAAACAGATAAATGGCATAGAAATATCTATTGTATACTGCCCTTCAGTCTGAGTTTTGAAGATAAAAAGGGGAAAGAAATAAGGACAAAATAATCAAGCAATTGAATTTTGAAACATGTGTATATCCAATTTATAGGCATTCATGAGTTGTTTGAAACACTTCATATGCCATACTCTTCTCGTATGTGAAGAGAATAATTGGACCTAACTTCACTCCAAAAGTTAGTTCATAAAGGGAGAGATGCCTAAGTTATAATAAATGGTTCTTTGTACATATATACGATGTGAGATATTTTTCACACTTAATAGTATATGTATAAGAAAAGTAAGTCACACTCACACATGACATGGCATCTCATGTAGTTCAATAAACATTTTTGAACATGATTCCTTCGGCTTAAGGTGACTTAGGAATGTTACTATTGAACAAATTAACAACTAGTTTACTTGGCTTGGCAGATTTGAGCTGGGACTGGAGGAGCCAAATCCAAGGAGAGCATTGCATAGTGCAGCGACAATTGCCATTGCTTACATATTGGGTGGGATTGTTCCTCTCGTTCCTTATATGTTCATTCCAAGGGCAGTAGATGCAGTCGTGTTTTCGGTCGTGGTTACCTTGCTTGCATTGTTGATCTTTGGCTTTGCCAAGGGATACTTCACAGGCAATAAGCCCTTCAGGAGTGCTTTGGAAACTGCTCTAATTGGTGCCATTGCCTCTGCAGTTGCTTTTGGTCTGGCAAAGGCCTTCCATCCATAGATTAATGCTTTGTACTTGATGGCAATTATGTCTCTTACAAACTTCCCTTATTAAAACTGTTTATTTTATTTTATTTTTGCTATTATTAGTTGTTACTTGTTACCGCTTTTCATTTTCTTACCACGTAGTTCCAGACAAGTACAACTCCCTGTCCAACTTTTGATGTGAACTTTTGCGATTAATATCACATTGCATTTTAATCGTCTCTTCTGATAGCTTGAATTGAGTATTCATCTCTGTGCGACCATTTTACATAGTTTTAAATTAGATACGAATCAGCTTATAAGCTAGAATATTTTAGGTTGAAGAGGTATAATTATCTATGGGCTAATGGCAAGACATTAAAATGTTATTAACTTCGGATGAGTGGTTTTACATAAATTTGTTAAAATACTTGTAAGTTTTGCTACAACGTTTACATTTTTTAAAATGTTGGGAGAAGTATACTTCTCACCCTTGATTTGGTATCATATTTTTTGAAGATGTTTTGAATAGAAAGGGTAGCTGAACTCAACTTTAAGTCGGGCCAATTAGATAAAACTGTCACAAGAGATAAGTTAACGATAAAAAAAACTGAAAATAAAATGATATAAATTCAAATTAAATCAAACTAACTAAATTGTAATAAGATTTTATTCTATCACCCCCTTCAAACTAGACTTCGTAAAGCAAATGCCAACTTTTCTTGAAGTCTAAACTAATAGGCCCTTGCTCCTTTTTGAGTGACTCACTTAGTCTATATAGGATGCATTAGGTAAACAGTTTAATTAAGCACTTATTTAATGAGTTCTTTTTCAAATAAGCTAAAAATAATTTATTTTCATAAGCTTCTCTAACAAGCTTATGGAAATAAACTAAATATTTTATGGGAAGATCATAAAGTATTTGCATAAATTTATTTCCATAAATTATTCTCATAAACTCTTTTAAACACATCCATAAAAGGAAAAAAAGATATGGTGGTTAAGGCTTTTTTTATCCTTTCCTTGCTAGTTGTTTCAACTAACTCCGAAAAATTAAGCAGCACTGAGGAGAAAGAAATTGTTGGAGTTACCTTTTTTTATCCAATACACATACTTCATGTTATGAAAAGATCTTTTACAGGAAGGATGGATAGAGATTTCTTGTAAAAACACTGGTCTTACTCAGTTGATAACAAGGATATTGCAATCTTTTTGGTTTTGTGTATTTATTTACTATACACATAAAAGAGGAGCCGTATAAGGTGAAAATCTCATGTATTAAAGATTCTTTGAACTTAATGACGCTCAATCGAAAGAAAATTATGCAGAAGCTTTAAAGAGTTATTATGAGGCCATGCAACCGGAAATTGATCCTATGTTTGAAGTTATATACTTTATAACATAAGCCTTATCAACACAAATAATAGAGAACTTTTGAATATTAGTTCTGGGTAGAGCTGTCAATTTGAGTCCGACCCGATGGATCTATCCGAATAGCCCACATTTAAGGTTGAGCTGTGCTTCTAAAATGTCAACCCAAAAAAATCGGGTCTATTTGACTCGGCCCGATTAACCCGACATACCAACTCAGCCCGACCTCAGGCTGACCCAGTTTTTTCGGGCTGACCAATAAAAATTAAAGGTACATCAATTCCAGACGCAGCGTCCACTACGCAGCAGGTCCACTAGGCACGCAGGAGTGGCATCACGCAAGACAACAACCCTCTTCACTCCCTCTAGGGTCTAGGCTAAGGTGCTTTCAGCGTGAACTCCTGATTTCCAAGCACCATTCAGTATCGTGCTTAGTTCCAAATGCTGCTCACTTCATGTTGGTTGTTCGCCTTCAACACCTCTTTGCTTTGTGAGAGAACATCCTCACGTTGCTTCCTGTATATTAGTTTGATTGGCATTTCTTTCCAATCATTACTCATTAGTGGTTCGGCTATTCTGTATCTGACAAAGTGTAATGAGAATCTTAACTTAAACGTTATTATTGATTTTGAATTCTTGTTGGATTGATGACATAATTTTCTTTCGGTTCATGGATTGATATTGTTTAAAGAGTAAGCAAAGAAAAATGCCCCTACTAGTTGAAATATGATTTTTTTTAAAAATTACTTTATTTAATTTTTATTTTTAATTATATATAATTATGGCTGATCTGGTTCGTTGGCCCGCTGGCCCGACATATGGCCAAGCTAGGCCAACCAATCTGCAATACGAAGTAAATTTGGACTGGCCCGATCCAGCCAAATTATACACCATGGCTCGATTGAGCTGGGCCGGACAACCCAATTTGACAGCTCTAATCCGAACATTCAAACGAAACCTCTTCTTTCAATAAGAATTAATTGATTGAAGCTATAACATCATCATTATTTAGAATCAAAATATGTGCGAGATCAGGATCACCATTTGTATGGATTAGTTACAAATTTTTAGAATTCTTAAAGTGATAAATTCTCGAAGAGTCATATATTCTACTTGCCAATCAATGATGATTACAATATCGGTAACCCCGTCATATATTTAATGCCTCCTAGATATATTTTCAAATGAGATAATTGTCTTTTCAATATAGGGACATCTTTCTTTTTTTTGGAAGACATTTGAATCTCCTTATCTTTTGTTCTATTCTCAAATCTCTTAACTTATAAAGTCTCGTTTCTTTAGTATAACAATTCGTTAACATGCCACCAAACCATTTTCTATTAACATAATAATGACACTGAGCTCTTATTGCGGCTAGTGCTAGTGAATCGTTTGGTTTAATTTTGGTACCAACTTGGAATAGGTCAGTGAGCTTGGTGGGTTGAGGTTCAAGCACCACAACGCCTAGTAGGGATAGTTGGCGGCTAGGTCAAGTACTAGGCCGTTGGATCAGGTCCTGGACGGTTATGGAGGTATTGGGTTTGGCCCAGTTAAGCCAGGATTGCCCAGTTATGGATCTTCCAAGTGGCCTTGGGTGGTGGGGCTTTCCTTTGAGTACTTAGGGTATTGCTACCTATACCCCTACAATTGCTATTATACCACCTCACAGCATTTAATTATTTTTTTATTACAAAAATATCCCTACAGGTAAATTTACCACCCCGCAACGTTGTTTTTTTCTTCGTTATTGTGTGTTCTTTCGACAATTAAATGTCGGAACACAAAAAACATGTACTTCCGACAATTAATTTTCAGAATACACAAAAACTAGTGTTGTGAAATTTTTCAAGTTTTTTGACTTACTAGCATTTAGTTTTCGGAATACAAAACAAATTGCGTTCCGACAATTAGTTATTGGAATACAAAAAAATTGTGTTCTGATATTTTTAAAGTCTTTATCTATCGGCAATTAGTTGGTGGAATACAAAAAAAACATATATGTATTCCGAAAACTAATTACCGGAACACAATCGGAATGAATTTTTTGTCTTTTCATCGGTAAAAAAGAAAAAGTGAAGTGATGGATGTTTAAGTTGTAGGTAGCAAAGATCGGGTACTTATGGTATGGATTTTGGCCTTGTCAATGAATTTAGGGCCTTAATGACCCAAACATTATCCATTGGGTTTAGGCTTTCAAATCTCATCTTGTAGACAATGTTGCACAGGCATGAAATTTAACTATATACAAAATTATAAAAAAAAAAAAAAAAAAAATTCGTTACACAAATCAAACTAGAAAACATATTTAGAAAATTAATATTAAATTTCAACATAATTTTTGCACCGTAAGAATTCATTATATCACTTAAAAATTAATGTTTCACTTTTGTAAACACAATTGAAAAATCCTTTTAGAATGCAATTTGTTAGGAAAAAAGTAACAAAATCCTCCTTTTGACTAGAATACATTCTAGGAAAAAGGTATAACTTATTAATTTTAATTTATCCCTACTAAAAATAATACAGTGATGCAAAATACAAATACTATTTTGGTTTTGTCAATTTTATACTAACTAACTCCTTTATTAGTACAATAAGGATATTGTTGAACCAGCTTTCTTCTCAACCAGTTGTAGATCCCTCAAGTGATCTTAAAGACACAATCCTCGACAACTAATTTAACCCCTTAACTTGCGTAGTTGCACTAAATAACTCTACCTTAGGCTGTGACTAGATATTTTTTTTTATTAATGGAACGTAACAAAATCAGTGAGAATTGACCTAAAGGTGAAGCAAAAGAACGAAACAAACTTACTACCTTTCTCCGTATTTGAAAGATCAATAAGCGAATGTAGCAGAACTACATTATTTTCTTTAAAGGCTACTTCATTGTATCATGAAGCACCAGAACATGTTTTGAAGTTAGTGCTAAGTCCTACTATGTTTAGCAATACACAAATTATAATGTCATACTATGATGATTTATCAGTTTCAATGTGCCTTCTTCACAGGCCAGAGACCCGAACGGGGAGAAAGGGAGAAAGAGAGAAAAGGGAAGAAGAACCTAGTATGAAGCATTGGCTTCTGCAATAATATGCTGAGAAATCATGAGTCACGACTTCTGTGAATTATAGGAAATTTCATAATATATGAAGGCATGTGTCACTGTTTAATGTGCCACAAAAAATTAAGCCCCTACGAGGCTGTTTTCCCTTATAATTCTCTAAAACTTAAGAAGAAATATTTGATCCATCATACATAGGTCGCAGCACCGCCATACAACTCCCGGTACTTATACACCATATCAAGATGCCAAAATCTGTCAACAAAGAACAACACAAGGATTAGTTTTCAGATACAAGTTGGATTTACAAACAGTAGAAAATCAACAGAACCTTCAATGTCTCCAACATATGTTCAAGCTTTCTATGGATGAATATAGAAAAGACTATTATCTTATATATTTAAAAAGATGAATAAGAGTGAGAAGACTTACACTGATTTTAGATGAGGAACTGACACCATCGGAGGAAGATGGAAGAGAAAATTCTTATACTGTGACTTAATAATCCTATAATTATTGTGTGAGGTACTCTGAAGACAGCCCATCCCGACTGAAAAACATTTGTTGGACATTATCACTTCCTTCCCTCATCATTGTTAGTTTCAGAAGCTAGAAGTTCCATTTGCTCAGTTAGAGATTCCAAACTCTGCAGCCCCTCCAGATGAACCCCATCAGAACATAATTCTAACTCACTCTTTTGAGTTTTCTCCATTTCTTCAATCAACGATTCAAAAGTTTGAGATTCTTCATTTGAAGTTTCGGATATAGTAGTTTCTATATCCATTCCACCAGGCCCCTCACTTTCATTATTAGAATCTTCAATGTTTTCCAGGAACGGACTACCTAGAAAAAGCTGTTCCCATGAACCATCATCAGGTAAATCTGGCAGAAGAAACGGAGAATGGTTTTCTAATGGACACAGTTTTTCATCCATAAGCACTTTCAAGAATTCAGAACTGATGCAGAAGTCCTTTAACCCATCTGCAGAAATTCCAGGCTCAGGTTGCTCATCGAAACCAGGGGATGGCGGAACTACAGGCTTTCGTTTTTCACCTACGGGTGGTTTATACTTTATTATCATCCCATCAGAAGCAACTGGAAAGTCATCTTTTTTACCTTGGTCCAACATATTCCCCGGTTCAGCCCTGCGCCAATTATTTTCCTTAGGCTGAAGAAACTGAACCATGAACCCAGGGCTTTGCACCACCATGACTAAGAATGATAACATCTGCTGCTGATGCTTTTCCATTCCTTCAAGGCGATCACTCAGGAGCAGCAACTTACTCCCAGAAGATTCCTGGTGCTGCCTAAGTTTGACAAACTCCTGCATGAGGGAATTTTTATCGGATTTTAGATTCTCAATTTCTTTCCTAAGGCCATGGTTTGCTGCTTTTTCTGATGGTTCATCAGAATTGTCTAGCTGCAGCAATGCTTTTTGCTGATCCACATTGTGTGGATGTTTCCTTCTACGAATATTCTTCAACAAATGCTTTTGACCTCTGACAAAGTTGTCATTGGCAAATTCCCAGCAATCCGTATCAATTTTCCTGAACCCCTGAGAAATTTTACAGATATCGATTACTACTATTAAAAGAGATTCACCTTAACCTTGGCAAATGACACAAGTACAAACAAACAGATAGAGGCACCAAACACACACATCTCTATATAAACGAAATGATACTCTTTAAAGGCTGTAGCTTCTCACAAGTCAGTTACTATAAGATACTTTTTACTTAGCAGCAAACAAGTAAAAGGAAAAACAATCCAAACCTAACAACAAATGGTTTTTATATTGTTAAGAATTCAGGTATTTGAATTGTCCCCTTAAAAACCGGCTTATAAGGGGGTGGTCTACCTAACTATATAAACAACGGCCAAGCTCGTTAACCACCCGATGTGGGACTCGCAACACGCCCCCTCGAGCCTGGGCTCGTCACCACAAGCTAGGGCTAGCGGCATTATCCACACCACCGGACAGAACGTGACTCTGATACCATGTTAAGAATTCAGGCATGCGGATGGTCCCCTTAAAAACCGGCTTATAAGGGGGTGATCTATCTAGCTATATAAGCAACGGCCAGGCTCGTTAACCACCCGATATGGGACTCGCAACACGTCCTCTCGAGCCTGGGCTCGTCACCAAAAGCGAGGGCTAGCGACACTATCCACACTACCGGTATATCACATATTATAATTGATTCAAGGGAATAAATTTATCCACTAATTTAGTATTTTGACAGACTTCTAATCATGTTATGTTCACAAGGGAAGGGGAGGAGATATAAAACTAATTTACTTTTATATCCTTATAATTTTGGATTTTAAAAACACATAAGGATATTTTAATTAATGCATGGAAAATGTTTTAGACTCTCTTTCATCCCATCCCCTCCCCTCCCCTCCCCTCCAAATCCCCCAATATTGGAGGGGAGCAAATACTTAGTGAGTAGGGATTTTACTCCTCTTCATTCTCCTCTCGTCCCCTCCCTTCCAAAAAATTAAATCAAACAAGAAAAGTTTATTAAAATCCCTTCCCTCCGTTTCCCCGTAACCAAACACTACTACTACTAATACGTAAATAAGAGGCCTTAAATGGAGAGGGGAATGTGATAGAGGAGCAGGAAAAGGGATGAAGCGTATTGTGGGGATTTGAAGCCGCACACTCATAATTCATGTCTACTCAAGGGACGGACCAAAAGAAGGGGTTTATGGTTCTCCAATGATCAGCTGGGACAGGGAACCAAATAAGACATATCTCTATCACAATCATGATAACAATATTGAAATTGCATTATTCAATTCATAATATGAGTAAATGGGTTGATTAAAAAAAAATAATAATTTTTGAAAAGAAGATAAGATAGCCAGAAAAAAAAGAAAAGAAAAGAAAGGGAAACTGACATAGATATTGAGTTGGCGAATGAAGCTGGAGAAATTGTTGTGCTTGAAGTAGGAAGGAAGAAGGGTGAGGGAGAATTGGGTCATATCCCATATAACGAAACTGTGATTGCCAGTTTTGGTCCAAGAGATGATGGAGTCAGTGGAAGGATCATCCACCATCTGGTAACACTTGTTCAGGAAAGGAGGAGGAGGAGCTACACAAGAAGAAGAAGAAGAAGAAGAACCATATCCATTCTCCACCGATTTCACCATCACTGTATTCAATTGATTGATTCGAAGAAGAAGAAGGCGGTTTGGAAATATATGAATAACGCTTGACTTGAAGATTGGGCAACGCACCAAACCAAACGAAATGAAATGAAAATGAAAATGAAATTTCCCTTTCAAACTTCAAAAATGAAATTTCTGTGCCCCTCCCTTGATAAGTGATAACCACGTCTTCCTTTTCCCTTCCCTTTCCATTCCAACTTTATTTTTTTATTTTTTTATTATTTATTAATTTATTAATATTTTGTATTGGAAAATCGACAGTTAGCTTAGATATTTTTGTATTTTGTTGATCAAAAAGATATTTTGTATTTTTAAAAGCAGGTGTAATTTTTTAGGTGTTTGTAATGTTTTTTTAATGAGAAAAATATGTCTGTAACAATTAATTAATAAAATATACACTCTGCTCTTTATTATAACTAAAACTTAAATGAAAGGAAATTGGTTAATTTTATTTAATGTTAAAAAATTAATGATATCACCTAAAGTAACTTTCATAGAAAATTTCAATTTTTATTAAATGCATTCCACATTGAGTTATTGAAAAACAAAATTGGTATTAAATGAAGGATATTTTAGAAACAATGTCATTAAATAGGATGGAAGTAGTTAAAATTTGCTTATATATTTGACCAAAAGTTTTGAGACTTTTTTACTTATAATAAGGACAGGAGGGAGTAGCATGTAATAGTTATCACACATGTCATATTTTTATTGAAAAATAACACCACAAAACACGTATAGAATAGTACCTAAGTTTAATTTTAGGTTTAGTTAATCTGTGGGTCCCTAAATTATTTGAAAATTTTCAAGTAGGTTTCAGCATTTTAAAAGTTTGTAATCGGATCCTAAACACACAAAAATTGTAATTGGGTTCTTCATATATTATTTTGAAAAATTCAAATAGGTCCCTAGCAATGCATGAGAATAGGAAGCTTTAATAAAAAAATATATGAGGGACCCAATTATAAATTTTTTACATGCTAAACGATCCAATTCTAAACTTTTAAAGATAAGAAGCTACATACTAGTTTAACCGTTTAGGCCCAAACCCCTTACTGAATATCCACGTGTTTGGTTTTTCTTTTAATAACTTTTTTGTTCAACAATTTATAACTTGAAAGGCCCAACAAAGGTTCCAGGCCCACGACACGGGTAGATAGCAATGCAATCTCGAAAAGGACCATAACCTGACAAAGATCTTCCGTTTCCATTTTCTATTATTTTTTCTGTCCCTTATCAATAATAATTTGACACGTAAGAAAATAAAATTACAACTCAATAATATTTATATTTATTACCAAGTGACGGACACTAAAAAATCATTTTTTGGAACAGCAGATTTCTATCCACCACGACCACCAGTACAACCATGCACATTACCACTACAAATTTAGGGATGCTTTCATTATTTGTATAATTAGATTTAATACTTCAATCAACACTTAATATCATAATTGAATACAATGCTTCTGTTACATGTTGTATTCCAAGATAAATTCTCACGTCAATATATAATATTGCTAGAATTGTATGGAGCAAAGCGAAGAATCTAATGGGTCGGGCAAATTTCCATGCATGTTATTTCCCAGGAAGCACATGGGAATCAATAGAGTAGAATGTGATATCATGCACTTTATGTTAGAATACTAGCACTAGCATACACTTAGAGAGAAATATAGAGAAGAAAAAGAAAGTACACTAACAATTTTATTCATATCACTTGTACACTAATCACAACACTAAGTCTATTTATAATGCATATTATGATAGTTATTCTTCACCAACAAACTAACTATCATCTAACTAATTCTATCAATACTAACTAATATACCTAATCTGAATTATTTCCAACACACCCCCTTAATTCAGATTAGCCAAAAATACAGTAAAACATAATATCCACCAGGATCCCATTGCAATTGTTCAAAGAATTGAACTGGATCCATTAGGTGTAAACCTTGACTAATTCCACACTCCAGCAAGGTCCACTTACTCTCAATTTTTCTGAAACCACACTTCCTCTCTTCATGGAATTGGGCCTGGCCCACTAGGTCAAGACCTTGACCCACTTTCAGAAATTCCAACTCTACCCCTTTCTGTATCACCTTCTTCCCCACAATGAACCTCCATAGAAACAATTTTGTTTCCTTCTTCACGGTGAACCACTGCACCAACAGCTTTTCTCTACCACCGTCAATCTTCCCGGAACACCCAGCAGCGCCGCAACGCACTAGACGTCCACCGTGTCCAGGCACGACAGAACGTCCACCACCGCGACGTCTGCTTCCTTGCGCGCGTCCAGGCCGCCCCATCATTTCACAACCGCCACTGGTCACCATATGTGAGTTCGCGTCCGGCGTCTCCTTCTCCGTTCTCTCCACCATCGTATGCGAACCACCGCGGAACCCCACCGCTCCAACGCCGTACCACGGCCGTGACCGAATCGGGGTTGGTTTCACGAAACCATTGCAGCACTCCAAAACCTTCTCCATTACATGCTTCACTACCACTGTTTCTTTCAGATCCGGTGGCATCATTTCCGGCGACGGTGGTTGCTCCGGTACATCCTGGGCCACCGCTGCAGCCTCCTCTTCCCCTCTTTCGCCACCGCAACTATTGACTTTCATAATCTTGCTCTCACTCCCCATTGCTCTTTCCACGCAAGAAAACTTTCTTTCATTTTCTTGTTCCTTGTTTATCGGCACAATCAAAATCATGATGGGTTTGAAATTCTTCAACTCGTGCATTTTCTTGAGCTCTATATGAAGCTTCTCCTGCTCATGTTCACGGTTTTCAAGCTCTGCCTCCTTCTGCTTCAAAGCCTCATCTTTGGCCTTCAATAGCACTTCAGTCTTCTCCTTCTCTAGACGCAAATGCCTCATCTTTTCCTGTATTTCAAGCAAATTTTCCGCAAAAGATTGCTGCTGCTTCAACTGATTCTTTGAGACAGTTCTTTCCTTATCTTTGGCCTCAGATAGCGGAGAAACTGGTATGGCAAAAGACTCAGAAACCTTACCAGCCAAGATGTTGGCCTCATTTGTTGATGGGGGTTTCTCCTTCAGTGCCCTTTTGCTTCCCCTTTTCTCTATTAATTGCCTTTGTGCTTGCTGTGCAGCATTATCAGTTCACTGAGCACGACCATCTGAAGATTTGGCTTCCTTCATCTTGTCACTCATTCTTTCATTACCTCTATAGGGTTTGTGCAAGATTTCCCATGCTTCTTTCGCACTCTTTGCCGTGGAAATCTTTTCAAGATGAACAATATCCACACATTGATGGATGATAAAGAGAGCTATAGAATCTCTCTCACAGGCTGCACTGTCAGCCTCATCCTGCACACCATCAACCACCACTTCTAATACATCTTGAAACCCGAAGATCACTTTCATCTTCGCGACCCACTGATCAAAATTCTTGCCATCAAGAATTGGCAAGGAAATCGAAAAATCTTCATCAAACCCAAGCATAGCAGCCATGGACATACCCTCGTAGGTCCCTAATCGTATAGCTCTAGATACCATGTTAGAATACTAGCACTAGCATACACTTAGAGAGAAATATAGAGAAGAAAAAAAAAGTACACTAACAATTTTATTCATATCACTTGTACACTAATCACAACACTAAGTCTATTTATAATGCATATTATGATAGTATTTCTTCACTAACAAATTAACTATCATCTAACTAATTCTATCAATACTAACTAATATACCTAATCTGAATTATTTCCAATACTTTATATGGTTACTTTATATGGTTAGAAGACAAGGGCAGCTTCTACTGCTTCAACATGAAAGATAGTCACCTACAAGGTAATTTACCAATTCCAATGTTTTTTATGCCCGGATCCAACATAAGGTAGCTAGGTACAATATTCACTATATTCTCAATTCCGTCTATAAAATAAGTATATATGGTTCCAAATTGCCTTTATGTTTCATGGGTATGGCCAGGGACGGATCTACACCAAAGTAAATGGGGGCAATTGCCCCCACTAAGCTAAAAAGATTTAAATAAAATATTTAATAATTTTGATTTTGACTCCATAAAAAATTAGAGATTGCTCCCACATGTCAAATTATTACTTATCTTTTGGTGAGAACGAAAATTACTTTTGTAATCTATAATCTTTTGTTTAATGAATTGCTTCTCATTTTTCACATATTAATGTATATTTCACATTAAAACCAAACCACATCATATCTTGTCTATTTAATATCATTTCTTTATATCTTATACACATTATAATATTTTGCTTTAGTAAAAATATTTATAGATTATTTTTTGCCCCCACAAATCAAACTTTCTGAATCCATCCCTCGATATGGCTTGAGTTTTGTCACGAAGAACGTATCCATTATATGATTTATCCTCATGATTTTTGATAAGTGAATATCCCTCCAACTCCACCTTGTTAATTCCTACATCCCAAGCAAGTAAAAGCCCAGTCTGAGCTGCCATAAGCTCACCAGAATATGGGTCAATGAGCCCGTTAATTTTTTTTAGATCTGGCTACAAGGCAATTCTCCTAATAATTAGGAACACCTATGTCTATTCCGAAGGCTCCCAAAGCTGGAAACATTTTTTCACTTAGAGACATATTTGATTTATCGTTATAAATGTACATTTGAATTTAAAGATACGTTTACATTAAAGGAATTCTACAGATATTTTATCACAACTGTAAACCAAATATGTACTAAGAGACTTTAGATCCTTTTGTGGTTCACCAGCATGACAACAATCGTTGGGATGCTCGTCTTTTTATTTCAGCAAACTTTAGCTTATCATTTTCCTGGTTTCTCAGTAGACAACTAATGAATATTGTTAACATGCTCATCCGTTTTCGTCAACTTGTAATTTATTCATATTCACAAATGTCCTTTAACCAAGATCAAACGTGGTTATCATCGTCAGATATGTCATAGCCTAAGATATAGAGGAAAGGAAATGGACAACTAAAGATCAATGGTCTTCCTCTCAGATTCACAAGAAGGAATCATATGTGAATAGATGTCATTTCTGTAGAAAGATTGAATATTTCCAAAGAATCCTCTCAAACATAAGGCTTGGTTCAAAAGAAAGAGGTAAGCTTTAATTATAAACCTAATTTACAAATTGTTATATTTATCTTTTTAAACCTTGAGAAATTATTTTTTCCTCATTCGTCATTTCCTTGTGAAAATATCCAGAGAGCAGAATTATAGAAGCTTGATGAAATTTCTGGATTCAATAATCTAATTCTGAATAATTGGAAACTTTAAATTATATACTATGTCTGTATACTAGTGCAGTGTGTGCTAACTCGTAGGCAGGGATTACAATCCTGTAACTAATCTAGCTGCAAATTGATCACAAGTACGATACATCTAATCGATCATAACATACTTGCTAGCAATTAATAAGGATTCAGGTGATATTCAAGTGTGTTGCTGCTGCATGGAGTTCTATATAGCCTATATATAAGATGAGAAATGTCAACTGGTACCCGTGTGACATTGATTAAGGAATTACAGAAACAAGTTTTTATGAAAGAGTTATTCCATCTGATCCTATATATAAGAAAATAAAATGAGTTGTTTTTTTGTTCTAAATATAAGAAACAAAATCTTATCTTCAATCACATTAATTGCTAAATTCCATATGTATCCTTATTTATTATGAAGTGTTTTTTTGAGCCATTAAATATAATGAGTTGTAATTAATTGTTTCTCTCTCTTTGAGCCACTTAATATAAAAGATATTTGTAAAAAATAAATTGAAATTATAACATCATTAATTAAAATTAACCCATTTCAATACAGATATTGGTCTTGATGATTTTGTCAAATATTTCTTATATATAGGACCCGAGGGAGTATGTAGTTAATGTTCGGAGAAACGAAATTTTTAGTTTTCCAATATAAAATCTTACTCTCTCCATCCTAATATATATATGTCACATTTACAACAAAAAATTATTTCAAAATAATATGTCATTATTTATTTTTAATATAATATTAAATGATTTCTATTAATTGTATTCTTATATACTTCACTTTATATTTATGACAATAATTAATATATCAATGATTAATAAGGTTAATTTGATAAAATTATCACTCTATTTCTTTTATTTATTATTTTTTTTAAATTATATGATTTAATTAAATATGATATATATATATATATATATATATATATATATATATTGAAAGAGAGAAACTACTTTTTATTGATTCTTTAACTAATATGCCTAAGGTACTTCCTATTCATTTAATATAGACATAACTCAGATAAGGGCATAAGGCTGAGTTTTGTATATTGGGTTACACGTTATTGATTTCACTATTCAAAATTAATTAGGTGTACAACTATCATTTTCTCTTGTCCAGTCGAACGACAAGCAAAAGATAATATTGTTAGAAGATCTTCATCTCTGTCAGTCATTTGATTAAAATAAATAATCTCAATTCGGGCTCATAAATGATCAAAATCTATATCCTTGTCTAAAACTGAAAATATATTGTCTAAAATATACTCACCATTCATAAGATGGCTTTTTTTTAACGAAATGCATGTTCAAATTGTTTCATTTATCATCCATTTCTTTGAAAGACAAACAAATAATTGACGGTAGGAAGAGATAATGACCACTCATGCTAAGACGAATATATACTAATTAATTGTATCCGCAACACTCATACTTGAAAAAGAGCACACAAATCTTGACCAAATCTCTACCCTTGAACGAAAATCGGCTGCAAAAAGAAAGAAGGAAACCGCACTAAGTCCTCCAGGCACTTGAAAGATCCATGCCTTTTATTGAAAATTGAGTCTTTCATCACATGCTTAATTATTGTCAATCACTCTTCTTCTTAGAAAGATTCAAAAGATAACGAAGATATGCGTATCATTTTAGAGTACAATAGTTAACATAAGAGGGACGATAATCTCATACCATTTTTTTACATCCATTTTTACATGTACTTTATAATCATTGATTATTTATCTACAGTGTATTTGTAAAAGATTAATTTCTAAAAAACAACTTTTATTTTGACAAAAGTTATTTATGGTTTAATATAATATGTTTGACAAATATTATTAAATTTAAAAAAACTGTTTTAATGAGAAAAATGTGGATTTTAGATGAGTTAGAAGTTTGAAACTTATTTTAAAAGTTGTTAGATTATTTTGAAATTAATAACATTTTTCTCATTTCACCATTGAAAAACTAACTATCAAATAAATATTAAATTATACACTTAATTCCGTACTTTTTTTTGTATTTTATTATATATATGTGATTTTTTACATAATTCAAAAAAATAAATTATCTTAAAATTATTTTTTCAATAAATACATCTAATTATAAAACTTATTTTATAATAATTGTAAAGGATGTCAATCCTTTTTCATATATACAATAAAATACTGTATAAACTATATGCTAAGTCATATCAACCTGACAAAAAATTATATGTGGTGTTTATTATGCTGTTTATGGTGCAGCGTGCACCCCAAGTGCCTTGTATTTCAATCGTACATTTTCTTTTAAAATAAAATCCATGGTAATAAAACATCACATAGAAATACAATTAGGGATGACAACGGGCGGGATGGATGTAGGTAGTACTTCTTCATTCCTATCCGTGTTTAAGTGGGTATCCACTAAACGGGTTTCTATCAGATTTTATGGATATCTACGGATATATTAAAATTTCAATAGTGCATCATTTTATCAATGCTCATTTAATTATTAGCAATATCTCTATATACAAAGAATATATAATTACATGGTGTTGGACTCATAAAAAAAAGAAAATACCTGATATTGAAGTTATGAGCATTGGTTCACCATAAAAATCCAATATCATGGATATCCTATCCATATATCAATATACAAAAAGTCCAATAAGCAATTAATTAAATGATCATTGCTGCATTGATTATCGATTATCACTATATTTGATTGATGGAACTCTAGAACAATAGCATAGAAATAATGTTCTTCTACCAAACTTATTGATTAAAAACATTAAGATTACTATAGTGTCATCGGGTACGGGTATCCGCACCGCGGGTACCTCAATATCCGTCCCCACCCATTATTAAGCGGGTACCCATTAAACTCCCCAAACGGGTATCCGTTACGAATTTTATCCACGAATATCCACGAATACGGATAAAATTATCATCCCTAAATAGAACTGGTTAAACATGTTTAACATAAAAAGAAAAGTAATATTTATAATTAAGTTCCTATAATTATTTATGCAAGAACCGATCCCTTTCAATAATGGCAATTGATATCTTTTTCATCCATTAGTATGTTTGAAAGATCTTATAAAGTATTTATTAGAATAATTTATGAAATTAAATTTATACAAATAATTTATAAAAATAGTTTATGGTCTTCCCATAAACTTGTTTTAGCTTATTTACATAAGCTTGTCAGAGAAACTTATCAAAATAAGTTATTTTTAACTTATTTGAAAAAAAAATTATTGAATAAACGCTTAATTATAAGTTATTTATCCAAACACATCATAATCCATATTTGCAAGAAGCACCTGCTCAAATTTTTCCCTTCAGTGTGTTTGGTGGCCTAAAATCCTGTAGGATCCCTAATCCAGAAGAAAATGCATGCATCCATTAAAATTATTCCATCTCAGAAACAAATCCAGTATGAATATGGATTCAAGAGAAGTAGTCCTCATTGATGTTGCACCTAGAACATCAACATCAAGTATACAACTTTGAATCAAAAAAAATTATTTCATTATCTCATACGAAAAGTAAAAAATAACATATGGTTGAAGGGAAACACATTATTAGAAAAAAGGAATTCAAACTTACCAGTTAAACAATGCTTATCTATCTCACATGTGATTGACCTAGATGATAGAATCCTTGAAGAACCGCGAGTTCCCTTTCTGGCCAAACCCTTCCAGCATAATTAACCGTCAATCTCTAAGCTATGATCTGAAACCACAACTAACACTGTAATCAGTTCTCTTAGAGGAGCACGATAAAATGTTTTAGGGTTTCTCTTTTCACCACTTTGCATGTTGCTGGCCCGAAACGCAATTGAACTAGTCACTAAAGAACAAAATTATGATGTTTCAAAAAATAGAGATAATCATCAATCTCTTTTTTTTTTTCACCTGTGTAGATACATAGGCACAAAAAAAAATATTTTTCCACGATATGATATTAATGGCAGAAAATAAATATCAATGACACCATAATTTTTAACGTGGAAAACTCCTCAGAGTAGGGATAAAAACCACGAGATCAAGTCCAACAAAATCTTCCACTAAAAAAATTAATGGGTTCATAAAGTCTTCCTAGCAATACCAGGGAACACCAAATCAGCAACACATCACCCAATGAATGAATACAACCAAGCAACAAGAGAGAAGCTCCACAAAAGTGGGTATCACAAACTACCCCCAAGAGAAGACAAAATAACAAACTAGCAGTACCAAAATGTAGTTCACAACACCAAGAACAACATACTAAAATTTCATTAAGAATGAAAGCAATTTACTCATATGATGTAAAGCAGAAAGTCTCCGCCTAATTTCTTTTTCTCCGTTGCGATGCCATTCACTCTTCCTCTTCCTCTCCCTGTTACTATTCTTTTCTTCACTCTCGAAAAACACATACACACTAACGCTGTTTTTTTTTTCTTTTATTTGTTTTACCTTTTTACCTTGTGGGCCCACTTAGGAGGGGACCCATCCTACAAATCTCCCCCTTCCTGACTCAAGTGGGAAGATAATGCTCAACCATGCCTGTCTTCTTTCTGCAACAGATCAACTTCGTAATAGGCAAGGTTTTTATCATCATATTTAAACCATTCTCATCAGCATGGACTTTTCAAGTGAAAATGTCTTCATCTCTAGTGTCTCTCATATCCAATGATACCGCACCTCAATGTTCTTTGACCTCGAATGAAAAGTTTGGTTCTTGCTGAGTTCAATTGCACTCTGACTGTTACAACATAACATAAATTTCTTTTGCTTAAGGCCCAACTCTTGTAGGAATTTCTGCATCCACAAAAGTTCTTTAGAAGCTTTAGTAATGGCAATATATTCAGCCTTAGTAGTGGATAAGGCAACACATTTATGTAATTTTGATTGCCAAGACACTGCTCCCCCTGCAAAGGTCATCATGTATCTAGAAGTAGATTTTCTAGGACCATAGTCCTTCTTCTGACCAAAGCCTTTCACAACCAATCTTGCTTTGTATCTTGGCTGGGAGCTATTCTCTTATGCTTTCAGCTTGAATACCCATTTGTTCATGAGTGCTTTCCTGCCCTTAGGCAACTTCACCAACTCAAATGTGTAATTCTCATGTAAGGAATTCATTTCCTCTTGCATGGCCTTCAATCACTCTTCCTTGTGCACAGTCTCCAAGGCCTCTTGGTAATCTTCTGGCTCTCCACTATCAGTGATCATCACATACTCATGCGGAGGATATCTATGGGAAGCATTAAAGCTGTCAAAACGAACCCGCCCCAACAGGCCAGCCCGTTTGGCCCTATAAAGTGGGTGGGTTAGGTTGTTAAAATGGCATCCCAGACAAAAAATAGCCCGACCCGAAATTTCACTGACCCATCATGTCTTGAACCGTTTCGGGCTGGGCTGGCCCATTGGCCTGCCAACTTTTAAAAATGCAATTTAAACCTTTTTACAAAAAAAAAAATTTGACTACATTTCTAAATTCTAAACCAGTAGAAGTGTAAAACCTAAATGCTAAATCCATTTTTCCCTAAACCTAAACAAATCACGCAGCCATCAGCCACAGGTGAAACCTGCGCACCGCCGTCCATGCTGTGCTCCGCCGTCAGTGTCGTGCGCCGCCGTCAAAAGTGTGTCCGTCCGAAGTGCGTCAGGTTCTTCTTCTTCTTCGCTGTTGCCGTTGCTGCTACTGCTTCATTGTTGCTACTTCTTCTTCTTCGCTGCTGCTGCTTCGTTTCTTCTTCTGTTTCTTTTTTTTCTTCTGCTGCTTTGCTTTTTTTTTTTTCCTTCTCCTAATAGATTACTGTTATAGAAACGAAATGAATAAAACACAAAAACTTCAAATTAAGTTTTATTGAGTTCTTCTTCTCTGTTTCTTAAATTTTCTCTTTCTGATTTGTTTCTTAAATCATTGATGCAGGTGCAATGTTTGAATATGAGTAATGCTGAGGCTAATTTTGAAGAGGATTGCATAATTTTAGAGGAAAATGATCCACAAGCACCTGCTGCTACTGTCAAAGAGGATGATAATGTCGAACCACACAAGAAAAAAGCTAAAACTTATATCTCAGAATGTTGGAAGCACTTTGACAGACTTCCTATGATTGAGGATGGAAAAGAAATGTGTAAATGCAAAGCTTGTGGGAAGGAGTTCACTTGTTCAATTACAGCAGGTACATCTTATTTAAATCGTCATATTTTGAGGTGTAAAAAGATTCCTAAATTTGATAATGTGGGGATTATGATGCTTGACGATAATGCTAAAATGAGGTCTAGAAAACTTGATGACAAGGTCGTCTGTGACATGATAGCTCAGATGATTGTACTGCAAGATCTTCCATTTCAATGTGTTGAGTGGCAAGGATTTAGATCATTATGTCAATATCTTTCTTTTGGTGAGGCTACTAATATTTCTAGAACTTCCATTACTGGGGATGTAATGAAGATTTACATGCATGAAAAACAAAGATTGAAAGGTCAATTAGCTAGACATAATGGGAAGTGTGATTCACCTATGACTGTTGGACTTCTTGCACTACTCGTGGTTATATCACTTTAACTGCTCATTTTTTTGATGAGAATTGGAAGTTAAATAGTAAGTTGTTGATTTTTTGTCATTTGGAACCCCCGCACACCGATCATGAGCTATCAAGAAAGTTGCTTGAACTTTTGAAAGAATGGGAAGTTGAAAGAAAAGTTTTTTCAATTACTCTAGACAATGCTACCTCCAATACTAGCATGCAAAGCATTATGAAAAATCACTTTGTATGTCAAATAGTTTGTTGTGCAATGGAGAGTTCTTCCATATTAGATGTTGTGCACATATCCTAAATCTCATAGTTCAAGAAGGATTAAAGGTAGCAAGTAATGCATTACACAAAATTAGAGAAAGTGTAAAACATGTGAGGGGTTCGGAATCAAGAAAGATACAATTTGTTCAATGTGTTGAAGAGATTGGTGGCATTGATAGTAGTGTTGGCTTGTGTTTAGGTGTGTCCACTAGATGGAACTCTACATATTTAATGCTTTAGAGTGCAATTGTGTATAGTCGTGCTTCTGCTTGCTTGGATATAAAAGATGAGCATTATAAGCATTGTCCAACAAATGAAGATTGGCAAAGAGCAATGAAGATTCGTCAATTTTTAGAGCCTTTTTATGAAATCACCAATATGTTTTGCGGTTCTAAATATCCTACATCCAATTTGTACTTCATGCAAGTCTGGAAGATTGAGATTCTATTGAAAAATAATAAGTCAAGTCAAGATCATGTGATTAGCGAGATGGCCACAAATATGATAGATAAGTTTAATAGGTATTGGAGCGAGCATAACACAATTCTTGCCATGGCATGTGTTCTTGATCCTAGGATGAAACTTAAATGGCTAAAGTAAGCTTACTCTAAACTTTATTCCAACAACATCATAGTTGATGAGAAGTTGAGCAATGTGAAGAATGCTTTGTATAAACTTTTCAATCATTATGTCAACAACATAGAAGCTCCTCCTTCTATGACGGATGCAAGTACTTCAACTGGAACTTATAAAGAAGGGGAAGGTACTTCAACATTGACATCAGATTATGATATAAGTTCATTGCATCTTATTTTATTTGATCATACTTAATATGTTTATGTTGCATCATATTTTTCATCTCTAGTTATCTTATGCAAGATTATCTGTGATTATGAAACATAGCCTTTTCTAATATTAGGTATACTTTTGTGATAGGATTTTGAAGAAGAAGAGAATGCACTAACTTTGTTAACTGGAAAATCTGAACTAAACACCTACTTGGAAGAGTCAAAACTTATGGGTCACAAGGATTTAAATGTTTTGGAATATTGGAGGGATAATAGTGATAGATTTGGTGATTTATCAAGGATGGCTAGTGATGTATTGACTATTCCAATTACCACGGTGGCATCTGAGTCCACTTTCAGCATTGGAGGTCGTATTTTGAGTAAGTATAGAAGCTCTTTACTTTCAAAAAAATTGGAAGCTCTCATTTGTGCTCGCAATTGGTTACTTGGGTTCTCACAAAATGGTAAGAATATTTTTTTTGAGTTTCTTATATAAAATTATTTGTTTTAGACTTTTAGCTATTACCTAGTAGCTACTATTATGTGTTATTATTATGGTTAAATGTGTATTTTTATGTGTAGGAGGATTGAGTTCTATTGATGGTGCGAATGAAAGGACAACCCAAGTTAATGACAATACGAAAGCGAATGAAAGGACAACCCAAGTTAATGTCAACAATTTGATTGAGGAAGAAGAAGAAGAATGAGAATGAAGATGATGTGCTCTAATTCTTTTGAGGAGTAGTGAATTGTGCTTATTTGCATTGGTTTTATTTTGTTTTGAAGTGGAATGTACTATTTTGAATTAAACTAGGAAAGTGAAACTAAGTTGTTCATTCCGAATTGTTTGGTTTAGTTTATGTGGTATTAACTCTAGCTTATATGGTATTTTGTGCTGAGAAAGAATATTCAGAGATGAATATTGTGTTGCAATCACCTACTTAGTGCCTTCTTTTCATTTATGAAATTGCGTGCATGTTGGTCATGAGGGAGATTCAATTTAAGCATAGCATATGGTTGAATTTTTTATTTAAACAATGGAATTTTTAAAAAACAAAATAACTTTGTAAAAAAATACTGGCCCATGGGCTAGCCTGTTTGTCCCGCGACTCGTTGAGGGCTGGGCTGGGCTAGCAAATTGATGACCCATTCTAAGAGTGACCCGGCCCGCCCTAGCCCGAAAATTACCTTGGCCCGAATGGGCTGGCCCGGCCCGTTTTGACAGCTCTAGGAAGCATGACGCTCTCTAGTAGATCTTCTCAACTGAGGCTCAACTAATGGCTCAAGAGGAGCCTGTTCAACTGGCTCATCATGGTGAGGTATAGGGTCATAATTCCATTCTCATCATCTACCTGTATATCTCCCCCATCAACAAAAGTTCTAGTAGGAGGTTAAGGCACAACATCAATGTAACTTCTGGCAACTTGTTTCTATTTCTCCACCTTTTCAAAATCTTCAATGGTTTGGTCTTCAAGAAATATCACATCTCGGCTTCTGATAATTTTTTTGTTATCAGGATCCCAGAGTCTATAACCAAACTCTTCATGACCATAACCCAAGAAGATACATTGTTTGGATTTCTCATCAAGCTTGGACCTCTCATCTCTTGGAATGTGAACAAAAGCCCTGCAGCCAAACACTCTCAAATAATTATAAGAGACATCTTTCCCTGTCCATACTCTGTCCGGAACATCACCTTCTAGTGGTACAGAAGGAGAAAGGTTGATCAAATCCACTGCAATTCTCATTGCTTCACCCCAAAAAGCTTTGGACAATTTCGCATGAAGAGCATACACCTGATTCTGTCATTAATGGTACGGTTCATTCTCTCTGGAAATCCATTATGTTGAGGCGTCTTCGGAACTATCTTCTCATGCCTGATTCCATGCTCTTTGCAATACTCTTCAAACGGCCCCATGGACTCACCACCATTATCTGATCGGATACATTTCAACTTCCTTCTGTTTTCTCTTTCAACACTTGCACGAAAGTGCTTGAAGACACCGAGTACTTGGTCTTTAGATTTCAAAGCAAAAGCCCACACTTTTCTAGAATGATCATCAATAAAGGTAACAAAATATGAAGCACCACAAAGAGATTTACAATCTATAGTGCAAACATCAGTGCGAACTAAATCTAGAACATTTGGCCTCCTACGAGGACCAGAACTATGAAATGAAACTCTATGTTGTTTTCCCCCAAAACAATGAGTGCAAGTATTTAAATGTGTACCTTTCATAGGAAGGGAATTTTTCTTAGCAAGGATGCTGAGTCCTTTCTCACTCAAATGGCCAAGGCGCATATGACATAAATCAGTAGATGCATCTTCAATTGCATTCGCCTCCTCCTTGCATAACTTTCCAGGCATCCTGTAGAGAGTAGTGAAGCTTTCTTCTTTTGCCACCACTAGTGACCCTTTGGTGAGATTGCATATGTCATCACCAAAGTAAGTATGATAGCCCTCAATGTCCAAGGCTTTAACCGAAATCAAGTTGAGACGGATATCAGGAACATGTCTAACATTCTTCAACTGTAGCTTGCATCCAATGCTAGTTTCAACCCAAACATCTCTCATACGAACAATTTTACATACCCTTTCATTTCTCATCTTTACTGTGCCAAAATCACCGATAGTATAAGAAGAAAAGAAATCACGCCAAGGAGTGATATGGTACGAGGCTCCAGAATCAATAATCCAACTAGAATCATGGCATGCAAGATTTATAGAACTATCATCATAGATAATATAAACATCACTATCTGATGCAACTGCAGCCGTGTCTTTATCATTTTTCTTGTCTTTGTCTTCATCTCTTTCCTTTAACTTCTCGCTCTTAAGGAACATGCAATGCCTTTTAATGTGTCCCACCTTACCACAATGATAGCATGTCACTTCTTTCCTAGTCCTGGACTTGCTACGATTGTCAGACTTTTCATGCTTCTGGAAATATCTGGTTTGGCTTCTCCCCCGTGACTCTATAACTAGTGCTTCTGACTAAGTGGAGGTACCAATCAAACCACGCTCCTTCGTTCTGGCTTCTTTATTTAATATGCTTTCTTTTACCATTAACATTGTCAACTTCCCATTTGGAGCTGAATTAGTCAGTGTCACAACTAGGACTTCTCAGCTGTCAGGCAAGGAACTGAGCAACAACAAAGCTTGCAACTCATCATCTAATTTAATATTTGCGACTATCAACTGATTTACAATGTTTTGAAAAACACTCATATGCTATGCCATTGAATCCCCTTCTTTGTATTTCATATTCACCAGCTTGCGAATCAAACATGCTTTATTTTGCACATTCTTCCGCTCATACAGATCAGCCAATGTCTTCCACATTTTCTGATCATCTGTTTCTGTGTCTACATGAGGATATACACCTAGGTCCAACCACTGCCTAATCAATGCGAGTGTTTTTCTGTTCATCTTCTTTCATTCACTTTCTGATTTATCACTGGGTTGAGCAGTGTCCCCCTCAACAGGATTGTACAAGTCTTTGTTGTATAACATGTCTTCCATGAGAGTCTTCCAAAGTTTATAATTTGTAGAGTTCAACTTAATCATATTTGGCCCTTGTTTTTCTTCCATTTAAATGCACAAGTCAGAGCAACCTTAGCTCTAGATACCACTTGGTTGAGAAAAAATAGAGATAATCATCGATCTTTTTTCCCTCCACCTGTGCAGATAAATAGGCACAACAAAAAATATTCTTCCGTCGTATAATATTAATAACAGAAAATAAATATCAATGACACTAGAATTTTTAACGTGGAAAACTCTTTAGAGTAGGGATAAAAATCACGGGATCAAGTCTAACAAAAGCTATCATTAAATATATTAATGGATACACAGAGTTTTCCTAGTAACACTAGGGAATACCAAATCAATAACACATTATCCAATGGATGGATACAATCGATTTACAAGAAAGAAACTCCACAAACGTGAGTATCATAATCTACCTCAAAAAGAAGACAAATAACAAATTAGAAGTATCAAAATATAGCTCTCAATATCAAAATAACATATTAAAATTTCATTAAGAAGAAAAGCAATTTACTCATATGACATAAGGCCCAATTTCTTCTTCTCCCCAGCGGCGCCGTTCACTCTTTCTCTCCGTGTCACTATTCTTTTCTTCACTCTCGAAAAACACACACACTCACGCTGTGTTTTTTTTATCTTTAGTTTGTTTTACCTTTTTATCTTGCGAGTCACCCACCCAACAATAAGTGTGGTTGGATTTTTATTTGTAGATGATATTTGTCAAAAGAAAAAAAAATTTCTTTTATATGGAATGATGTTTTTATTATATTTCTATCATCATAAATTTGAGTTTGGTTATACCAATATATATCCAAGCAAGCACCGTTGGATCTTTTAATTATATATGGTGATATAATTACGGTTCACAATAGCATCTATAGAGGATATGACCTTAACTAGATTTCAGGATCTCCTCATCATATTGACATAATGACACTTGCACTCCAATTGTCCCATCATAGCTAGGGGGACAGGATTTTATCGAGTGTGGGTGAAAAGTAACTTTAACTCTAATTACTCTATCAAAAAGTTGAGAAATTTCACTCGCCAAATAGAGAAATTAAGAAATCTAATTCATTTATATCTACCAAGAAGAGAATTGTTGGGGAGATTGATTGACACGATAAATTTATGAAAATTTATAGGGTTAATGAAGTTTTTGGTGCGTAAAAATATATGATTTTTTAATTTTTATTTTTATTTTCTTGTTTATTTTATTTTTAGTGTTTGTAATTTTTAAAATTTTATTTTTGATCCTTATCGTTAATTTCAAACATTAATTGCTAATGTGGCAGATAAAAGTCCACGTCAGCACTGACACATAATAAAATAATTATTTTTTAATTCCATTTGTCTGACAGGACAGGGACCAAAAACAAAAATTTAAAAGTTACAGACACAAAAAACAAAACAAACAAAAGATAGGGACTAAAACCAAAATCCCTATATTTTCGGGGACCAAAAACTTCAATAAGCCTTTAATAAAGATGATTTCTTGTAATTTATGGATTAATTTGGTTTTCTGACAGATGAAAAAAATTATAATTTTTTTGAGTGAACTGATTTTGAAGCAAATAATCCTCCAAGTGAAGAAGAGGAGGACGTCACTTTGTTATCTGGAGCACATGTTGAAGAGCTACCAAGAAGAGATAGAAGTTGCAGTTGAAGCTAGTTGGTGAAAGAAAAAGTCTCAAATTTTGATAATATGCTTGGGAATTTTAGTTGGATTTTGTTTATTTTGTATTTTCAATTGGCAGTGTCATGTCTATTATGTTTATTTGTTGCCGTGGTTTCTATTATGCTTTGCAATTAAAAATATTAAATAAGTAAAACTCAACTACAGTTCGTAAGTACATTATTTAAAACTTGGAGAATTATTTGCTTCAAAATCAGTCTACTCAAAAAAATTACAATACTTCTTCATATGTCAGAAAACCAAATTAATTCATAAATTATAAGAAATCATATTTATTAAAGACTTATTGAAGTTTTTGGTCCCTGAAAATATAGGGATTTTGGTTTTAATCCCTATCTTTTGTTTGTTTTGTTTCTCGTGTCTATAACTTTTAAATTTTTATTTTTTGTCCCTGTCATTTCAGAATGACAGATGGAATAAAAAAATAATTATTTTGTCACGTGTCAGTACTGACGTGGACTTCCATCAGTCACGTCAGCAATTAACATTTGGAGTTGACGAAAGGACCAAAAACAAAATTTTAAAAGTTATTGATACCAAAAATAAAATAAACAAAAAATAAAAACTAAAATCAAAAAATCTTATATGTTTAAGGACCAAAAAATTCGTTAAACCAAATTTATATCATGAGATATTTTTTGGTTGGTTAAAGTAATATTTTGGTCCCTATACGTGACATCGATTCTTCATTTAGTCCCTATACGTAAAAAGTTATTAAAAAGGTCATCATACGTGCAAATATTATCCATTTGATCCCTCCCGTTATGTTGTCGTCTTTAATGATCCGTGAACTACTACGTATAGGGACTAAATGAAGAATTTGTGTCACGTATAGGGATCCAATAATTTATGTTAAAGTAATAATCTGGTCCCTATACATGACACAAATTCTTCATTTAGTCCCTATACTTAGTAGTTCACAGATCATTAAAGACGACAACATAACTGGAGGGACCAAATGGATAATATTTGTACGTATGAGGACCTTTTTAATAATTTTTTACATATAAAAACTAAATAAAAAATCAGCATCACATATAAGGACCAAAATATTACTTTAACCTTTTTGATTTTTCGGTATCCTTTCATTCAATAGTAGGAAACTAGTTTTCAGATATTGTTAGTCATCAACGAGGATTACTATATTTTTTTTCATACACAGGTGAATTCTAGAAAACTCAGCTAACTTTTATGTACGTGGAGTTGCTTTGTGCCGTATAAATTCTTATGTATAAATTTAATTTTTATTTTTGAGTTTTCTCCCCTCTTACTAAAAACAACCGACATACCATATTACTAGGAGAAATTCTAAGCTACCTTACACTGTAATTTTATCTCCGACTTTTCTACTAAAAAATAAACTTTATTCAATATTGTTTATATGATCTTCTTAATATAAAATCTATCTGTTATCATATTTGATTAAATCATATAATTTAAAAAAAATAATAAATAAAAAAATAATAATAATTTTATCAAATTAATCTTATTAATTATTAATATATTAATTATTATTATAAATATAAAATAAAATATTTAAAAATATAAGTGATAAAAAAATATTTAATATTACATTATAATTAAAAAATGAAATATATTTTGAAATAATTTTTTATTTATATATATATATATATATATATATCAAAAGGAAATTAATTTGGATTTCTTTGCTCATGAAAAGGAAAAAAAATAGAAAAGAAGAATAAGGGGAAAAGAAGGTAGCGTTGTTGCCATGCTATGCTACCGAGTAGGAGGAAGGTTAGGAACACTCCCTTTTTAACATATATCCTTTTATTAATTGAAATTTATATAGATTCTATTAATTTATGTGGATCTCATTTAAATTTTATAGGATCTATATGAATTTTAATTAATAAAAAAATATGTGTTATAAAGAGAATATTAAAACATGTAATACTAACAATTTTCTTCCAGTAAACCAAAGACGGTGCCAATTTTCACGCCACGGTGCCAATTTGTGCCAATTTTCACGCCATGATTCATAGAATTCATTCCCCTTCTCTCTCACTGCATTCTACTCTTGCTTCTTGTCTTTTCCTCTGATGCCAGCCTCACTATCTGAGCTCTCAATGTAAATACCACGCTCCTCCCCAACCGTCCAAATCCTACACGATTGTGATTTTTCACCTCAAATCAACGGTCAGGGTGAGATTCCACATCATCTCTCATATATGGCCACCATATCCAAGCAAACACTGTCATGTTTATCTACATTGGGAAAAGTTAATAGAAAATTATAAAAAAGACAGCGAAGACAAAGAGAAAACCTTATCCACCCACGACAATTGACAATTGTTAATTCAGAAATAGCTGCCTCGTTGGTACCTCTTGTCCGTTTGGTCCACAAAAAATCCGTGTTGCTTTCAGGATTTTCCACGTCTCTTTTTCATCTGCTTAAGAGGAAATAACAACTTAGAATATGGATTAATGATGTGTTTCAACTGCGGGGATTCTCACCAAATCACGTCCATATCCAGAGGATAAACGAATCCAGTCGAGTAGGACATTTACAGCTTGAGTTTGATTTTATGAAGCAAAAAAACATAGGTGGTTCAACCTTACTCATTTATTTAAATAAGCTTAACAAAAACGTTTGAATTTGAATTATTAATTAACGAACTGAATGTGAATAGTTCATGAAATAGTTCAATTAATTTATATCTCACTTGCAAGATAAAAGAAAGGAAAAATTGTGTGAAAAATTGAAAATAATTGAAATATTAGTTTTTTATTTTATTATTTATTATTTATATTAAAAATAAATTTATAACATATGTTTTAACTCACAAATAAAAAACAATTTTTATAAAAACTTGCCATTAAAAAACTATAGGAATGTGTTTTTATACAAAAAAAAAAAATATGATATATATTTTAATTTTTCGATGATATATATATATATATATATATATAAATAAATTATTTATGAGCTATTAATAATCAGTCTGTAAGATTTGAGCTTGACTCATTTAAATAATCGAATCTAATCCCAAGTTTGAGTTTGTTTATTTAATTAAACAAATAACTTGATCGAGCATTTAATGAGTCGAGCCCGAATAATTCATGAATAGCTCAGCTTATTTACACCTATATCCATATCCTCTTACCGTGAAAGCTTGTATGCATTTCAATTGAATTTTTTTTATACAAATACCATTTTTATCGTGAAAACACTTCAACTTGATTTTACAATCGTGCAAACAAACAAGCACTAAGAAATTAAGAAAAGCAATAGAAAAGTTTTCATTAAAAATTTATCTCCAATATTTTAAGAAGTGATATGTTTAATTTTTAATAAAAATGTTATTTTTATTGAATTCCTTCACCAATATCTTAAAGATATCCATTAACAAGATCCTTTTTATAAATAATTAAAAAAATATTTTTTTGTCAAAATCAAAGTATCTCTCACCCGCAACAGTGAAGATTAATATTGCGAGAAAATTAGAGTTCATTTAAAGGATGATTCTCTCCCAACAAATATTTTTCCATATATACCTGTCAGAAATTGAATCTCTGATCACATGCTGAAGAGACTCGAGTACGTACCTGTCACTCATGCCACACTATATTGCTATCATTAAAAAAATTTATTATGGAAAAAAGATATCATCCAGTAATTTGTATGAAATTTCATGAATATAATTTGTAATTACTAACTTTTGCATAATAATTTTTTAAAAAATTACTAAGGTAACAATACAATTAATAAAATTCGTTTTTCATACATAACCAAAATAAATATATAATTCTTAAAAAAAATTAAAAAAATATAATAACAAAATAAATACACTTTATATTTATAAAAGATTCCATAACAAATTCTTTTATGACTTCTACCAAAAAAACTCTAGTTAAAAATTTCACAAACTTTTCCTATCAATAAAAAATGACTTTTTTACAGCTAGATAAGAGATTGCGTGAACTAGAGTCTCGAGAGAAGTAAACAAACATAAAATTCAAAGTCACAAATAAAAATTATATAGTTGCTATCCTAGTTATATGTTTTTGGGTATCTGGCAATTTTTTAAATTATCTATAACCCTCAATTATATTTATATGATTTTTTTTTTTTAAAAAGTTACACTACTTAAAATACTAAAACTCATTATTAATATTATATAATAACGTGTTTTTTAGCACCATAAAAAAATAATAACGTGTTTTTTTTTAACAAATGAGATTTGAGTCTTCCCAATTCAGAACTTAGATAATATGTATGAAAATAATATTATTAAAACACTTTATTATAAACAAATAATAATTGTGTGCAAGTAGTGTTAAAAAAACACAATTTATTCGTACGAGTAATAGTTTACTTTGATTTTCATATATTCGTACGAGTCTTGTGGTTGTTTATTCTTGATTTGTACCAATTTTTCAATGACTTTTTTTTTTGGGTGCACATTACTAAAAGACTTAATTAAAAGGATAAGAGTTAGGTATAATTTCATAGATATATTAGATGTTATTTTTCAATGAGAATAAGACATATATAAAAGTACATTAATAAAAAAATAACATATATAACAATTATTACACATATCATATTTTCATTGGATAATAACATTTAATATACCTATAAAATTATATCCAAATTTTGTACTAATTAAAAACACTGGAGTGATCAAGGGTAGTGGGCCCCATCGATGACGTGGCGTATAGGTCAATGTGACGTCCAGCTGTTCATGATGATGGGTCGGGCTCCAAGTACAAAATCTCCTTTATTTAAATTCTCGTACCCTGAGATTTTGCCATTCCATGATTCGACCTTATCCACTTTCAACCATGCCAACCAATAGCGTCCTTCCGCGTCGTTTTTCTCTCTGACGTGGAAGACTTTCATTGGATGCCGCTAAAAAACTTACGGTGTTTCCGGTATACCAGAATCATACGGCTAGTGTCGTAGTGCTCGGAGGTATAGGATAAATCGGTCAAACCGTGACACGAATCTCAATGCGGGGTGAAGCGTAACAAATAGCCACGTAGCATGTGGAGAGCTTCGATGAGCAGTAGAAATTGGACACGTGTTTTGACGCACGAGCTTGACAGCTAATTTAAGACAAGGCCTCAAGTGGGGCCCAACGCGGAGCATGATGCCTCTTGCCGAAGGACAAAGGATAAGGTTTCAAATCCGGACTCGAGAGAAAAATACGCTGCTTCTCACACATTTTGAACTTATACAACCGCTGGTATCTGACTGTTATTTGTGCTTACTTCAATTTCATCTATTCATCTAACGGTATACTTTCCTTCTATTTTTTTTATTTTTCTTTCCCTCCCTTGATTTGAAAAAAAAAATTTAGATTTTTTTAGTTGTTGACCTTTTTAAAACAGGGGACCTTCCAAAAATATCACACTGTTGCATGCTGCCTCAGCTCAGTGGAGAGAGACAACTTGTAGGGTGCATTGTGATCAGTGAGAAAGTTACAAAATATAATTTTTTTTTTATATGAGATCATTTGTATTATATAAGAGTTCCATTAATTCGATTTGAGTCTAATGGAAAAAACTTATTTAAAGGAATAAAGTTATTTCAATATCTATTTCATTTTATTCATAAAATTCGAATTCCAGATTTTATTTAGATTAAATCAATTAATTTCCTTATGATTTGGACTATCATGTGTTAATATTATAAAAGATAAATTGTTTCTATTTTTTATTTTTATAAAATATAATATTTTTCCCTTTCCATATTCATTACCACTGTCTTATCTGGATTAGATTTTGATTTTTTTTTTTTCTCAATCCTTTGTTTTTTCCAATCTGGATTCCAAATTCCTACCCACCAAATCAAAAATGGAAAATGGAATTCAAATCTAAAAAAAACTGGTCCTTAATTCTGATTTCTCTCTTTGCCCTATGCTCTTTAAGCTCTCTACGTTTCTGACTTTACATAATAACACAAGTTCAGTCCATTCATGACAACAATCTCCAGTGGATTGTTTGGTTGCTGTTTGTTGTCTTAGCTGTTTCCCATCTGAGTTCCTTTTTTTATCTTCTGGATTACAACTAGCTTCATGTTTTATCCATCCATTGCTTTCATCCACATCCCTAACCTTATCTTCAAACAAATATTGCTTCTCCCACTTTTGAACCCCTCTGGTGTTGCTTATCATCACAGATTCACCACCACCACCACCTCTTCCCATTTCATGCTTACTAATTTCTCATTCACACATTTTAAGACTAGTGTTATCCGACCCATAACTCAAAAATAGTTTTTTTTCCTTCTTTGTCATCATCTCACACACTCTTTGTTTGTGAGATGATCGGTGCTGTTTTCTCACTGGGACTTTTTTGTTATGTTGGTATAGTGTTTTAAAGCACTGTTTAGCATAGCAAGTGGTGTGTTAGTTTGTGGGGGTTATAAGAATGGTGTCAAGATCTTATTCAAATCTGTTGGAGCTGGCTTCTGGTGAGTCTCCATCATTTGGGCACATGAACAGGAGAATTCCAAGAATTATGACAGTGGCTGGGTTGATATCTGATGTTGATGATGATGACCGTGTGAGTAGTGTGTGCTCTGACCCTTCTTCTTCATCAGTACAAAGAGAAAGGATCATAATAGTGGCAAATCAGCTCCCTATAAGGGCTCAAAGGAAGCCAGATGGTAACAGGAATTGGTTTTTTACATGGGACGAGAATTCACTTCTTCTCCAACTCAAAGATGGATTAGGGGATGAGGATACAGAAGTTATTTATGTTGGATGCCTTAGGGAGGAAGTGCATCCAAATGAACATGATGAGGTTTCACAGATACTACTTGAGACCTTTAAATGTGTCCCAACTTTTCTCCCATCTGATCTGTTTACCAGGTACTATCATGGCTTTTGCAAGCAACAGTTATGGCCACTGTTTCATTATATGTTGCCTCTGTCACCAGACCTTGGTGGCAGGTTTAATAGGTCACTGTGGCAAGCTTATGTCTCAGTGAATAAGATTTTTGCAGATAGGATTATGGAAGTGATTAACCCTGAAGATGATTATGTGTGGATACATGATTATCATCTGATGGTGTTGCCAACTTTCTTGAGGAAGAGATTTAATAGAGTAAAACTTGGATTCTTCCTACATAGCCCATTCCCTTCTTCAGAAATATACAAGACATTGCCTATTAGGGAAGAGCTCTTGAGAGCCCTCCTCAATTCAGATTTGATTGGATTCCACACTTTTGATTATGCCAGGCATTTCCTCTCATGTTGTAGTAGGATGCTTGGTCTTACCTATGAATCCAAAAGGGGTTATATTGGTCTTGAGTATTATGGTAGGACTGTTAGTATCAAGATTCTTCCTGTTGGAATACACATGGGTCAGCTTCAATCAGTTTTGAGCATGCCAAAGACTGAAGAAAAAGTTTGTGAGCTTGTTAGACAGTTTTCTGATCAAGGGAAGACAATGTTACTTGGGGTGGATGACATGGATATTTTTAAGGGAATAAGTTTGAAGTTGTTGGCCATGGAGCAGCTTCTCATTCAGCACCCTGAGTGTCAAGGAAAAGTTGTGTTGGTCCAGATAGCTAATCCTGCTAGGGGAAAAGGGAAAGATGTGAAAGAGGTACAAGCCGAGACAAAAGCAACAGTGAAACGGATTAATGAAACATTTGGGAAGCCTGGGTATGATCCTGTGATTCTGATTGAGGAACCACTCAGGTTTTATGAGAGAGTTGCCTACTATGTTGTTGCTGAGTGTTGTTTAGTCACTGCAGTGAGGGATGGAATGAATCTCATACCTTATGAATATATAATCAGTCGCCAAGGCAATGAAAGGTTGGATAAAGTTTTGGGACTAGGTTCCTCCCCTAAGAAAAGCATGTTAGTTGTCTCTGAGTTCATTGGTTGTTCCCCATCTTTAAGTGGAGCAATCAGAGTGAACCCTTGGAATATTGATGCAGTGGCAGATGCAATGGACTCAGCCCTGGAAATGGCTGATTCAGAGAAGCAGCTTAGGCATGAAAAACATTATAGATATGTTAGTACTCATGATGTTGGGTACTGGGCTCGTAGCTTCTTGCAAGATTTGGAGAGGACTTGTGGTGATCATGTACGGCGAAGGTGGTGGGGAATTGGGTTTGGATTAAGTTTTAGAGTTGTGGCACTTGATCCAAACTTCAAGAAGCTATCAATGGAGCACATAGTTTCAGCTTACAAGAGGACAACAACTAGAGCAATCCTTCTAGATTATGATGGTACACTAATGCCTCAGGCTTCTATTGATAAGAGTCCAACAAGTGATTCCATCAAAATGCTTAATACTTTGTGTAGAGATAAGAACAACATGGTGTTTCTGGTCAGTGCTAGAAGCCGGAAGACGCTTACTGAATGGTTTTCTCCTTGTGAGAATCTGGGAATTGCTGCCGAGCATGGTTATTTTCTAAGGTTAATTACTTAGGCTTATGACCTTTTCAAGATTTGGTACTTCTATTAGGTTATAGGTTACATCTGACATTGCTGATTGTATGATTTATGGTTTCAGACTGAAGCGAGATGCAGAATGGGAAACATGTGGACCTGTAACAGACTGTAGTTGGAAACAAATTGCAGAGCCTGTAATGAAGCTTTATACTGAAACAACTGATGGATCCACCATTGAAGATAAGGAGACATCACTTGTTTGGTCCTATGAGGATGCGGATCCAGATTTTGGATCATGCCAAGCTAAGGAACTTCTTGATCATCTTGAAAGTGTTCTTGCAAATGAACCAGTAACGGTCAAGAGTGGTCAGAATATTGTAGAGGTTAAACCACAGGTGCGTATAACATTTGCAGAATGAGTTGTAGACTTGTAGTGCCTATTGATAGATTCATTAGTCTCTTGGATTTTGATATTAGGTGACACATATCATCAGTTACATTTTTTTTATCAGCTAATTTCAGACTTGAAATTCTGGTAAGCCTGGGAAACTTTGGTCATAATTAAGTCATACATTTGAAAACAAAATCCTTTACTATGCATTAGAATTTAGGGTTTAATTAATATCAAGGGAAAAGTGGGTATCAAAGAGGGTGGAAAATTGTTGAAAGAAGAAAGCCTGTTGCTTATTCCAAATCTACCATGATTTGTGATTGTTAATCTAAATTTAGAATTACTCGTGTGTTTGATATTACTAGTCTACCATAATAATACATTTTTTCTCTCTCCATGAATGGATTTATGTAAAAGAATATAAAAGGAAACCAAGGGAAAAACCCTTATAGAGATTGCATTTATAGTTGAAATGCAAGATAGATACATACTACTTTTAAATGTATACTTTTCTTTCCTGTTTGTTTTCAAGAAATGACGAGTTCTTATATATATATATATATACACATACACGTGCAGGGTGTGAGCAAGGGGCTTGTGGCCAAACGCCTACTTTCCACAATGCAAGGAAAGGGAATGTCACCTGATTTTGTTTTGTGTATAGGAGATGACCGGTCTGATGAAGACATGTTTGAGGTAATCACCAGTTCCATGGCTAGTCCTTCCATGGCACCCAGGGCTGAAGTATTTGCATGCACCGTCGGTCGAAAGCCCAGTAAGGCTAAGTACTATCTTGATGATACTGCTGAAATAGTGAGATTAGTGCAGGGTTTAGCCTGTGTTTCAGAGCAAACAGTTTTATTCTAGGCATGGGAAACATGGTGGTGATAGGTGGTGTTCTTGCTTTCTTTGTCACTATTATGCTCACTTGTGCTCTCCATACATGATCATCTTCTTTTCTTTTCTTTTTCCTTTGTTTTTTTGTGATATCCCATGTAAATTATTATATTTGTTACCGAGAGTCCAGTGTTGATTCTCCTTAAGTGTTTCTTTTCTATCAGGAAAACTTGTAAATATATTAGTTTTTCTTCCAACGTGAACTCTGCTTTGCTTAACTTAATGCTCATGATACTTGTTGTTTTCAATTCAAGTATTCTCTGGAAAGTTATTCATTTGACATTAAAAGTTACCATGTCCATTTTACCGTAGGGAAAAAACTGGAGTGGCTCTTTTTATGTGAATGATCCTTGGACTTGTGATAATATTTGAATTATTATTATTGAAAGTGAAACGTCCTTACGAGAGGAGCTACTTGAGAGTTGACACATTTTAAAGAATGTAGGCTCTTCAAGCAGAGGTGAAAGGACTTGTCTAGAATATCTGTACAATGAGTGTTAAAACATTTAATTTGAACCCACCAGAATTGATTTCTCACATCAAACTAGCCAGATAGAATCGATTTTTAAAAAAAATAATATTTATGTTTGATAATGATATTTTGAAAGAGAGTTTAAAATAATTGATTTAATATAAAGAATTTAATGAGTCACATTGTAGGCGACTTTCAATTGTAATGATAAGGGTTCGAATACTGAAATCGTCATTCTAGAGATAGTTTTATTTAACCATCATCTTCGGTTCAAGTAGTCTTACAACTTGTTTGTGAGGATATCCGATCAAAAATAAAAAAAATGGATTTTACAACTAAAATCAATTCTACTCAACGAAAAAACTAAATTTTTTTGCTTTTCTTCAAGTTAATTTTGTCCAACCCAAAATCTATTTTATTGGACTCATTTTCTAAAACAAGCTTCTGAGGTTTCAAAAATTATTTTAACTTCTTAACCAAACATGCATCTTGGTTTAAATTCCGCACCATTGAGGTAAACATTTTCTTCTATCCTATAAATTAATCATAAATTTTTATATTATTAAAAATATTTGATTTTTATGATTACTATCTTAAAAATTACACATAACATGATTTGTGATTAATTGATAGTGGTGTATCAAAATTAAACAAATGTAACTAAATTCAAACATATACCTCCAAGTGCTCCATTTCGAAATATTGAACTCAACTGCATTTTCAGGCTTTCTTCGTACACAATTAAGAGAGACAAATATCAAGCTCTAGGTGAAACGACAGGAGTTGTCTGCATGCAAGGAAAATCAAATTCACATCCAAAAGGAGGGAAGAGCAGAACATTGCAAGAAACATCACTGTGCATCTAGTTCAGCTAGAAAATCTGCACAAGTTTGCCTCCCTGCACATCTGCTGATTCAATCACCCTTAAGAGAGCCTTTAATAGAGATACCATGACCTAACCTCAAGGCATAACTGGTGAAATTAGTGTGTATATGTGTAGAAAATAAGCCACACATGTAATCAGATGGTGAAAACTGTAAAAATGTCAAGTGATGCGTATGTAAGCATGTATGTGCAACCAAGAGTGAGCTTCATAGAGTAAAAGGAAGGATTTCTTCCATAACCCAGAAAGACCCATATATCTCCAGATGAAACACCATCCCTCAAACAGGGTGACACAGAATGATTCCGAAGAGAGCGGGCAGCATCCATATATTGAAGAACTAGCAAAATCATGAGAACTTTGGAAAGCATTAACGGGGATGCCCTCATGCAGAATAAAACAAGGAAGAAACTGGATTTTCTCAAGAATGTGAAGGCTCCAAATTGTATGCATATCAAAGTTTGAGGTTATGTAGAACCCCCTGACAATCAGTTGTATTGTATGCATACCATTACCATATGATGAACCCAACAGGAGGCTGCAAAAGTAAGAAACACTCCAAGGGTCTGTTCATAAGATAGGCAATCAGAACTAAATTCAAATGCTTGACATGAAATCTGACATTACTTAATCAGGACCTCAAGCCCTCTCTTCAACAAGCTGAGAGAACACAGACTCCATCTCCAAAAGGAAATTTTTACTGTGTGGCTTTCCTACAGTACCACGGATGATTTCCTGACCCTTTTTTACTCCTGAACTCAGAGTATGTGCTTTCTACACTCATTCAGTAGCATTTTAGTCCAACTCTCAGTTTAGTACTGCTTATGCAGCAGACACAATGTTGACATGCTTAATTTCCAGCGGCTAGGTATAAAAACACAGCAATTCCAATCATAATTGTTATTTCACCAATAATCTCCACATGAACAGAATCCGTTGTTGAAATGGTGAAATCGGCTATTATCCCTCACGATGATTTCCCTGCCAACAATCTTTGCAATAAATTTAATTGCTGTATGGCAGTCCACACACACCCGAATATTCTTTATTACACGGATGGTTGTACCAGCAGTAGTGCTAATGATACCAAATGCAATGGCAAGTCTCTCACTGTGGGTGCGTAGTAAGTCACGTTTATGTTCCTCATCAACATCATGGAGCGCCTCATTTGTGTCAAGAACATAACCTTCTTTCTCCATCTGCTCCAACAAAATATCCAATGCCTCATTTATTTTGTCATAATATGGATGTGATTTATCTCCAGCCAGAAAAGTGTGTACTTTGTTTCCAACCTCAATCCAGCTGCATGCTGGAGTCTTCTTCAAGCCCTTTACCCTCATGTGGATTCTAAATTTTGCAGCATCTTTCCATCTTTCTGCAGCTGAATATATGTTTGCCATTAAAGTATAAGCACCCGTGTTTTCAGGATCAACCAAAAGTATCTTGTCAACAACCTTTTCAGCTAATTCAACATTCTTATGAGCCCTACAAGCAGCCAACAATGTTGACCACACACTTCCTGTTGGTTGTACTCCCATGTTAGAAATAAAGTCATAGGCTTCCTCCAATCTTCCAGCTCTACCAAGCAGGTCTGCAACAGCCGCATAGTGCTCCAGGCCAGGAACAATACCATAATCCCGTTCCATACTGTTAAAATACTTCCAAGCTTCATCTGCCGACCCAGCATGACTACAGGCAGTTAAAACAGCCATAAATGCCACATAGCAGGGCTTAACTCCATCCACTAACATCTGCTGAAACAAAGAAACTGCATCAAGGGCATGCCCATGCACAGCACATCCCATAATGATGGCAGTCCATGACACCATGTCACGCGTCTCTATTTTGTCAAAAATATATCTAGCCATTTTAATGTTACCACATTTGGCATACATGTCCAACAGAGAGCTCGCTATAAACTTGTTATCATCAAAACTAAGTCTAATAATACATGCATGGAGCTGCTTCCCCAAATTTAAGGCTGTCAAGTGAGCACAAGCTGGTATGACACTTGAGAAGGAAACATGCATTGGTTTGACATTTTCCTTCAACATTTGACGAAAGAACCTCAGCCCTTCATCAAATTTACCATTCTGCACACAAGCTGCAATGATAGAGTTCCATGAAATGGCATCTCGCTTAGGTAAGAGGTAAAAGGCAGAAAGTGAATGCTCCACTCGAGTACATTTAGCATACATGTCAATTAGGCTACTTCCAATGAAAACATCTGCATCAAACCCGTGTCTGATAGCATACCCATGAATTTCCTTTCCTTTAATAATATCAACATGCTCTGCGAAAATAGGAAGAATGCTTGACAAAGTGAAGGAGTCCGGCTTCAAGTTGGCATTCCCCATCTCCCTAACCATGGTTAATGCTACTTCATACATCCCATTTTGAGCATTACCAGCAATAACGGTGTTCCAGGAAACAATATCCCTTATTGGCATCATATCAAAAACCTTTCTAACACTATCTATTTTCACACTAGTCAAGTTTTCATTTCTAACCAAATTGCACTGATGATCATCAACATGGTCCTGCTGTCCATATTTGTTTAGTGACTCATATGAATTATCCTTTGGCACTCTCTCAGAAAATCTGTCAAGCACCTTCTTTGCATAAGGATTATTGTCAGAAAACTCACCCAAACTCTGAAACTTTGAGTACATATTCATCAATGCATTACCTGTATACAAATCAAAATCCAAACCAAGATGAATTATGCAAGCATGGAGTGACTCACCCAGCCTCAAGTCTTTGAAGAGTGTGCATGCTTTAAGCACGGAAGGGAACACATGGCAATCTGGGTACATGCCCAATGCCCTCATTTTGTTAAAGGAAGCCAATGAATGATGAAAGAGGCCATGAAAAGTGTAACACTTGATGATAGATATCCAAGCAAGAGGTGGAGGAGAGTGAAGGGCATTAAAGACATGAAGTGAATCATCTAAAAGTTTCAAACTTGAGTAGATTGAAAGTATGAAGGAGTTGTGAGAGTGAAAAGTTCCTTTGGTCTTAAGAATTTGGGCATGGAGTTGTTTGGCATGAAATGTGGAAGTGATGGTATTTGGGTTTTTTAGAATAGTTTTGATCAGATTTTGTGTGGAACTCATTGATGTAATACTGCTACACAGTAGGGTTTTGTTTTGTCACTCTCACTTCACTTGAGAACGAAAAGCTTCGCAGATTTTTTTTTTTTTTTTGATACAGAACATAGAGTGAGTGAGTGTATATTATTATTGAGTTTTTTATTTATATTTTTACACCTTCAATCAATCATAAATCATCATATGTATAATTTTTAACATGCGTTTGATAAGGGATTATTTTTAATTTCTAAGAAATCATAACTTACACATCCTAATTTTTCATATTTAATATGCTTTTTCAAAAGTATATTTTCAAAAAATTAATATTTTCTGGTTTTTTCGATTATTTTTAATGGACATTCAACTCACCTGCACGATTTCAAAGAGCATTCTGAAGTAAAAGTCATTCCTTTAAGCATCTTACTATTTACAACTTTAAAGATGGGCGGTGATGGCAATTTGTACGGAGATTTGAGGATTATTCAAAAACATGGGAATAAAAATTTCTATGTAACATTCCCACGGATGTTTGATATCTACCTAACATAATTTTAACATTCTCAAAAATTATAATTCTTTGAGAACCATCATTTCTGTGAACAAAAAAAATCTTCATATCAAATGCCCCCTTAAGATAATTATGATAAAAAATAATGATTTGATTCCTTTAACATGAATGAAGCTTTAAAGTGAGAAAGTATGGAGCAATTTACCTTTAGATCATTTAGTGGGTTGAGATCTCCATATAGTTAATCAAATCAATGGTGGATAATATCTTACTTTCTTATTTTAGAGCTTCACGAGGAATCAAATAAAAAAATAAATATTTTTATTGAAATAATAATATATGATTAATTTTAAAATGTTAATATATACCGATTAAATCCTTTATTGCTGTTATTATTATTTTTATTTAACATGGTATTTGTATTCCTAGATGCTACTTGCTGCCCATAAAATAATGATCATCAGGCACAAGACGATGGATGTGGCAGATAGATTTTTTCCATCAATAAAATAATATATAATAGAAGACTTTTATATGACATTTCAATTTCAACTATTCTTTTTTATAAATTGTATATAATTTTTTCAATTTAAAAATGAGAAATTAAATGTTTTTCTCCTTTTTTATATAAGCTCCTAAATCAAAAACTTATAAAAAAAAGTTTGATTGGGCTTATCTCATCATATAGATATATACACATTTAAAAAAAGTATTTGGAATAATTTATAAATAGAACGTATCACCTTTCTACAAAAAAAATTTAAACTTATTTCAAACTTATATATAAGCTAAAAATAATTTATAAGCAAGTCATAAACTCTCTCATCATAAACGCTAATGGAATAAATGAATGATTAAATTGTTTATTAAAAGGCGCACCTATAGAATTACTTGCTTTAATTTACCTATATATCTCATATATTTTCTTATTTGATTTTTTAAGCCATGCGAGTATTAATTTGTTACTAGCATTAGGAAATAATATGTTGGAAAAAAAGTGTTAGAGAGTTTGTTGTTAGCACTTCTCTTCTTAAGAGAAATGCTAATAGCACACTTTTTAACACTCTCTTTCCAACACACTCTTTTCTATTGGTTGAAATTCATATGGGTCCTACAAAATTCTAGTAGGATCCACATGAATTAGTGGAAGCCATATGAATTTCAACTAATAAAAAATAATATATTGAAAAGAGAGTGTTAGAGAGTTTACTAACGTTCCACTTATTCTTAATAAGGAAAGTGAAAGAGTTTGTTTTTCAGTTTAGTTGTTTTGTTATCTTTGAATAATAGTGGAAGTCTTATTCTGCTGGGAGTTGGTTAGTGTTGACCAAGTCTTTAGGAGTATCCCTTAAATGTAGGAGTCGTGATTTAGTCATTGTTTCAGTTTGTAATCGTTGATTTATTTTTTCTGTTAGTTGTTATTTGCTATTTAAGCAAACTGATCAGTCAATAAAATGGCACTTGCATTCCAGCAATTTCTCTTTCCTTTACTGTTTTCTGTCAAGTCTATTTTCTATCAGTGGTATCAGAGCCCCACTGGGCCTGGGGTAGGAAGAAAGCAGCAGCTTTCAAATTTGCAGTAACAAGTATCATGGCGACGGAATCAAACTTTGTGCAACCTGCAACCCCAAAGTTCGATGGTCATTATGACCATTGGAGTTTGCTCATGGAAAACTTCTTGCGGTCAAAGGAGTACTGGTGTGTTATTGAAAATGGGATCAGTGAAACGGCAGCTGGAGTTGCACAGACAGAGGCTCAACAGAGGAAATTGGAGGAACTGAAGCTGAAGGATCTCAAGGCAAAGAATTATTTGTTTCAAGCAATTGATCGTGATCTCTTGGAAACTATTCTGCAAAAGGACACATCAAAACAAATTTGGGACTCCATGAAGCAGAAATATCAGGGGTCCACAAGAGTGAAAAGGCAGCAGCTGCAAGCTCTTCGCAAGGAATTTGAGATTCTCCACATGAAGGAAGGGGAGTCTGTTGATGAGTATTTTTCAAGAACACTTTCAATAGCCAACAAGATGAGTGTTCATGGTGGAAAGCTTGAGAATGTAGCAGTAGTGGAGAAGGTCCTGCGATCAATGACGTCAAAATTTGATTATGTGGTCTGCTCAATTGAGGAATCAAAGAATGTTGAAGAAATGTCCATAGATGAATTGCACAGCTCACTATTAGTGCATGAACAGAGAATGAAGAGCAGCTACGTGGAGGAGCAAGCATTGAAGGTATCCACAAATTGGAGAAGCACAGGTAGAGGTCGTGGATGGTTTCGAGGAGGACGAGGAAGAGGAAAAGGCAGGGGAAGCTTTGATGGTGGGAGGAGGCTTCGATAAGTCCAATATTGAATGCTATCGATGTCATGAGTATGGTCACTTCAAATCTGTGTGCACATCCAATTTGAGTTATGGTAGAGGAGAGAAGACAAATTTTGCAGAGAAAGAAGAGAAGGAGGAGGAAATTCTGTTGATGGCATATCATGAGGATACAAATACAGATGTGTGGTACTTGGACTCCGGTTGCAGCAATCATATGTGCGGTAACAAGTACTTATTTTCAGATTATGATGACCTTTTCAAAGACACTGTAAAGCTTGGAAACAATGCCAAGATGACTGTTGTGGGGAAGGGTAAAATCAAGCTAAAAATTGGAGGCCACGTTGTGAAAATTTGTGATGTTTTCTATGTCCCAGAGTTGAAGAGCAATCTCATCAGTATTGGGCAGTTGCAAGAAAAGGAATACACGGTCATAATGAGGAAAGGGTGCTGCAAAATCATGCATCCAGAGAAAGGGTTGATAGCTCAAGTTACCATGACAACAAATCGTATGTTTCCTCTACACATCCAACACGATACCCAAACTTGCTATACTATGCAAATGTCAGATGTGTCATGGTTATGGCATATGCGCTTGATAATCTTCTACATTATGTAATTTTTATGTGCTTAATGGGTGGATTTTTACTCCTAATTGTGCTAATTGATTGAGTTTTGTCCCTAAGTGCAATTAGTTGAGTTTTTAATAGTGTTTTACGTATTTTAGTTAATTTTATGTTTTTAGAGTTTATCTAATAGTGTTTTTACTTGTTTATGTTTGCAGGAAATAATAAAGATGAGACTGAGTCATGAAGAATTAAGAGATAAAAGCTATTTACTTGGAGTAAGAAGATCACATGCACCAGGCAACAAATCTCAAGTAAATGCAATCAAATTTGCATTAGTTTGGACATTGGGCCAAAAGCCCAAGTAAAAATGCCATTTTGCTTTAAATTGAATGGATGGAAGCTCCTGGAGCTTTGGGGGTGGTTTAATTAGAATGAAGAGAAAAAAAAAGTCATCCAAGGCCCACGTGAAAGAAGTGCAAGAATTGGATTTGGGAAGAATTGGAAAATGAGAGGGGTCTGGAATAAATAGAGCAACAGCAGCGTGAAAGAAAAAGCGCACAGGGAGCTGCGCAGAGAAGAAAATGGGGGCTGGTGCCCTATAATATTATGCTATCTTGTTCACACCATTCGTGGAGTTTTCTACCCTTTTCTTTGTTATTTCATTTCCTTTTGTAGTTTCCTTTATTATGTCTAGCTAAATCCCTTTTTAGCTAGGGTTTTGATGTAATCTTTTTATGATGATGTTTTAATTGACTCTTTGATTATCTTATGAACATTTGGTATTGTTGATGTGATGTTTACTCTGCTTAATGACATTTGAATGCTTAGGTACCATTCTTTTGTTTTGAGGGTTCATGTATATGCTAGGAATGGTGATATGTGGACTTACCTCTTGTATTCATTACCATTAATTGAGTGTATCTAGGGATGGATGACTTGATTGATGTGGTTGTACCACAAATTCCATAGAGCTTTTATCACCATGCCTTGTTAATTAGACCTAAGGAATTAGCTAATTGATGGGGTTTTGGTAGAATTGATTCACTAAGGAATTAGGTTTCAATTAATTAAGGGAATTTAACCTTCAACAAACCAATTAGGATTAGGATAATCGGAGTTTCGATAATTCATAGGATTCCTTGTCTATGAGGAATCCGGATTCATAATTGGGTAAAATCAAATCCTCAGCATTTTTATATCTTAAGTGTTTGTTAATTTGTCCAAAAGAAAAATCCAAAAATAGTTTAATTGCTTTTTTTTGTTTTATTTTATGCTTTGAGCTCTCTTCATACCAAAAATTGGTTTAAATAGTTGTCTAACTTGTGAATTGGTACTTGACAACCGATCCCTGTGGATGATATCCGGTTCTCACTGTTTTATTACTTGCAACGATCCGGTATACCTGCCGTGGTCACCAACAAGTTTTTGAATGGTCACCTTAATTTCAATTGTTTGAAGACGTTACAACAAAGGAGCTTAGTGACAGGTCTTCCTCATATTATTTCTCCTACAAGAGTTTGTGAAGAATGTGTAGTTGGGAAGCAACATCGAGATCCATTTCCGAAAGCAGCAGCATGGAGAGCTAAAAAGGTGCTGCAACTTGTTCATTCAGACATATGTGGTCTTATCAATCCAATCTCAAATGGGAACAAAAGGTATTTTATTACTTTTACAGATGATTTTTGTAGGAAAACATGGGTGTACTTCTTGGAGCATAAGTCTGAGGCTCTTGGTGTGTTTAAGAGTTTTAAGACTTTAGTGGAGAAAAAGTCTGGGAAGGAAATTAAGATTCTTCGAACTGATCGTGGCGGGGAATATAACTCAAGTACATTCATGAGCTTTTGTGCTTCCTATGGCATTCGCAGGCAACTGACAACAGCCTATTCACCACAACAGAATGGCGTGTCCGAAAGAAAGAATCGCACTATTCTAAATATGGTGGGAAGTATGTTGAAGACTAGTGGGCGGCCAAAGGAGTTCTGGCTTGAGGCAGTGAATTGGAGTATTCATATACTTAATCGTAGCCCAACTGTTGCTGTGAAACATATGACACCGGAAAAAGCTTGGATTGATCGTAAACCGACAGTTGATCATTTTAGAGTGTTTGGATGCATAGCATATTCTCATGTTTCGGATGAGAAAAGGAGGAAGCTGGATGACAAAGGAGTGAAGTGCATCTTTTTTGGGGTGAGTGAAGAATCTAAAGCTTACAGATTGTTTAATGCTATTATCAAGAAAATTATTATTAGTCGTGATGTTGTGTTCGATGAGGAGAGTTCATGGGATTGGAATGGTACTGGACAGCAGCAAGTTTCGGTTATTCTTGATGAAGGAAGTGAGGCAAACCCAGAGTTGGAAGCACCAAATGAAAGCCCATCACCTGTAACAGTAAGAATTCCAAGTATGGTCCAACCCGTAAGAGTTCAACGTGAAAGGAGAAGGCTAACTTGGATGACCGACTATGAGAGTGGAAGTGAGCTAACAAATGATGAAGCAATTGCTCATTTAGCCTTGTTTTCTGATTATGATCCGATAACATATGAAGAAGCTGTTAAGGAAACAAAGTGGAGAGAAGCTATGGATGCAGAGATAAATTCAATTGAAAAAAATGAAACATGGGAATTGGCAGAACTTCCAAAAGGCCAACAATCCATTGGTGTGAAGTGGGTTTTTAAAACAAAGCTGAGGCAAGATGGTGAAGTTGACAAGTATAAAGCTAGGCTCGTTGCAAAGGGTTATAAGCAGAAATTTGGTGTTGATTACCAAGAAGTGTTTGCGCCAGTAGCAAAGCTTGATACAGTGAGGTTGGTGTTGTGTTTGGCTGCTCAGAACTCTTGGCCAATATATCAGCTTGATGTGAAGTCAGCATTTTTGCATGGAGAGCTAGAAGAAGAATTATACATCAATCAACCTCCTGGATATGTGAAGCAAGGCTCTGAAAATCAGGTATATAGACTAAAGAAAGCCTTATATGGCTTAAAGCAAGCACCAAGGGCTTGGTACAGCCGTATTGATGCTTACTTTGTCAAAGAAGGGTTTTGCAAATGTCCTTATGAACACACACTCTATACTAAGTTAGGAGATGATGGCAGAATACTTGTTGAGTGTTTATATGTGGATGATCTCATTTATACCAGCAATGATAGCACTATGTTTGATGCCTTTAAGAAGTCTATGATGGAGGAGTTTGATATGAAAGACATGGGATTGATGCATTACTTTCTTGGCATAGAAATTTTATAGTCAGCAGGTGGAGTTTTTATGTCATAGAAGAAGTATGCATTGGAGGTTCTAGAGAGATTCAAAATGGGGGGTTGCAACTCAGTTTGTACTCCAACTGAAGTGGGCCTGAAGCTTACAAAGAATGGGTTAGGAAAGAATGTGAATGCTACGCTCTACAAGCAAATAGTTGGTAGTTTGATGTATTTAACTACCACAAGGCCAAATATTATGTTTGCTGTAAGTATGGTTAGTCGATACATGGAGAAACCAACTGAGGATCATCTGTTAGCAGTAAAGAGGATCTTGCGCTACTTAAAAGGTACTGTTGACTTTGGAATTTTTTTATAAGAAGTGTCAAAGTCCTAGTTTGTACGGGTTCACAGATAGTGACTATGCGGGTGATATGGACGATAGAAAGAGCACCTCTGGATTTGTGTTTATGATGGGTTCAGGGGCTATCTCGTGGTCAGCAAAGAAGCAACAAATAGTCACACTGTCAACCACTGAAGCTGAGTTTGTTGTAGTTGCTTCATGTTCATGTCAAGCTATTTGGTTACGAAGGATGCTTGGAGTTTTAAGAAACCAGCAGTAGGGTCCAACCGTTATCTACTGTGACAATAGTTCAACGATTAAACTCTCAAAAAATTTGGTTTTACATGGAAGAAGCAAACATATCGATGTGAGATATCATTTCCTTCGTGATCTTATTAAGGAAGGTGCAATTGAGTTAGTGCATTGTCACAGTGATGACCAGGTAGCAGATATTTTAACTAAGCCTCTCAAATCAACTGCTTTTGTGAAGTTACGTGGGGAGCTGGGTATGTGCACTTGGAAAGAGGTTGTTGATTATGGAGTTTGTATTGAAGAAGGAAGAAGTGAGTTGCTGAAGACTTCTCTGTAAACTGATGTCACGAGACTTCAGTTTAAGGGAGAGTGAAAGAGTTTGTTTTTCAGTTTAGTTGTTTTGTTATCTTTGAATAATAGTAGAAGTCCTATTCTGCTAGGAGTTGGTTAGTGTTAACCAAGTCTTTAGGAGTATCCCTTAAATGTAGGAGTCGTGATTTAGTCATTGTTTCAGTTTGTAATCGTTGATTTATTTTTTCTATTAGTTGTTATTTGCTATTTAAGCAAACTGATCAGTCAATAAAATGGCACTTGCATTCCAGCAATTTCTCTTTCCTTTACTGTTTTCTGTCAAGTCTATTTTCTATCAGAAAGCATGCACTTGATTTTCAGTCACAGACGGCACGGGCGAAGGCTTTGCTGAACGCTGGTGCCAAGCTCATAATCATGTTATGCTTGTGGATGTGGATATGGATTGAGGGACTCTTTACTCTTATTTTATGCCTCACATCACATTCTTAGAGAATCAAAAGCTACCTCATATTCTTATTTAATCATATTAATTAATATCATTAAATTTATTGATTTATTTAAGTGGGAGTCTATTTAAATTATTCTTACACGCATTTGACGCTCTAAACCACACCCAAGAAAGTACTAGTATACATGTAATTAGACATTTTCAAATTACAATTATTATATGGTAAATGTAAAGTAATTGAATGATCTGTTTTGTCTATATCATGGTCTCCAATTGGGTTAGTTTCATCATTCGAGTTCCTAAAATCTGAACGAGAAACTTGGAGAGGATGACCCATCAGTCTTGCCTCATAAAAGGATCTCTCATAACTTTCTGTGTTTCACATTAGTGGTTGACTCGGTCCAAGCTAATCAATCAGACACTGCGAAGTGTTAACATAGGACAACTTGAAATCAAGGTAGCTTTCGTGTCTTGTTGTACTACTAATTAAGATCGTAAATGTTGGTCTAGCTTTAACTTCATGTGAATCAATTTTCTTTTCTGAACAATGAAATTTTAAAATTTACATAAATTCTCTCTACACTTACTTTCTAAATTGAAGCTCGAAAACACTGCCCATTCTTTCACACGCATGAGACAAGAGATGCATTCACATGTATAGAAAGAGTGCTCAAACGTACTACTTTCTATAGAAAGACGTTTCTAATGTTATTTTTTACGTTAAAAAGACTAAATTGATATTAATTTTTTTTAATGATCGAATTGATATTCAGTGTATGTTAGAGAAAACTAAAATGAATGTTCACTTTGCTAAAGTGTTGCTGTTTACTTATCAAATATATTAATCAACTAATGATTTTTTTGCAACAGAACAAACACATTTTGTTATGATCATTGTATTGGGAACAATTATTATTTACAAATTAGTTTTAAAATAAAAAAAGTAACGCTTCACTTGTACCATGTTCGCCTCAAATTTAAATTCAAACCTCATTTGCATTGGTGGGATATCATCATTAAATAAATCGAGATAAACTAGTAATTCAAAATCTATTGAAATTTGGTACGAGAAAAAACCCTTGAAAATTGAATTCTCAAATTTTGACCATGCAAAGTGCTCACCTACGTACACAAACGGTGCATGAGATGGAAGCGTTGCCTGAGAATTCAGGTAAGGTATCATAATATAAGACGGATTTTATGAATTTGTAAAGTGCCTCCAATGTAAGGGTGATGCTGTTAGCCACAAATAAATGATAATTGAAGATACCTTGTTATGCAATCAAATCATAACAGAGTCAAAGACAATCTATCGCTTATTGGTTCAAGTACCAATCAGTTTGATTCTTCTTAAACAAGATCTCGGGTTTGAATATTATGAACGGAAAAAATAGACGTTGAAAGAACTTTGCATACTTAAATATGTTTTCCTGACTCGATTCGAATTAGTCGGAACCGAATGTAATTTCTGAATATCAAGGGTCACAAATCAAACAAAAAATCATAACAAAGACAAGAAAATTTCCAATCCAAGTGACGGAATTGATGTACCACCACTTGAATATTCTCTATCGTCAAGCTGACCTCATCCAAATTCTTCTTTCTTTTGGCCTGTTCCACACACGGGTTAAACCAAAAAGCCATCCCAATACCCTTTCTTTAACCCAAAATAGGAATAATTTTGTAAACATCTATAGCATTTATATCAAATATATATAAGGCCAATAACAATATTAATTATTATAATTCATGAATAATTAATTGTTGTAATTTAGTATGGTTAATACTGTGATTTGCTGAAGGAAGAGGAGGCAGTCATCCTCCAGAAAGTTGAGCTATCTCAGGGATTAGAGGCGTTGGGATGATATCTCATTAGTGGTTCATTGAAAAGTTGTCACCATTTGAAATCTTTACCATGAACTCAAAGTCATGGGGTGACTACCATTCTAAAATCATGTGAGAATCAAGTGAAGAGCACTTATTATTTAATTAATTACTTGCTATATTCATAAGGACGAGACTTCAAAGCCACAATCATTCATTCTCATGGATGTAGTCCCTATCCAGTAAGCCAGGTACGATGTCACCTCTATTGTCAAAATTCCTATCTACCAGGCTACCCATGGTCATGGATGAAGAAGCATAGCCAGCCAAGAGTCTAATGACAATGAGGAAAGGAAAAAAACAATAAAATTTACATGGATATCACTTAACCATATATCACTATTGTTTCATTCCACCGGCCATGCTTCCAAGTTTGACAAAACATTTATTTTCGTTATATATGTTTCAATTTTTTTAGGAAGCCTAACTTTAGGGTTGGCCCAACATCTATTTAGGTCTAAAACGAATTTTGAAACGAAGTTTTTTTAAAGCAAATAACAATATTTTTTTTAGCTTTTAAAAAAAGATTATTAAGGTATATAGTAAATAAATTTTTTTTGAGGCCTAAACGCCTTGCTTTATTAGCTTCCCCTTGGGCCGGCCATGCCTAACTTTTATGTTTCACTATAGTTGTTAATTACCTATACTTTTAGTATAAAAAATGTAAACATGTAATTGGCATAATATACTTAATTTGAGTGTTCAAAATTTAAGATAAAAGGATAAAACTTCTTTAAACTAAGTAAAAATATAAAGTAAGAAAGTAAAAATGTATCCACCTTTTATTAATTAAAGTGCACTTTAATTAATGATGAGTGAATATCTCACTTTAAAGAAGCATAATTCAAGATTTAAATATCTCAAAATCCAAATGTGAATGCTTTTTTTTGTGTTTCCTTCCTTCAGGGGAAACCATAAGAAAGAAAAGAATAAAAAGTTAAAAACAGAATATGAACAAACCAATTCAAAGGCTAAAGTAATGACAGTCAAACCGAAAACTTATAAATGATGGCATCAATGATATAAACAAGAAAACTCATAATTAATTTTATTTTCATAAACTGTGTTCCTTTATCTCTACACTCTATTCCACCCCTTCAAGAAGAAAAACTCATATATATATATATATATATATATATATATATATATATATATATATATAGTGATACTTTCATTGGGTCAAAACAGAAAAAAAAAAAATTAAGAAAAGAAAACGCAGAGATTAGATGGGTGAAGGCATAGTTGAGAGAGCTGTAAACAGCTTAGGAAAAGGCTTCGACCTGACATCAGATTTCAGGCTCAAATTCTGCAAAGGTGAAGAGCGTTTGATTGTTCTGAATGAAACAGAGAAAAGAGAGTTAATTGTGCCAGGTTTTGGACCCGTCACAGATGTCTCAGTTGACATCAAATGTGACAAAGGTGATCGAACCCGGTACCAATCTGATGTTCTCACCTTCACCCAAGTAAGTCATTTTCATCACAGTTAGTTGTTGTTGGTGTTGTCATCAATTGATGATAATTAAAAAGATTTAGTTTTTTTATTTTATTTTATTATGTGATTGAAATTTGGTTTGTGGGGTTTTGATTTTAATGTTAGATGTCAGAGGTGTTCAACCAGAAAAGCTCAATCCCTGGGAAAATCCCATCTGGGTACTTCAATGCCATGTTTGGGTTTGATGAAAGTTCATGGGCAAGTGATGCAGCTAACACCAAGTACTTGGGTCTTGATGGCTATTTTATCACAATCTTCAATCTTCATGTTGATCGCTACCCACTTCTTCTCTCTAAACAAGTCCTTGAAGCTGTTCCTTCTTCCTGGGATCCTCCTGCACTTGCAAGGTAATCCCACTTCTTCCAATCTATTTTATTTTGATTTAACATATAATTAATGCAACATAGGATGATTATATGGACATCACATTCTTTATTGTTTTTTCATGGTAATTTTATTGTGATAGTTTAGTCCCCATTCTTTAATGGTTGACATACTTATTCTAAACTTATGTTTTACCCCGAGTAGTCAATAAAACAACTCAGAAATAATACTTATACATATTTTATACTCATTTAATGTAATTTATTATTAATAATATCTTAATTTGTTTTGAACTTTGAACTTTGTTTTGATGGTTTAAAACTTTAAACGAATTTTGTAAATTAAAATAGCAACCACACATTTAATTGTTTGTAAGGCATGTAAGAAAATAGGCACGGATCTGAGTAAATCTCTAATTTGATCTCTGAAATTATAATGTATTAATTTGGTCCTTGTGTCAATTTGATCCTTGATATTGTAAGGTTCGTATCAATTTGATCCCTGATGGAAGGACTTGATTGATTAACATTTAACAACTTCAATGATGTTTTTGGAATTTAAAAAATGACTGTAACCAAATTGATTTGATCTTACAATTTCATGAACCAAATTAAAAATTTACTCTAATTTGCTTATAGAGTATTTGTGCCCATTCTATGAAGAAGAGGGAAACAAATTCAACTAACATCGTGTTTGTTTAAAATTCTTACCAATACCAACCCACGTTTAAAATGATGTTGGTGGAAAGCTCCCTCCAAATGGGAGCTTAGAAGAAAAGCTCATTTAACCTTCTCGGGATATGATTTTTTTAAATAAAATCTAAACCAAAGGGACCCTATGTAATTAGGGTAGGGTCAAACCTGTAACATTACCGCATAGTTTGGTACAAAGGAAAGATGAGGGAAAGAAAAGGTGGGGAAAGAAAGAGAAGGGAAAAACAAGTATTCTCTTGTTCGGATTGAAAGGAAAATGGAAGGAAGGAAAAGAAATAGATATAGTCCACATGTTTATTTTTTCTTCCTCAATTGGAAAGAAAATCTGCTTTTGTCTTGAAAAACGTGAAAAGACTTTTATCTTTCGTAAAAAGACAAAAAAAATTATCATTTTGAACTTTTTTAAATTATTAGATGGGGTATTTTTGTCATTACATAAATATGTTTTTTCTTTCCTCTCACTTTCTACACAATCAAATAAGAGGAGAAAAAAAATTTCATTTTCTTTCCTTTCATTTTCTTTTCAACCAAACAACAAAATAATCATCTTATTTTTCACTCTTTTTCTCTCTTTTTTTTTTCTTTGCCTTTCACTTTCGTTGCTTTCATTTTCTTTTATAAACCAAACATAGTGTCCATGCTTAGCCGCCTGGACAGCGGACGCACAACATTTCTACGTTACGTTGTGTCAGATATGAAGATGGTTGTCTTGTTGGACCAATAATAATACGTTCCATTGCATTGAAGTGGTCGACACGATGTTTTCTTTCTCAAACTACAACTCTGAAGTGGTCGACACGATGTTTTCTTTTATTGAGCTAAATTGTCAACTACAACTCATTGTCATTGGCTTAGAGAATTAGATTACAGTTTAGAACAAATAATTATTAGGTCTGAACTCTGAACCCGAGATTGAGAATGAGAGAAATTGTGCAACATTGATAGTTCAATTATCAAACGTGTCATGCTCTGATGAAAATGCTTCCATGAAGAAGTACTAGTAAGTTGTCATACACGCAATCCTAACTAGGGATGGTAATTTTATCCGTGTCCATGGATATCTATGGATAAAATCCGTAACGGATATTCGTTTGGAGAGTTTAATGGGTATCCGCTTGTTAATGGGTGAGGACGGGTACTGAGGTATCCGCACCCGCGGGTATCCGTACCCGATGACACTATAATAATCTTAATGTTTTTAGTCAATAAGTTTGGTAGAAGAGCATTATTTTTATGCTATTGTTCTAGAGTTCCATCAATCAAATATAGTGATAATCGATAATCAATGCAGCAATGTTCATTTAATTAATTGCTTGTTAGACTCTTTGTATATTGATATATGGATAGGATATTCATGATATTGGATTTTTATGGTGAACTAATGCTCATAATTCCAATATCAGGTATTTTCTTTTTTTTATGAGTCCAACACCATGTAATTATATATTCTTTGTATATAGAGATATTGCTAATAATTAAATGAGCATTAATAAAATGATTCACTATTGAAATTTTAATAAATCCGTGGATATCCGTAAAATCCGTGGATATCCGTAAAATTCGATAGAAACCCGTTTAGCGGTACCCGTTTGAGCACGGATGGAGATGGAGAGTACTATCCGCACCTGCCCGCCCCCTTGCCATCCCTAATCCCAGCCAGCTAGCGGATGGCCCTCTCATCAAACCCATAATAAAGTTATTATAAAATGCGGATTACTGTGGGAATCAATTTCAATTTTTTAGTTTGAGAATGCAAATTTAAATTTTAGAAAGAAAAAAAGACTTTTATGAGAAGACTGTATAACTTTATAATTTTATAGTTGAATGAAGATTAATTTCATGAATTCAAATGAACTGAAATTATAAAAATGATACGCTACAATTTTAGAAAACGGAAAAGTTTGACTTTTGCCCTATTCGCTGCTTTCGATTCATATTTCGAAAATGATTTATAACTTGATCTCTACCCATGTGAATGTAATAATGGAATATAAGAGATATGGCTGCTCACTGCCACATAAGGTATATACCAACATATACAACACACTCACTTGCTCAAAGTAAAAATCGGTATAAGGAGATAGAGAGTAAGAAAAATAACGAGAGAGACTAAAGGTTCATTTTAATCCTTAACCGTGTTTGAGGTACAGGAATAGTTCCTGATAATGATAAAAGAGGAACACGTTAGTCCCTCTTTTTGTCTATATCCTAAACATAACATGAGAATGCTGGTGTATACTGTCAGTATGCTCAGGTATTATTAAACTCATCCATATAATATGTGTTGGTGCATCTGGTGTATGTAGTGTGTCGCTTGTAACATGTAAAAACTAATGTGTCTCACAATTGAAATTGTCAGAAACTAAATTGGATTACTTCAACAATAGTTTAAGACTTTATTGCGTCAATGCATAATTATTCTCATGATCTATTATGCATGTATGAACTACTGTTTGGGCACCTAACATATTAATGATAGACATCAACACTCTAATGATGTTTTCAGGATGAAAACAAATAGAGGGACTAAAATGTCTCTCTCTCTCTCGAGGACTATTTGGTTATTTTTTTTTTTCCAGGATGAAAAGTGGTACATCAAAAATTATCGGGGACTTAAATGAGTCTTTAGTTGAGAAAAAAAATCATTTTTGGAGGTTGTTGTAATTTTTAGAACTTTCCTTATTTAGTATGCTAGTGATTCAGTGAATAATTGATATTTATAAGAAAATATTTCCTAAATGAATAAAAAAACTTTTTGACAGATAAATGAATAAAATTATAAAAACAGTAACATCCTCTAATAATACGAGTACATTAGACTTAGACCTTATTATAGTCAATATCAATATGGACTAAGCATTTATTTGATTAAACTTCAAGTTCTCACTAACTTAACTGGTTTTGGAGAAATTTCCAGAAGAATACGTAACGCCCTAAAATATTTATTTGATTAAACTTCAAGTTCTCACTAATGATTATCCTTTTCCAATGATGAAAGGAATACATTTTCCCCCTAAAATAAACCCTTAGGAAATTCGAAGCAAATAGTTCTTCCTTTTTCAGTCAAATTTAGACACCAAGAGCGTCTAGAAACAAATAGTTTGATTACAGACTAAATTAGAATTTTAGTTAACGATTTATATGCGAATATTATTTATACTGTTATGGAATATTAGTCAAAATTGTATTGAATTTTTCACAAAAGAAATTATGCTGAATTTCTAGGCTGCTAACTGGAAATTAAAAGGAAAATACACAAAATATTGTCTCAGATTTCTTTTCCTTCCTGTCTTGCTCAAATCCTGTTCTTACTAGTTACTACCATAAGTATTTCATTTTCGCCATCGTCGTCGTCTTCTTATATTAAAACAATGCCTGCTTACACTACCTATATATTATAATATCCTTCATATTAGTGGGTCACTAGAAGTCAATGGTTTACCATATTTTAAAAATAATTATGATATCGACATTTCAATGATTTTGGATATTTTTCTAAAAGAAAACGTAGGATGGAAGCTATCTTAAAATAATTAGTATTCACCATTAGTGTAAAGATTTTTTACACTTATCAATCAATTATAGATTGTCGCATCTGCTAAAATGTTTTATTCTTATCCTAACTACTTAAAAATCACCCATACAATCATTTCTGATTGATTGATAGTATACAAAAATTTTTGCCGACAATACATAGCAATTAATTTTTTTTACCTTTATTTACCAAAAGATTGTACAATCTTAGAACAATTGCATAGCTACTATCAAATTGCAGCAAATTTCTGTCTAGAAGCTTAAAAAGATGAATGTTTTTTCAAAAGATCATGTAAATTTTTTCTGTCAGCTATTGACTAAGCATCCCAACGACCGAGTTGGATTGGATTTAATTTTTAGGCAAATGATCATCGAGGGCATTGTTTATACATCTATATTTTTCTCCATCCTTTAATATTTGACATATTCTATGGGCTGTGGCACTATTATTCAAGGGGTTAAGGCTTCTGACATATGACTACAGTATCTTGCTTGATTTGAAAATCAAAGTACAAGTAGTTTTACTTTTGCTTCTAAGTTTGAACTAAAATTTTAAAGGAATAAAATTAAGAAAATGTTTAACGGTACAAAATGAAAGTTATACCAATCCATCTGTCAGTTATATTGAAAAATGTCTTTTATCTTCTATCATCCGTGTGTGGCCATGCTTACCATGATTGGTTAATTATCAACTTGTAAGTTTTCACAAGAAAAAAATTGGTACCACATAGCATCACTGTAAAATGAAAGGAGAAAAAAGAAGTACAGTAACCTATCTGTTTTTTTTAGAAGCAAAGAGTAACCTATCTACGGAATTGAATTTGTTATGTTTACATATTTTAATGCTCTACTACATAAAAAGAGCTTTATGCTGAAAGTTGGCTCTCAATTCAATTAAGTCTTCATCTTTTTAATGTGAAAATCATTATTTTGACTTGAATTTAAGTGACAAAAATTTCTATACACTTCAAACTAGTTAAGCTAAATTTAGACGGCACCCTTAGTTCTTTCTAAAATGTTTGACAAATTAGGGAAATGCTATTGGACATACTTGATTCTCTGCTCCCTAATCACTAAGAAGACAATATAAATTTAGAAGCTACTTGCTTTGAAGCTCCTTAATTGATGTTTTTTAAAGGTTATATTTTGACCAGATTCATTGAGAAATTTGGGACACACATCCTTGTGGGGCTTAGCATTGGTGGCAAAGATTTGGTGTTAGTCAAGCAAGACGTGTCTTCCAACTTAGGGCCATCAGAGCTCAGGAATCACTTGGATGGGCTTGGAGATCAGTTATTCACTGGGACATGCAATTTTGTTCCAAAAACAAAAGAGCACAAATGCAAGGTCTCCTTCACAAAATTAATTAAGCTCAATTTATGCAAATCAGAACATTTGATAAGCCATTGTAGTTATCTTTAATTTGATTTTGTGCTAAATAATTACAAGGTGATATTGTCGAAAATACAGGTACCACAGGCTTTTGATGTCTTTGGTTCGCAAAGTGTTGCCTTCAATGGCTCCACGTCCGTTTGTGCAAAAGATGTAGGTTCTACTTAAGTCCAAATTATAATGTTCCTACAGTCATGAACATTCAATAGTTAAATTTGAAAAAACTTCTGAGAAATTCTTACATTTTTTCATGAAGTAGAAAAATAAATTGAAAAACTTTCTGGTATAATTTTCAGAAATTAAACACGTGGAAAAATGCTAATTTGGTTGATTACAATTAATTGCATGAGTAATAGTTTCAGAGATAGTATATGATGGAACATGCAGGGAATTACAGTGATATGTTCAAAAAGGGGAGGACATACCCATTTGAGCAACCATTGTGAATGGCTTCTCACAGTTCCTAACAAGCCAGATGCTGTTGATTTTAGCTTCATTCCCATCACTTCTCTTCTTAAAGCTGCTCCTGGCAAAGGCTTCCTATCCCATGCCATCAACCTCTACCTTCGATGTAAGTATTTTATTTTCTCCTCTCGTGAAAATGGATTATGGACCACAAAACAATGGCAGCAAAACTTGGATCAAAGTTCATCCACCCCTTGAAGAGCATAGACTTCCATGCCAGAAATTTTTAAAGTATTCTTCCCACGAGAAAAGTTCTTATTCCATTCCATTTAATGTGCATCACCTTATAATATTAAAAATGTTCCTAAACTGTGAGACATTTATAACTCACATAACTGAAGTAGTACACATCAGATGACATAAAGAACTTTTTCTTTCTCTTGAAGCATATAAAAATTTCTCTTTCCATATTTGTAACCAGAAAAATATAGGCATCAGTCTACGCCCACTTAGTAATATCTTAGTAAAAGCTTAAACATATGACTTCTAAATTGAGACAACAGTTTTAAGTAAAAAAAACTTAGTTGCAAAAGCTGACTTTGCAGCTTAATATCTTTCTCACATTTATTTTCTCTTCCATCCGTATAAACTTTATCTTATGGTATGACCAATTGGCCATATGAGCAAAGTGATGGTTTACCAAGAAAATTCGCTACATTTTATTTACTCTACTTATTTTTAAAGCGAAACAATGTCTAATTATTCTTCAGTACAGGCTGTTGCTTTTTGATTGTTGAACTAATATGAACGAATTAAATTTATGTCAAATGCAGATAAGCCTCCTATGTCAGATTTGCCATACTTTCTTGACTTCCAAGCACACAAACTTTGGGCTCCCATTCACAATGATCTTCCTCTAGGTCCAGTTACAAATAGACGTACTCCTTCACCTTCTCTCAGCTTCAACTTGATGGGTCCCAAGCTTTATGTAAACACAGCTAAGGTACTTATCAAATCCTTCCTGATCAGAAACTAGATTTTGATTTCATGCTCTTCTGCCTAAGTACTTATCTTACTCATAACAGGTAACAGTAGGTAAAAGGCCAATCACAGGAATGCGCTTGTTTCTTGAGGGCATGAAATGCAACAGGTTAAGGTTTCAAATCCTTTGCCCTATGTTTTTTCTGGCCTAAGACATAAGTTATTGTCAATTACGAGAAAGAGACATAGAATTTCAATCTTCTTCAAGTTCTTTTTAACCAAAAATCTTAAAGGAGTGTTTGATTTGATACATTATCGGTAAAAGTTTAATAAATCATCACAAATCATGTTAAATGTGACTTTTAAGGTACTTATGTGAAAAGTCAAACATTTTTAATGATATGTTAATTTATGATTAGTTGATAATGTAAAAAATCTTTACACTAAGAGTGCGTACTAATTAAATCTTTAATAATAAAAATCTATCAATTGAAAATGAAAACATAAAACAAATAGGAAATTACCTTAACTAAAAATGCTTGTATCAATATTGCTGACAAGGATGTTGGTGACACAGATTAGCCATACACGTGCAACATCTATTGAACACTCCTATGATGCTTAACAACAAAATAGAGGACACCACAATATGGTCAGAAGAAATCAGTGATGACCGTTTCTTTGAAGCAATTAGCGGGAAGAAATTTTCTCATGTATGTACTGCACCAGTGAAATACAATCCTAGTTGGAGCTTTGATAAAGATGTGGCGTTCATTGTCACAGGAGCTCAACTTCATGTGAAGAAACATGACTCAAGGAGTGTCCTACATCTGAGGTTGTTGTTCTCTAAGGTGTCTAATTCTATTGTTGTAAAATCAAATTGGACACAGGGCTCCTCTGGATTGTCCCATAGGTCTGGCATTTTCTCAGCAATAAGCACATCAATTTCTGGTAAAGATCAGAAAATTAAAACAGCTGTAGTTGTGGATTCAAGTGTGTTTCCAACAGGACCTCCAGTGCCTGTGCAAACACAAAAGCTGTTGAAATTTGTTGATACATCACAGTTATGTAAAGGCCCACAAGATTGTCCTGGCCATTGGTTGGTCACTGGGGCAAGATTGGTCTTGGATAAGGGTAAGATATGTTTATTGGTTAAGTTCTCTTTGTTAAATACTGGTTCATGAAATATCAATGCCCAACTCCAAAAGAAAAAAAAGGAGGAAAAAGTTCCTAATTATATTTCGATATAGATAGATTGTCACATATATTATCCCAATAATATATAATTAATATCTCTTGCTGCGTGATAGATGTAGTTCACAGGGTCAATTATTTCTTCCATTAGTTTGTAAGTAGCCTAATGACAAATGTCATTTTGGGTTCATTGTTACTTTGTTTTCTTCATTCTTCTATACTTTCCGGTGATACTTTCCTACAAAGTCAAGGATTTACAAGATTGTGTATTTCAAAGTTATTGGATATTGGAATTAGTTGGTTAGTTATGATTGGTTAAGTTGTTAAGTTAGTTATAATAGTTTGTTATGCATACTGATAATAAGATATAAATCAGTATTGCTGTTAGTAATAGTTTCTTGTATATTAGTTAGTTCTTCTGGAGGATCTTCTTGAGGTTCTATTTGTTCGGTAGCTAGGGCTGGGCATGGGTACGGGTCGACTCGCGAATCCGGTGTACCCAATCCAACCCAACGCACAAATACTGGGTTGGTTCGGGTCCTTGGGTTGGGTTGGTTTCTAAATAAGTAGACCCATAGCTTATGGGTTGGGTGTTGGGTCCAAAGATTGTAAACCCACTCAACCCAACCCAACCCACATATTGAGAGGAATATTATAAGCTCAGCTGCTGGTGCGTGGAGTGACTCTTCTATCTTGAATTTGATGACTCTTCTTTAATACTCAGCCGCCTAAATTGGAGTGACCATTTTTTGATTACATGAGCAGAAATAGTTTGAAGACTTACAGAAATAACTTGAAGACATAATCAGTGAAATTGTCTAGGAATTGTTTGAAGACATTATTATTATTTTTTATTTCACTTGTTTGTTTAATTTTGATGGATATTGTGCTCCATTGAAGTTGTATGCTTCATTTTGTATTTGGAAGTTCAAATTAATGCATTGATAGTATTTTTCTTCCCTATTTTTCCCCCATTATTTGCTTTTGATAAAAAAATAATTTATTACCAAACCCGATTACCTGACCCAAACCAACCCATATGAGGTTGGGTTGGGTTGGTTTGGGTTACATAATTTTTTTTTGAAGAAACCAACCCAACCCAACCCAACCCATATTTATTTGATTGGGTTGGATCTTTAAATGCACTAAAATCCACCTAATCCGACCCATGCCCACCCCTATTGGTAGCTGTATATAAGTATGCAAGCCTTTGTAACTCAAATCATTCATTGTATTTAGATATTTTCAGTATTTCCAAGTTTCATCTCTGATATTAGAAGTACATATTTCTAAGCATGTTGATCTTGGCGTTGAGATCCTTCAATTTGACATGAAAATTGAGGAGTACCACAGACGCGTTAAGAGTCCTAAGGCGCGCCTATACGTATAGACTTTGCAATTCACAATATAATTTTATATTTAATGAATTTCTTAAAGTAAAAAATTTAGGTGCTTGTAGTATTTTTTTCAATAAAAATATAATATATGTAATGGTTGTTACTTATTATATATATATATATATATATATATATATATCCGGTTAGATTTTACTACAATTATTTGAAATGCATTTGGATAACATATTTTTTTGATTGGGTATGGCTTCGACTATTCCTCAAGCCCGCCAATTAGTTAATCATAGACATGTTGCTCCAATATCCAACCAAAGGGCCACTACGGTACCAATCAAAAAGACGGTTATTGCTACTGGATGAGCATTACATTCATGCATAACTTCCATACCAAGGTTAGTCCGATTAATAATATCAGCCCAAGTATTAATTATACGACCTTGACTATCAACTACAGATTGGTTGAAATTGAAACCATTTAAATACCCAACTCCCTTTTTGATAACAAGGCAGAAAGCCCCGACCCGACATTCATTAGTTTCGATATTATGCTTTTATTAAAAAATAATACCACAAATATTCAGCCATAGTTCAGAATCATCGCATTGCAGGCCACCCCCACCCAAAATTACAACGTCCAGCTGCGACTTGAACGAATAGAGGAAGAAAAGGAGAATATAACCATACAAGTCTGATTTTGTTCTTATTTTTTTTTTAAAAAAATTAAAAAAATACAATCAACAATTTTGATTTAAACGAAATGAATGGTTAAATTTATTCACCATTAATGATCTAACTAGGAGTTAATAGAATAGTTGATTTTTATGATAGTAGGAATTTACGGACTAATTGAGAAGAGAAAATAGTTGAAAGATTGATTTTACCTATAGAAGGAGTTTAAGGTCTAATTGAGACGAAAAAATAGTTGAAGTGCCTATTTACAAACAAACTAAAATTTAGAGGGGTGTATGCATTTATTATCTTTTATTGATTTTTTTTATTTACTAAAATTATCGTTTTCACCCATCAGTTTTTTCATTCTTACATCCTACTTTACAACTAAAGCATATGATTATTTTGATTTCAATCCAATACTGTTTTTAAAATTAAAGTTATTAATTTTTTGTAACATTATTCTATTTTTTATTTGGCATCATCCAACTTTACTTTTTTTTATTAGTAATTTAGAGTGCTTAATTTAGATAGTATTATCTTATTTTTATTTCTATATAATTTTAAATTATTTTATTAATATTATCACATTTTTATTTATTTTTAATAAAAATGAGTTTAATTGCTATGTATTGTGAGTGTAAAGTTTTTTTACACCGTCAACTAATCACAAATCATGATATGAGTGACTTTTAAGATAATTAGGATAAAAGTAAAGTATTTTTTAGTGCGGGGACAATTTATGATTAATTGACCATATAAAAAATCTTTACACTCCTACAGCATACTAATTAAATCCTAAAAAAATTGGATCTACATGTGGCACTTTTTTATGCAAAATTATAAAAATAATGTTAAAAAATAAATAATTACTAAATGGAGATCTTGAAGATTTATTGACCAAAATCCATCTTTTTGCATGTTGTCTTTGGGGAGTTGAGATCCTTCCATTTCCTCTCTCCATTTCCCCTTGTTGTGAATTTCGGCAAGTATACCAGGTCGTACAAGAAGTAAAATGATGAAAGGGATATCGTTCCCATGAGGATTATGTGACAAATAAAAACACGCACAAATCGATTCTATCTAAAAACTTGTTTGGGATCAAAGGGAGCTCGGAAACTCAAAAACCAGGAATTAAAGCTAAAAAGAACCACACAAGAGAAACTAGATCTTTTTGTATTTTTATCAAACACTTCAAATGCAAGAATGGTTTTACTTATAAGAGAAAATATGTTGGGGTCAAAATTCACTAATACAGTTTCAAACTTCAATTATGAATATCGATCTACTAAAATACTCAATCCCTAATTCCTTAGGTGGAAAGAGCCTAAAACCCTAAATCAAACCCTAATTCCTTAGGTAACCTAATTAGCGGGTTTGCATTAAGATCAGAGATTCAAAAATAACTAATAAACCAAATTTCATTCCTAGAGATAAGGTTTACTAGGTGATTAATTTCATGTTTAGATTTAATAAGAACTTTCCAATTGCAGATCAAATCAAAGATCAAATCATAGATGATCAAGCCATAACAAACATTAAGCATAAAAACTAACCACTCATAAAGAAATACAAACTTTATTAAAATATCAAGTCAAATATATGAGAGTTTGAGAAAAGCTATATTTAACCCCAACAACGGAAGATTTAGCTACTCATAACAAAGGAAACAATAAAAAAGAAAGAAATAACAAAGAAAGGTAAAGAAAACTCCATGAACTAAGAGAGAGCAGAGAGTAGCAAAACTCCTTCCTGCCTCCCTGTGCGCCTTCAGTCGCCGGTGTGCTACTCCCCTCCTCTCCGCTATGCGGCTCTTTATCTATTGTTTTTCTTGCCAAAACCTCCTTCACGTGGGCCTGGTCATGTTTCCATTCTAACTCCAGTTCTTGCACTCTTTCACGTGGGGCCTTGGATGGCTAATTCTTCATTCTCATTTAGCCAACATCAAATTGTTGGCCCAATGTCTAAACTAATGCAAATCTGATTGCATTTTCTTGGGCTTTGTTACCTTGTGCATGTGATCTTGCTTTCAAGTAAATAACTTTTATCTCTTAATTCTTCATGACTCAATCTCATCTTTATTGTTTCCTACCGATGTAAATAAGCAAAAGCACTATTAGATTAAAAGCATGTTTTAGAAAGATTAATTTTTTCTATTTTATTTATTTTCTGGTTAAAAGCTATTTCATATATAATCTATCATGTTGGGCAATTAGCTTAAATTTATTAAAAAAAGCTTTTTTGAGGGAAAAAACTGTTTTATATCATCTAATTTGTTTTAGCTTAAGATTGTTGTGATTTGATTATTTTTTATTCTCAAAACTCTCTTTCCTATTTACCCTTACAAAACTAACTTCCAAACAAATATTATTAAATTATACAAATAACTTCATACACTTTTTCGTAATTTATTATATAAAAGTAATTTTTTTTGCACCATCCAAACGAAATAGATTATCTTAAAATCGTTTTTTAGTAAATATATCCAAACAAAAACAGATTCTGATTATAATCAATTATCAGCATAATCTATTTTTTTCAACTTTCCTAAACACACTGTAACTCTAAAAACATAAAGTTAACTAAAATATGCAAAACACTATTAAAAACTTAACTAGTTAAACCTACGGGCAAAACTCAATTAATTAGCACAATTAGAAGCGAAAATCCACGCAAAAAGCACACACAAATTCATATAATCTAAAAGATTATCACTCGTCTCCACTACGATAGTTTGAGATATAAACATGATATGTGACATTGGATAAGGTTTGAATATCCTCTATACACCCCAAAATCATGGTAATAGAACACTCCATTTCTTATGAGAAATAAAGATGATATTTACCCGTATTTGGGAAGTCTATTTTTTCCCACCCGACCATTTATTCTTTTTTAGTAACTTCTGATAGAACCTTTTTTTTAAAGAGTTTAATTGCTATGAAGTATTAATGTAAAAAAAATTACACTATCAACTAATCAGAAATCATGATATAAGTGACTTTTAAAATAATTAGGATAAGAGTCAACATTTTAACTAATATATTAAATTATAATCGATTCATAATATAAAAAATCTTTATACTGTTAATTTAGGGTCATTAAATCTTTTTTTAAATCCGTCGACTTCTCTTATTAAAAAAAAGAAGATGTAGAAGGTTGGTGGGGGAAGAATCGACTTCCCAAACGCCAAATGCATTGATCCACGGATCTCCGAGATCTATTTTTGTAATTGTCTTTTTAGTATTATTTTTATATTTATATATAAATAATATGGGTAGATATGGTAATTAATTCAGTATTTTTCCCTCTCGTTAAAAAATTCATTCATACATTTGTGCCACGTATTCAAGATGATGATTCCCTTCCTATTGCGATCCTTGACCAAATACTGCAAAGATTGAAACTTGAAGGCATTGATTAGGTGAATATGAATATGAATATGAATATAATATGAGATGCAATTGACTGGCATGCAGTTATTGACTTTGTGGAACTTGGTATCTATCCTTTCTTTGCTTTTGCTTTCTTCCTTTACTCTCACACATACTCTTCTCCTTCTTCCCTCATGGCTGTTGAAACCTCCAAATCCATTTACGACTTCACTGTCAAGGTTCTTTCTCTACTTCTTTATCTTTGTTTTTTTCTCTTATCAGAATTTGCTCATACCCAGTTATGGTTGTTCTCAAATTACTTGAAAAAATTGTGACTTGCTCATGCCCAATTGTTATTTCCCTCAAATTGATTCATGGGTGAATGAAGATAATATAGGAAATATCAAATAGATTTTAAAAGGGGCACAGTATGATGTCAATCCTATACTCAATATCTTGTATTTCGATTTTCATGGAGATAAATGAATCATACTGATCTGCTTTTCATTGATGCCTTTGTTGTATATTTGATTATTTGCTTCAGCTTCAATATTTAGATTTATTTTCCGTCCTTTTTTATTTTTGAAAGATTTATGTGGAAAATGAAGTGGGTCCAGTGTGTGATTGATGATATTTTGGTTTGTCTATGCCCACTTTTGAATATCATTTGTGTGTGTTCTGTCCTACCAAAATTTTTGGGATAAGGCTAATTGATTTTGTTGTTGCTAATTTTATAGTAAATGATGTGCACCCTGAACACTACTGATCCTTGGTTACTTGACTGAGTTTTGTTTTTGTAATTTATATTTGCTTCTCTTATGGACTGCAATTGCAGGACATCCGTGGAAATGATGTGAATCTGAGTGAATACAGTGGAAAGGTTCTAGTGATTGTGAATGTTGCCTCACAATGGTAACATAATTTGATTCATATCGATAAATTATTTTTGGGTCATTGCATGTACCAATTTACGTGATCTACGATTCTTGATTTATTTTTTATGCACCTCGGTGTGTTTGTGTTCACTTCAACCTTATTTATCTCGTTAATCACTCCGCCTTTGAATCAGATTTTCATAGTATTATATAGTTCACTTGTTTTATTCAGTCACTGATAAGCCTGGCAAATGTAACAAGAAAGTAAAACTATATTAATCTTCATAAATTGTTAGACTTGAACACTACAATTATAACATTATCTTCAGGAGGATCACTGTTCTGAGTTGCTTATAAGCACATCTCACTGTATTTTGGCATAAAGAACTAAGCATGCCCTTGTTTTATGCATTTGACTCGAGCCCTAGATATTAATCCTACCATTAAGTTTGATGCACTTAAATATGCTATACAACTTTATAAAGTTCCAAGAAAACCGAAGGCAGAATTGAACAGAAATTTTCAGTTCATCTGGGAAATTTGCTGAAGTTTTAAAAATCTACCTGCATTTTTTCCTTGAGTTGGCACATTGGTATTACATTGTTTAATTTGTAGCTAAAATAATTTATCTGTTGCTGTGCTTGATGTTGGAGAAATGTCACGGGATTGCTATGTAGAAGTATGATACTGGAATTTCACTATCACAAAACAAGAATGCTTATAAGATTTTTGAAATTCTAAAGATTTTGTTCATGCACCTTTCTTCACCTGTTTTTAAATCTTTTATTTAGTATGGATATCAATACAAAACATAGATCTTTATTCAAAACTCTAATTGTAATGGAGTTTGCAAAGCTTTAAGATTGGACTTTAACAGGTGGGTTTAATGTGAACTAATCCCTAAAGACAATGGAAAAGCCATAGATTATTGGGCTAAAGCAACAACTTCCGTGTTGGATGATGGTAACCAAGCATTCAGTTTCTTATTAATAGAAATATGGCTTAAGAAAACACAATATATGGCATTAATAATAGCAAAGTCTTTATACCAGATTCCTTGACCCTAACGAGTGTCATGCATGATGTTTGTGGTGATTTTTTTAAATTTTTTTATATATTGTTAGACAAGAATATAAAATGATATAAAGTTGGAGTACCACCTCTTGAGGAGAAAACGACAGAAACTTGCCTAAGGTGGATTGGACTTGTGCCAATAGAGGTTCAACCGTTCAAGTGAGAAAAATGGATCAAACGGAAGATAGTCTGATTAAAAGAGGTAGAAGAAGACCGAAAAGAATTTTAGGAGAAAACATTAAGAAGATCTTGGTTTAAATGGAATTACTGAAATTTTGGTTTTTGAGATTGAGCTCAATGGCATTGTTGGATCCATGTAACCGGATCCACCTAATGGAATAAGGCTTGGTTGTTGTTTGTATTGGAATGAGCTAATTACAAGACATTATTCTTCGCCACTTTATTTTGTCTACACGTATAATATTCTAAATCATTACTGCAGTGGTTTGACACAAACAAATTACAAAGAACTGAGTGAACTGTACGCGAAATACCAGAATCAAGGTCTGTCACTTTCATGAAGAAAAAAAAGGAAAAAAGAAACAAATTTAGAAATATATGTCAACTATACTTTTATGAGGTTGTGTACTTTGTAACAGTGTCTTGTGAATTGTCTCTAGGGTTTGAAATCTTGGCATTTCCATGCAACCAGTTTGCTGGACAAGAACCAGGATCCAATGAAGAAATTCAGCAAACTGTATGCACAAGGTTCAAAGCTGAATTTCCTGTCTTCGATAAGGTGATTTCTGATAAACACATTATAAATGATAACAGTGTTTCCCTGTTTTTAATTTGGAGCTTTCTACTTTGCTCACATTTTTTTCCAGTGTAGTCTTCTATCTGGCATGCTGTAGGTTGTCCTGCATTACCACACTCTATTTATGCATGCGGCTGACTTGTTGGGAGTCTGAATAGACTTCACATTTTTCCTAGCCAGACTTTGCATGCAATAATTTTTTTTTGCAATAAATACTGTTCCAAAATTCCAGAGCTTTGCATTTGTCAGTTTATATGGAAATCATACTAAAATAATTAAATTATTATAGGTTGAAGTCAATGGGAAGAATGCAGCACCACTTTACAAGTTTTTGAAGAATCAGAAAGGGGGAATATTTGGAGATGGTATCAAATGGAACTTCACAAAGTTCTTAATAAACAAAGAGGGGAAGGTTGTGGAAAGATATGCTCCTACCACATCACCTCTGAAAATTGAGGTTAGGAATATTATGGTGCTTCTATTTTAAGATTGTCTATATACAACAATGATGGGGCTATTGGCATAAACAAATGCAACTCATCTTCTACATGTCAATAAGTTATATGTTTCCTGCTGCAGAAAGACCTCCAGAAGCTCTTACAATCTTCTTGAGTACCAATATTTGGTCCTTTGGAGTATCATATGTTGCCGAGGTTAGTTTTGCAGTTATTTAGTTTCACCCTTCCTTTCTTCTTGGTTTGTACTTGTGGGAGCTCACACTAAACTTGTAGATTCTATATCTTGCATATGCTAATGAACACATTCATTTATTCATATGTCTAAAGTTCTAACATTTCACCTCTCTCCAATGGAACCTGCAATGACGAAGTCAGCCTTTACTCCACATAAATATTCAGTATCTTATTTATGTTAGTTTTCAGTTAGTTTTGTAGGATTTAAATTGTATCAAAATCACCATCTAGGCGTAAATACAAGAGAAATCATAATCTGATCTACGGTTCACTAAAATTAAATTGAAAATGTTGGGATGGTCACTGTGATAAAATATAGTGGAGTATATTTTAGGAAAAATTCTTAGGTAGACACGATGTGCAAAGTACTGGTTTTACATTTTTAAATGTTGGTCCCACTGTGCAGTATTTGTCAAACCAACTGGATGCCCTTACTGGTTCACTGCACAAAATGATCGTGCATCATGTGTACACCCAAAAATGTCCCAAATTTTAGTTGCTTACCCAGCTAGTCCACATCAAAATTTCATTTAGATGGTCATGATGGCTCTTAGGTACAAGCTATCAAATTCCGAAAATAGGAGTGACAATCCACCCTTTATTTGGAAGTAAAGTTCTTTCTCTATTTATGTATTTCTAACTTTTTTCCTGAAGGATTGAAGGGTTTCCACTTCAACTGTTCATACTAATAGTCATAAGAAAACTACATCAGCTGATGCTCTGTCCTCATGCTATTCTGTACAGGACTTAGGCAATCTGTGTGGTGCTTTCAAAGGACAAGTAGCTTCTCAAAGTTTGTGATTTGTATCCCCAGTTGATTTTTGGCATAAAAAATTCTTATAATATCTCGTGTATTTGGATGATGCAATAAGTGTAATTTGGTGTTCTCACTCTTGCCAAAACAATAAAGTAATGTATAACGTATTTGGATGCTTGTTTATGTTATTCTGTATGATCCTTGGATGGATTTGTGTATTACATATTCACAGACTACATATTATTCAGATGGCCCTCGTTTTAGTTGGAAATATTCTAAATGCCTACATTTCTTATGCATACAGTAGAGGTTATTATACAATGAAATGCTTTTTTTTTTTAAAAACTGAGATAATTATTTTTGCAACCACGGATGGACTAAGAACAATGTATTAGCACAGAAACGTCGAAATGTATCTAAATTGCTACATATTGTATTCTTAGCTTAGGATCCAATACATTAAAGAGCACAAATGGCAAATATGGGATGAACCGCGCTCATTCAATTGTGATACTCGAAAGATTTTTTTATAACAGATTAACTTGAAGTTAATAGAAAATAGGGTTAAATATATTTTTGGTTCCCGTAGAATGAGCTAATTTTGGTTTTGGTTCTTATGAAATTTTTTTTTTTTTTTGGTTTTTGTCTCTCTAAAATCTAAAATTATTATTTTTTGTCCCTATTGTCATGTGACATCCATTAACTATTTATGTATCTAACAGAAGATTATATGGTAATTTCAAATGACATCCAATGACTTCTGTGGTATCATATTAGCATATGATTTTCCTAAAATGAATTATATTTATCAATCCTAAAATGAATGCTAGGGACTAAAAATGGTAATATTAAATTTTACAGGGATGAAAACCAAAGAAAAGCAATTTACACGAATCAAACCCAAAATTTGTTCATTTTATAGAAACCAAAATTAGTAGTTTCGTATTTTAGAGGGATGAAAACCAAAGAATTTTTTTTACATGGACGAAAATCAAAATCCGTTTATTTTTTAGAGACTAAAAACATATTTAATCTTAGAAAATATTATTCTAAAGTGGGTTTGAATGTAAAGTGAATAAGTAATAGTGTATTTTTCCTTGAGTGATCTCAATTCATGTTAGTTAATCAATGATATATACCTGGCTCACTCTGCACTTTAATTCATTTAAGAGTCTTATCAGAAGTTAATAATTAGGAAAACAAAGCACACGAGATGAGGTGAAGTGAGAAGGAGAGGAAAGAGTTGGAAAGATAACCATGAAATAGTTAAGAATGGTCAAATTTTGCTAATGCTGCAATTAGATAAAGTTTTAAGAAGCTAAAATGAGGGTGCCTGCACGTTTTTATATATTATAAATAGATAAATAGACTAAAGATCTAAATTGATTTATCACAGAAAACATGGGTTACTTCTCAATTTGGTTGAGTTTTTGGGTTTAGAGGAAGAAATGAAAGAAAAAACAATGAAGAAAGAAGATGAAAAAAAAAAATTGGAGCTATAACAAAATGACGTCTTTCCGATCATTTTGACCACCATTTTTTGTATTTTTAAAGAAATTTCATGATGAAAATTCACTAACGATATACATAGACAATTTAACGGGACACATCAACACGTTAGCGGATATTCCTGGACGGAAGTAACTGAGAAAGTAACGTGTCATAAATTTGCAATTTTGAGAGACTAAGTGATTACTTTATTTTTGTATGTGATCAAAAGTGACCTCACGTTTTTTTTTTTGTGAGAAACTAGTTTGGACCTTTAGTCTAAATAAATTAATATTATGATTTATAACAATATTTATATAAATTAAAAGCTTTATGATTCATTAGAAATGATTAATAACAAATTTGGACAAAAAGTAGTCATTGGTATTAATTCTGTTTGTTAAGCAAATATTTAATATTACTTTCTAATACTCGTGCGGTAGAAGATATACAAATAAAATAAAAAACAGTATTTTTTTTTTATTTAGAATTAATGTAATTTTCGAAACAAAAATATCTTATCATTCTATATTTTTAAATGATAGTATTCTTTCATAAAAATGCTTAATTTTGTTAATACCCCAAAATAAAAATGGAAAAAAGAAAAAGAGTAACCAAACGCTGCGTTGGTTATTTATCAGCTTCATCTTCTTCCCCGCAGTTGTCGTTGGCCAAAAGCGCAGCATTAGCCTGCCACTCTCATCAGCAGTTGAAGAAATGCAGATTGGTGACACCGCATCTCTTCCTTTTTGAGAAAAGACAACATTTGCCCCTTCAAAATTTGATTTTTTTTTTTTTTTTTTTTTTTTAAGATTGTTTCTCTCTCCTAATAACTTCTAAAATGGCTTCCACAATTTTCAGAAGCTTTCAAGCTTATCCCTTTCTGCTTTATCCAACATCATTACTCAGAAGAAGAAATGGGGTTTTGTACTTCACAACCAAAGCCACACAATCCCAGACAGAGACACAACAACATGGGCAACAACATCAATACCCACAAACACAAACCAAAGCTTCAGTTTCAGCAAGTACACAGTCCAAAAAACTTGACAAAATCCCAAAAGACTATGAAGCTGTCATTGGTATTGAAACTCATGTTCAGCTTTCAACTCTCACCAAAGCCTTTTGTGGTTGCCCTTACAATTATGGGTCTCTTCCCAATAGCACCATCTGTCCTGTTTGTATGGGTTTGCCTGGTACTTTGCCTGTGTTGAACTCCAAGGTTATTGAGTTTGCTGTGAAGTTGGGACTTGCCCTTAATTGCAACTTGTCTTTCAACTCCAAGTTTGATAGGAAGCAATATTTCTACCCAGATCTTCCATCAGATTTCTCAGTTTGATGTCCCAATTGCTACTGGTGGTTACCTTGATGTGGATATTCCTGTGGAGTTTGGTGGAGGCCACAAGAGGTTTGGCATTACAAGGGTTCACATGGAAGAGGATGCAGGCAAGCTGCTACATACAGAAAATGGAAATTACTCACAGGCACTTTCTTTATCCCTTCTTTTACCTGGCAATCCTTTTTTTTTTTTTTTTTGTGAAATTACTATTGGATTTAATTTTTTGTTATTAGTCTTTAACATGTTTTCTTTTTTGTTTTGTATATATTTTTCTGAGTAAAATTGTTTAAACTTGTAATAAGTTTCAGATACCCTTTAGCATTGTGGACCATTTGCAGATGAAAGGGATATCGTTCCCATGAGGATTATGTGACAAATAAAAACACGCACAAATCGATTCTATCTAAAAACTTGTTTGGGATCAAAGGGAGCTCAGAAACTCAAAAACCAGGAATTAAAGCTAAAAAGAACAACACAAGAGAAACTAGATCTTTTTGTATTTTTATCAAACACTTCAAATGCAAGAATGGTTTTACTTATAAGAGAAAATATGTTGGGGTCAGAATTCACTAATACAGTTTCAAACTTCAATTATGAATATCGATCTACTAAAATACTCAATCCCTAATTCCTTAGGTGGAAAGAGCCTAAAACCCCAAATCAAACCCTAATTCCTTAGGTAACCTAATTAGCGGATTTGCATTAAGATTAGAGATTCAAAAATAACTAATAAACCAAATTTCATTCCTAGAGATAAGGTTTACTAGGTGATTAATTTCATGTTTAGATTTAATAAGAACTTTCCAATTGCAAATCAAATCAAAGATCAAATCATAGATGATCAAGCCATAACAAGCATTAAGCATAAAAACTAACCACTCATAAAGAAATACAAACTTTATTAAAATATCAAGTCAAATATATGAGAGTTTGAGAAAAGCTATATTTAACCCCAACAACGGGAGATTTAGCTACTCATAACAAAGGAAACAATAAAAAGGAAAGAAATAACAAAGAAAGGTAAAGAAAACTCCATGAACTAAGAGAGAGCAGAGAGTAGCAAAAATCCTTCCTGCCTCCCTGTGCGCCTTCAGTCGCCGGTGTGCTACTCCCCTTCCTCTCCGCTATGCGGCTCTTTATCTATTGTTTTTCTTGCCAAAACCTCCTTCACGTGGGCCTGGTCATGTTTCCATTCTAACTCCAATTCTTGCACTCTTTCACGTGGGGCCTTGGATGGCTAATGCTTCATTCTCATTTAGCCAACATCAAATTGTTGGCCCAATGTCTAAACTAATGCAAATCTGATTGCATTTTCTTGGGCTTTGTTACCTTGTGCATGTGATCTTGCTTTCAAGTAAATAACTTTTATCTCTTAATTCTTCGTGACTCAATCTCATCTTTATTGTTTCCTACCGATGTAAATAAGCAAAAGCACTATTAGATTAAAAGCATGTTTCAGAAAGATTAATTTTTTCCATTTCATTTATTTTTTGGTTAAAAGCTATTTCATATATAATCTATCATGTTGGGCAATTAGCTTAAATTTATAAAAAAAAAGCTTTTTTGAGGGAAAAAACTGTTTTATATCATCTAATTTGTTTTAGCTTAAGATTGTTGTGATTTGATTATTTTTTATTCTCAAAACTCTCTTTCCTATTTACCCTTACAAAACTAACTTCCAAACAAATATTATTAAATTATACAAATAACTTCATACACTTTTTCGTAATTTATTATATAAAAGTAATTTTTTTTGCACCATCCAAACGAAATAGATTATCTTAAAATCGTTTTTTAGTAAATATATCCAAACAAAAACAGATTCTGATTATAATCAATTATCAGCATAATCTATTTTTTTCAACTTTCCTAAACACACTGTAACTCTAAAAACATAAAGTTAACTAAAATATGCAAAACATTATTAAAAACTTAACTAGTTAAACCTACGGGCAAAACTCAATTAATTAGCACAATTAGAACCGAAAATCCACGCAAAAAGCACACACAAATTCATATAATCTAAAAGATTATCACTCGTCTCCACTACGATAGTTTGAGATATAAACATGATATGTGACATTGGATAAGGTTTGAATATCCTCTATACACCCCAAAACCATGGTAATAGAACACTCCATTTCTTATGAGAAATGAAGATGATATTTACCCGTCTTTGGGAAGTCTATTTTTTCCCACCCGACCATTTATTCTTTTTTAGTAACTTCTGATAGAACCTTTTTTTTAAAGAGTTTAATTGCTATGAAGTATTAATGTAAAAAAAATTACACTATCAACTAATCAGAAATCATGATATAAGTGACTTTTAAAATAATTAGGATAAGAGTCAACATTTTAACTAATATATCAAATTATAATCGATTCATAATATAAAAAATCTTTATACTGTTAATTTAGGGTCATTAAATCTTTTTTTAAATCCGTCGACTTCTCTTATTAAAAAAAAGAAGATGTAGAAGGTTGGTGGGGGAAGAATCGACTTCCCAAACGCCAAATGCATTGATCCACGGATCTCCGAGATCTATTTTTGTAATTGTCTTTTTAGTATTATTTTTATATTTATATATAAATAATATGGGTAGATATGGTAATTAATTCAGTATTTTTCCCTCTCGTTAAAAAATTCATTCATACATTTGTGCCACGTATTCAAGATGATGATTCCCTTCCTATTGCGATCCTTGACCAAATACTGCAAAGATTGAAACTTGAAGGCATTGATTAGGTGAATATGAATATGAATATGAATATAATATGAGATGCAATTGACTGGCATGCAGTTATTGACTTTGTGGAACTTGGTATCTATCCTCTTCTTTGCTTTTGCTTTCTTCCTTTACTCTCACACATACCCTTCTCCTTCTTCCCTCATGGCCGTTGAAACCTCCAAATCCATTTACGACTTCACTGTCAAGGTTCTTTCCCTACTTCCTTATCTTTGTTTTTTTCTCTTATCAGAATTTGCTCATACCCAGTTATGGTTGTTCTCAAATTACTTGAAAAAATTGTGACTTGCTCATGCCCAATTGTTATTTCCCTCAAATTGATTCATGGGTGAATGAAGATAATATAGGAAATATCAAATAGATTTTAAAAGGGGCACAGTATGATGTCAATCCTATACTCAATATCTTGTATTTCGGTTTTCATGGAGATAAATGAATCATACTGATCTGCTTTTCATTGATGCCTTTGTTGTATATTTGATTATTTGCTTCAGCTTCAATATTTAGATTTATTTTCCGTCCTTTTTTATTTTTGAAAGATTTATGTGGAAAATGAAGTGGGTCCAGTGTGTGATTGATGATATTTTGGTTTGTCTATGCCCACTTTTGAATATCATTTGTGTGTGTTCTGTCCTACCAAAATTTTTGGGATAAGGCTAATTGATTTTGTTGTTGCTAATTTTATAGTAAATGATGTGCACCCTGAACACTACTGATCCTTGGTTACTTGACTGAGTTTTGTTTTTGTAATTTATATTTGCTTCTCTTATGGACTGCAATTGCAGGACATCCGTGGAAATGATGTGAATCTGAGTGAATACAGTGGAAAGGTTCTAGTGATTGTGAATGTTGCCTCACAATGGTAACATAATTTGATTCATATCGATAAATTATTTTTGGGTCATTGCATGTACCAATTTACGTGATCTACGATTCTTTATTTATTTTTTATGCACCTCGGTGTGTTTGTGTTCACTTCAACCTTATTTATCTCGTTAATCACTCCGCCTTTGAATCAGATTTTCATAGTATTATATAGTTCACTTGTTTTATTCAGTCACTGATAAGCCTGGCAAATGTAACAAGAAAGTAAAACTATATTAATCTTCATAAATTGTTAGACTTGAACAATACAATTATAACATTATCTTCAGGAGGATCACTGTTCTGAGTTGCTTATAAGCACATCTCACTGTATTTTGGCATAAAGAACTAAGCATGCCCTTGTTTTATGCATTTGACTCGAGCCCCTAGATATTAATCCTACCATTAAGTTTGATGCACTTAAATATGCTATACAACTTTATAAAGTTCCAAGAAAACCGAAGGCAGAATTGAACAGAAATTTTCAGTTCATCTGGGAAATTTGCTGAAGTTTTAAAAATCTACCTGCATTTTTTCCTTGAGTTGCCACATTGGTATTACATTGTTTAATTTGTAGCTAAAATAATTTATCTGTTGCTGTGCTTGATGTTGGAGAAATGTCACGGGATTGCTATGTAGAAGTATGATACTGGAATTTCACTATCACAAAACAAGAATGCTTATAAGATTTTTGAAATTCTAAAGATTTTGTTCATGCACCTTTCTTCACCTGTTTTTAAATCTTTTATTTAGTATGGATATCAATACAAAACATAGATCTTTATTCAAAACTCTAATTGTAATGGAGTTTGCAAAGCTTTAAGATTGGACTTTAACAGGTGGGTTTAATGTGAACTAATCCCTAAAGACAATGGAAAAGCCATAGATTATTGGGCTAAAGCAACAACTTCCGTGTTGGATGATGGTAACCAAGCATTCAGTTTCTTATTAATAGAAATATGGCTTAAGAAAACACAATATATGGCATTAATAATAGCAAAGTCTTTATACCAGATTCCTTGACCCTAACGAGTGTCATGCATGATGTTTGTGGTGATGTTTTTAAATTTTTTTATATATTGTTAGACAAGAATATAAAATGATATAAAGTTGGAGTACCACCTCTTGAGGAGAAAACGACAGAAACTTGCCTAAGGTGGATTGGACTTGTGCCAATAGAGGTTCAACCGTTCAAGTGAGAAAAATGGATCAAACGGAAGATAGTCTGATTAAAAGAGGTAGAAGAAGACCGAAAAGAATTTTAGGAGAAAACATTAAGAAGATCTTGGTTTAAATGGAATTACTGAAATTTTGGTTTTTGAGATTGAGCTCAATGGCATTGTTGGATCCATGTAACCGGATCCACCTAATGGAATAAGGCTTGGTTGTTGTTTGTATCGGAATGAGCTAATTACAAGACATTATTCTTCGCCACTTTATTTTGTCTACACGTATAATATTCTAAATCATTACTGCAGTGGTTTGACACAAACAAATTACAAAGAACTGAGTGAACTGTACGCGAAATACCAGAATCAAGGTCTGTCACTTTCATGAAGAAAAAAAAGGAAAAAAGAAACAAATTTAGAAATATATGTCAACTATACTTTTATGAGGTTGTGTACTTTGTAACAGTGTCTTGTGAATTGTCTCTAGGGTTTGAAATCTTGGCATTTCCATGCAACCAGTTTGCTGGACAAGAACCAGGATCCAATGAAGAAATTCAGCAAACTGTATGCACAAGGTTCAAAGCTGAATTTCCTGTCTTCGATAAGGTGATTTCTGATAAACACATTATAAATGATAACAGTGTTTCCCTGTTTTTAATTTGGAGCTTTCTACTTTGCTCACATTTTTTTCCAGTGTAGTCTTCTATCTGGCATGCTGTAGGTTGTCCTGCATTACCACACTCTATTTATGCATGCGGCTGACTTGTTGGGAGTCTGAATAGACTTCACATTTTTCCTAGCCAGACTTTGCATGCAATAATTTTTTTTTGCAATAAATACTGTTCCAAAATTCCAGAGCTTTGCATTTGTCAGTTTATATGGAAATCATACTAAAATAATTAAATTATTATAGGTTGAAGTCAATGGGAAGAATGCAGCACCACTTTACAAGTTTTTGAAGAATCAGAAAGGGGGAATATTTGGAGATGGTATCAAATGGAACTTCACAAAGTTCTTAATAAACAAAGAGGGGAAGGTTGTGGAAAGATATGCTCCTACCACATCAACTCTGAAAATTGAGGTTAGGAATATTATGGTGCTTCTATTTTAAGATTGTCTATATACAACAATGATGGGGCTATTGGCATAAACAAATGCAACTCATCTTCTACATGTCAATAAGTTATATGTTTCCTGCTGCAGAAAGACCTCCAGAAGCTCTTACAATCTTCTTGAGTACCAATATTTGGTCCTTTGGAGTATCATATGTTGCCGAGGTTAGTTTTGCAGTTATTTAGTTTCACCCTTCCTTTCTTCTTGGTTTGTACTTGTGGGAGCTCACACTAAACTTGTAGATTCTATATCTTGCATATGCTAATGAACACATTCATTTATTCATATGTCTAAAGTTCTAACATTTCACCTCTCTCCAATGGAACCTGCAATGACGAAGTCAGCCTTTACTCCACATAAATATTCAGTATCTTATTTATGTTAGTTTTCAGTTAGTTTTGTAGGATTTAAATTGTATCAAAATCACCATCTAGGCGTAAATACAAGAGAAATCATAATCTGATCTACGGTTCACTAAAATTAAATTGAAAATGTTGGGATAGTCACTGTGATAAAATATAGTGGAGTATATTTTAGGAAAAATTCTTAGGTAGACACGATGTGCAAAGTACTGGTTTTACATTTTTAAATGTTGGTCCCACTGTGCAGTATTTGTCAAACCAACTGGATGCCCTTACTGGTTCACTGCACAAAATGATCGTGCATCATGTGTACACCCAAAAATGTCCCAAATTTTAGTTGCTTACCCAGCTAGTCCACATCAAAATTTCATTTAGATGGTCATGATGGCTCTTAGGTACAAGCTATCAAATCCCGAAAATAGGAGTGACAATCCACCCTTTATTTGGAAGTAAAGTTCTTTCTCTATTTATGTATTTCTAACTTTTTTCCTGAAGGATTGAAGGGTTTCCACTTCAACTGTTCATACTAATAGTCATAAGAAAACTACATCAGCTGATGCTCTGTCCTCATGCTATTCTGTACAGGACTTAGGCAATCTGTGTGGTGCTTTCAAAGGACAAGTAGCTTCTCAAAGTTTGTGATTTGTATCCCCAGTTGATTTTTGGCATAAAAAATTCTTATAATATCTCGTGTATTTGGATGATGCAATAAGTGTAATTTGGTGTTCTCACTCTTGCCAAAACAATAAAATAATGTATAATGTATTTGGATGCTTGTTTATGTTATTCTGTATGATCCTTGGATGGATTTGTGTATTACATATTCACAGACTACATATTATTCAGATGGCCCTCGTTTTAGTTGGAAATATTCTAAATGCCTACATTTCTTATGCATAGAGTAGAGGTTATTATGCAATGAAATGCTTTTTTTTTTTTAAAAAAAACTGAGATAATTATTTTTGCAACCACGGATGGACTTAGAACAATGTATTAGCTCAGAAACGTCGAAATGTATCTAAATTGCTACATATTGTATTCTTAGCTTAGGATCCAATACATTAAAGAGCACAAATGGCAAATATGGGATGAACCGCGCTCATTCAATTGTGATACTCGAAAGATTTTTTTTATAACAGATGACATTAACTTGAAGTTAATAGAAAATAGGGTTAATTATATTTTTGGTTTCCGTAAAATGAGCTAATTTTGGTTTTGGTTCTTATGAATTTTTTTTTTTTTGTTTTTGTCCCTCTAAAATCTAAAATCACTATTTTTTGTTCCTATTGTCATGTGACATCCATTAACTACTTATGTATCTAACAGAAGATTATATGGTAATTTCAAATGACATCCAATGATTTCTGTGGTATCATATTAGCATATGATTTCCCTAAAATGAATTATATTTATCAATCCTAAAATGAATGTTAGGGACTAAAAACGGTGATATTAAATTTTACAGGGATGAAAACCAAAGAAAAGCAATTTACATGAATTAAACCCAAAATTTGCTCATTTTATAGGAACCAAAATTAGTAGTTTCGTATTTTAGAGGGATGAAAACCAAAGAATTTTTTTTACATGGACGAAAATCAAAATCCGTTCATTTTTTAGAGACTAAAAATTTTTTAGAGACTAAAAATATATTTAACCTTAGAAAATATTATTCGAAAGTGGATTTGAATGTAAAGTGAATAAGTAATAGTGTATTTTTCGTTCAGTGATCTCAATTCATGTTAGTTAATCAATGATATATACCTGGCCCACTCTGCACTTTAATTCATTTAAGAGTCTTATCAGAAGTTAATAATTAGGAAAACAAAGCACATGAGATGAGGTGAAGTGAGAAGGAGAGGAGAGAGTTGGAAAGATAACCATGAAATAGTTAAGAATGGTCAAATTTTGCTAATGCTGCAATTAGATAAAGTTTTAAGAAGCTAAAATGAGGGTGCCTGCACGTTTTTATATATTATAAATAGATAAATAGACTAAAGATCTAAATTGATTTATCACAGAAAACATGGGTTACTTCTCAATTTGGTTGAGTTTTTGGGTTTAGAGGAAGAAATGAAAGAAAAAACAATGAAGAAAGAAGAGAAAAAAAAGTTGGAGCTACAACAAAATGACGTCGTTTTCAACCATTTTGACCACCATTTTTTGTATTTTTAAAGAAATTTCACGACGGAAATTCATTAACGATATATGTAGATAACTTAACGGGACACCTCAACACGTTAGCGGACATTCCTGGACGGAAGTAACTGAGAGAGTAACGTGTCACAAGTTTGTAATTTTGAAGGATTAAGTGATTACTTTATTTTTGTACGTGATCAAAAGTGACCTCATTTTTTTTTGTGAGAAATCAGTTTGGGCCTTTAGTCTAAATAAATTAATATTATGATTTATAACAATATTTATATAAATTAAAAGCTTTATGATTCATTAGAAATGATTAATAACAAATTTGGACAAAAAGTAGTCATTGGTATTAATTCTGTTTGTTAAGCAAATATTTAATATTACTTTTTAATACTCGTGCGGTAGAAGATATGCAAATAAAATAAAAAACAGTATTTTTTTTTTATTTAGAATTAATGTAATTTTCGAAACAAAAATATCTTATCATTCAATATTTTTAAATGATAGTATTCTTTCATAAAAATGCTTAATTTTGTTAATACCCCAAAATAAAAATGGAAAAAAGAAAAAGAGTAACCAAACGCTGCGTTGGTTATTTATCAGCTTCATCTTCTTCCCCGCAGTTGTCGTTGGCCAAAAGCGCAGCATTAGCCTGCCACTCTCATCAGCAGTTGAAGAAATGCAGATTGGTGACACCGCATCTCTTCCTTTTTGAGAAAAGACAACATTTGCCCCTTCAAAATTTGATTTTTTTTTTTTTTTTTTTTTTAAGATTGTTTCTCTCTCCTAATAACTTCTAAAATGGCTTCCACAATTTTCAGAAGCTTTCAAGCTTATCCCTTTCTGCTTTATCCAACATCATTACTCAGAAGAAGAAATGGGGTTTTGTACTTCACAACCAAAGCCACACAATCCCAGACAGAGACACAACAACATGGGCAACAACATCAATACCCACAAACACAAACCAAAGCTTCAGTTTCAGCAAGTACACAGTCCAAAAAACTTGACAAAATCCCAAAAGACTATGAAGCTGTCATTGGTATTGAAACTCATGTTCAGCTTTCAACTCTCACCAAAGCCTTTTGTGGTTGCCCTTACAATTATGGGTCTCTTCCCAATAGCACCATCTGTCCTGTTTGTATGGGTTTGCCTGGTACTTTGCCTGTGTTGAACTCCAAGGTTATTGAGTTTGCTGTGAAGTTGGGACTTGCCCTTAATTGCAACTTGTCTTTCAACTCCAAGTTTGATAGGAAGCAATATTTCTACCCAGATCTTCCAAAAGGGTATCAGATTTCTCAGTTTGATCTCCCAATTGCTACTGGTGGTTACCTTGATGTGGATATTCCTGTGGAGTTTGGTGGAGGCCACAAGAGGTTTGGCATTACAAGGGTTCACATGGAAGAGGATGCAGGCAAGCTGCTACATACAGAAAATGGAAATTACTCACAGGCACTTTCTTTATCCCTTCTTTTACCTGGCAATCCTTTTTTTTTTTTTTTTTGTGAAATTACTATTGGATTTAATTTTTTTTATTAGTCTTTAACATGTTTTCTTTTTTGTTTTGTATATATTTTTCTGAGTAAAATTGTTTAAACTTGTAATAAGTTTCAGATACCCTTTAGCATTGTGGACCATTTGCAGATGCATTTGTTCATTAATATGTTTATATTTGAAGTTTTGAACAAATCTTTATATGGGTCGGTTTTGCATATTTCTTGGTGTATAATTCATGTTTTGAAACATATAAAATGCTCCATCTGACTCATTGTCCTGAATAATTACCATGGGATCAATAACCTTTATCTTTGATTTCATATAAGCATGTTAAAGTTGGTGGTCTTTCATGACAGGTTGATTTAAATAGGGCAGGGGTACCTTTGCTTGAGATAGTTTCTGAGCCTGATATGAGAAATGGCATTGAAGCAGCAGAGTATGCAGCAGAATTACAGAGGTTGGTGCGGTATTTGGGAGTGAGCAATGGCAATATGCAAGAAGGCTCTCTTCGTTGCGATGTAAATGTCTCAATTCGACCCATTGGCCAATCAAAATTTGGGACAAAGGTATCTAGCTAGTCCTTTTATGAAACTAATTAGAGGCTTTTTACACACCTATTATTGGACTTTTAGAACTGGTACTTTGGTACATTATTGGGAAAGCTTGTTGGTGTTGGTGTTCAAATTGCGTGGATGCTCTGTTGATGTTCCAAATAAATTGTCGATGTTATCCCTACTCTGATTGGTCATTATTATGCAAGAACCTGGGTTCAAATTCTGTTTTCTCTCTGTAACCCTAAGGATGAAAGATATGAGACTATAATTTTCATTAAACTTATATTGTTGCATACTATTTTCCTTGTTCGACTTACTATACAAGGAAATTATCCTTTTCAGCATTGTCATGATGAATTGTTGGAGGTCAATTCATGATTGGTTTTGTTTTCACCAAGCCATGACTAACATGAGCATGATAATCGTTATTTTTTCAAGCTATGTCAGAATATGTTGGTGTTTTGATGTCGTGTGTAATTGAAGTCCTTGTAAACAATAAAGTGTGTGAAGTCTTTGTATAAAAACTGCTTGACCTTTGCTTTTTTCAAATGAAGTACCACAAAATGACATTACTCTTTTTTTTTGTTGTTGCAATGCAATATGAACGAAGACAAATTATAACCGATTTATAGCAGCTAATATAATCAATTGTACTGCCAGGTTGAAATAAAAAATTTGAACTCATTTGCATCAGTGGGCAGAGGAATTGATTTTGAAATTTCAAGGCAGGCGCTACTCCATAGTCAGGGCGAGGAAGATCAGATAGTACAGGAAACTCGTCTATGGGATGAAGGCACTCAGGCTAGTACTATATTGTGATTTTGTTGTAGTTTTCTTTCTAGTGTAGCAGGTAAAGGATAGTATTCTCTTCCTTCATACTAATTTTCTTAAATAACTTCTATTATTCTGTTTAGAGAACAATTACAATGAGGAAAAAAGAAGGGCTCGCTGATTATCGATATTTTCCAGAACCAGACCTTCCAGCAGTAATCCTTTCCCAAGAATATGTTGATGATATTCAAAATTCTTTACCAGAGCTTCCAGAAATTAAGCGTAGAAGATACGAGAAGATGGGCTTAAGCATGCAAGATGTTCTTTTCCTGGCTAATGATAAAAATGTGAGTTCTCTGCTGTTTTCTAAGGTTACAAAACTTTGCACCTGTGCAATGCATATGACTGAAATAAATACTAAAGAATTGGATATAAATATTTGAATATGAAATAGAAAAGTAACTACTAACTACCAGATGTCGAATATCACACCACTGTATTAATATTGTTAGGAAATGTATTATAATATTTGCCAGCGCCATAGAAATGCCATATAGGCAATGCAAAAAGTAAGCGTGATACACTTACAAATATATTACTTAATGATCTTTGCTTCTTTTTTCTTATTTTGCTCATAGTCTCTACCCTTTTCATGTCAGGAAGACCCGTTAGATTCAGGTCACAAATAATACCTTCTGCCGGCAACTTGTGACAATCCAAAATACAAACTCAAAAAAACTGACTATGAAGTAGACTTCTGCAAATTACATACAGACCACAAAACCATTATATATATATATATATATATATATATATATATGTAGTACTTTCCTTTTCTTTTGGTGTAGGGTTTAATGCAAATACATGTTTCGATGAAACCACCGAAGAACTTTCCAATTATTTACATGCATAATGGTCTACTATGAAAATAAGATACAACAAACCAACTGATGGTCCTGCAAAATAAAAATACTGCACAGCTTAATGAAAGAGAACTCAATCAAGAATGGTACACTAGAAAGCTAAAACGTAAATGTTAATGAAGTGTATTATTATAAATCATCTAACATGATTTCTTTTTTTTTTTTTTAATGGATGTATTAGATTGCAGATTTTTTCGATGCTACTATTGCAAAGGGTGCTGATGCAAAGCTGGCTGCCAACTGGATAATGAGTGATATTGCTGCCTTCATGAAAAATGAGAAGTTGACCATTAATGAAATTAAGCTTGCACCTGAAGAGCTGTCTGAGTTGATAGCTTCCATTAAAGGTGGAATCATCAGTAGCAAGATTGGGAAGGAGGTATAGTTTGCTTTGGCATTGCATAGTTAGGGTATAAGCTTCATATACTCTCCCTGATTTTCTCATTCTGTGTGTTTTTCTCTTTGGAACAATAAGCTGCAGCCAGCAGTTATGCTGTTATATTTCTAATCATATGTTTTAGTTTTTGTCATTAATTTTTTCAGAGGCTTAAATACAATGTGGAAGTTAATTATGTTTATGTATTTGAACTAAGGACCAAGTCATGTGTGGCCATCCCTTTATAAAATATGTTGACCTCCGTAGTCTGATTCTTGGGCTTCCTTTATGGTCATTAAACTTGAATATTTTGTTCCATTTGTTTCCTTCTTCATCCTGCATACCATATTAGACTTTGGATGCAAAAGCCGTATTTGATGAGACTTTGATTAGTTTGCTACAGTGTACTGCAGTTAGGTCCATGTGTTGCATCTGCTCCATTTATTTGTCTAATAAATTGGAAAAGAAGAAAAGAAAATAAGACAATTTTTGGTGAATTATTTTTATTTTATTATTTGGCATATTTTTGCATTCTGTACTTAACAATTTGTTCGTGTGTTTGTAGATACTGTTCGAGCTATTAGCCAAGGGTGGAACTGTTAAGGGGCTCATAGAAGAAAAGGACTTGGTTCAGGTTAGTTCTAGAGTATATTGTAGGACAAACCATTATTGGATGTTGATTGAGTCAGCATTCAGCAAGATATAACTTGATTCTTTCATATTGAAGCACGGAGTTGCTAGTTTATGAGCTTAGTTGAAAATTTAGCAGCTTTACTGGATTATTTAGATTTTATGATATTTGAGATGTTATTTGAGTTTTAAAAACAAAAAAGTTATTGTGGTAGTTTAATGTTTAGTATGAAACCTCTGCTCCCCTTTGTTGCTTTATTTGTTGATGCTGAGAAAGAAAGAAATTGTTAGAACCTGCTTGTGGCTTTGAAAATGACAGATAGTAGATCCTCTTGAGATTGAAAAAATTGTGGACAAAGTGATTGCAGAGAATCCGAAACAGGTAGAGCAATATCGCGGAGGTAAAACTAAACTACAAGGTTATTTTGCCGGCCAGGTATGAACTTTTAGAGTTGGAAGCCATTTTTATGATTTTCCCCTTTAGTTATCTTGATATCATACATGTTTTTATATTTCGTTTGTCCAAAATCAGGCAATGAAATTATCTAAAGGCAAGGCAAATCCAGGTCTCCTTAACAAGATCCTCTTGGAGAAATTGAATTCAAAAAGCTGATGCCAATAGATTGCTCTCTGCTGCTTACTAATCATAAGCATAGCTTGATAGAGATATTGCCACACACTTTCCAATTGCATGCCAGGCTTCTTGCTGGGTTCCATCACAAGTGCTGATCCTTTATAATGGTTCTAGCCTATAGACTTTGCAAGTGAAAATTATAAGAGAAAGAAAGCTGATGCATATGTCCATTGTTTCTTCTGTACAGGACATGAGCAATCTATGCGACACTTCCGAAGAAAAAGTAGCTTCCCAAAACATGTAATTTGTATCCCCGATTAATTTATGGCCTAAAGATTTCTTGCTGTATCTCACGTATTTGGATTATGCAATAAGTATAATTTGGCGTTCTTTCTCCCAAAACAATAAAATGACAGCAAATGTATTTTGGATGTGTTTATGTTACTATATGATCCATGGGTTGATTTGTGTATTACTCCCTTCCTTCAATTTCTTTAGTCTCTTTAGTAATTTATTTTTGTTTCAAAATAATTGGGATTTTATAAATTCAGGTATAATTTCCTTATTTTTTTTTTCATACATATCCTCAATTGGTTTTACATATGTTTCTTGATTGAATACTTCATTTAATTCTCATCGGATATTTTGATATATTTACACACAAATTAATGATTTCTTAATTTGTATATAGAAAGATAAAAAGACTAAAGAAATGAAACGGAAGGTATAATAACATTTTCCCTCCCAATTTTAGTAGGAAACATTCTGTGAGAGTGGAATGATTTCATTGGCGAAGGCATTCACGCTTGTTGCAAAACTAATGGTAAAGAAAAACGAAGTTCCCTGAACACGTGGTCTTCAATTTAGCAAGTTAGTGACAAGGATTTCATTATTTGAGTTGATCGCTTGTTAGGTTGTCACAGATTGAAGACCTGTGGTTTGACTATTTCGAATAAGATATTTTCAATGTCCTACTACGTACTTTTTGTTCCTGTTCTACATGAATTCATCGTTAGATTAATTTGATTGAAGGAATTGGAACAAACAACTTTACTAGTCACAAATCAGTCTTAACTAAGTCAACCCTAAGAAGCAAGCAGCAACCATGAGTATGCATAAAGGAAGAAATACACAGTAAGCATTTGTGTTAATTGCCACACAAAGTGCTAATTAATATTCTAAATACATGTGTTAACTGTGCTCCTAAAATCTTCTATAGAAGGCTAAAATATATTTTAACCCCACCAACCCCCACAACGTGCATTTTACCCCCTAAAAATTAAGACTTGTGTAATTTACCCCCATGAACTTTATTATTGGAGCTTAAAACCCCTTGTATATTGACACCATCAATATATATCAATCTCCACAATAAGAGCCTTTTCAGTCTCTAAAGTTTCGCAAGAGTATGAATTTTCCTTGCAAGAAATTTGGATATAAGAAACGGGCTTACAAAAATAAAATAATCATCGACACCAAATGTGGCAGCATATTCACTGTCTGTAACGGAATCAATTGGGCTTGACATATGTATTGTCCTCTCTAAACTTCGCAATTTGACTTCGTATCATTTGCTCGACATGGGGTTGAACAAACATGTGGGTACTATCCAAGATATGTATAATGAACTTCTCGGATGCAGGCAGTGAAGCATTCAAATTGACGATATATTGAGCCATAGGTATGTCACTGCACAAGGGAATTTTGCTAATCTTCTAAGCAGATAAGAGAAGGAATATAGAACTGGAAAAAAAAACATTCACTGAACAGTAAAATAGAGCTACTCCAAGACTCCAACTGCTAGAAATTAAATGGCATTAAAGATCGGTCAGTGACTCCTTGTATGTGGAAAGAAAAGGACATAGCAAATTGCCAATAAACCAAAACTTAGACAAGAGCCTATTAACCCCCAAACACAAATCACTTCTCTCTCCATTAAAGAATGAAAAGAAAAACAATCCTTATGATCATTGAGGAGGTTCCAAAAATTGCAAACAAGCATGCAAGATGTCCTAAAATTTTGAAAACAAAAACTTGAACATTCAGCATTGCACTACTCAATTATTCCTTCAAACACTATACAAGAAAAAATTCAAATGTGGGGAAAAAAAAGTCCTTACAATTATTGTAGAGGTTCCAACAATTGCAAAGAAACTTGTTAGATGCTTTAAATCTTTGAAAACAACAATTTGAATATTCAGCACATTGCAGTACTCAATCAAATAACTTCGAACACTATATAAGAAAAGTTTTCAAATAGGAATAAGAGTGCACCAAGAAAGAAAATTGTGTTACCAGGAAATAAACACTCCTTTAGTGGCATTGACCATAGTGTAAACCTTCCTTCAAATTCTCTCCTGGAAAGAAAGCAAGACAAGTAACATTATAGTCACCATTCGTAACGAGGTACTGAATAGGCTACAAATAAAATATTCCGTCTGCACTGCACCAAACAAGAGATCCATGACGTTCAAAAGTATTTGTCTCAGTGGCAGAGATATCACATTACCATAAGCTTACATCTTCATAATACAATATCAGCCTAGAAAATTTGATAAGTATGGACAGAATTAGTGGTATTATAATGAAGAGTTGAAAGAAGGAAAATAATTAATTAGAGGAAAGAGAATTAATACATCAAATCTGGAAATTTACACAACCTACAAATTACAACAATGGTTAAACATATTTTTTTTTAAAACAAATCTAAACCAAAATTCTAATAAGGGCTACCATGCAAATGCAGTCCGGTTGTGGTAGTTCAGAAAATGGCGCAAAGTTGAAATTCAATTACCAAAAATCGTGAACAACCCTGCCTTCTTTTATTTTTCATAACTTACAGTTTTATCAATAAAACTTTTTGATTAACCTCTCCTATGCCTATAGTATAATAAGGGGGCCTTTTAACCTTTGTCTCCCTGCAAATCTGCAGCATACAAAGAAATTTTAAGGTATAAAATGACTGATGTCCAGAGAATCCATGATGAAACAACATCCTAAAACCCAACATAGGATCTACTTTTTTTTGGGTACATCATAGTATTTACTTACTTCTTACTTAGTACACACCAGTCCCCACTATTAGTTTGAGTACCAAAATTTTCGGCAATTGTAGTGTGCACTATGTACTAAGTAGTACTCAAATAGTCAAATCCTGCCCTCATATCATCATTGATCAAGTGCTTCTCTCACAAGTCACAACTTGTTACAATTAGAAGCATCTTAAATATCTAAATCCCTTCCATCCTTCTGCTGTCATGTGCAAGACATAATTAAGAAGGCTGGCAAAATACACCTTTTTGCATCACATTCACACACAATTCCTCTTAGCAAACAAACAGAAGGAACTTGCCTTGTAAGAAATAGGGGTCATGGCACCTTGCCTTAAATGGCCTGGCCTGTTTCACAAATATAAGGCCTGAACCTGACCTATTTATATGATGTTGAGCATTTTTTAAGGCCTGGATTGGCCTAGCCTGAAAGCCTATTTAAAGGTCTCCTTTATAATAAACCCTTTAATTAGACCAACGGGCCTATCTTAAAATAGACTAACAAACCTTTTAAATAGGTCTATAGGCCTAGGCCTTTAAAGTTTAAATAGGCCAACAAGTGTATAATTTTATTACAATAAAAATTCAATACAATAAGGCCTAATAAACCAACAAACAAAACTAAAACAATTTCAACTGGTCCCATGCCTCAAATTATCCTATATCAGAATAGTACCATTAGACAAAAAAATTATAAAGGCCACAGGCCTACAATATTCAATACAAATAACATGAATCCAACAAACAACAGTCAGCTTGAGGTCAACTATTAATCGATACACAAAGAAACAGCTTTTCAGCTAGCTAAAAGTTCTTCTCTCTGTAGCATATAACAGTTTGATTATATAAGCTCTTTTAAAGAATCTAAACCCAAAATAAGCTAATAAGAACATGCAATTAGTAGCTTTCTTCGAGCCATGGACATGGATGGAAATATTATTTTTGGAGTATTTTGTTGAGTTTGTTATGTGTAAAAAATGGAAACATGCTGTTGGCATTGTTTTATTTCAAGGTAAAAGGAACAAAATCCTGCCCTCATATCATCATTGAACAATATACCTTCCATACCATCTGCGGAAGGGTCATAATATGTAATTCAAATGAGCACAAGAGTGAAAGGAAAACAAAAAAGAATTATTGTTGATAAAAAACCAAATAAGAAAAAATAGAGGTTGTAATATGCCAATGGTGGAAACTAGGGCTAAATAAAATACATTCAAAATAAGCAAAATTTAGAAAAGACAATCAAACAAAAGAGATGTGCAACGAAGCAGTGACTTAGGTGCTTTGAGGATACAAAGATACATGTATTCTTAATCTTTTATTTCATTCTTAATCTCTAGCAAACCCAACCCAAGTAGTTTGAGCTAATTTTTTATCAAATTTAGTTCGGGTAGCAATTTAACTAGAAAATTTCAGGTAAAACTATATCCAATATACTAATCCAAAGTGCTGTGACGGCGTGAATGACGCGTAGGTAGGTAGTGGCGTGACCCTCTCACTTGTGCTTCCCGCTCAAGCGTTCACCCGTGTGTGTGTGAAGCAATGTTTAAAAAAACCGATCCAACCGAAGGATCGAAAAGAAGAGCGGTTCAAAGTTCCATCTATTCGACCGGTGTGTGTCTATATATATAACATTTAAATGCTAGGAACAATCAAAATAATGAATTTAGCAGTATATATCAAGCAGCCTAAAGCCAGAGAAAGGGGGAAATGTTTTAACGCAGGTTGGTATCATTGGCACTGCAACACCAATGCGCATGCTGCTCAGCAGCTGAGGTCTCAAATTGTGAGTGAAAAACACACACAAACAAAAACATAGCATAGCATAGCAATGAAGAAACAAAACACACAGTCAATTCAAAACCGCAATGAAAGGAAGAATCCTGAAACACAAATAATCAGCTCCAAAATCCCAAAAATTCTCAACAATCGTAAACCCAGAGTTACTGCATCATGTTTTAACGCTTGAGAAAGGAACAAATAGCAGATCACAGCAGCGCAAAGTTACCTCCGTGCCGCCGCTCGTCTGTGATGGTGAGAAGGTGAGATGCGTTTTTGCTATACTGACATGCTTATTTTATTTAAAAAAAAAAAAAATGTAATCAACTTCTTAGCTATGAACCGGCCGGTTTAACCGGTTTTCATCTTTTTGAAGGGTTGAACCGATGAAACGGTTCTATAGTCCAATCAAGAACAAATAGGCATCCGGTATGAACAAGTGTTGTTAAGGGCATAGGCATATATGTAATATAATAATATCGTATAATAAATTATAAAATAATAATATATTCTTAAACATACACGTCAAACTTAAAAAGCATTTCAAATATCCAAAATTTAAGCTTTTTTATTACATAGACTTTCAAAAAAATGGGTTAGGGTGTGTTTGGGAATCCGTCACCAAAATTGAGTTTTGATGCTCTAAATTTTAGGAATGGGATTTTGATCAAAAGTAAGTTTGTAGTAATTAATTTATGTTTGGATACTTTGTTGTTTAAAATAGTTTTGGTTTAATAAATATTGCCTGGATTGTCATTCAAATCGACTTTTAAATGTGTAATATCAAATTATCTTTTAACTTTTAGATTAGTATGAAAAGAAATTAATTTTGAAAGGTAATTATCAAAAGCAACAAACTTTTACTTTTATCCAATTCCAAGTTTGGCCAAAATGAATTCTTCCAAATGAGTTCAAAGATAAACCAAACATCATAAAGAATGACAAAAACAAGTTTGGTTTCTCAACTCAATTTTGGGTTATCCCAAACTAAAATCCAAACAAACACACAATCAATTTAGTAAATAGACCAAGTAAAATTTGATGCTTTTGACTTATTTATACCTTTACATGTAACGTCAGATTAAAGAAGTACCGTAAATCATGATTCATTCCGCATCTTAATTTAATTGCAAGGGTTGAATGTAATTCATTCCCCAAAGTGTTAACAATTAACAACCAACCTTGCAATTTGGCAAGTTTAGTTCCCCTCCTGCTCCTACCAAAGTATAGTGATGGTTCTCTCTACCTAGCTGGAAAGGAATTGCACATCATTGTCAAGCTTTTTGAGATGCCATTTCACCAAGAAATGGCTTAAGGTTCCACAACGGAAATTTAGAAAAGGAGCATTTCTTTTAATAATATGTATAACCAATTATCAACCTGTTTGTTTTATAGTTGAAGCCTCACAAAATTCCGTTTACAATTCAGTTGATTAAAAGTTATCTCTTTGAACTTCCATTAAAATTGCATTGGGAAGCCACATTTTCTAGTTGACATTGCAAACAATTTAAAACAGAGGCCATATATTTTTCTTGTACATGAATTAATTTTAATTATAAAATTGAACATGTAAGTTTCTGCTAATATGAAGGCTATGGATAGCGGGGGATTCTTGTCTCCATACAAAGGATCTAGATATCATTTATTAAATGAATTGGAATTATAATTACGGGCCAACCTCATATCAGATATAATGAGTTGATTTGAATTTTATAAAATCCAAATTTGATTTGGTCTTATTTTCTACTTAGCTTGAGTTGATAGGAATTTTCTTAAAAAATTTTAGTTTTGACAAGAAATCGGGAAGACAGCAGAAAACGGAGAACCAACAAAAAAAAATGAGCCAATAACACCAACTATCATATCAGTCTGGTACTCCAAAAGGATTCCAAGAACACCCCCAAGAATCTATCCAGTCCAAAACAAGAGGCATAAGAGCACATCCAACCTTAGCAGAATAAAATTACAATGCCCAAACAATCTGTCAGGGAAAAACTATGCCTTGCCTTTCCCAGCCTGAAGGGTCTGAATCCTTTGTTGCAATTTTAGTATCTGCAAGACGATAAAAGAAATAGATGCAATCTGTCATCTATAGGCCCCATCCAGTTAAAAGAATCCTTTCTAGTACCGAGGTATACAAGTGGATTACTGCACAAGTAGACATTAACATGTCCATTCAAGCATGTTGACACAACAAATTCAAAGCGAACATAAAACATAATATGTTCTCAGTTCTCTTAACAAGCAATGATCTCATCCAGCAAATAATGCAAACGCATAATTTATTTGAATTTAATTTCTCGCACATTGAAAGTAACAAGGTCGGAATTAAGATTCTCCCCTAGATAAGATCCACCAGATGTTATTTTACTAGAGGCCTATATGACTGCTAGTATATCTAGAAATGCCCATGCAAAGGCATGCAACATATGCGGTGACATATAAAATAAATCGAAGTCATATCTATCAGTTTCTTGGATATTTTCAATATATCTAAAAGCATTTATTCATGATTCTTTTCCAGGAGATCTTTTTACACATGGAGATTGTATTTGATGTTATAACTTGATACAAGTAATTTTAATATTTATCATAAATGCTTTTTCCTAAGAACGTTAACACATATAATTAATCATATTTTTAGTTATTCCTTAAACTACATACTATCGAATATGTTTTGAGAGTGTTAAGTGTCAAAGTCCCATAACGGTTGAGTATATGAGTAGGGAACCCTCCCCCTATGATCAAAACTTTTTGAGCTAGCTTTTGGGGTGAATTCAATCCCAATTATTCTAATATGGTAACATAGCTTATCCTGATGTTAAGCCACCCGTAGATGTCCAGTCCAATCCAGTCTTGGGGATGAGGGGGGATAATGACTTCAGCAACCCTCCTCCCATGAGCTAGCTTTTAGGGTTGAGTTAGGCCTAATTATTCTAATATAATATCAGAGCAGTACCATCCTCTATGACCTATCCCGTCACCATTCCACTGTCAAGTTCCAGAAAAATATGGAACTCCGATTAGCCACCTCACTTATCGTGTTCTCTTTTCCGACACCCTCTCTACCTATTACTATTGCATCTTCTCCCCCTAATGGAATAATAATATCTCAGGTTATACTTTAATTCTGGTGTTTGTCACATCATTCTTTTCCCACTAATGGATTATTCCAGTAGCTTATTCCTTTGGCTTTTAGGGCACCTTTGGTTAAAGAGTTTAAATGAGCGCTTATTCAATAAGTTTTTTTTAAAATAAACTAAAAAGACCTTATTTTCATAAGTTTCTTTAATAAGCTTATTGAAATAAGCTAAAAAGACCTTATAGAAAGGTCGTAAGATATTTTCATAAGTTGTTCTCAGATATTGAAAGGACATGCAACTTATTTGAGTCAAATATCAGATGCAATGATATAAACCATATAAAAGCTGAAACCACAACTAAAATAATAAGTATGCTAGGAAAGTTACAAACCGTGTCTTTCTTGCTGTTCTGCTTCTCTTCCAAATCTTGAACAGTAGCATCAAGACGCTTCCTGACACACAAAGATCATTTACACTTGTATGTGAGGGAAATAATAAAAATTATAAAATGCCTAAGATACCAAAACCAATCCAACCACAACAAACTGAAAACAATGACAACCAAAACATGCAGCAAGCCAAAAACAATAAAACAGTACCACAAATAAGGGTAAGGGAGGAGACAGAGAGAATGAATATTGGTAGAGGTAGTGTGTCCGATAACGATGAAAATTGGCACTGAGTTTTTAGTACTGAAAATCTCTAGTTATGGAATTTAAAAATCCTTTTCATGTTAAGCATAGGACTTAATGTAATTGTTTGAAGATTTCCAATGATGTCAAATACTGAAGTTATGCATATTACAAAATTACCCTTATTTTGGGATTAATGTCTAAGATTTTGAATCAACTTTTTTATTTTACTAAAAGACCGGATTGTCTTTAACAAAATAAGATTACAAAACATTTCTTAATAACATTATGGTTATATATACATCTAGAAAATCTCTTTAAGTGTCAATTTATGTGTTGCACAATCAACGTACTCACAGAGGGAGAAAGAAAAAAATGAGGCAGCAAAAGAAATGAGAAGTATAGGGAAAAAAGTAACACAACATATTGCATAATCAAAGTGCAAAAAAATTCAAAAGGCCACTAGTTGATGCTTTAAAAACAAAGAAAAGAAGAAGAGGGGCACAGACAAAGATGTAACTATTGCTGCAAGTCTGCAACAGTGCTTGAGTTGTCAATTTCAATAAATAAGATATCTACAAGGAGATAAATGGTGCTTGAGTTGTCGATTTCAAATGTAGTAAGTAACATAAACATCCTTACATATTATTATATTAACTAGAGCCAAGAGTTCAAAGACCCTTGCTCTGCTGAATTAATTCAACAGCTTTTCAAAGAATCTTTGTTTCAGTTCAAAGTGCTCAACCACTGAAAGGTATTTTCATGCAGAATTTTCTTAGTTTAGCATTGAACATAGATATTCAAATACCCTTGACAATTCTAGTCGAAGCTATGAAGCAATCAAGATATGACATTTGAAAAGCAATATATATTGTAATAACAAAAGTTTACAAGTATGATCTAGAAGTGTCAGTATGGGAACTTAATGTCCAAGCAGATCAGAATGCAATGCAAAGTTACACAGATTCATTGGCATGCATGGAGGATTTTACGTCCAACATATCCTGTGAGAATTACATTTGGGTAGTACCAAATGAAATTCTAAAACCAAATGGATTACTAAATATAGAAATACAAACTAATACCAAATAAAAAATGTATAATAGAACATCATGAAGAAGTCAAATCATGTACTTGCAATAGATTTTCAATTTGATACTATTTAGGAAGGGTGAAGGTGAGCCTTGACACAACAGTGACGTTGCTGCCTTGTGGCCTGGTTGTTACAAGTTCTAGTCATGGAAAAAAAAAAAACTCTCTGCTCATGGGTAAGGCTGGCTACATCTGACTCTTCACAGTTCTCATAATGGTGGGAGCCTAGTACATTGGGTTGCCCTTTACTTCAAAAGGAAGGATGGAATAGCATATGAAAACAACAATTCAAAGAGAACTGCTTGTCATTTGCATTTCCCATCCGTTTTTTGGTACAATGGCAGCACATGGATTTGAACCGATGACCTCTTGCAAAGTCCTCACCACGAGTCCACTCCTAGTGGGTGAACATATCCCATCCTAGATGTCAATTGCTTCATTGCAAAACTAACTATAACAGATAGTCACTTGCATTTAAACAGCAGGTTCCTGTACTTTACTTATCTTCACTTTTCCTATATCTTACAAAAATAATCAAACTTATGGACATCAATTAGTCCATTTATTTTCCATCCAGAGCTACCTCAAACAATTCAGGATGATCATAAAACAGTAATAACAACTCATAATGATTAAACATATCTATGATCAGGTAAGTAGATGAATTGAAATCAGCCAAAGTGAAGAAGCTTACAATTCAGCAGAGATGTATTCGATTCTCTTGCGCACATTTGCATTGGCTTCAGCCAAATCTTGCTTAACAAGTACAGGACCAATCAACTTGTAAACATTTGCGTCTTCTTTCAATAAATCCAATTCCTTATTTAAATAAATAAATAAAAGAAACAACCACAAGATAAATAATAATCATAATAATAATAAATATTAAAAAAGAAAGAAAGAAATAATTGTACGAGAAATAAATGATACCTTAAGGACAAGCTCGTTCTCACCGAGCTGAACCGTGTACTTCTTTCTGACTTGGTGATTCTTTGCAATATCTGCTTAATAAAACAGCAACAAAAGATTTTACAAAAGATGATTGAAAAACGAAGAGACAGGGGTAATAGAATAAATAAAGCTTGCCCTTTTGAAGTTTGCTGAGATCGTTGGCTTTGTTCTCCAATTCACGCTGAAGATCTCGGAGTGCGTTAGACGAACTCATTCTGTTAAGCCTCTGCGAGTTTATCAAAACGCAGTGCAGCTTTTATTGTTTGGATAAAAGGTTTTCTGAGCCCACTTGGGTCGTCCCAAACCAATAACCACCAACACATATCCGATCCAATCATCCAGGTCTTCTGGTTTGGGTCTCAGCCCACCCGGATTACCCCCTCCCTCCTCAGTTGTGATATTTTCATTCAAGATGGAAGTTAAGGGCCAGTCGGGTCGAGTTTCGTTTCTTGTTTTCATTTTCTGATTTTAAAAGTAATTATAATATAAATAATTATAAAAATTTTATATTATTTTTTATTTTTAAAGATTTATATAGAAAATAATAAAAATAAATAAATAATTATTTTCAATATTTCTTATACAATTTTTTGAAAACAATAATTAAAATAAAAATGATATGATAATTTTATAATTATTTATTATTTATATTACAATTATTTATAAAAATAAAAAATCAGAAACAAATCAAAGAGGTCTTCCACACGATCATTGTGTTATATAATAATAATAATATGAAAAATTAATTTTTCAGAAACCAAGCTCTCTATCCCATTTGTCAAAAAAACAAAAAAATAATTCTCAACCCCAAACCAACTTTTTATCCTTGAGATGATAAAACAAGTAAATTTTGGAACATATTTCCAAAACAGCCCCATATTGGACTTTTTGGCCCCTAAATTCAGATATTTTTGCCTGTACGTTGCCGCAAAGTCACAAAAATATCTTCCTCCCAGTCCTATGACGTGGCAGTTTTACGGTGGGACTGGGAATTCACTTCAGATATTATCTCTCAAAATATCACGAGGACAAATGTTCCACACGTTGACTCTATTCCCTTCGCATTTCACCCATCATTTTCGTATTAAACTACGAAAATGCCATCTCTCTCTCTCCTCACAGGTACATTAGCAATTTTTGTCTGTAAGAGGGTCATTTCTGTTACACTACTCCAACATCCTTATTATTGTCAGAGAAGAGAGAACTAGAAGTATCATATGTCATATGTTAGAACAGAACTCTGTGCAAGAGAGAGAGAGAGAGAGAGAGAGAGAGTTGTTGCAGACATGGCCATACCAAAAGAGAAAGAGAAAGAGGAGTTTCAGAACAGTGGGAAGAGGCTTAAATGCATGAGGAATGAACAAGAACAAGTTATTCAAGATGATGCAGCAAGAGAAGTAGAAGAAGAAAGTGAGGTTCCATTGAAGCCAGGGTTCTTCTTTTACCCAACAACCCCTACATCCTTTGTTGTTTGTGATGCCCTTGAACCTGATTTCCCCATCATCTATGTCAACAAGGTCTTTGAAATCTTCACTGGCTATCGTGCTGATGAGGCCCTCGGTCATAACTGGTGAGAAAATTTTCTCCTTTATTGCACCAACATGTCTTCTTTCCTTTATTCTCTCTTGTTAGGGGAAATTAAAATGTGGGGTGTCACTGTTTTGTGGATCTAAGGGTGGATTTTACATGAAGCTTACAACTTTACAAGGTTGAGTATAGATTAGTGTTAAAATTTACCTTCCTCAAACTAGAACCTTTTTAATCAAATAGTGAAATGATTCTATTCCTTTGGATCTATGCTAAGTTGAGATTTTTGATGGGTTACATTCTACAGCTACAATTTAGTTTAGAGATAGTGTTCTGATGAGGGTACGTTTTCTAGTGGCTACCCGGTTTCATCTTTGCAAACTACATTTTCACTAAATCCATTCTTTTGAATTTTGCTTCCCCTAGCATCTTTGTTATTGAATAATTAATGTTTGTTTTGTCCTCCCCTCGCATATTTTATGGCAAGTTTGCCTTTGCCAACGTTTATGATTTTATGTAGTTGCTTGATGGAGGCTGTGATCTGCTTTGTACATGTAATTTCCCTTGTAACAGTGTCATAATAATTTTACTGGTATAAAATTTTCAGCAAAATTCGTTTGATTGATTTTATGATATAAGTATTATCACTGTTTGTGTTTGTCAGTCAACTGACTCTGAAAAAGGATTTGATAGGATGATATGATTAAAAATGTGACTTTCATAGTGTCTATGGTAGGGAAGGGAAGCTGGCAAGCAAAGCTTGATTGGGCTCTGGTTTGTTCTTTATTATTTGTTTTATTTCAAATCCTTCTTCAATTCCTAACTCATTCCCCTAATTACCAGAGATTTCTTTTAGATTAACTGATTTGGGTCACTTTTAGAAAATTGTCTATATAATTGCCTTCAAATTTGTTTTGTTTCAGTCGGTTCTTACAGTATAGGGATCCTCGTGCTCAGAGGCGGCACCCTTTGGTGGATCCTGTTGTTGTGTCTGAGATTAGAAGATGTCTCAAGGAAGGTATTGAGTTCCAAGGCGAACTTCTGAATTTCAGGAAGGATGGTACTCCTTTAGTGAACAGACTGAAACTAGCACCAATTCATGATGATGATGGAAATGCAACGCACATAATAGGTATCCAACTATTTTCTGAAGCAAATATAGATCTGAACCATGTCTCATATCCAGTTTTCAAAGAGACTTGCGATCAAGATTTCAATAAGAATGGTAAGTATTATCCCAAGAGTGGACAGTCATTGTATAGTCAGCAGCACCAAGAGATGTGTGGCATTCTTCAGCTTTCTGATGAAGTCTTGGCGCACAATATTTTGTCACGCTTGACACCAAGGGATGTTGCATCCATTGGATCTGTATGCAGAAGGATTCGTCAATTAACAAAGAATGAGCATGTTAGGAAGATGGTATGTCAAAATGCGTGGGGCAAAGAAGTGACAGGTACATTGGAATTGATGACCAAGAAGTTGGGATGGGGTCGTCTGACTCGAGAACTTACTACTCTTGAGGCTGTTTGTTGGAGGAAACTGACAGTTCGAGGTGCAGTGGAGCCTTCACGCTGCAATTTCAGTGCTTGTGCTGCAGGAAATCGACTTGTACTGTTTGGAGGTGAAGGAGTGGATATGCAACCTATGGATGACACTTTTGTTCTAAATCTTGATGCTAAAAATCCAGAGTGGCGCAGGGTTATTGTGAAATCATCCCCACCTGGAAGGTGGGGCCACACACTCTCGTGCTTGAATGGTTCTTGGTTGGTTGTTTTTGGTGGATGTGGTAGGCAGGGATTGCTCAATGATGTATTTGTGCTTGATTTGGATGCTCCACAGCCAACATGGAGGGAAGTCTGTGGTGGAACTCCACCACTTCCTAGATCATGGCACAGCTCTTGCACAATTGAAGGGTCCAAATTGGTTGTCTCTGGTGGGTGCACAGATGCTGGGGTACTTCTTAGTGACACATATTTACTTGACCTCACAACAGATAATCCTACATGGAAAGAAATTCCAACTTCATGGGCTCCTCCTTCTCGGTTGGGGCACTCGCTCTCGGTCTATGGAAGAACAAAAATTCTTATGTTTGGTGGACTTGCCAAGAGTGGACACTTGCGCTTAAGATCAGGTGAGGCTTATACGATTGATTTAGAAGATGAACAACCACAATGGAGGCAACTAGAATACAGTGCATTCACTGGATTAGCTAGTCAAAGTGCTGTGGTTCCTCCTCCTAGACTTGATCATGTTGCTGTCAGCATGCCTTGTGGGAGGATCATTATATTTGGAGGTTCAATTGCAGGTCTTCACTCACCATCTCAGCTCTTTCTCTTGGACCCGTCTGAGGAGAAACCATCATGGAGGATCCTCAATGTTCCAGGGCAACCACCTAAATTTGCATGGGGTCATAGCACTTGTGTGGTTGGAGGGACTAGGGTCTTGGTATTGGGTGGACACACTGGGGAGGAATGGGTACTGAATGAGTTGCATGAGTTATGCTTGGCAAGCAGACAGGACTCTGACCTGTGATGAGTTGGCAAAGATCAAGTGCATAAAACTAAACCCTCTCAAGACAAGATTTTGGTTACAAAAAGGGTTTTAGTTGGGTTTCCTTTATGCCTTTAGCAGTTTGGTTTTGTGTATGAATTTATTTTGTGATCGTTGTATGACGTGTATTACCACGGTTTTTGAATGATGTATGAGACCCATCCGGATCCTATACTGTCTATGACACAAGGCAACTTCTGTACATCAAAAGAGTTCTTGGCTGATGTATCATCATCCTCCTTTTACAATTAGTCATACAAGTATTTCTTGTCTTATTAATTTTTTTAAAAGCAATTCTGTTACAAAAAAAAAAAAAAAAACTTCGTTAAACATATGCTAAGTGCATTAATCACAAACCCAGCGAATTAGGAGAGAAACATACGAGAAAATAAAGGAAATATAATTATATGAAATTGAAATGTTTGTTAGTATTTAAACTTTAGCCTAATTATAGAAGCTTTTAAATTCTAGAAATTTAAACATGGTATTGAAATTAAAACTATGATTGTCTGTCTATTAGTGTAAGATCTCAATTTCAGGAGTCAACTAATCTCTTGCTTCCAGTTTCAATTGTCATGTGTTTGCTGACAATATTAAGCCTATCACTATCAGCACATGCAGTTTAGATTGCTACTCTGCCTGTGCTTATAAAAACAAATTACAAAAGTCAGTAAACGAACGGAGCATTGAATTGAGGCCCCAGAAACATGAGATTGAAGCAAATGTAACATTTGCTGAGGAGGTTTGTCCCAAGTATGGAGTTGCACAGAAATTCCCCTCCTTCGCTTTCAAGCCAAAAATACAATTAACTAGACTGCTCAACTGCAAGTTGGAAGAGCTTTAAGGGATGAACACCACACTATAAAGATAAGAAAATCCAGTAATCGTAGCTCCATTTAATATATCTGATAGTACTTCCATATGGGCAGAGGCAATGATACGGATCCAAACTCTAGTAGAATATTAACCGACCAACTAGCTAGTTGGTTTCAAAAGATAACAACATAGAATTGCAAGGCTTTATACACTGGGGGGCAAAAGAAGAATTATATGCAAGTGCAAATACTTCCTACAACAACCGTAGACTCTCTTCTGTTTTAGAGTTTGATGTAAAGAATAATAAGAATCATAAAATCTATGATAAATCTTCCTCATAGCATCTGCTGCAAAATCTGCATTTTCATTATTTCCAAGCCACGGAGTCAATATCATCCCTAGCTTGCTTGTACAATTCAAGCCTTTTAGCTAATTGTGCTCTCTTTTCCATAAGGGCTGGGTCTTCATCCAACATGGCACCCAATTTCTCCTTCTGCATAATAGCTCACACAATTAGTAATAATCTTACCAGATATAATGTTGCAATTTATATTCTTTCATCAATTCTACACCAACAACACATGAGATTGTGCCTAACCATCTTGCTTAGAATCTCAACAAGGACAGTAGTCTTCTTTTTGCTTACATATAAGTTAAGATATGCTCCACTAAGTAGCCTACAATATACTTGTACTACACATGGTTTATTAGTATATAATAAATACACATACGGCCACATAGAGCCTAACTAACAGACAGTTTCAACAGAGACATAGTTACACGTCCCTTGTCTCTGTTAGACTTAATACAACAGTATAGTTAGATTAGACTTAATACAACAATATAGTTAGATTCGCCATATTCAGCATTTGTTATACGTACTCAATGATATGAACAACAAACTATCATTTTGTAAGATTACTGAGATACTTAGACCAGGGAGTACACAAAGTTTTCCATGGACAGAAGAGGCATTGATGAAATATAAGTAAAATCACATAAGCCCAGGGAAATTTTGTCAAAGATGGGTAAAAATTTAAACAAAATATATAAACTCATACCTCCTTCTTCCCAACATGAACGTAAAAGTGGTTAAGCAATGATCTCTTAGCCTCTCTAACTTGACAATAAACCACAGCCTTTGGTATAGAATTCTTAAGGGTATCACAAACCATGGTGATATATGCATTAACATTTGATCCTGTAACAAGCAACATAGTATTTTTTTTTTTTTTTTGATAAGCACAACATAGTATATTTTAACAAACAGAATAATGACTGCCTAATTTTACAGATCTGTAAAACAGTGTCGAATCCAAATCCAAAATGAGTAGGAATACAACATTCAAAATCAAACTCACACAAGGAAGAAAAGATTTTCAACGGACCTTACTCTTGATTTTATATAGAACTTACAGAAGAAAAGGGGGAAATGTGTTTGGAAGTGTTTTTGTAGATAAATTCTTTAAAGATAATTTTTTATATTTTAGTTGCTTGGATGAGGTTTGGAAAAAGCTTGTGTTTATAAAAAAAAATGTTTTTTTCCTAATAAAAAAAGACCATTTTTATTACATGATAAGCTGTTCAAAGTTCAAACATTAAAAGAAAAGGCAGTTCTCAAAACATTCCATCCAAACATAAAATAGTTTTTACTTTTTATAGAAGATGTTTTTTAAATACTTACATTAAAAAGACATTTTTTATTAAGCTCATCCAAACCAGTCCTGCAGTCCTATAATAATAACAACACCAACATACTTAAACTACAATGTTTTCTGCTCAGTAAATGTTCGTGAGCAGGCTTGTAGAATTTTATTTTATTTTGTTTCTTCTGATAGAAAGGCTTGTAGAAAATTATGTACCAATCTTCCGGAGGTGATTGTCAGTGTAATTGTCTATATTGGGACCACTCCGATTTGGATTTGGTGCATTTGGATTCTTTTCTGGTTCAAGATGAATCTTCCTGAAAAACTCCACTGTCAGATAGCTAGACTCCATATCAACCAACCGTAAAACTGTCTTCCTGCTTTCGTCTCGGAATCTTTCCAATGCTTCATTTGCAGCTGTTGCTATATCATTTTGAAGTGTTGGAAATCTTTTTAATTCCTACATGCCAAAAAGTAGCACAACTGTAAGATTTAATTCCCTCTTCCCTTAAAAGTATCATTTTCATACACGCTAATGTTTGGAGGTACTGTTCACAGGCCTGGAACAGCACCTTACATAAGTTATTTAGTGCTGAGATATAAATATCCTGCATCACTATAGCACTTGAACATTCACTAATTTTTCTCAGCAGAATAGAAACACTAATAGCCAACTCTGACAAAGATGAATTAAATGTTAAATAAGAACAGGCTCATTCAACTTGCATGTGTATATGATAGGCACCTGAGTGAGGTGAGTGAGGGAAATAAAGTGGGTCCCAAAAGATTTGGCCAGGTATATGCAAGGAAAAAAAGGGGCTAAGGGGATAACGAACTCTGCCTAGCTGGCAGAGTGTCAGTGGAGGGCAATGTGCAGCACGTTGGGGGGGTGTGCTCATATAAGAAAGCATGAGAGAGGAAGTAGATCTCAGGCTAGAATTGGGTTGGTTTTGTGGGAGAGAATAGGCACTCTCTAATTGCCTATACTATCTTGTATTCCTTTATTTCCTCAATCATATACCATCTGCAATCGTTACAATTGCATAGTATTATCAATATACATTTGAATTCTCTTCAATTCTATTCGGTTTTACCTTCCAGTGGATAGTTTACTATCAACTGGTATCAAAGCTCCAGAACTATCAGAGTTGTATGGTGGTCACGCGAGCTGTCATAGAAGCACGAGTCGAGATTGTGGAACGTGAGCTTGTGGAAATGCGACAGGAGAACCGCGAGCAACTAGCGGAGTTACGACGCTTGCTCGAACGACAGGGACATGGTCACCCACGACACCGGCGGCGCGGAAGAACGCCGTCGCGAGAGCGAAACCAAAATGGCACAGAACGAAGTACGTCTCCTCGACGTCAACCTTCACGACATGATTCCTCTCATTCACCTAGGCGATACTACTCGCGTGGAAGGAAACTTGAATTACCGTTGTTCAACGGCGAGGAAGCTCACGGTTGGCTTATTCGTGTAGAACGCTATTTCCGAGTGAACCACGTTCATGAGGGAGAAAAACTGGATGCTGCAGTAATTGCGTTAGAGGGACGCGCACTCAATTGGTATCAATGGTGGGAAGAACAAACGGAGGTATTGAGTTGGGAGGAATTTACGCGTGCAGTGATACGTAGATTTCAACCTGCTCTAGTGCAGAACCCTCTTGGTCCGTTGTTGACAACGAAGCAAACTGGCACGGTGATGGAGTACAGAGAGAAGTTTGAGATGTTGATCGCTCCTTTGAGGAGGGACGAGAGGATTATGTTAGACAGTATTTTCATGAATGGATTACGAGAGGAGATCCAAGCGGAACTGAAACTTCATGAATCAAACTCTTTGGCCGAACTGATGGACAGAGCCTTGTTGATTGAGGAGAAGAATGCTGTCATCCAGAAAACCAGATCAAACAACAGAGATAGAAGTGAATGGCGTGATCGTCCTAACAATTGGAAGCAGAGTAAAGAAGGGCCCAGTAGTGGAGTCAAGGGGTACGTAACCCGGCCTGTTCCTCTTGCCATTGAGGGACCAGAAGTGAAGGAGGGAGACCCCAAGAAGAACGGTGGAAGTAAACGTTTGAGCCCAGAGGAACTGAGAGAATTAAGTAGAAAGGGGTTATGCTTTAAATGTGGAGAAAAATGGGGACATGACCACAAATGTAAGTTGAGACACCTTCAACTCGAGTTGGTGGAGAATGAAGAAGAAGAGGACAGTGACAAGGAGAAGGAAGAGGAACTGGTGTTAGAAGTGAAGGTGCTTCAATTGTCTATGAGAAGCAAGGAAGGACTTACCTCCAACAAGTCTTTCAAGGTGTGGGGTTTGATTGGCAACAGGGCTGTGCTTATTCTGATTGATTCAGGAGCCACCACTAATTTCATTTCTTACAAATTAGTGGAGGAATTGAAGCTATTGGTAGAAGACACAGAAGAATACACCATCACGGTGGGAAATGGAGAGAAGGTACATCATAGAGGAGTATGTAAAGGGGTGAAACTGTCTCTGCAGGGAATTAAACTCGAGCAGAATTTCTTTCTTATGACGTTGGGGGGGACTGAGATAGTTTTGGGCATGGATTGGTTGGCGAGTCTTGGAGATATAAGGGCTAACTTCAAACAATTGTTCATCAAGTGGAAGAAGGGGACTGAAGAGTTCATGGTGAGAGGGGAGCCTTCTCTCAGCAGACAACAAGTCTCGGTGAAGACTATGTTGAAGGACATGCAGCAAGATGGTGAAGGGTTTTTGGTGGATTACTATCATCTCGACACATTGGCTGACACTACTATGGAAGTAAATGAGGAAATGGAGGGTGTATTAGAAGCATTCCAAGATGTCTTCAAGGAACCAACAGGCCTTCCACCAGTGAGAGAACAAGACCATGCCATTACACTACAACCAGGAGCTCCCACCCCTAATATCAGGCCTTATCGATACCCGCACTATCAGAAGGATGAAATTGAGAAGTTTGTGAATGAAATGCTTCAATCAGGTATCATAAGACCTAGTGTGAGTCCTTTTTCTAGCCCTGTTTTGCTTGTGAAGAAGAAAGATGGTGGATGGAGATTTTGTGTAGATTATCGAGCATTGAATAAACATACGATCCCTGATAAATTCCCGATCCCTGTGATAGATGAATTACTTGATGAGATTGGCTCGGCTGTTGTTTTCTCTAAGTTGGACTTGAAGTCAGGTTATCATCAGATTAGGATGAAACCTGAGGACATACCTAAAACTGCTTTTCGAACTCATGAAGGACACTATGAGTACCTAGTGATGCCGTTTGGGCTCACTAATGCTCCTTCAACGTTTCAAGCTCTAATGAACCGAATTCTAAGACCTATGTTGAGGAAGTTTGCCCTGGTTTTTTTTGATGACATATTAGTTTACAGCCCTAGTGTTGACAGCCACATTGAGCACCTAGGAACTGTCCTACAAATTTTGCGAACCAATCACTTGTTTGCTAACAAAAAGAAGTGTCAGTTTGGACAATTACAGATAGAGTACCTTGGGCATTTGATTTCGGGCAAGGGTGTGTCTGCTGACCCTGCTAAAATCAGTGCTATGGTTACTTGGCCGGTTCCCAAGGATGTGAAGGGGTTGAGAGGTTTCCTTGGACTCACAGGGTATTATAGACGCTTTGTGAAGAATTATGGCAAGATTGCTTGGCCATTGACACAACAGCTGAGGAAAGACAGCTTCCTTTGGAATGGGGAAGCTCAAGAGGCATTTGAGCAACTCAAAACAACTATGACTACTTTGCCTGTCCTAGTGGTCCCTGATTTCACCAAGCAATTTGTGTTAGAGACTGATGCTTCCGGTAAGGGCTTAGGGGCCGTCCTTATGCAGGAAGGGAGGCCTGTAGCTTACATGAGCCAAACTCTATCTCCTCGGGCTCAGAGTAAATCTGTGTATGAAAGAGAGCTGATGGCGATTGTGTTGGCAGTTCATAAATGGCGACATTACTTGTTGGGGAGGCACTTTGTGGTCCACACCGACCAAAAGAGTCTGCAATTTTTGATGGATCAAAGATTAATGGGAGAAGAGCAACAAAGATGGATCACCAAGTTGTTAGGTTTCTCATTTGATATCAAATACAAGTCTGGTGTTGACAATAGAGTTGCTGATGCACTCTCGAGGAAACTTCAGTATTCTGCTATATCCACGGTTCATTGTCATGAGTGGGACAGGTTGGATGAGGAGGTCCTACATGATGCTAAGTTGAAGATCATAGTGCAGGATTTGCTCTCTCAAGCAAAAGAACATGCTGGTTACAAACTCGAGAAGGGTAGACTATACTACAAGGACAGGATTGTCGTTCCTAAAGGCTCTCATCGCATTGAAGGTATTTTGAAGGAATTCCATGATTCCATCACCGGCAGACATTCGGGGGTATTAAGGACTTACAAGAGGATTGCTAGTGTGGTGTATTGGGAGGGTATGAAGGGAAGAATTCATCAATATGTCCAAGCTTGCGACGTTTGCCAAAGGAACAAATACCAAGCTTTAAGTCCTAGAGGACTTTTACAGCCTTTACCCATTCCTTGTCAAGTATGGAGTGACATCTCCATGGATTTTGTGGGAGGTTTACCAAAAGCTCTGGGTGTGGATACTATTTTTGTGGTGGTGGATAGGCTCACAAAGTATGCTCATTTCTTCACATTATCACATCCTTACTCTGCTAAGGAAGTTGCTGCCGTATTCCTCAAGGAAGTCGTGAAACTGCACGGGTTCCCTACATCTATTGTTTCTGATAGAGACCGAGTTTTCACTAGCGCTTTTTGGACTGAACTATTTAAATTAGCTGGTACTAAGCTCAAGATGAGTTCCGCCTATCACCCTCAAAGTGATGGCCAAACGGAGGTGGTGAATAGGTGTTTAGAAACATACCTCAGATGCTTCACAGGGTGTAAACCGAGACAGTGGCCAAAGTGGTTGCCTTGGGCAGAATATTGGTACAACACCAATTATCACGCCACTCTACAAATGACTCCTTTCGAGGCCCTCTATGGGAGAAGCCCTCCCGTGTTGGTTTGGGGTGATGAGAACAGAACCAGCGTGGATGAGGTGCAGATATTGACCAAGGACAGAAACGATATGTTAAGAGACTTGAGGGACTTGATGAACCAAGCTCAAAACCGAATGCGCCAGCAAGCGGATAAACACCGAAGGGAGGTTACTTTTGCAGTAGGAGACTCGGTTTACCTCAGAATCCAGCCTTACAAGCTCAAACAATTAGCACGGAGGATCAACCAGAAACTTAGCCCCAAGTACTATGGTCCTTACGAGATAATTGAGCAGATTAGTTCTGTAGCTTACAAGCTGCGGTTACCCGCTGCAAGTAGGTTACACCCTGTCTTTCATGTATCTCTCTTGAAGAAGGCGGTTCCAACAGCAGTGGTCGCTCACCCACTGCCTGCATGTCTATCCGAGGACTGGGAATTGCAAGTGGAACCGGCTGAGGCTCTGGCTGTGCGGACTTCTGCAGAAGGCTTAGTTGAAGTGTTGATCCACTGGAAACATCTCCCTGAGTGTGAAAACTCTTGGGAGGAGTGGCAAGAAGTGCAAGACTTGTTTCCTCAGTTTCACCTTGGGGACAAGGTGAATCTTGAAGGGGGGGTGTTGATAGGCACCTGAGTGAGGTGAGTGAGGGAAATAAAGTGGGTCCCAAAAGATTTGGCCAGGTATATGCAAGGAAAAAAAGGGGCTAAGGGGATAACGAACTCTGCCTAGCTGGCAGAGTGTCAGTGGAGGGCAATGTGCAGCACGTTGGGGGGGTGTGCTCATATAAGAAAGCATGAGAGAGAAAGTAGATCTCAGGCTAGAATTGGGTTGGTTTTGTGGGAGAGAATAGGCACTCTCTAATTGCCTATACTATCTTGTATTCCTTTATTTCCTCGATCATATACCATCTGCAATCGTTACAATTGCAGAGTATTATCAATATACATTTGAATTCTCTTCAATTCTATTCGGTTTTACCTTCCAGTGGATAGTTTACTATCAGTATATTTGACAATCATGACTTGTCTGCAAGAGTGATATCAACTTAAAACATTGCTTACCTCAGTTGCTGCAATTGACTTCCGTACAAGTTCCTTTAAAACAAAGTGGACCTGAAGAACAGAGGAAGAAAGCCTGTATTATGCATATGATATATGTGAAGGACATGTGAACAATCAAGTAACTATATTATGCATAAACAAGTGTGTTTAATTCATATTGATATCTAGTAATTCCATCACATAAATAAAGTCTGTATGAGTGCATTCATGGTAGCCAGTAGTCACGTGAACAGACTACTACAAGTAACAGTCAAGAAGATTACAGCATCCACAGAGGCTTCAGCTGGGCCTTTGAAATAGCTGATAGACCCGTCAATGAGTCTTCTATAACCCTGCTCTGGAGCAATCAGATGGGGTTGATAGCCATCAGCTTCAGTGACGACTCTCTGGACATTTTTTAAGGAAAGATGGCGATCGAAGGGGAGCTTTTTCAAAGCGGCTGGTAATTGGTGATCGAAAACTCCATATATCTTGTCCCCACCAGGACGTCTGAAGCAGTTGGAAACTTAATCAAATAGGTTAACTCCGAAAAAGATTAAAACAGTTTAAGAAAATTAGTTGCAAAAATTCATTCTTTAGAAGAGAAAACAATAGTATACTAAAGTTAATGTTAAACCTTAATAACAGCACTTACCCTCCATCCAGGTGTTCCTTAAATACTTTGTCAAATGCACGACACATCTCTAAAATAGTGTATAGTTGGGCCTACAAAAACAAGTAACACAACTAAGTACAAGCAGAAATCAAATACTTTGAATCTAAGAAAATTGATTTCAGCATAGGTGTCTCAGTTCTGACCCCTGAGTCCACACCAATCGGCCTGCCAATACGGTCCAACTCTGCATTAAGCTCGTCAATGGTCTTATTTATTAAGGCAATGATACTAGGTATCTTCTGCCTGATAACTTGCTCCAAATGCTGTAGTCAAAAAAGCCAGTGAAAGAAAGGAAAGAAAATTACTCATCATAGGATGAATAAGAGATCCACTGAAGAGTAGTAACATAATCAAAATGTTTCAGAAAATAGGAAATATTTATGAGAATACCTGAGATAGAAGCTTAGCAAGATATTCTGAGCCCATTTTATGTGCCAAATGTCCATATTCAGGACTTGTCTCAAAATATTCACGCTCCTTCTTACGAGCAATAATCATGTCAACATTTTTATTAATATCAGCTTGTGAACGGTTCACAATTCCAACCCATGGATGCTGCAGCCTGTATGATCTTCCCTCAAGAACCTTCAAGATTCACCAAAATAGCATCCATCATTTTACACTCTGATAAACTATAAGTTCAAGCTTAATAACATGGAAATCAATTGAAGTTATTGAACACCAAAACAGAAGATAACCATTCAGTTGTTAGAGAAATCCTACATCAACAGCATTAGTTCCTTTATCCATAAGATCAAGTTTTGTAACCACTCCAAACGTTCTTTCACCTGAAACAATAATAAAAGAAGAAAAGCTTTTCAAAATGGATGCAGGTTACAAAATAAAGGAAAAAAACCATTGGAAGAAACACAGTGTCTACCCCTAGAATTCCTTCTTACATAAACAGCCATACCTGAAGGATCAACTTCTCTTGCAAGTTTTATAGCATCTGAAGTGGCAATATCTTGATTTGCAGGAGAGATAGCTAAGATAATGCAGTTTGGCTTCACAATCAAAGAATTCAATTAGATAGTTTATGAGACTAAGGTAAATGATAATAATCAATGTACACAATGAATTCGGGAATATAGCATATTAGAAAGCTAGATCTGTGAGCTTAAAATGACTCATAGGAATTACAAAACAATATTGTTAGAACATGTTATTGTGAGAAATAAATTAAAATCAATTCCAATTTCCATCAACTGAGAAATTGAGTAAATTCTTAATCATTAAACTACACCATCCAGTTTCTTCAAACTTGAGTCATGGTACAGTTTCAAATTTTAGCATTAAAATGCAGGATGTGGTCAGTCATGCAGACAAATGGAGATCAGGCTAACAGTGAACTTATGGCTGATTATGAGCAAAAGTTGACGACAACTAATCCGAACAGGGGAATATTCTTATCAAAATGGATACAAGAAATGACTGAAAGGAAAATATTCTTGTGGAGAGTGGATTCCTCATTTTCTCCATTAATTGAGAAGGAATAAATATCGGAAGTTTCTAGTATAGGATTACAGGATTAAAGTTAAATTATGGATTACCAGAAAGTGGTGTGTTATTTGAAAGGGGCTTACAGTGTATGGAATCAGTCCTTTTTTTATTATTATTAACTTTGATATGGTTAAATTCTTTATATCTTGTTTTATAATATAATTTTTAATCGTATTAGACAACTGCATTCTTCTCTTTGTATCAAGAGTACAAGTACCTTCTCAACATAAGATCGGACCATGTTTTCGATATCTTCAACAATACTCTCAGGTTGTCCCTCTGTGAAAGAAGCCAAAGTTTCATTATACATCAGAGATTCTGACAAGACTTCTCATAATACCACTCAATTTGTATAAAAAATACTTGGTAGTATAAAAAATGATGTTTAGGTTTACCTACTGCGACCTTTGTCAACCCAGGAAGGTCTATGAGGGTTAAGTTTACAACTGCAGAAAAAGCCACACAAAATCATCTTATATCTCAAATCAAGTAGTCATATGGAAAGAGGGCATTATTAGTGAAGAAAAAACTAAATGTCTTTCATATTCCGAAATCACAAGTAAGGTTGGATTGAAAGAGAAACTTAATGTTCTTCAATCAACAGAAATTTAATTATGTTTTCCAAAAATTATAAGCTGCAAGAGCGGCATAGTAAGAAAATATTCAGGAAAAAAATTGCTAAGTTGATCTGTAGTGAACTAGAAACTATACCAAGTTGCTTCCATCCATCAAGTTATCAATGGATAATTCAAAAAACATACCATTTGGAGAATAAATGCTGAGGTGAATTGGAATGTTAGAAATTTGCTTTGACCTCCCAGTTATGCGATCTGTTTCATCTGCAATTTCCTTCCTCACAGCAGCTGCATGTGCATCAAAGGACAGTAAGACAACCAATTAGCTGGAAATTTACGATAGAATTATCTCTTACTGTAACTGTGTTAGCCACACTGAACAATGGACATCGACAAACTTCATAAATCCCCATGCTAAAAAATCCCTAGGAAGTTTACATCTCATCCACATTCATAGCCTCTATTGTCAAAACATATATCAAAATGACTGATGGTCTGTTACTTAAATTTGTTTGGAAATCAGATGCATTTATGTCTAATATATTAAGGAGTAAATTTTTGCCAAAAGTGGTTAAATCTACCGCCCTCTACGAGGATAAATCCTCCATTAAACTCAATTAAGTATTCAGTTCTTGATTGGGTCGGACCTAAGTTGATTTTGGCTTATTAACAGTTTATTATCATCAAAATGAATTGAAGATTATACAAGCGGCTGAACATGACGTTAGCTGATCATTATTGCATATCTTGTAGAACATAAATAGGAAAAAATTATTTAGAAACTTCATTTACCAAAGTCAGTAAATCTCTTTCGTGGTGCATGAAGAAACTCAGCATATTCCTGTTGCCCATTATCTGTCTGATGAAGTTGCAGCACTAGTGGCCTCCGTGTAACAATACCTTACAAATAAAGAAAGACAACGTTACAAAGCCATTCAGAGAAATGCAAATAATCATACTCCACCGCAATCAATAGAATAATCTATGACTTAAGGTGTATTCGGGTAAACAGCTAAATTAAGCATTTACCGCACGAGACCTTATGACCTTTCTATAAGCTCTTATTAGCTTATTTCATAAGCTTCTCTGACAAACTTATTGAAATAAGCTAAAAAAAGATTATAGCAAGGTCATAAGTTATTTTTATAAACTCTTCCAAATACTCATTTAATGCGTACATGATAAAATAAGCTCTCTATAAGTTGTTCCAAACACTCCCTTACTGGACTGGAAATAGAAAGAATAAAGGACTATGACCACCTACCATACTAGCAGCTATTTACAATAAAGGCTTCTCAAAACCTCTTTAAGTTTTTCATATTTTCTCATCCAATAAACAGTAACCACTATTGCATCAAGCTGGAAGCTAACCCATTTCACACTTGACATCAACTTTCCATTCATATCTTCTTTATCTATTACAGTATTATTACTTACATTCCCAACTACATTGCTGAATATAATGAAATCAGAAATATGGTAACTGGTAAGAGAGAAAGTGAGGATTACCAGATCCACGAGGCAGAAAATCCCTTCCGACCACACTTTCCAACACTGACGATTTCCCTGAACTCTGATTTTCCACAAACACAAGCACAAAGTAACAAACACCCAATTTTCAAAATCTAATCTTTCAACCTAAAAAAGAAAATGAAAATCAAAAGAAGAACGTTTGAAGAAGTGGGGTATGGTGGTACCTGTCCTCCGACGACAGCGACGGAGGGAAGAGCTTCCCAGAGGGACATACCCTCGCCGCCATGATCGCCCAACACAGTGCAGGCGCGTTGGATCTTGTTGATAAGACCGATCAAGCTCGTCATGGTCGCCATTTTTGGATCGAAATCGATGAAAGCAGAAAATGAGAGATTTGAAATAAATGAATGTGGGAAATGGGATCTGATCTGAGAATAGGAAGAGAGAGAATATGAATGTGAATGTGGGATCGAAGAAGAAAAGGGGTTTCAGATCAGATTTTCAGATGCAGAATAAATGCGCATCCAAGGAGATGGGAAAACAACAATATCAACCAACATGAACGAAAAATGGAATATAGAAGGAAACAGACGAAGAAACCAAACTGAAATAAACCGTTCTTTTGTGGGGAGTAACGGGCAAAATGGTCACTTCACACGTGGGTACTGTATGAGTTAAGCCAATAGTTCTTCTATGAACTAAATAATAACAAAAACTCAATCCCAAACAAAACAAAACAAAAAAAAAACAAAAACTCCTGTAAAAATAGATGAATGCTGTGTGATTTTTCATTCTATCCTTATTTGTTTTACTTCCTTAAATTATTGAGATGTACAATTGAAATTCAAGCATGGATACTATATTTCTTTCGGTATACTTTGTTTATGATCAGTTACATAAGATATATTTTACGAAAAATATGTGTTAAACATGACAAGGATTATTGTCAAAGTGTTTAAAAGTTCATGACAAATACAAATATTTCATTATAATTTGTATGTATTCTAATTGCTTTAATTTTGAGTTTATTGTCTTTTTTTAATTCTAATGATATGTTCTTTAAATTGTATATAATGTTGTTTGAGATAATCATGTTGGACCTGCTTTTGATTTATGTATTTTCAATGAAAAAATCCTCCATACATACAATAACTTGCAATGATAAACCAATATCGTAAGTCTAAACTCTTAATCGAGGGGGCACTAACACTTATAATTTGCTCCAATATATGTTACTATTCTACTTTCGTGTGGACATTACCCTTTAAAACTTATGCATTTTTTAATTTTTTTTAAATTCCTTTACTTTTGATTGAATAAATTATCGAATGACTTATAGTTTTCTAGATGTCATGTTAATATATTATTCAATGGCACGTCGATTAGGTATACTATAAACTTTTTTAGCAAAATTAAAACACAAAGCCATATCAAAAGATTTGAAGAGTGAAAATGAGTTCTATAATTTCTCATAACAAAAAATTGAGTTCTATAATATCTTTGCTCCGCATGGTCTTGCAATGAACAAAAGATTCAGGAGTTTAGAAGATAAAATGATGAAAAATTTAATTGTTTTTTAAGAGTAAAGAATAGTGGACAGAATCAACTCGAAGGGCATGCTGCATACAGGTCATGTGAAGAAAAGATGAGTGAAAATAACTTGAGTTTTTGTATAATCATTTCAAATAAAATATATTGACAATAAATATTTGTGTATGAAATTTTTGCTTTAAATGTAAAATAGGAAAATATTATATTAAAAGTTTTTTAACCCATACATTGTACGGGTCAAAAACATATATAGCAAATCATGTGAGAGTAGTGTATTATTGTGAGAGTGAGAGGAATAAATCTAGACCATTAAACCATACATAGATGGTCAGGATTAGAAATTAGTTGGTGGTCATATGATCACTAAAAAAAATCACATGACTTTATATTCTAATCTTGACCATTCATGTGTGATCGATCTAATTGCTCAAATTTACTTTTCACATTTCTCACAATAACACAGGTTGTCCTATATATTAGGGGTGTTCATCAACCGATCCAAACCAATTCAAACAGCAAAAATCGAACCGAAAAATCGAAAACCGAATAAACCAAAAACCGAAAAATCGAAAACCGAAAAAATCGCTTTTTTTTCATTGGCTTGGATCGGATTTCGGATCCCCTAGTGAAAACCAATCCAATCCAATCCAAACCGACCTACTACATACATATACTATTATTTTTTAAATTATATTACTACTCACACTTAAGCATTGTTTTTCATACTTTTATGAACGAACACTCTCATTCTCTTTAATATTTTTGTTGGAATTGTCAAATACTAGATGTATTGGAATGTGTATAGTTATTCATGTACCTAGGAATCAATAGTTATTCATTTACTAGAAGATTTTATGCCTGTACTTAGGAACTAGAACTACATTAATTCTAGTATATATAGGTTTAATGTTGGTTTTCGACTTAATATAACTATGTAATGATGTATCGGTAAAAACCGAATTATCCAATCCAATCCAAACCGCATTTGATTGGATTGGATTTGATCGGATTTTTTTAAGTAAGCAAACCGATCCAATCTAAACCGCATGTTCTTTTCATCTTTGGATCGGATGGTTTTTTTGGCTCAAAACCGATCCAATCCAATCCGCGAACACCCCTAATATATATATATATATATATATATATATATATATATATATATATTGTTTGTATTTTGTTTCGATTTTGGTGATAGACCAGATTGTGACACCCCGGGCTGAAGAAAACGGGAAGTGATCGCTGGTGCAAATAGAAGCACGGACAAGAAGCAGTTCCTTGCAGGCTTCTAAGCGGAGGGACACATAAATAATTTGATTTCACATTGGAATTAGAGAGATCCTGAGACTGTACAAGAATGAGACTATATTGTTGAGGGATTTTGAGACTATGCATGCATAGGACTATATAGTTGAGGAAAACTTAAAATTGGTACTACCTATGCAGACAATATAGATATTCTTTTCAGGAGCTCATTACTTAGGAACTCCAAGGTTAAGCGTGTTTGACCCAGAGAATTCTAGGATGGGTGACCTTCTCAGAGTTTTTCTATGAAGTGTATAAGTGAGAACAAAGCACGCTGAAGAGACTCGTATTGGTTTACGGGGATAACCGTTAATTCGAAAAGCAGCCCAACTCTTACGCATGCCACATTAAAAGGTAGTTAACACGTCCAACTCTCTCTTTACTTTTTTTTGTCAACCCTTCTTCAACAATTGATAAGGGATTAAGGGTGCTTGTATGCAGGGTTAGGTTAGGTTTAATATCAACTGATCCAAGTGGATTTTATTGGGTTAATTTTTCAAATCTGGACCCAGGTTAATCAAGGTTTGATTGAGGGCTTTGCTAAGGGTACCCCTCAAATTACTAAAGATACCCCCATGAACAATGTAATTACCAAAATATCCCCACAAAAAAAAAACACTTAAAACTCAATATTTTTTTATCCCTCCATTCTTACCCTCGCAGATTACCAATTTCAAAGAATTGGTAAATTTTATCTGGAATCTCGCAAATAAGTATAACATTTTCGCAAACAGTTTCTTCACTCACAATTAAGGTAATTGCGAAATTTGTTTGATTTGTACTGTCGTAAATAAGGTATTTGCGAGTGTACAAATTTTTTGTACTCTCTCAAATAGCTAATTTGCGAGGGATTAAAAATTTAAAACACTCGCAATTTAGCTATTTGCGAGAGTACAAAAAATTTGTACACTCGTAAATTAGGTATTTACGAGTGTAAACACAAAAACAACTCACAAATTAGATATTTACGAGTGTGCAAAAATTTACACTCGCAAATAACTAATTTGGAAAATTTACCTTCTTTCGCGAATATCTAATTTGTGAGTGTCACGCATAATTTGGGAGAAAAATATGAGTAGTTGTAAAAAATGGAACATACTTCATACATTTACTTATCAGAAAATGGATCCGCGTATTAAAAAAGTATTCTGTATTGAACTCATTGTTCTTTTTCCCTTTTTTCCTTCTATATATCCGAAACGTATTAGCATCAAAAGGTTTTGACGAGTGTGTAATTTTTTTAAAATTGCACAGTCGCAAATATGATATTTGCGAGTACGTGCTTCACTCGCAAATATCATATTTGCGAGTGAGCAAATCAAAAAAATAACTTATGCGCCTCGCAAATATTATATTTGTGAGAGTGCAGACAATTTACCCACTCGCAAATAGAGCCAAATGACAAAAAAAAATTAATTTTAAGTGGATATTTTGATAAATGCACTGTTTATGAGGGTGTTCTTAATAAATGTGGGGTGCCCTTTGATTGATGACAAGGTTAGATTGGGCTGACTTCAACAAAAGGCCCGTTGTTGCTCGGGCTGGCCCAACAAAATGGTTTAGACTTCCCCCTCCTTCACCACCATTCACATTTCACCTCCATTTTCTGTGTTGAACGCTGAAACCTTTGCACCCTCTTCACCTTGCACAGTGCACACCCACCTCTATCAATGCTCACTATAAGAAAATGCCTCAGTTTCTCCTCATCCCACAAAATCTCTCAGTTCAACTCTTGTCACCAACTTAACGCATCTTCACAACCATTATTACAATCTCCTACACACCCTTTTCCTGAAATCCCCAAAACCCTACACCCCTCTAGGGTTTCACCACTCTACGCACCGTATTCAAAGCAAGCTTCCAAATTTCCCGAATACGAGATGCCATCTGTGACCTGGGGCGTGATTCAAGGTCGAAAAGAGAAGCTCGTGTCGCGCGTGATCGTCTTCGATTACCTCAAGGGTTTGGGAATCATCCCTGATGAATTGCAAGACCTAGAGCTTCCTTCAACAGTTCAAATCATGAGAGAGCGCGTCGAATTTCTTCAGAAATTAGGGTTAACCATTGATGACATCAACGAATACCCTTTGATGCTAGGATGCAGTGTAAGAAAGAATATCATTCCCGTTTTGGGTTACTTAGAAAAAATTGGGATTCCAAGGTCCAAACTTGGTGAATTTGTTAAGAATTACCCACAAGTGTTGCATGCTAGTGTGATTGTTGAGCTTGTTCCTGTAGTTAGGTTCCTTAGGGGTCTTGATGTGGAGAAGGATGATATTGGGTATGTGTTGCAAAAGTACCCTGAACTTCTTGGGTTCAAGCTTGAAGGTACTATGAGTACTTCAGTGGCTTATCTTGTTAGCATTGGTGTTCATCCTAGAGATATTGGTCCAATGGTGACTCAGTACCCTTATCTTTTGGGTATGAGAGTTGGGACTGTAATAAAGCCTTTGATTGATTACTTGGTCACTTTGGGGCTGCCAAAGAAGATTTTAGCTAGGATGTTGGAGAAGAGAGCCTATATACTTGGTTATGATCTTGAAGAGACTGTGAAACCAAATGTGGATTGTTTGATTAGTTTTGGAGTAAAGAGGGAATGTTTGGCTTCAGTTATTGCTCAGTATCCTCAGATTCTGGGGCTTCCCCTTAAGGCGAAGTTGTCTTCACAGCAATACATTTTTAGTTTGAAGCTTAAGATTGATCCTGAAGGGTTTGCAAGAGTGGTGGAGAAGATGCCACAGGTGGTTAGCCTTCACCAACATGTGATCCTGAAGCCCGTTGAGTTTCTCCTTGGAAGGGCGATACCTGCCAACGACGTGGCTAGTATGGTGATCAAGTCCCCTCAGTTGGTAGCACTGCGAGTTGAGCTCATGAAGATGAGTTATTACTTCTTCAAAAGTGAGATGGGGAGACCCATAAATGAGCTTGTGGAGTTCCCAGAATACTTTACTTATAGTTTGGAATCAAGGATCAAACCCAGATACCAGCGGCTAAAAAGCAAAGGGATAAGGTGTTCATTGAATTGGATGCTAAATTGTAGTGACCAGAGATTTGAAGAGAGATTGCAGGGTCATTACATTGAAACTGAAAGTGTAGGTCCTTCATTCCGTATGGGTGGGAAATTAGAGCTGCCAGGGAATGCGATACTGTCTGAAGAGGAAGAGGATAGTGATGATGAAATACTATACAGACGAACTGTTTCTCTCTAGCACAGCATTTTTTTTTGTTACAGTTGATGAAACAACTAAAAATATTTAACTGTCATAAAATGCAGAACAAATTTTCATCTATTTTTGTGTTTTGTATTTTTGTAGCATGTGTTTACTGCCACTAATTGGCATTTCAGGTTTTCTATCAGTAATGATGTACAATTATCCTCAGAGGTGGAGCAAAGTCTGAAACAATGATAATATGCAAATGCAATACGTCCCTGAACTTTTATGCAAATTATGTCTGATTTGAATTCACAATGTTGAAAGGTTCCTTCTATATTTAGTAATAGTGCCACAAAGACAGATTTTTAAGTCTCCTTTTGTGCTTGAGGTCGGAGTCGAAAAAAAGTTGATTATGAACACATGCAACATGCAAACCAATCCAATTAAGGATCAAGCATTCAAGCTTAACAGGAATAATGAAACTACAATCCGCATTGTAGTAATCAAGGTGACTTATTGCAAGGACAGCATCATTTCATTTCATATGATTTAATAATACCTACAAATTTACCGAGATATCAATAATCAGGTTTATATAGATTGACCAACAAATAGTGAAAGACAGGTCGTAAATCTATTCATATATGGAAAATTTAAATATTACCAGGAGTATAAAACAACGCAGGAACCTAAAGGGGAAGTGGTTATTGATGGAATTATATGATTAGTCCTGTAAACCTAGATCATTCATAGATACAAGATTATATACAAGATTAGCATATCAAACACATACAAGAGATAGATCAAGAAACATGTACCTGATGCGATTCCAAGGATCCACTGTTGCTCAGTCAAAGGAAGAAAGACCTTATGTAAGAATGAATTACTCTCTACTTGGAGCGTATGAACCACACCACAACTGCTTAATGAACAGACAATATGTATATACTCCAGATGAGAGCAAGGACTTCTCAACGAGCTACCAAATGAATAGCTCAACTCATCATGAGCCACTCATAACAAATGCCCAATATTATTTCATCATATTGGTCAAGTGCTTTAATATCAACAATTGACCATAATTAATATATATATAAACAATAATTCCTAATAATCGATTAATTTCAATTCACATAATTGATTAATTAAAATAATTAATCTAACAGTTATGTCGAGAAGAAGATCAAATTATAATTTTGAAGGTCTAGACTATAATAAATGTATGAATGATTAAAACCCCACATACAGTTAGAAAGAAACAATTACAGATTTTTCATAAATGAATTCTCAACTCTGATGGTGTTGTCCTAATTGACCTGAAGAACACTGAAATCAAAGTGGTTCTTGTATGGATCCCAATGAAAGCCAATCTCATCTCCTGTCTTCAAGTTTCTTCTTATTACAAAATCTTGGATCCATTTGCCAATGAAAACATAACTTCTTGAAGAACCCCATCTCTTGAAAACCAAAGAGTGCATGGAGTTGGTGTCCACATCCCAAATCCCAACTTCAATTCCTCTGTGAGGCTCAGCATCCCTTTGGGCATCAGCACCCAACACAGGTAACACCAAGTTCTCTACCAAATTCTTGGATAGCAAGAGTCTGCTCATGTTTCCAAGATCACTTTCTTGGAGCACTTTCTTGATCTTCCAAGGGTCATCATAAAGCATCAAGTCTAATGAGTAGCCCCACCTTTTGTCCACATCATTGCATGCTCTCTTTCTTGCAGCAATAGGATCTTTTTGGCCATGTTTCCTCTTCTTGGTGGAAGAAGAACTAGAGATATCTGACTCGGTTGTGACACAAGAACACACACCCTTTGATAAATGGGAACAAACATTCTTGGTGGAAGAACCAGAGGCTTGTGTACAAGGACACACACCCATTGATAAATGGATGCAAACATTCTCGGACGTGGAAGAAGAACAAGAGGTATGTGTTTGGGTTGTGACACAAGAACACACACCCGATGATGAATGGGAGCAGGTGTTGGTGGAGGTGAAAGCCACCGCTGCAGATGTTTCTTGTTCTTGGGGTTTAGAAGCATAAACCCTTCCTTTGTGACACTTCAAACGTTGTTGCTTGCCCATGATCAACAACGTAAGCAGATCTCACAAAGTAAAGTTTAACAAGGGTGTCTGCTTTTTATATTGGAAATCTCCAACTTGGAATAGGATTTGACTTAATTAATTCTAACTATGCTTGAATTTTTAGTTATATCAATTTTTTCCTCATTTATCTCTTTACACAAATTATGTTTAAAATATTACTTTTAGATATATCAAAAAATTAGATATATGTTTCTTGATATATTTGATTAGAGAAACACTTTTTCAACATGATAATGGAGACATCATATGGTGTCTCTTTGTTTTTGTGATGTATTTTTTAGATGTTTATATATAAAGAAGATAAAAAATAAGTGAGAGATAGAGATAAACACATACGATCTTAGATACGGTGTTCAAATTTTGATTCATATCAATATATATATATATATATCAAATCAATACATTTATTGCAAAAGAATTCAACTATTATATTGTATATCTTATTCCAAATATTATTGCACCTGGATTGTTAATGAAAAGGATAATATAAAATTAAAGATAAAATACTAAAAATAATTTTCAATTTGATAATTTGAAATAATTAATTGCTCTTGCACATTAATTTCATATTAGGATTTAATTGATATACATCGTTAGTGTAAAAGATTTTTTATATTGGCAACCAATCATAAATTGAGAAATCATTAAAAATGTTTAACTCTTAACATAATTATCTTAAAAGTCATACATAACTACACGTATTTCTTTATACAAAAATCTTAAATTTTAATTATATTTTTTTGGGTAACAAAAAAAGGCTAAGGCCCAAAGGAAAAGCAACTAACAATCAAAAGAGACAACACAAGGTACAGAAACCCTTGAAAAATCATAGCCTACTAAACTAGCAAGCTCCCTAAGTGGAGGGTCAATGACATGAAAACCCGGATCTTGAAGAAGACTCGATTTTGCAAGCCAATCATCACATTGATTCCCTTCCCTATAAGTATGAATGAAGGCAGTCTCCTAATCCATTTGATACAAATCTCGAATATGTGTCACCAAGCAATGTCTTGGGCTCTCTCCTTTGTCCACTGTGATAGAAGATATAGCAGCAAGAGAGTCTGATTCCACCACCTATTTACGAATTCTTATCTCCTATGCCAAGGAGAGCCCTCTAAGAATGCCTCAAAGTTCTGCTATGAATGTGTACAATGCCCAATATGCACACTATACGCTCGAATCTAACCACCGGCATCATGCCACCATACCAGTACTTCCTGGGTTCGAATCGCAGACCCATCAGTGTTAAGCTTCAACCACCCATTTGGAGGGTATTGCCATCTAACAAACACCATGTTCTTCTTGTCATTCCTCACTGCAACAAACTTCTTTTCAACCCAAACAGATGAGCTCTTGTTGGCATGCTCGCGAATAGCTTTGCTTGGCTAATGGGGTCTGGAAAACTCTTCATGAAAAATTGTTTTGCTGCGCCATCACTATAAGAAATTGCAGAATTATCTGGATTTTTACTGATGGATTCGAATTCGTCGGTAATCCAGAATTATTGATGGATTTTTCCGTTGGTAATTCGGTAAGTCGTCGGTAAAAATAAAATCAAATTTTCGATGGATATTTCGTCTATAAATTCATTAGAAATATTCTCGCATTTTAGCGGGTTCAGTTGCGAGGGAATTTACCGAATAATCCGTTGATAACTAACTAACATTACTGACGAATTTCTAGGGTTTTCGGCAAATTTTGTTTGTCGGCAATAAACGAATTTCTTATAGTGCATTGCCAAAGTAAGTGACATGCAACAAGAAAAATAGAATGCCAATTCTCACCACTGTGCGCCTGGAGTTTACCATTGAGGTGAGTTGCAACCAACTATCTAAGTCGGCATTGAAGAAAACTTGTAAGCACAACGACTTGATTAACAATACCCACACCTGAGCAGCCGATGAACGATCCCGAAACACGTGAAGAATTGTTTTAGGAACCCCCACACAATGAAAGCAATCCAGAGAACAATGTGGCCAAGCACTACGTCGCACGTTCTTCTGAAGCAGATAGTAACCAATTCTCCAGAGAAGAAGATTGTAGCTCTGTGGGCCTTGAAGACTCCAAATCTCCTTCCAACACTTTTTGTGAGGCCCATAAGGCAAGTCAAAATGGGCCCAGTATGCAAATTTCACAGTGAACCCCCCTCCTTCGTCCTCAACCATGCATTTAGATCATTACTATAAACACTAGTGGGCGCAAGCAAAGCCTTGATCTTTATCTTCTTTTTTTTTTTTTTTTTGCTACCCATCGTAATTAGGCCTTTGACTCCTCAATGGATTCACGAAGTATCCCCACAAGCTTATATTCTTTGGACCCGCTATAAGATTAATCCTCGCTCTAGTGCTTAATCACAAATAAGGTTCTTTACCCTTCCCTAAGGATATATTTTACAGAATTCGAACCGAGATCCTCCCTTACAAGCTGAGCCTGCGCAACCAACTAAACCACACTCATTGGGTAGTTATATATCTACATTAACAATATATATATTTCAATTATAGTTTTAATATTTTTAGATATTTTTTATTTTTAAATTTTTGGATTTCATTTCAATAAACTTATTATAAATATCTTCTCCATAATTTTAAATAATCTTATTTTATAATCTATATTTATTTAGATTCTATTTGAGTTAAGATATAATCCTCAACGGATTAGGAGGTGATAACTATTAATTAGTTAATTTGAAAATAAATCCTCAAAATAAAAAATTAAATAAAAATAAGTAAATAATATGTGCATTTGATAGTAATAACTATTAATTGAGGGATAACATTAGTTCTCCCAGAAAGTGTGTCACAACCTTGTGTCATGAATTCTGATTCACCAAGAAACATATCTCTCATTATTTATTATTGGATATTTAAATTAATTGACCAATCAAAATATGTGACATAGGGTTATCATATACTTTATAGAACAACAAATGTTGTCCCATCAATAAGTTGATTTTAAAGTACATTAGAAATTAAAAAAATTAATGTATGTAACACCACGTGGCTCACTAGGGAAAGGGGTTGTAAAAAATGACTCACATTTAAGAGTCACTACTCTAATTTGGATAATATCATCTAAAGTGACCAAATAAGAAATTTTAACCCACATTATCAAATCAGGGGTGGATGTACCCTTACTTGCTCGCTTTATAAACAATTTCACTTTGGATGAGCATTTTTCTTCTAATTTAATATATAGAGTTTCATTATCTTCATCACAAATAAAAAAATTATACTTTCAAAATTTTATGAGTATCTACTACTCCCTTTGTCTCAATATATATGTCATATTTGATTAAATCACATAGCTTAAAGAAAAGCAATAAATGAAAGAAAGAGAGTAGTAATTTTACCAAATTAACCTTTTTTTTTTTTGCTGAATCCAAATTAACCTTATTAGTCATTGATATATTAACTATTGTCATAAATGCAAAGTGGAGTATTTAAGGGTACAATTGGTAGAAAACATTTAATATTACCATGAAAATAGAAAATGACATATATTTTGATGTAAATTTTTTTTATAAATATGACATATATAATAGGACAGAGAAAGTACCAATTAATTGATGGAAATATTCATCCAATATCATTGTTTTAAAGGAAATTAATATTGATTAATTGAAAAGTTAATATTATTAAATAAATTTGAGAAATATTGTTGCAATTTTTTTATTTGAAAATTGAATTTTTTTATTGAAGTAAATAATTTTGTAGAAAGATATGTAATATTACAAAACAAGGAATAGACATAACTAATCATGAATATTAATTTTTTTTTTTTTTGATAAAGAATGGAATACTATATATTAACTAAAGAATTACAAGTCTAGGGATAAAACACCTTTTACAATCAAAACTAATAAACTGGCCAAGCAAAGGGCTAACGAAATGCACTAATTGAAGCTAATGGTATGTGATTTCGCAGAATAAATTACAGAAAGTTAATTTAGGATATATAATTTTGTATTAGTTCCGGATTATTATATATAAAAATTCGATCAAAATCAGAATGCTCATTGACGGCAAATTCTATGAAAAAAAGATTGATATTGATTCTTTCAAAGGCTCTCTTTGGCAAGATGAAGCTGCTAGCATATAGTGGATGAGTTTATAGCTCAGTTTAATAAATGTTTTTCTCATTAGCATATAACATTTTTTCATAAGTTTATAGCGTTATATTTTTTTCTCATTTTTATCTTTCCAAATTTAAATAAACTCCTCATTTATTTTTTGTAAAATAAAATAAAATATTATAATACTAAGATATCCTATGTCTCATTTTATTTAATAAAATAATTAAAAATAAAAAATTAATATTTTAATTTTTGAAATGATAAATAATTTAAAATAAATTAAAATATTAAAAATGATAAATATTTTAAAATAAATAATATATATATAGAATTTATATTGAAAAAACATATAAACATGACCTTTATGCCATTTGATATTTACTTACTAGTTGAACCATTAAATTTATCAAATACTTCAAATCTAATAAAATGACTTATCTATTATCCACTATTAACTAGTTTAACCACTATCTACTATAAGTTTATCCGCTATCAGCTAGTTTTTAACAAAGAGAGCCAAAATCTTTTGCATATCTATCCATTAATTGATGAAAATCTCCATCTAATTTCATTATTAAGAAAAAGATTAATATTGATTTGTTGAAACATCATTATTATAAAATTAATTTTAAGATTTATTGTTGCGCTTTTTATTTTTAAAATTTGTTACTCAAGTAATATAAAACGTTAAAGTTGACCAAAAAAATATAATGGTTTCACTTTGCTCCAAAGTTCAGGGAGCTTAATGATAAAAAATAGGCTAAAATATCATTTTGATCCATTTATTTATTTTTTAATTTTAATTTAGTCCCTTAACTTTTAAAAATTTCAGTTTGATACCTTAATTATTAACACAAGTTAGTCCTCTTCTTCAATAACATAAACAAATAAGTTTCAAATTGATCTTTTAAATTGTTTATAATTTTTAAATTGATCCCTTAACTCTTAAATGAGTTTTAAATTGATCCCTTAAATTTTAAATGAGTTTTAAATTGATCCTTTAAATTATTAATACGTATGACACTTTTGTCACTTTTATTTATGTCATTGAGAGAGAAAACTAACCTGTGTTAAGAAAGATAAGTTAAGAAGCCAAATTAAAATTAAAAAATAAGTTAAGGGATGATATTTTCACCTAAAAAATCTTTAGGGGATAGATGATACCGCGTGCAAACACGGGGATTTTGTGCAAATTAAATTAGTCTGGTGTATACTAAGGGTCCGCAGTAATCTTGAAAGGCGACAGGAGACCTTTAAGCCAAGATATTATGACTCTCGTATCATTTGACATACGTTAGCGACCTTTAAGCGAGGTTACGATGGCTGATATTCACACGCATTTAACTACAAAATTTTGGGTAAAAAATATCTAATTTTATGAAGAAAAAGAATATTACGCTTCAACTTGCGTGATAATTCAAGGTTCTGAACAATAGGCGGTAGAGCTGCTTCGGATACTATCCTCACAAACATGAACTAAAAACAACTCGACACTATGAATGTATAACACAACCAAATAAGCTTAGATATTGATCTGATTACAAAGATATTAACAAATCTGAACCAACACAACGACACTACCTGCGTATTACAAAATATGAACTGCAAAAGGAGAAAAGGATGGATAACGCTACCTATACAAACACACTTCAGAAAAGCTGAAGGTTAGCTCCAAGTTAACTGTCGTCCTTTGCCTGCCTTTTTAGCCGACCTCTCTAAGCAGATAATACAACAGTCTAGGTCAGAAGCAAACCGATTCCTTAATTTCATTTCTTATCCTCAATCCATGGCCAACATCAGTAACAATCAATGGTCATCGGTATGCCAGTTACAATCTTATGATCAATTGGAAAAAATAAAAATAAAAATAAACACAGAACGGCAGAAGAATGATGCTATGGAAGTTCACTCCTTAGTGCCACTGCAATAGACTTATTGTCATTGGGTGCTGCGTGTCAATCCTCCCCGTGTCACATTTCTGTGCAAGTGTAAGACTTATCCAAGTTATTAGGGGCAAAGCAGTATAGTGAATAAGAGGTGAAGGAGACAAAAGAAAGCAAAAAGCAGTAATATACTTGAAAAATTTCGTCATTATTTAGTAAAAAGCAAACAATAAATATCTCAGATCCTCAATCCTTTATTGTCTTGTTTAATAAATCTGAACTGGGTTCTAAACTTCTAATATAACTAGTCAAGAAAACATAACTAATTAACGGCAACAACAAACCTTAAAGGCAAATACTAGGTTCAAGGGTTCAACTACTTAGTCCTCATAACTAAATATTACACAATATATAAAATATAGAAATATCAATAATCAGGTTATCTACATTGACCAACAAGTCAAATGATTGGCGAATGCCTATACTTAGACTCTTCAAAAGATAAGAGGAAATAAGGTGAGACATACTTGACCTGATTCAGAGGACCCAACATTGCAAAAATTAGATTCCATCAGTAGAAACCGTACTATTTATTTTATTTGTAATTGTAATGAATAATATTTGTTCTTCCTTTTTTAAATGTGAAGGGTGAGCTCGATGCCAGGATAAGATGTTCTGCAACATATTATTTAGTTATTTACTAGTGTCTTGACACCTACTTGTCTGCATGTTAATCCACTTCTTTTTTTAATCTGTAATCCACTTTTGTTTTTCAAGATAATAGTAATAAAAGCAATTGCTTAATTATATAATTTTATTCATGTTTAGAGAATATAAAGAGCAAAGAGAAGTTAAAGGGTCAAAATAACTATCCACTAAAAACATATAAAAGAGAAAATAAAGGTTTTAGGGTAAAGAAAGTTTTATTGTTTTAAAATAGGTTCAATTACTCTCCAGGTCCCTGAATTATTTGGGAATTTTTAAATAGGCCCACGAATTAAAAAAATTTATAATTGGGTCCCCGAACTTTGATATACTTTGTAATTGGATCCCTGCACTTTAAACGTTTGTAATCAGGTCCCTGAACTTGTTAATAGTTTGTAATTAGGTCCCTGGGATATTAGGGATTTTTAAAATCTTTGTTATTGTTGTGATCCAATGGTTTTATTAACCTCCAAGATCGACAAGAAACCTCGAAAGAAATTTATACAGTCCTCTAATTATAAGATTTTTCTCCTACCCCAGGGACCTAATTACAAATTATTTACAAGTTTAGGAACTTAATTACAAACGTTTAAAATGCAAGGACCCAATTACAAAATATTTAGAAGTTCAGGAACCCAATTACAATTTTTTTTGTTTAGGGACCTATTTAAAAATTCTCAAATAGTTCAGGGATCAATAGAATAATTAAACCTTTAAAATAAATACCCACTACCATATAATTTCCTATTCTTTTTGATAAAATAAATACCCACTACCCAATAATTTCCTAAGTGGATAACATAAAGAGAAATACGATAGTAGTGGAGTGTGATTATGAAAGACAAAATCATAACATATAGATGATAACTTTCGTAAATAATGCCATTGCCCATGCAGTAGAATTACTGCTAAGCTGAGCTATATAATTTTTTTTTGGCATATATGCAAAGAAATAGAAAATATAAGTTGTGACCAGTAAAGAAGTTCTTCCTTTCTTTGCACATTGTTGGAAAACTTCTCAATGCTTTGTTAAAAATTAAAGGCTTTGCAAAGTTCAACTTCAATTACCAAAACAGGAGGTCCAGGTTGAAAGCAAAATTGTCTATCAGGTAGCAGATTAGTGGTGATATTCAGTGCAAAGAAAGACCATAAACAAACGGACATCCTGTGACCTAAGATCCAGCAAAATAAAATAGTTTATATACATGAACAGAAACACCTAATGAAGTATCCCTTGAAAGTAGCAGCTAAATAAGGAATAAGGAAGAAAATGAATCCATAAGGTAGGCAAAACTCCGACCCTCGAAAATATTTGCAGAAAACAGCAAGCCATATACTCCATTGGATAAAATGTGCAATATATATGTTAAGACAATAATTAAACCAAAAAACAACGACAAATAAGTACCTTCCAGAAACAAGCTGATGCTGAGCACTGTTTATAGGGCCCTTTACACCACTGAACCGCTTTGCTCTGCTCTCTTGTTCTTTCTCCACACGCATTGCAGCTACCTCCTTCTCCATGGCAGCTACTTCTCTTCTCATCTTCTTTGCCTCAACTTCCATGGCTTTGGTCAATGTATCTACCTTCTTTGCTAGCATCTGACCAATAATGCCCATTGGCAACAATTAGCTAATATTATATTATGAATTTGAAATCTATTAATATCGAAAAACAAGTAATAAAATAAATACTAACCTCAATGGCATCATCTTTATCTTTTAGGCTTTGATCTTTCTCATGACCAGCTTTCCTCAAGGCTAAGACCTCCTTCTGCAGTAAATCATACAAAACTCCTGGAACAGTATCCTCTGTATCCATCATTGGGAATTCATTTGGCTTATCTTCCGAAATTCCTTTCCACTTATCTTTTTCCTCTCTGTCTTTGGTTCCTTCAGAAGACTGATTGAATGAGTAACTTGGAGGTTTTCCATTTAGAAGAATTTTACTCCTTTCTAGTGACCTTGTGCCACCATCAAAAGATTTAGATGTGCCTTTAGCATGCTTCAAAACTGTGCTGGAGGACACAGAAGACCTCAGTTGAAAGGACGATGTTCTCTTAGATGAAAACCCATTAGAAGTCAGTTTTGAGATGTTATCAGCTCCACCTAGGGATTGACGTCGAGAAGGCCCATTGGTAACACTTCTTCCCTCTGGGGTGCCACGATTAATACCGTTAGAAGTTTCTCTCAAACTCTCCTGTAGCACTTTAAGCCGTAATTGATATTTTTCCTGAAAATTTTAGAAGATTTACCTTGAGTAACAGCAAAACTAATCTCCTAAGTTAATACATGGGCTCTAAACTATATTATTACTTTTAACTGCGCTTCAGACTTTGCAGTGCGCTCAGTTATAGCAAGCTTGTCCCGAAGTTGCTGCATCTCTCCCTATAAAAATGTAGTTCGGCTTATTAAAAAGGAAACTGTATTTAAATGAATCCAAAAGCAGGAAAATTTTAAATAAAATATTAAGAAAAACAACAAAAGCTTACATCAAGAGGAATCAGAATAGAAAAATGAAATAATATTTACCTGCAAGAATCGTCTTTCTTCAAGCCATTGTTTGACAGGCATCACTTTGTCATTAGCATCTTTCCATTCATTTGCCACCACTACAGCTACTCTGTTTGCTGTTACCTTGGCACGAGCTAACTCCCGGTCGAGAGTTTTTCTTTCTTCCTAAAAAATGGCAAACAAACCACACAACAATTAATATGAACTAGACTGAAGGCAATATAACTATCCCAGAGTAAAGCAACTGAAATAGTCAACTTGGTGAAATTAACATATTACATTCATTTCTTGAACTTTCCGCTGATAATCTCTCACGGCATTTGCAGCTGCACCACCTGCAAGGACAGCTTCTTCAAGCTCCCTTACAGTTTGGGTAAGTTTTTCAACCTCTGCCACCTTTTGTCTATGCATTTTGTCCAAAATTTTATTTTCTTCCTGGGAGAGATGACGATGAAATCATATGAACAAGTTGCATTATTACGGTCACAATGTATCTGGAGAGAGAAACATCAAGCAAGCCTTGCAAATACCTGGCAAATCTCAATCTGTTTAATTAGCTCTTGATTTTTATTTTGGAGATCATCCACCATGGAGGCCTTAGCCAAGGCAACCTGAACAGTCCTCTCAGCTTCAAGCAGTGCTGCTTCTTTAGATTTGGTAAGGCGATCTAAAGCTTTGTTATCATCTTGAAGTTTAGCAATCTGCGAGAAACAAATGGATGAAAATAATGACATATATCAGCAAAGATAACCCAGCTTCAGTTCTCTTCATCAGTCTTCTCTCAAGGGGATTACCATTTGAAGCAGAAGAATAGGATAATACCTCTTGTCGAGCAAGCTTGAGTTCAGCCTCTAGAGGAGCAAGAATGGCTTCTATAGGAGGCATGTCATCATCCTTCTGAGCAGCATGGACCCTCCGAAGAGTGGCTTCAGCCGCAAACTGAGCTGCCATTGATGCTTTCTTTTCATCATTGATCTTCTTAATTTCAAGATTCTGCAAGAAATACTCATTCAGCAAATATATCATGTAGCCCAAGAAAAAAGACTCATTACCAAAGTTGATAGAGGCTCCAAGCAATACTTTGCTTTCTAGAAGAGATTCTGTTAACTTTAGCTTCTCCTCAACCTTTGACAATTCTTCAGTAAGCTATAGTGCCAACAAAAAACAGAAAAGTAAAGTTACATTTCAAGTTGACAGAAGGTAATCAAAGTGTGCATAAGAAGAGTGCACAACAAGCAGCAGTAGCATGAATAAAGTTAAATTATAGCAAAGGGACAAGTACTAACTTACTCAACTAACTATATAAAAGGTAAAAACAATCCAAAGAATGATTAAGCAAAGAAATGAGCAAAATCATGACAACAATAAGGCTATAACAATAACAAAAAACTAACAAAGAAACCCCACCCCCTAAATCAGCCAAAACATAATTACAGCATAAATATATAACATGAAGCAAATGGCATAATGACTCTAAAATAAAAAAAGTAATTATATTAAACATCAAAAGCATTAAAAGCAAACTCATCATTATCATCAAGAAGTTAGACACAAACATTTACATAATGCTTTAAAATAAATAAATAAAATAATTTTTCTTTGATAAGTAATAAAAGCATTGTCCAGTGCAAAAGTAAAAGCCTAAGAAATTACAAATTAGTAATACAGTTTCCATAATCCTAACATTAACATCATGATAATTTTGGAAATTTGTAATTAATTTAATTCAAAGATACTGATAATAGAAGGGAAAAAAAAATGAAAATTAGAATTGACCTCTTCAACGGCTTTTTCTCTGAGTCTTTCGGAGAGCTTCAAGGCTTTGATCTCCGCGTGTGCTTCCGATAATTCCCTGTCCTTATCTGCAAAACAAACACACATCACAATCAAGTGAATCAACAACACGAACCAAAATCAGCTCAAGAACACGCCAGATCGAGCCGCATTTTCTCACCTCGAACTTCATTCTCCAACCGATTGAGCTCCACCTTTACCGGATCCGAACCGTGCAGCAGGTTCATGAACTCGTCCGCATCCAAACTCGGCCTCATCGAAGCTCCGCGCCTCCGAGACGAGCTCTTTCCTTCCTTGAACGATCCCGACACCGTCACCGTCGCCGGAGTCCCTACCGTCGTCTCCGTTCCACCGTCGCCGGAGACTTCCTCCATCGCCGATCTAACCGATGCCAAAACCAACGCACACACTCACCTTTACGTCCAAATGCTCCTACTCCCGAAGATCCCAACTCACACAGAGAGGTAGAGAGATAAAATGCAGGTTCGAGATTGAGAGCGGTGGTTTTAGAGAGAGAAAGGATGGTTTCATATTTCTATGGTTGTTTCTCTCTCTAGATGGTGCTTTTAAATCTGGCTTTTCCTTTTTAATTTTGTTTTTATTTTTTTTGTTTCTATCTCTGGTTAGAGTGAGTGACAGAGAGTGATTTAAATAAATCTGAGTAACCAGTTGGATAGTGCCTGCCCTTAAGCAGACCAATACTGAGTGACAGAGAAACACAGTAAACTAAGCTCTTTCTAATCAGTGTAGTTATATCATCATGTGTGGGGTTTAGGTTTAAGATTAGTACAACGGTAGCGTAACGCGCACACCATGCTACATAATGGATATGAGTGTGAGTGTGTGTGTCGTGCGCGCGTATGCGTAGGATAGCAAATGGGACCCTTGTAAGATGCCTAGAAGGAACGTAGCTGGTGAAGCGTGTTTGCACAAACTACTGCATTAACAGATATAATATGTTTTTGATTTTTGAAGGGTCGAATGAACTTGTAGGATTAATGGACATACTGGATTTAGAGTGTCTTGTTTGATTGCAAGAGTTGAATACCATTATGAGGATACGTGTATTAATTGATGTTCTTTATTCTATTATGGGATTGTTTGAGTGTTCTTAAATTGGTAATTAGTGGTAGGACTTTGTAGATGAGCAAGAGTGTAATAATAATTAGTAATTAATTAATAACATTTGAGTGCAGATAAGACAAAGATAATGGAAAAGAAAACATTACCAAACTAAGTAAATTATCAAATCTCACGAATGAGACTGAATGGTACAAGCTACTTCGAGTGAGGGAGCAAAACTCTAAAAATTTGTTTGTAAGTTGATTTGTAGAAGAAAATGAAGGGAAAGGGAATGTTTATTTGAGAGTCACCCTTGTTTGTGAGTTTAGAAAATTGGAGGAAAATGTTTTGGGGATCTTAATAAACCCTCCAAAGTCCTCCTATGCCCACTTTTTTAAGTTCCACCAATTTGGGATATTTTAAAGAAAATTAATTGAAATTACTAATTTACCCTCGTACATTTTTAAAATTTTGCTTTCAACATGGACCTCTTGTTTTGGTAATTGAAGTTGACCTTAGCAAAGCCTTTGATTTTTGACAAAGCATTGAGAAGTTTTCCAACAATGTGCAAAGAAAGGAAGAACTTCTTTACTGGTCACAACTTATATTTTCTATTTCTTTGCATAAATGCCAAAAAAAAATTATCCTTTCCCTCATACAATATGCACTCCCAAACAATGAGAATGATAATGTTCTCATTTTCCTTCCCTCTCTCCCCTTTCTTTCCCCTTTGATCCTCTCCCTTTCCTTTCCCTCCTAACTCGCAAATAGGGCCTAAAGTCTCTATTCAAGTTAGAAAAAATCCTCTATATATTTTCACATTCAACTAAGACATTACAACATAATTATTCTACAATTTGTACAAGTCTCACTAACTAACAATACATCTAAACTAACCGTATAACTATACAATACGTATCACTGGAGTTGTTAACTGTTTTTATCCAAGTTTGAAAAAAAGACAATTTACACTTACAGAGACACCAGGGAGGATGGAAAACTCCTAATTTGTATAAACAGCAAAATATTATATTTGGCTTAGAATGATTCTAAATAATAAATATAAATATACATTTACATTTACATCCTTTTTTTGTGGTTTTCTATTTGCATTCCATGTTGAAGGCTAGTAACGAGCTCAACTGCAAATGTTGGAAAGATAATAGGTTCAGCCCGTGATGATCATCGACTAACTTCTAAATCTCCGTGGGGTCTTCTATGGATTGAATGGAAGTGCTTTTAATCTTATGGTTCTTCATGCACTACTCGATTAATTTGTTGATCATGTCTACCTTTACATTGAAATGAAATTTTTTAACTTGGACATGTTTTCAAGTTGTTGGTATGCCTTTTGCGATTAGATTTTAAACTCTTTAAAGCCTCTATTGCCACTTTGCCCATTCATCACGCTACGACTCATTGACTCAACTTCAGTGTAGCTCTAATTACATTCAATAATTAACAGGGAGTATAGTATAACTCCTGTGCAAAAATTTAAGGGCTAATCAGATAACTGATAGTTCAATTTCAAGCTCCCATGTAGTCAAGTTTCCTCTGGGGAGTGTCAACTTTAGCTCGCTCTTCCTTTTTAACACCGTAAATTGTCAAAGTCATTTTTATGGGGAAAAAAGGTGATTTTTAGAATTGGCCCACATTATCCCAAGTACTAACATTCCCGTCCAGTATAATCATGCTCCAAAAACTTTAAAATTGTGGAAGATTTGTGTGAAGGACTTTAAAAATTAGAGGTAGTAATGTAACGACCCCTTCTTGACTCATACAAGTGTTCTTTAAGAATTTATCACATGGAGGGGTCTTCCTAGCGTGTTTGAAAGTGCTGGTACAATATGAAGGGTCCACTGCTTTGGAATTGCTTGGCGATGTAGTTCACCTGCACAACAACAAGCATGTTCTGATCCCTAGTGGGACGTGACCAAGCTTATCTTGCACATTATTAAGACAACATTTTACTTTTACATCCCTTGCTGACAAGCGGGAATCCTTCTTGTTACAATTCATAATACACCAAGGTCATCATTTCTTCTTGTTCATCAATAAGGGCATCTTTATCTCACGCAACCAATTTGAATCTTAAGGAGGGGCAAGTTGCCACAATCAATTTCCATCTCGAGCAGATACCGGAGTAACCAACCATAAGTGACAAAGTGAAATATCCCTGCATATCTTCCATTCAAGCACATAAATACAATTGTTCGTACCGCATAAAATTTCAAGTATATAAAATAGGGTACTAGTACTCTTCGATTAAAATAATTCTCATTTGGACTCCAGATTTAGCGTGTAAAACACACAGGATTCTTTCAAACAATACCACGAATATCAGATAAGAGGTAAGAAGATTCAGCACACTACTCCACGCAACAGTGATGAAGCTTCGCTTGATAAAGGTAAAAGTGCCGAGTAAAAGAATAAGAAATTTGATGAAATCCAAAATATATGTTTTAAAGATATTCAATTTATCAAAGCAGAAGAATATTTGCTTTTCTCCGAATTATTCCGCCAACCAATTAGTCAAGACAGCCAAATTCTTCGGGTAGAATTCTGGTATTCAAAACTCAGTAAATATCCAATCAACTAAACTTGAAAACAACAAAATCCATTAAGATAAAAAAATACGTCCTTCAATAGAAAATGAAACGACACAAGCAACAAAACATATAATTACTAGTTTCTAGCATGCTTAAGACAAGATCATCCCATAACATCAAAACTGCTAGCTCAAGCATCAACCCTCTCCTCCTCCAGGATCAGAGCCTTTCCTGTTGGCTTGGCCAATAGATCGGTGTACTCTTGGAAAGGAGATTTGGAGAAGCGGGTCTCCTTCCAAAACTCGGGCGTTAGAAAACCGTAGGTTTTCAGCAGACAGTCAAAAGTGGCCTGTAAAAATACAATGCATTATTATAAACATAGATAAATAGGTAACAAATCACATGTTATACATATCTATCGAACAAGCACTGATTAGCTATTTCAAAATGTATCAATTATCATTTGATGCAATCCAATTGCTTCTCATACAAATTATCCTCACTGTGTGTGTGTGGGATATTCTTCATTGTCAATTCATACAGCAAGAGAGCAAAATCAAAAACTGCAAACTAACATTAACCATTATAATTCAATACCCCAACTTTGAGTAGAAGAAAAGCATCATCCATTGCCATATAAGCGAAGGTAAAATCATACATGATTCTATGACTAATTCAATCAAATTGAAGAATAAGCATCCAATACCAATAACCTTGCAGAATATTGCTAAGCTTAAAATAACCTTGCAGAATATTGCTAAGCTTAAAAATATGAAGAGACAAATCAAAGAATCAATAAGAGATCCTAAAAATGCAGGGTGCATTACAGGGCACGATGGATCATGATTTAGGAATTTTTTAAGTACAAGGAAACTATTGCATTTAAAAAAAAAACAAATACCTTGTATAACAGGAAACTTCAAAAAGAAAATACACATTGGAACACCATCAGAAGAATTCATGTAACTTAAGGGCTGTTTTACTTCCCAAAGCACTTCCAATCAGCTTTTGATTAGTAAAAAGTGGATTGGGTAAAAAAAATCGCTTCCACTGGAATCTATACCAAACAGGCCCTTCATAAAATCATTTTCACATACCACATATGCTTAAATTCACAAAAAATCATATTAATTAATCGATATAACAGGCTAATAGAACAAACTCATAGAAAATTTGAATCTGCGCATATCAATAAAATAATTATAATCCAAATAAAAAAATAAAATATAAAAACAATGAATACAATTAAAATCAAATTAATTGAAAGAAAAAAAAAGTCGAAATCGTAAACAACCAAACCTTGACGAAATTGCCAAGAGTCTTGGTGGATCCTCTAGAGGCAGTAAAAACATCTTCAATCCCAGCAAACTGCAACACCTTCTTAGGAACCCTAGCAGCAACAATACCAGAACCACGAGGTGCAGGAACCATGCGAACAATAACGGAACCACACTTACCAGTAACCTTGCAAGGAACGGTGTGTGGCTTTCCGATCTTGTTACCCCAATACCCTCTCCTAACAGGAATCACAGAAAGCTTAGCAAGAATGATAGCACCGCGAATCGCGGTAGCAACTTCCTTGCTGCACTTAACACCGAGACCAACGTGACCATTACCGTCACCGACGACAACGAAGGCCTTGAACCGGGTTCGCTGACCGGCCCGGGTTTGTTTCTGAACCGGCATGATTTTCATGACTTCGTCCTTGAGGGAGGGTCCAACCAAGGTGTCGATGATTTGATGCTCCTTGATTGGGAGGGAATGAAGGTAGATCTGTTCCAGGCTTCGGATTTTTCCCTCTTTCACCAGACGGCCGAGTTTGGTCACCGGGACCCACTTCTCTTCTTCTTCACGGCGTGGGCCTCTGCGGCGACCACCGCGGCCCCTGTCGCCACGTCCACCGCGACCCCCGAAGCCACGGCCGAATCCGCCACGGTCTCCGCCACCACGTTCAGCCATTTTGAGAATGAGAGTGAGAGAAGGAAGGAGGAGGAAAGGAGTGACTGCGCTAGAGAAAGAGAAATTGCAGATGTGTGAAATGTAGGGTTTGTGGTGTTATATATGTAGGGGTAGGGTTTTGGTTTTGTGGTGTGTTCGGTTTCGAGTGTTAGAGATAGGCCTGTGTAACATAACTTTCATTGGGCCTTACCCGGCCCACTTTCTAAATAATGGTTATCAAATTTTTTGGGCTCTATTAATGTTTTATGAGATTGGAACTTTTACTATTTTGTCCCTGCTACGAATATTACTTGATTTTTAATTTTAATTACGGTAAAACCTCTATAAATTAATAATGTTGGGACAATGAAATTTTATTAATTTAGAGAGATATTAATTAATCGATAAATTAATAATTTATTAATTTAAAGGGTGTATTTTTCGATTCTACTAATATAAATTTAATTACATAAAAAATTATGGATTTAATTGGTATGTACTGTCAGTGTAAAACTTTTTTACACAATCAACCAATCATAAATTGCAACATAAGTTAAAATGTTTGACTCTTATCCTAATTATCTTAAAAGTCACTCATATCGTGATTTCTAATTGGTTGTCAATGTAAAAAACTTTATACTGACAGTGAATAACAATTAAACTCAAAAATTATCGTGTATATCACTACTATACAATATACAATGTATGTATATCATAATTCTTGAATTAATCTAAAAAATACATGTATATTTATGAAGATAAGTGAGTGGTATTAATTGTTTAGTACCTTTGGAACCAATCACGGGAAAGGAAGCACTCATAGTGGCAACAACTCTTCACCATTTTTTGTTGCAACTCTAGACCTTGATACGGAGCTTTTGAGTAAAATGAGAAAAGTTAGAGATGAAATGCACTTATATTTAAATTTCATGAAAAACACAAGCAACAATAGATTCATATTTTACTAAATTGTCCTAGTTAAAAAAAACAAGATTATAGATAGGTTTATTAATTTATGATGTTGACAGGATTATAGATTTATGTATGGGTCTTCCGAAAACTTATTATCTTATTAATTTATCAAAATTACTAATTTTATAAAATAACCCAAGTTGGGACCAGGAAAAATATTATTTCAAGGAGGTTATTAATTTATCGACTATTAGTTTTTGAAGGTTTAACTATCTGGTTTGAGTTGAATCAATAATTATAACCTGTAACTTAAGTACCTCCAGGTTCATTTTTAAATTCAGCTGTTTTTTGTTGGGTTTAAGTCTTGCTTTTGATTTTTAGAACAAAAAAAAAAATCTTGCTTTGTATCTGTTATCGTCGTGCGAAATTTGGTGTTTAGCCGTTTGGTCAGCTAATCCGCACAGTTGATTCCCCTTTGTGTTCAGGCGATTACGCTGAGAAAGGGACTTTGTTTCTCAGCTGCGGGTTCCTAGACTACTCAAAAGAGCGTCTAATGTAGAAAGTGAACTATGAAACCAAGGTTACATGAAAGAGATAAAAGAAAGCAATAAAGAGAAAACGATAAAGTAGAAATAAATACAAAGATTTGTGTTATTGATTGAGTGTGTTGATATGAACAATACAACAAATATTTATAGACTTAAGACTACCCCTATTAGCCACTTTCTCACAATTGATAATAGCCAACAATAGTAACTACCCATTAACTCCATGGTTGTAGTCATAAATAAACTATCCACTAATTCGACTCCCACTAGCTCATGGTTATTGTCATGAATAACTACCCACTAATTCAACTCCCACTAACTCCATATTCTTATCACAAGAATTATTTTTTGGTGATAGCATATGCCCCCTGCATCTTTTAGCTGACGATAATAAGAGGAAGCTGAAAGATGTATTATGTCAGTCGCATTTCCTTCTGCCTGTTGCCCTGAATCTCGGCTAATATGGCTTTGCTGCATATGGATACTTAATCTTCTGGAACAACTAGGTTTGCAGATAGTAGACTTACAATGTCAGGACAACACTGCTAAATGCCCCCCAGATTCATATGATCTAACTGATTTAGGAGACTCCAACGTTATAAAGACATTGGTTTTGCAGATAGTAGTCTTATGTTGCCGATTTGGCACAGCTAAATGTCTGCCCACTTTGTCTTTATTCAGTTGAGATGCCCTTTTGTTCTCATTTCTCACACATCAGCTATTTCCATTTACCCTTTGAAATGGTAAACCAGACACTAAAACAATATAAGAGAATGTAGCTAGGAATAAATCTGTATCACTCGTCATTTCAGTTACACCTTTGTCGGCTAACTTGGATCTTTCATCCTTCAAAACCTCTTGGACATCATTTTCCTCAAGATTTAGGCTACCATGATATTAGCTGCCTCTAATCACCAAGATTAATATATTGAGTCCTTCTGATAGCCGATTGATTAGCTGAGGTAGGTGGAATTGGATTCCATTGCTGCCCCCCAACATAATCATCGGTGCCCTATACAAAATTTCTCGAGGAGGAATTGAACCCATCTGAACATAAAGTGGTTGTTCTAGAGTTAGCCGGTAGATTGGTTGATTAGCCGAGATAGGTGGAATGGTATTCCATGGCTGCTCCCCCATATAATCACCAGGTAGCTTTATCTGTATTCCTCCAGCGCCCAGAGCTTGATAAACAACAGGTCCTTGATTGGTGGCTTGTAGAGTCATGCCATAAGCTGAAGCATTTGGCATAACACACAAAATTCTAGTCTGTCTTACCGCATTACCAACCATATCGTTCGCCACTATTTGCCCCCTGGGTTAGTAGTAGCAAACGTATTCGGCTGAACCTGTGATAAAGGTCTTGCCTGAATAGAGTTCAGCTGTACTTATGGTAAAAGTTCTGCCTGAACATGTGGTTGCTCTTGTTGTGGTGCTTCAATTGTGAACAATATGTTCACCTTCATTGTCCCACCAAGCGTGCCGTTGTTATCGTCATGTGAAATTTGGTTTTTAGCCGTTTGGTTGACTAATCCGCACAGTTGATTCCCCTTTGTGTTCAGGCGATTACGCTGAGAAAGGGACTCTGTTTCTCAGCTGTGGGTTCCTAGACTACTCCAAAAAGCGTCTAGTGTAGAAAGTGAATTATGAAACTAAGGTTACATAAAAGAGATAAAAGAAAGCAATAAAGAGAAAACGGTAAAGTAGAAATAAAATAAAGACTTGTGTTATTGATTGAGTGTGTTGATATGAACAATACAACAAGTATTTATAGGCTTAAGACTACCCCTATTAGCCACTTTGTCACAATTGATAATGGCCAACAATAGTAACTACCCACTAAATCCATGATTGTAGTCATGAATAACTACCCACTAATTAAACTCCCGCTAACTCCATGTTCCTATCACAAGAATAATTTTTTGGTGTTAACAGTATCTTTACCCTTATCTTTTCCTACTGTATTGTTGCTTCTTTTTCTGCGATTGACCACCCTTCTGTGAGTTAGAAGTTAAATGTTTTAAATTTTGTGTAGGTTCTCTTAATTGACTTAATTCAATTTGACAACTGAACCTTTTGAGACACGTAATTTTTCGGAAATTCTTCTTTCATGAAATTTAAATTTGATCCTCTACAAAGGGCCGGTATCAATTTGGACACCAAATTTTATTTTTCTGATGAAACTAGTATCAATTAAGCACGCCATAATACGGAATTATTGATAGAGATAGCCAAAGCAATTGATTTCAGCTAAACTTAGTTAGTTATAGAGGTGAGTAGCTAAGTTATCCTTTCATCGCAATGAATATTTTTCAGCAAGTATTATGTCAGCGTACTAAAACTACGACCGAGGAACCACAAAATATGGCTCCAACCTAAATTACAAATCGACTTTTACCCACAAGGCAACTAGGCAAGGGTGCAAATCTCACTTGAAGTAGCTTGTAGTCAAGGCCACACCATCACACCGAGTAGCAAGTCTCACACCCCAGAAACATCAGGTGGGAGAACCCCCAGGAACGAAAACTGTGACCAATGGTTTGTCATAATCTTCTGGAGAGCTTGTTTAAAGATCAAGGTTTGAGAAGCAACATTGTAAATGCTGAAAACCAAGGGAGGGGAGAGCCCACTTATTACCAGGTGGATGGCCACCAAGTAAATATGAAACAATCATCTCTGTTTCTCCAAGTAAACTAATATAGGATCCATAACATACACTACTAAATAAGGTGAAAGTTGGACTTCCACATTTTTCATTTTTTTTCTCCCATATGAACAAAGTCGAGACAAGAAATAGCACAAGTTTCAAATGAATGTAACAAGGACAAAAGAAGGCTCAACTGACAAAGACGGTAACTTATTTAAAATAAATAATCTATAAGAAGCTTTCCTTCTTACCACTATCTTTTCTCTACAGAAGCAATCAAACAAAACAGTTAAAGAAAAACCGAGCAACTTGGAAGGTCTATTGTTTCTTGACATGATATTATATCTACATATACACAACAGCAGTTGAAATGCCTGTTCTGTGACATAATTAAGCTTGTCTTGATTTTATATCGTGGGTCTTCTTTACTGTTCCGTCACACCTGTTCATTTCCCTTAAGAATATTGTACTTGCAAAGAGGACAAGTTGCATTCATCTTTAACCATTTCACTATGCATGTAGAATGGAAATGATGGTTACAAGGAAGAGCATGGAGTTCTGCTCCATCCTCGTAGGGACAGAGGCATATACAGCATTCCTGAAAAGGAAAACGGAAAAAATAATTTCAATTTATTATTTTTGCAGATCTTGGCAATTTCAGTATCCCAATGTAGAAATTTGATTTACTATTTTTTCCCTTCGTGCAACCAGATTCACAAACAGAAGAACATATGGAACTACTCTATGAATCTTTATGTGCATTGACCAAAATAGAAAATCAAGAAAACATCTAGCAGAAGAGAGTAACCATACAAGACTGAAAGAAATTAATTGTGTTCAGTAAAGCATACCGCATCCTCAGGTAAAAGTATTCGTTCATTTGCCAAGTAACGGCTGCTAGTTTCTATGGGAACCATTGATCCACCTCGCTCGCTAACCTTTTCGTCATTGCTTGACATTTGAAATCTGTATTTTGGAAGTGTACTTAGATCTGATTCTGATGCACCATCCTAGACTCCCGAAATGAGACAATCAGAAAAATTAGAAGGTCCACACATATAGGAAAAAATTTCTGTCAGTCTAAACTGTTTTTTATTCATATCATACCTGTCCTGCAACAGCATAGAGAAAAGCAATAATGCAGGGCAAACAACAACAGAGGGCAATGCCAATCAAGCATGCCAAAACAACACAAAAGATGGCAAAGAAGACATCAAATGCCAGAAAGACAACGGCCAACCTGTACAAATTCAAAAAAAGAGATACCCTTTCTTTAATATCAACAAAAATTACATAATTCATCATGCAATCAACCAATAAAAAAAATGCAACTAACAAATAAATAAAAAATTAGAAAAAATTTCCCTTGGTGCTTTCAAATGAAATCTTTAATTTAATGCAGAAAGACTAATCAGCATTTTTTTGTCCTTAACATTTTAATCTTTGAGGTCTACTTTGACAAAACAAAAGAGCTATACAATTGATTACCCATATGTTAGGATGGATTATGCCAATTTAATCAGAAAAACGCCATCTTCTAGTTTTTAGAATTTCAGATTTACATGGACAACTTCATGAGAAATAGCACTAATACAATAAGCCTGGACATGGGAGGATTTCATAGAACAACACTAAAGTGATTGAAAAAAGGGGCAGATCATAGAAAAGGAGATTACGCTTGAAGGCTCCTTGTATTCATGTGCACTAATTAATAAGAGTGTCTCTCTCTTTTATTGAAACAATAAATAAATAAGATCATATCTTTCGTAAAGTTTTGAATGGAAAATCAAGGTACACCCCTGTATGAAGGTAAAAGTCTTATATGTGTATGAATATTGTTCAAGCATCCAAACAACTATCAAAGCATGCATATAATCTATATTAAAATTAATATACAAACATATTCTTGAAATTCAGTTCAAATATACAAACCAGTACAAACGAGGAGCATCTTGCAGAAGAATATCACCACCTGAGACAACCCAGTAAAATCCCACAATCCACCAAAGGAATGAAACCATTGTATTCAACGATTCACATCGTTTTGTAAACCTGAGTTTTAGTTAATCAAAATCAGTATATACAAATCTTAGATGCCTAGTACAGTCCACAGAAGTATATAATAAAATTAGCCAAACGACATACAATACCATAGTAGATTAAAATGCATTAGTATCCAGGCACGCCGAACTATAACAGACATTAACTTCCTTTTCCCATATGGATAGTTAAGCAGTTAGTCCTCGCATTAGATGATTTGAAGTACAGCTGCTGAGCCAAAATATCAGTGGAAGGATTCCATTTACTAAAATCTTAATGAAAAGCATAAGCCTTTCGATATAAAAAATTTAAATATTATCAGATATTGACTAACAAATTCTTCACGAAGAGTAACTCATATTCAATTACCAACACTCTAGAGACAGCAAAAATATCGTTTGTTCCATGAATAAAATATATCATAGTGCTTGCACCCATAGGTTATCTGGTCACGTAAAACAACCAAAAGCCACAGAAAAATCCAAAAGAAAATGTAAGACATGGCACATTATCTATAACTGCAACATTCTATTAACATCTCACTCACATTTCAATCAACTAAATCAAGTGAGAACTTGGTTCACATATCAGGGGAGAGGACTTCATGAAGTCTTCAAATTTGTCAGATGTCAGATAAAATATAAATTGCATAAAGTTTAAAGGACATAAGAAAGATACATGCAGTCATTAGAAACGCTAAAAAGTGGGAGGTTCGAGAAGAACCTGCACTGTAAGTGTTGTTCTGTTAAACTGAAGTTGACAAAGTGAAAAAGAAGAACGGAATATGGAAGAAGCCAACGGGGAACAGGAAAAAGATATTACAGCATAAGAAACCAATCCCCATACCCCATTACTCATACTCTGATTCTAAATCCATTGTCAAATGCATGTAAGATGCAGCCATTTTGGTGTAGTATGGACTATGGAATAGGCATCAACCGCATAATTGAGTAACGCTATATATACACCATCTGTATTCATTTCTACTAACCAAACTAGGTGTGTATTTGAACTAGCGTATTTTCTGTTCTAAACAGCTTATAATCAGAATCATGTTGATAGAGATTTTGTAAAAGAAAAAAAAAACATTTTTCCTAAAATTTAAGCACATTTATACATGCTATGGTACTATCAATTGAAGTCTCACAAAAATAATTGCTCCTTCTCTTCGCATTCATAATAACACGAAATCGAGTACCAAGGAAACCTATAGTCTATACACAGCTTCTAGCACAGAGAACTAAGAGCATTTTCAACGATGCAACTCAGTGGAGCTACTTAACTCCTCTTTTTATGGGCTCCATCATGTCACATCACTTACGCAACTCTCCACTCTAATGACGCAACTCTAAAAAGTTATAGTGTTTCTATAAGAACGGGTTGCTTCTATTACAGTTGGATGTCATGTCCCTGGTGCTGGTAAGAACCAGTTAATTGCAGTGAGATGCTCTGACCCCTATTCACTTATGCCAAAAATCTTAAAATTAGGTACAACTAGCCTCACACCCAAATTATGAAATTTGAAACCCATGCATCCCAAAAAACTAACAAATTGATCAGTTCATATTCATGAATCAAAATTCAGCAGAAACAGCAATTGAATTGAGATTCTATAATTCATACAGATAATTCTACAAAGGCGAAATGAAATTGAACGCACCCAGAGCGAGACAAATTGCCGGAGCTACCACCTCCAACATCGTCGTCCTCACTATCGTTAACGTCATCACCATCTTCACTACCGAATTCCTCATCCCTCTGCCTCCGCGAGTCACTTACGTTCCTCCTCCGATACTCGAACCACACCAGAACCACGTGAACCAGGCACTGCACAGCGTAACCGCAGATCCACAACCGGATCGGCGTGTTCGGCTTTTCATCGAAGCTGCAACCAAACATCACCACCGAAACCAGCACGAACGCCATGTTCCAAGTCATGTCGAGCGCCACCACCGGCTTCGAGTATCCCCAGTCAGCCCTCCGCTCCTCCAGCTGACGCGCCGCCGTCTCCCGGACCATCATGGATGGGCCGCCGCGGCGGCGACCACCGAGGAGGAGGGCGAGGATGGGAGCGCGTGCGTTGGCATCGCGGCGGGGACGGAGAAGAGGCGCGTGGGGATGAGTGGATGAATCGTGTGATGACATGGCGGCTAAGAGCGGTGGTGGAAAAGCATAATTGAAGTTGAAAAAAAAGGCAGGGGATAATTAAAAGGGTTCAGTGCTTCTTCTTGTTGTTATTCACGTATATACGTTGGTTGAATGGTAGATTGGAGAAAGGGTCGTTGAAAAATGAAAATGCCAAGTGATGAGATATCTGATATGATATGACTCTTAAGTCAAAAAAAATAAATGATATGATATGACTCTGAGTCTCTGACTGAACAAAACAACGGGAGGAATGTTATTTATACATTATAAATTATAAATTAGACGTTTATAATAGATATTTTATTTTGGAGGAATATAATTTGAATATATTTTAAATTTATAATTAATGTTAAAACAAATTTAGATTCAAAATGGGATGTTCATTATAAATGTTTAATTTTGGGTGTATAAATAATATTCCTCAAATAACAAACACATTATGTACAGTCGAATTATGTGGGATACAGATCCTCTAACTTTATGACGAAAAAATTACGGTGATTTTTTGTCTATAAAAAAGAGTGAAAGATAATTAAAATGAGAAGGTAAGAATGAAAAAGAAAATAAATAAATAAAAAGGTAAGTAATTTTTCCAAACAAATCCGATCATTTGCCTTTTCAGGACGGTTATGCCCTTTATCACCGTTCCCTTCCACAACCATACTAATAACAATTTTTTCAGTTTAATGGGCATGCACTATTAGTAAGACTTTTTATACTGATAATAATCAATTAAAATTATAAATTATGGTGGATGATTTTTAAATTAGTTAGAATAAGAGTCGGATATCTTGAATTATGTGTCAGTTTCTGATTGATTGATAAAATATTTTTACATTGATAATGTATATCAATTAAATTTATATTATTAATTATGGATGACAAAATGGGTTGCGCCCCACGGGCCAACTCGTTTAACCCGCCTATTTTGACGGGTTGGGTTGGGGTTCTCAATCCACCAACCTATTTTGATCCATCCCGTTTAACCCACCAAGAAGGCGGGACGGATTGGCAAGCCAACCCGCCTATTCTAAAAATATATATATTCTAATTATTTTTTTTATTTGTTTAACTGTTTGAGGTAGGCCGGGGCGTGTTGACCCGCCAACCTAATTTTGCTTTTTATGTTTAATTTCCTATCTTTTATAATTATTTTCAACATTTTTATTATTTTTTGACGGATCAACCCGCCAACCTATTTTTCTAGTTTTTTCTTTTTGCGGGTCAACCCGCCACTAAACGGGGTGGGTTAGAAGGTCTAACCCATTTTGTTAAAGCGGGTCAACCCGTCCCGTTTTAGGCCGGCCAACGGCGGGGCGGGTTGATCCATTTTGCCACCCTTATTATTAATTCGTATTTCTTTAGTATTAAGGTCTTTAATTATAAAGTAAAATAAAATAAAATTCAAATGTTTAATTAATAAAATTTGAAATTAAAATCATTATTCAAGAGCGCTTGGATGAGATGACACTAGTCACTTTCAGCTTAACCAACAGTTTTGAGTTCAAATCATAACTCTGGGAATGCAGTAGCCTTGAAACTCTTGAAGGAGAGCTTTGTCACCTTTATGGTTTTACCCGGCTCGAACAATTAATCTCTGCAATTAAGCACGGAAGATAGATTGAGAACAAAAAAATTAAAATCATTAATTGGTCATTCCATATAATTTATTTGATGAGAAATTCGGTAGAGTGAAGGATGCTTCTCACCTCTTAAAAACAAGTGAAGGAAACTGTCAACTAATTTAAGCGAGTAAGCAATAAATGAGGAATAAAGGTCATCATATCGTATAGAATAAACAAAGATAATATAAAAGCACACTATCAATCTTTGCTCCATCTTATTCCATTCAAAATACTCCATATTGGAAGAGGTATATGATGAAATGAAATGGATTCTGTTCAATTTTAAATCATTCAAAGAATAAAATTTAGTATCTTTATATTTCATTCCACTTCATTTCACCAATTCGCATCAATATAAACATAACCTTAAAATTTGGCGCAAATTTTTATGGTGGTCCTATTGCCTTTGAGGACCATGGATGGTGTCCAAATTTAACTTGTAATAGTGGGTAAAAAAATAGAGTTAAAAGTAAAAAAAATGGTTACAAGTATTTAGTTGTAATTGGGTGAGAAGGGTTTAGTTGCAATTAGGAACCCTAACATTAATTTTGTCATTTCCCTCACTAAAACATCACCTCCATGTCGTCTCCTCCCTTTTATGACTATCGTACTCCACCCTTTGCGACACCTGCACCAAAGCTCGTACATTGTTGTCGCATCCCTTCATCCAAGTTTGTAGCCATCACCGATAACATATGGTTTCAGCCACGGCCGATATCACCTTAAGCTCTCGTTTTTTAGCGCTTTATCATGCGATTTATGTAGAAAACAAATAGAAGCATAAACATTGCTCATCTTGCTGATAAATGTGGGAGGATATTGGTGATGGTAGGTTACTGATAACAGTGTTCTTTGTTTGTCTATGGGTGAGAACGAGAGAAACTATCAAAAAGAATTTTTTTTTATTTTATTTTGTGAATTGGTGGCCATTTTGGAAGCTAGAAAGACTTTTGGCAAGGTTAATTTCCGACACTCATGAAAATCCCCAAGATGTCGCCAAGCAGAGTGCTCTACTTGTTGAAGTCAATAATCACAGGTTTCACCCTATCATATTGCACACAGTGAAATTAGAAAATCACAAATAAGTTTTGAATTTTCTATTTGAAATAATTAAATTAATATTTTTTTCAGTCCTAAAGTTGTCGTCCAACGAGTTGAAGAAAGGGATGTTGTGGACAATAAAAGAGTTGTTGAAAATCTTCGAGCTATTGTGATCGCTAATGATATTGTCAATTATCTTCCAGGGGAGGAATCTGGAAAACCTTCTAAACTTCGTTCTCTCATAGTCACTTTCTCCATTTCACATTCTTTTTTTTTAAATTATTTTTTCTTATAAGTTGCTCGTTTTTCATTTGTAGAAAAGTGTGAAGGTGGAAAAGATGGATGGCTGCAGAAAGGTTGGAGGTGGGTTAAAGGGGAAGTCAAGATTGGTCAGGGGTTAAACTGAAAAATTAATAATAATAATAATAATAATAATAATAATAATAATAGGACTTAATAATAATAAATTATTGAACTATTTTATAAATAATAATAAAATGTTAACTCCTCAATGTTACTTGCTACCCATTTTATAGGTGACAATCTTTTCACCATTGATTAAATTTTACTAAAATTAACGTTCAACAACTCTCTCATTGTTGGAACTCAACCTCAGCATGTGCACTTAATATGCTCACTTGATATCTATTTAGAGGAGGATAGGGTTCCACCATCGAGTGGTTTTGATATCTTATTTTATTGGAAGAAAAGAAGTCATAGATGTGCTTGTGATATATTGAGCATTCCAATAACCATCATTGCATCTGAATCAGTTTTTAGCATTGGCTCTTGAGTTTTGACGAAGTATAAAAGTTCTTTGCAAGATGAAACAACTCAAGCTCTCTTGTGCATATGTAGTTGGTTACATGGTTCTGTGGGTAAGTTTTTTAAGCTTTATCATTTTTAGGATTTAAATTCAAATTTATAACATAGTCAATTTTTTATTTTAGATTATGATAATGAAGATGGTGATGATGAGCGGACTACCATCTCTTTTGAAGATGTAAAGCTTTCTTAAGGAGGCTTAAATGCCATTGTTGAGGGAAAAACATAAGGAGTTTAAATATATCATTGTTGTTGTTGGACTTTCATTGTTCATTTTTGTTGGATTTTCATTGGAATTATGTTGTTTCAATTCTAAATATATGCCTATTGAAATTTGGAATTATAGTTTCTTTCCCCCCTGCTTGATGGAATTTATGCCTATGAATTCTAGTTTCTTCCCCCTCTCTTTGATGGAATTTAATCAATTTATGCCTACTAAAAGCAAATAATATTATGTGCACCTAATGAAATTTATGCCTACCAAAAGCAAATAATATTAGACTTTTTTTGTTTGTTGAAGAAAATGAGGCATTAATAGATGAAATTAGAAGTAAAAACGTAATCTTAAGCATAAAGCTCGAACCCGTAACAGGTCGGGGTAGCCCGTTTTGCCACCTCTACTTACACATCAATATCTCCCTTATATTTCACTAACACCGATTAATGAGATTAACTTGTCATGGAGTTGTCACTTTCGAAAACTAATATGTGTAGATGCATCCGGGGATCAAAGCAACATAACTAATCATTTTGGGGACAAAATTGTATAGTAACTTGGATGATATGATTATGACATATGAGATTGAGTGTGTTTTTAAAATAAGTTTGAGATACAGTGTAACTAAAAAAAGGGCTTTTTGATCATACTGGTGTTGTCTTAAAAACTATTTATCAAAATAGGGTTGTTTTATAATATTTTATCAAAATATGATTGTTTTTGGCAGCGTGTTTTTTTTTTTTTTTAATTTGCTGACGTGATAGGCATCACTTGGACTGGTGCCTTTCATAAAAATGGCACGTGTCAGCCATTGATTGGTTGTATTGATTTAAAAAAAAAAAAAACCAACTCTGCAGCCACCCCTGCGCATGCCAAGTGGCGCGACGCAGTGGAAGGTTGTCCCCCCTTCCCCAGCAGCTCCCCAACCTCCCACCCATTAACACCCCCAACCCCCCACATAAAAGCCCCCCAACCCCTCTCTCTTTCTCTTATTTAAACCCACTCTACTCACACATTACCTGATATGTAAAAATAAAAGAGTAGAAGAAGTAGAAGTATAAGAACAAGAAGTAGAGTCTAATGTTCAATAGAGGGGGTTTAAATAGGGGAGGGATGGCGGGGCCCTTAAATATGAGGGGTTGGGGTGTTAATGGGTGGGTGGGGGGTTGGGGAGCTGCTAAGGAAGGGGGGACAACCTTCCCTGCGTTACGCCATGTGACACACGTAGGGAAGGCTGCAAAGTTGATTTTTTTTTAAAAAAAAAATCAATACATCCTCTTTCAACAAAATATTAGAGGACAATTCCATTTTAATAAATAATTTATAAAACAATACCAGCTTGATAAAAAAAAGGCTCATAAAAATAAAAATCAAACTAGCCCAAAGGCGAAGCCGTGCTTTTCATTTCATAGAAGACTAATTTCTCGAAGTTGAACCGGACAGTACACGACGTGGTCTTCTCCCGTTTTTTCAAAAAAATTGTTTTCTTTTTAGGACCAAAAAAATTAAAAAACCAAAATCCAAAAAACACAAACACAGCTTTGATTGCCCGCCACTACCGATTTACGAAAGCCTCCCCAAAACCCTACTACATCACTCTCTCGAGCGAATTTCGAATTTCGAATTTCAGTTTCATTGGGCTTCAATTTCATTCACTCATCCATCCATCCATCGAGCTCGAGATGTCGTGGGAAAACGAGATTGTGATGCGTGATGTCAGCAATGCTGGTCTGGTCGTCAGTGATCGCATTGGTCGTGAAGCTTCCTCTCATCTTGACCTCGAAGAAGCTCTAGAGGCCTCTAGATATACTAGTCATCCTTATTCCACTCACCCCAGAGAGGTAACCTACCTACCTTCATTCTTAATTAGGGTTTCTATCAACGTTTTAAATCATCATTTATTATTATTATTACATCTAGTAAAGCAAACCCACTCACTTTTCTTATTCATTCAAACTGTTTTCATTTTATGTGAAAGTTCAAACATCAAATAATGTTATCTACAATGTGCATTCTAGGTACAGAGCATGACTCTTAACTAACATAATAATAATTTGTAGGAGGGTTGTGGTTTAATTTTAATCCCTTTCTATAACTTATTGCATTATGTGATTTCGTTTTTCAGTGGCCCCCTTTAGTTGAGGTAGCAAATACATGGGAGTTGCCTCCTGTACTCATTGAAAGATACAATGCAGCTGGTGGGGAAGGAACTGCTTTTTGTGGAATATTTCCTGAAATACGTAGGGCATGGGCATCTGTTGACAATTCATTGTTTCTTTGGCGTTTTGATAAGTGGTAAGTACTATGATGATGGGTTGGAATTAACTGTGTTTCAAGCCTAAGACTACTAGACATGTACCTTTCTCATCTTTTCAATGAAAGCTCTCTTGCTGGATTTTTTATTATTATTTATTTTTGGATGGAATTATCTCCTGCATTTTTAGTTTGGCAGGCATTCAAGCAATTCAAGGAGTTTGTGTTTATTAGTGAACCCCTCCTTTTTTTTTTTTCATATGGTTTGCATTTGTGACGTTTGATTGGACCCTCATAGACTTTTGCATGGATTCTTATTCGAGTGTTTTTCGCTGGTTTTTCATAATAGTTTAAGCTTTTAATTTTGAGCAATTATTATATGAATGTTACAGGGGAAACTTTGACTAAAGAGTGAGGAAAGGTTTTAGGGTGTTAAATGTTTGAAAATAAACTTACTATGCATTTTGTTTCTTTGATTTTCTACTTCGACTCTTGATTTTTGGACTACTATTCACTTTTTTAATTGTTTTGGCTGTTTAATTATTAATGTGCAAAAAATTGGGGAGGGATGGTTTTAGGGGGCAAAAATTTTGTTTTGACTGTTATCATTCTAATTTTAAATATATAACTGATATTTACATGTGATGTCTTACTTCTAATCTAACATTGCTGCTTCCTTAGGGATGGCCAATGCCCTGAATATAGTGGGGAGGAACAAGCTATTTGTGCTGTCGGTCTTGCAAAATCAAAATCTGGTGTTTTTGTTGAAGCTATCCAATATCTTTTGATTTTAGCGACACCTGTTGAGGTACTAACCATTTTACGTTTTAGCTCTCTTCCAACGACTTGTGTAATAAAATATTGTGTTTCTGAACTAGTTCTTTTTGTTATATGCTGAATTACTTATTTGGTACCTGAGCAACATCCTATGTGTTTGTTTGCCATTCATACTAACAGTTCTTTTGACATCAATTTGAATGTTGTTTGTCCAAGTATGGTATATTCTTCCTTTTTTGAGCTCTTTTAATCGAGCATTTCTTAATTGTTGAATCAATACTTCAACCTGTTTTTGTGTGGCTCTCACTGTGTGTGTGGTTGAAGATTACCTTGGCTTGCTGGTAATCGAGCAAAAATAGCTGCTTCCCCTAAAGTTTTCCAATTAGCATTGGTAAAGATCATACGTACTCTGGTTAGCCACTTATCCTTCACCCTTATATATGCCCTTACTTCGAATTGCAGCCAATGTTGCTGAATGGTTGGGGAAATTATGATATTGGCTCAGTTAACGGGGGTGGTTTTGGTATACTATCTGTAATTTATATGGAAAAAAATCACATGTAAGGATCCTCTGATTGAATTTTCAGTGTGCGTTCTAGGTTGCTTTTGCATTAGCTAATGGGTCGATTTTTGTATACTATTGTATAATTCATAAGAAATAAAAATCGCCTGCAAGGAAACACAAGATCTATCTAATTGAATTTCCACTATGCATACTGGGTTGCTTTTAAATGAAGAACTGCCTTTCTTTGGTATGCCCATAGGATAAGTGATACGGTCCCAAGGCCCACTGAGGTCTTTGTGAGGAAGCACAAAAGGTGCATTGCACCTGATCATATGAAAGAGAGAGAATAGTGTAACTAACAGCCTAGTTGGCAGTAGGAAGGAGAGTGTGCATGTGCTGGTGTAATGTGTGTCTTGAAAAAGGTATGGTAAAGGAGAGGACTAACACAAGAATATCTGAATGTGCTTGAGTGTCACTATCACTCAGCTGAATGCTCTATTTATACTCATCAAATTTACATAGAAAATAAATGCTAAATGCAATTTACAAGGAAGATAATTAAGCTAACGTCATTCCCTAAGGTGCATTGCATCTATTCTATTATTGTACAATGAATCTAAGCTACTTGGAAACTGGAACAATTAATTCTATTCTAATTCCAACACTTCCCCTCAAGCTGGCGAATAGGTGTTTTCTATTCCCAGCTTGGAGACAAGTCTTTCAAAGGCTGGGTTGCTCAGTCCTTTAGTTATAATATCCGCGAGTTGTTCCTGTGAAGGTACATACGGAGTACAAATCAAACCACAATCGAGCTTTTCCTTGATAAAATGTCTATCCACCTCGATGTGTTTAGTTCGATCATGCTGAACAGAATTGTGTGCAATGCTGATTGCAGATTTATTATCGCAATAGAGCTTCATAGGTCCTTCCCATTTAATCTTCAAGTCTTCTAGAATAATTTTGAGCCAAAGTAGCTCACAAATACCTTGTGCCATTGCTCGAAACTCAGCTTCAGCACTAGATCGTGCCACCACATTCTGTTTTTTACTCCTCCAAGTTACTAGGTTTCCTCCGACAAACGTACAATATCCAGTAATGGATCTCCTGTCAGTAATTGACCCTGCATAGTCAGCATCAGTATACGCCTAAAGAGTCATACTCCCATTCCTTTTGAATAAAATTCCTCTTCCTGGAGTTCCCTTGAGATATTGCAGAATTCTATGAGGGACTTCTTTTGGGTTGTGCATAAATTGACTAACCAAACTTACTGCGTACGCAATGTCTGGTCTTGTATGGGACAAGTAAATTAATTTCCCAACCAGATGCTGATACATCTCCATATCTACTGTTGCATCATCTTCTGCATTACCCAATTTTAGACTTGGGTCTGTGCGTGTACTCACAGGTTTACATGCTGACTTTCCTGTTTCTTTGAGCAAATCCGTGACATACTTCTGTTGGGATATGAAGATACCTTTTCTGGAGTGAGCTACTTCAATTCCCATGAAATATTTTAGCTTCCCAAGAGTTTTTATCTCAAACTCCTTTGCCAAACATTGGCTCAATACTTGTTGCTCTCTCCAATCATTTCCAGTCACAATGATATCATCTACATACACTAATAGCATTGTCACTCCCCCTGAAGTTGAATGCTTAATGAACAATGTATGATCACCTTGACTTTGTTTGTATCCCAAGGTTGTCATGACTTAAGTGAACCTCCCAAACCATGCCCGAGATGATTGTTTCAACCCGTATAACGCTTTTCTCAACTTGCAAAAAGTATTGATCTGGACATTCTTACCATATCCTGATGGCACTTCCATATAAATTTCCTCCTCAAGGTCCCCATGTAAGAAAGCATTTTTTACATCAAACTATTGTAATTCCCAACCATTGTTGGCAGCAAGAGATAATATTACCCGAACTGTATTCATCTTTGCAACCGGTGCAAAGGTCCCTAAGTAATCGATCCCGTAAGTTTGTGTAAAACCCTTGGCGACCAATCTTGCTTTGTATCTCTCAATTGATCCATCAGCCTTATATTTCATTGTATACACCCACTTGCATCCAAATGGTTTCTTCCCTTCCGGCAAGGCAACAAACTCCCAGGTTTTATTCTTCTCTAATGCCTGCATCTCTATATCCATGGCTTGCTTCCATTTTTTATCAGATAATGCCTCCCATTTTTTATTATTCCTGGAGAAGGCTCTGTTGTTTCAATGTTAGGTATCTCAGTACAGGAGACTGATACTCAGTCCCCTTTTATTAAGAGAATAGGCACTGAGTTACCAGCTAGAAAGTGGTTGTCATGTTGCTCACGTTAGGGTTATTATTGTCCCTGGAGCCTGGAGGATTGCTTCATGACAGAAAAGAGAAGGAAATGTTTAGGATAATAAAAAATCTCTCCAGAAGATAAGCGGAAGATGAAAACAAATATTGTCAAAGCAACAAGGTCCCTTAATCCTGTTGTACATCTACGAGTGAAATCCCCTTAAAAAAGTTCCAAAAGCAGAATAACAAACATCAAAATCCGAAAGCAGAGCAGTGTCTGAATTTATCTATCTATAATTAAAAATATCAAATCAAATGTCTGTCTGGTGGTTGTGGCACCATGCTTACTTTTAAGTTAGATAGAAAATGAGATCTTCTCATTATTGGTGTTCTTTTGTATTCTTAAAACATAATTCTTTTGCAAAATGATTATATACTTTAAAGTGATGGTTTTGTTAGATGTTCAATATATGCTGCTAGTTTTAGTATGATAATATGTTATAACATATTTTCATTGATCAATAAAAAGGTTTTGAATGACATTTCCTATGAACCATGTACATTATGTTCTTTCGAGACCTCCTTGTGGGAGCTGTCTTGTTTCTTACAACTTTATTTTTATCAGTTGACATTAGTAGGAGTGTGCTGCTCTGGAGGGGCAGATGGCTCAGATCCGTTTGCGGAAGTTTCGTTACAGCCATTGCCAGAGTATACAGTACCATCTGACGGGGTTACAATGACTTGTGTAGCATGTAATGATAAGGGCCGCATTTTACTTGCTGGTCGTGATAGTCACATATATGAGCTTCTTTATTCAACTGGTTCAGGGTGGCAAAGGCGCTGCAGAAAAATCTGCATCACTGCTGGTTTAGGAAGCGTAATTTCAAGGTACTTTGTGCTTTTTAATCTTTAAGTTGTATACAAGTCACTAACCGTGCTATGTAATTTCAAATTAATTTTTTTATTTTATGAAATAGGCATTTTGGTCCCCTATCTTTTATTTTTCCCCAATTTGGTCCCTATCTTGCAAATTGTTTGGCAATATGGTCCTTCACGGTTCTGTTACAAACCCTAACAAAAGTGATGACTTGTGACATACAATAATTATGTATCGCTGATGTGGCTATGACAGGACGATGACATGGCAGAACTGGTGAGTGGCATGCCATCACTTATGTTAGGGAGATGACGAATTTGTGACAGGAGGACTACACTTATAAGTGATTTGCAAGATAAGGGATCAAATTGAAAAAAAAGAAAGATAGGGGACTAAATTGGAAAAAAGAAAGATAAGGAACCGAAATGCCTATTTTCCCATTCTTTTTTATCTTAGAATTGCATATGTATTATGTAAATGTATTTATGGCAGCATTGGGGAAAAAAAGAGACAAAAAGTCGAATGGCTAAAAAGCCCCTATTTATGTATGTGGAAAGTCTATACTTACAACACCGTCTCAATTGGAAGCTGAATCCTCACAGGGTTCGAAAGCTTTGAAACCCCTTTTACTACACCACACCTGCTATAAAATTATCTTTTTTTTTACAGTTAAATGTTTGTTTCCTACTTCTGTAGTAACTTAATGTTAGTTGTTCTTTGCAGATGGGTTATACCAAATGTATTCAATTTTGGAACTGTCGACCCCATTGTGGAAATGGTTTTTGACAATGAGAGGCAAATATTGTATGCACGAACTGAAGAGATGAAGCTTCAGGTTTATGTTCTCGGACCAAATGGTGATGGCCCATTAAAGAAAGTGGCTGAAGAAAGGAATCTTGTCAATCTGAGGGATGCACATCATGGAGGTAGACAATCAGCTGGGCCAAGAGGCTCAAGTCGATCACCAAAGCCATCTATTGTTTGCATCTCACCTGTATCCACACTTGAATCCAAGTGGCTACATCTTGTTGCTGTTTTATCTGATGGCAGAAGGATGTACCTATCTACCTCTCCTTTTAGTGGAAGCTTGTCTGGGTTCAACACCAACCATCACAAGCCTAGCTGTTTAAAGGTTGTCACAACAAGGCCTGCTCCTCCTTGGGGTGTTAGTGGTGGTCTTACCTTTGGAGCCATGGCTCTTGCTGGTAGACCTCAGAATGAGGATCTCTCACTGAAAGTTGAGGCAGCTCATTATTCTGCCGGAACTCTCATCCTTTCTGATGCATCACCTCCAACCATGCCTTCACTCCTTGTTTTGAACAGGGATTCAAGCACACAGGCATCACTGTCAGGTAATCTAGGGACAAGTGCGAGAAGTTCGCGGGCATTACGGGAATATGTATCTTCTTTACCAGTTGAAGGCCGAATGCTCTCTGTGGCAGATATTTTACCTTTGCCAGATACTGCAGCTACTGTGCAGTCTCTATATTCAGAAATTGAGTTTGGTGGTTATGAGAGCTCAATGGAATCATGTGAAAGGGCGTCTGGAAAGCTCTGGGCCAGGGGAGACCTCTCAACCCAACATATATTACCAAGGAGGAGAATTGTCATCTTCAGCACAATGGGCATGATGGAAATTGTTTTTAACAGACCACTGGACATTCTAAGGCGGCTATTAGAGTCCAACTCTCCAAGATCTGTTTTAGAAGATTTCTTCAATCGTTTTGGTGCTGGTGAAGCAGCTGCAATGTGTCTAATGCTAGCTGCAAGAATAGCACATTCTGAAAACCTTATTAGCAATGTTATTTCGGAGAAGGCAGCTGAAGCTTTTGAGGACCCAAGAGTTGTTGGAATGCCACAACTTGAAGGCAGTAGTGCATTATCAAACACAAGAACTGCTGGTGGTGGATTTAGCATGGGCCAGGTTGTTCAGGAGGCTGAGCCTGTTTTTTCAGGCGCACATGAAGGGCTCTGTTTGTGTTCATCTAGATTACTTTTCCCTCTATGGGAACTTCCTATGATGATTGTAAAAGGTAGTTTGGGTCCTTCAGGCACTTTATCTGAAAATGGAGTAGTTGTGTGCAGGCTTTCTGTTGGGGCTATGCAAGTCCTTGAACACAAAATCCGTTCTTTAGAGAATTTCTTAAGATCTCGAAGGAACCAGAGGAGGGGACTTTATGGTTGTGTAGCAGGTTTAGGAGATTTGAGTGGTTCCATTCTATATGGTAACGGTTCAGCATTAGGTTCTGGTGATCGAAGTATGGTAAGAAACTTGTTTGGTGCATATTCCAGAAATATGGAGTCCAATGGTGGCGGAACAACTAATAAAAGGCCAAGGTTGCCATATAGTCCTGCAGAATTAGCTGCCATGGAGGTGGGCTTACATTATTAAATGCTTGCATGTGTTTTTTTTTAAATCTATCATTTTAGTTTCTCACTTCGGTTTAATGCTACAGGTGAGGGCAATGGAATGCATTAGGCAATTGCTTCTTAGATCTGGCGAAGCCCTGTTTTTGCTTCAACTTCTTTCGCAGCATCATGTCACAAGATTGATTCAGGGATTTGATGCCAACCTTCAACAAGCATTAGTTCAGTTAACATTTCATCAACTAGTTTGTTCCGAGGAAGGTGACCGTCTTGCTACAAGACTTATATCTGCTCTAATGGAGGTAAAACCCTGTTTAGGCAGGCCATGAACGAAACTTCATCCACGAAAAGTTTATACATTAATGGAGATTTCTTTCTTTTTCTTAAATAAACTTCTGTATCTCCCTTTTATAGTTCTGGGTTTTATATAACATCATGCATCGCTCCAGTATTATACTGGTCCTGATGGCAGGGGGACCGTAGATGATATTAGTAGGAGACTAAGAGAGGGTTGTCCTAGCTACTATAAGGAGTCTGATTACAAGTTCTTCTTAGCTGTGGAAGCACTGGAGAGAGCTGCTGTGACTGTAGATGCTCAGGAAAAGGAGAATCTTGCAAGGGAAGCATTTAATTCCTTAAGTAAAGTTCCAGAGTCTGCAGACTTGCAAACTGTTTGCAAACGTTTTGAGGATTTAAGGTTTTTTTTTCTTGCTCTTCTCCATTTTCATGGCCTGTTATTGGAGAGCCTTCAATATGAAAGTCTTGGATACTTGTCAACTGCAGATTTTATGAAGCTGTAGTGCGCTTACCTCTTCAAAAAGCACAGGCTCTCGACCCTGCAGGTGATGCTTATAATGATGAAATTGATGCAACTGTCAGAGAACAAGCACTTGCTCAGCGTGAACAGTGTTATGAGATAATTATCAAGGCTTTGCGGTCTCTGAAAGGTGGCACCTCGCAGAAGGAATTTGGCTCTCCCATCAGATCTGCCGCTTCAGAATCTGTTCTTGATCCATCCTCTCGGAAAAAATATATATGCCAAATTGTTCAGCTTGGTGTCCAATCTCCTGACAGAATTTTCCATGAGTATCTTTATCAGGCTATGATTGATTTAGGTCTTGAGAATGAATTGTTAGAGTATGGAGGTCCTGATCTGTTGCCCTTCTTGCAAAGTGCTGGTCGTAAACCCATACATGAGGTTGCCAATTGTCTCTTTCTGTCGCATAATTTGTTAATTGCTTGGTGTTCACTTGGTTGCAGGGCACAGATATTGTGTATTAGAAATTTGATTGTATATGTTCTGCACGCAGAAGCTGCAGACTTGCATTTTTTTTTTCATAACATTTCTTGGAAAAGTTGTTTCTCTAATTTATCTTCATTGTCCTTTTGATTTTCCTGGTCTGCCAGGTTCGTGCTGTGACTGCAACAACCTCTCCAGTGGGGCAATCAGGAGCACCTTTGTCGTCTAATCAAGTCAAGTATTATGAACTTTTGGCACAATATTATGTCTTGAAGCGGCAACATATGCTTGCTGCTCATGCATTGCTAAGACTAGCTGAAAGGCGCTCTATTGACGGAGTTCCTACTCTGGAACAGAGGTTATTCAGATTCTCAATTTTCTTGTCTTTATTATCTCTGTTCTTTTACATTTTTTTTGAAGCTTCTGGCTTTCTAAGTAGTTTTGTTGCTTTGTTGCTGCAAAGCTGGTTGGGATCGACCAAATTTAGTAAAACCCTTATACCATAGTTGGATCTCATCTTGAAATGCAGTCACAGTGCATGATGTCAATACTGAACTTTCTGCTGGATAATGAATATATTATGTTTGAAACGAATATTTTAAAATGCAGTCTCTCAATAAAATTGAAAATCAAAGCACTTCTGAAGTCAGCTATCTCAAAAAAAGGAAAGTTATGCCATCCATGCTAATCAGGGTTGAAGCTGGAGTTTTTTGGCCACTTATATCCTTGATAGATTTATTAAGCTGTACTTTCATCGACACTAGTGAAAGATGTTAAAGCTGACATTTGATCTGGCCATATGAAAACGTGGAAATTGGTTCCTGATTCACCATTAGTTCTCAAATAAAATCTGCTTGCGTTTTGGATGACATAAATTCACTAAGGTCTAAGGCTGTATCTGTTCTTGTGCAAGACTCTGCATTTGACATGTATTTGAGTTACCCTTTTTTCCATTTAAGATCTCTACATTGTTCTGTAGAATCTATTAGGGTAACTAGAGTTGTTTTGATCTTCTTGCTTGGATATCTTCTAATAGTTTTTTTTGTTTTGTAAAACTGCAGGTGTCAATACCTAAGTAATGCAGTATTACAGGCAAAAAATGCGAGTGATAGTGATGGGTTGGTAGGTTCTGCTCGGAGTTCCATTGATAGTGGATTCCTGGATTTGCTTGAAGGGAAGCTTGCTGTTCTTCGGTTTCAGATAAAAATCAGAGAGGAATTGGAGGCTTTGGCTTCCAGTTCTGAGGTTTTACCTAGTACTTCTGATTCCGTCCAAAATGATTTAGTCCCTGAGGGAAGTTCAACTGCTAATGCTAATTCTTCAAATGCAACTCGTGAGAAGGCCAAAGAGCTATCATCAGATGTAAAGAGCATCACACAATTATATAATGAATATGCTGTTCCCTTTGAGCTCTGGGAGGTACCTTCTTTCTCTTTTTGGATGTTCACATATTTTTAGTTATATTTACACAAGTTCAGTTTTTTCTCTTCTGGTTCTTATTATTTGTTAGTTTTGCACAAGTTCAATATTTATATGAGCTTGATAATGTGCTAGCTACTAGGGGTCCTTCAAAGTCTTTCATGCATTGTCTGATTGAAGTCATTCAGAAGGAAGGGAAAGGATCAGACCAATGAGTTAAGTTCCCTGCATTGTATGGTTCATCTTTAAAGAGAGGAAAATATGGGATTTGAGGTCCTCATAATTGTTTAGCAATTTAAAATTTCAAAATTGTATTACTACGCATTTTATGCAAGTTCTACATATCAATGTTACTTGAAATAGTAATTTTTTTATTCCTGTTCATTTCCTTTCATCTTCATCTATTTATTTATTTTGACGGGTTTTATTTATTTTTTAAAAAAAACCACAAGATAGAATATATTTACAATTATCTATCACCTCTTTTCCTTCCAATAATCCAATGATACCAAACTAGATGCAGGGAAGTTGTGCCACTCTTTTCTCTCCTCTTTTGTCAATTCCTTTCTCTTTCCTTTTTTGTCAAACCAAATGAAGCATTGCAGATTTAGTTGTATCTGCCATTCTTCTGCTGGATGGTTTGGGGTTAAGTATTATTCTTGTTGAAAATATTGTCATAAATATGTGAAATTTGAAAATTTATAAAATCTCCTGTTAACAGTTCTTCATTTCCTACTTTTGTTTTAGATATGCCTGGAAATGCTGTACTTTGCGAATTATTCTGGTGATGCTGAAAGCAGCATTGTCAGAGAGACATGGGCTAGACTTATTGATCAAGCTATTTCAAGAGGTGGCATTGCTGAAGCTTGCTCAGTATTAAAGAGGGTTGGGCCCCGCATTTATCCGGGTGATGGAGCTTTTTTACCGCTTGACACTATTTGTCTTCACCTAGAGAAGGCTGGACTGGTATATGTTCCCAATTTTTTTTACAACTTACGAGTGATCTTGACTGTAAATGCTTATAATTATTATGTCCCCCCTTTTTCTCTCTAGAACCTTCATTTTTGGGCAGGCAGGATTTGGTGGAGTTATATATCTTGTATATATTCAACTTTTATCTTATATATGAATCTTGTCTTTCTCTAGGAGAGGTTAAGTTCAGGGGTTGAAATCGTTGGAGATGAAGATGTTGCAAGAGCCCTTCTTTCTGCTTGTAAGGGTGCAGCTGAACCTGTATTGAACACATATGATCAATTGTTGTCAAATGGTGCTGTTTTGCCTTCACCAAATCTTAGATTACGTATGCTGAGATCAGTCCTTGTGGTACTTCGTGAGTGGGCCATGTCTGTTTATTCACAGAAGATGGTTACTAGTGCCACCGGGCCTTCTCTAATACTTGGTGGAGGATTCTCATTGGAACGAACAATTGCCAGCCAAGGAGTTCGGGATAAGATCACAAGTGCGGCAAACAGGTTGACTTCTTTATACTTTTATCTTGTTCACTTTATTAGTATTGTCCATTTAACATTTCTGGTGGGCATAATATATAGACAAAGGTACTAGCCTTTTGCGTCTGTTCCTTTATCCCAATACAACATCAAATCTTCCATTTTTAACCAGTACATGTTTTTATCTCCCTTTGTTTAGGTCCATTGTTTATGTGAAGGTGAAGTTTTGATCTGATTGACTTTTACATGCAGATATATGACTGAAGTGCGGAGGTTAGCCCTTCCACAAGGCCAAACAGAAGTTGTCTACCGAGGCTTTAGAGAACTTGAAGAGTCGCTTATAAGTCCTCATTCATTTGATCGATTTTGATCTTGCTTCCAATATATAGTGTTGTATCAATTGTTCTTGTCAAATAATTATTTTCAAATAAGAAGTTTCTAATTTTCTATATTGGATGTGATCATGCGATCTTATTTTGCTTTTCCTTTGCCCCCCCCCCCCCCCTTCTAAAATCAGTTGTGTATCAATGAAGAATATCATATCTCCTGGTCTATAATTCAGCCTAATATTGTAAGCTTCGCTGCCCTGGCCATTTGAATGTATCAGCCGTGCCGTGGTAGTTTGCATTCTCTACTGGAGTAAGTAGTAAAATTAGTATGTGCTGCTTTTAAGCTTTATTTTTATTTCAATTCTGAAGAATGATTTAAACGTTTCTTAATGTCAACACATAAGAGTTCATACTATTAATGATTGATGTTGTCATGGTTCTTGCAGTATAATTTTAGTAATTTGTTTAAGAGGTAATAAAAAAAATAGACATTTCAAGTATATATCATGCCAAACCCTGACGGACTCAGTCAAGCTTCATTTTCTTAAACAAGATAAGGAAAACAAATGCCCTAGATGCAAGCAAGCTTTGAGTTTTACGCTGTTAGGTTTAGGTGCTGCATAAAGTGGCCAGTCATTGAGTCAACTCATTTAGGCGATAATCCACCCGGGAAATTCAGTTATCCGAAGTAAAAAGTGAACAATCAATTAAAACAAAAACGCAAGAAAACTTTGGATTTAACGCTGTTAGGTGTAGGTGCTTCATAAAGTGGCCTTGTCATTGAGTCAACTATTATAGGTGATAATCCATTCGTGAAATTCAACTATCTATAGTAAAAAGTGAACAATCAATTAAAACAAAAAGCAAGAAAAAACTTTGGATTTAACGCTCTCTTAGGTGTAGGTACTTCATAAAGTGGCCTTGTCATTGAGTCAACTATTTGTAGCCATAATCCATTCGTGAAATTCAATTCAACTATCTATAGTAAAAAGTGATTAATCATTTAAAACATAACATGGAGATGCGGGGTATCGAACCCCGTACCTCTCGCATGCAAAGCGAGCGCTCTACCGTTTGAGCTACATCCCCATGTGAGCTGTTTGGAGTTAAACCAGTATTAATTCCTAAATAATTCGAAGTTTAGATAACTATATGGGATTAGGCACCCATATATGGCTAAGAAACAATGCTTTCACAGAAAGGTCATTGTATTTGCCGGAGATTCTGAGAAAATCCTGCTTGCCAAAACAATTAAATTGTAGTTAAGAGACCTTAATAATTTAACTATCAGTCCAACTATTATTAGAATATTATTTTTACCTTTTTTTTGGTTTTTGGTCGTGACAAGTAGGGGTGGGCATGGGTCGGGTTGGGTGGATTTTGGTGCATTTAAAGACCCAACCCAATCAAATAAATATGGGTTGGGTTGGATCGGTTTCTTCGAAAATTTTCATGTAACCCAACCCAACCCAACCCAACCTCATACGGGTTGGTTTGGGTCGGGTGACCGGGTTTGGTAGTAAATTATTTTGTTTTTATCAAAAGCAAATAATGGGGAAAAAATAGGGAAGAAAAATACTATCAATGCATTAATTTGAACTTCCAAATATAAAATGAAGCATCCAACTTCAATTTGGAGCACAATATCCATCAAAATTAAACAAACAAGTGAAATAAAAAAAAAAAATGTCTTCAAACAATTCCTAAACAATTTCACTGACTATGTCTTCAAGCTATTTCTGCATGTCTTCAAACTATTTCTGCTCATGTAACCAAAAAATGGTCACTCCAATTTAGGCGGCTGAGTATTAAAGAAGAGTCATCAAATTCAAGATAGAAGAGTCACTCCACGCTCCAATAGCTGGGCTTATAATATTCCTCTCAATATGTGGGTTGGGTTGAGTTGAGTGGGTTTACAATCTTTGGATCCAACACCCAACCCATAAGCTATGGGTCTACTTATTTAGAAACCAACCCAACCCAATGACCCGAACCAGCCCAGTATTTATAGGTTGGATTGAATTGAGTACATCAGATTCGCGGGTCGATCCGTATCCATGCCCACCCCTAATGACAAGAACATTGTTTTTATCTTTGTATGATGACCGTGCAAATCAATGCAGAGTCTCCTTTGATGGTTAAAGACCTTTAGTATTGTTGGAGTTTGACTAGGAAAAGAAACTTTGATAACTCCAATAGATTAATTTGAGTCTTTATTTGAACATATAAACGTCTGTTGTACTATTTTTTGTGCAGACACACACATAGATTAACAGCATCATTGATATTAATGAATAAAAAAAAAGGAATGTGCTAGAAATATAACCAAAATTATTATTATTCTATAAATTTTCTCTTTGGCTTATTTATATTAAGAGTAAAATTTAAAAAATTATTCATTGATTTTTTAAATAAACAAATAAAAATTTAAAAAAATATTTTTTAAGTAAATAATTAAAATCGGACATGAGGAAAAAAAGGAAGATGAGAATGTCACATTGTCACACCGGTTGGAGACCAAAATACTGCCGGAGAAGATGATTGGTGTAGCAGCAACACAAGTGGAGGCCACAAGCTTTAAACAAAAATGGAAATGAAGGGAGATGGGCATCCATAATAAGAGGGCATAGTATCATACAAAACGTTATAATTGAATAAACCTGTATGTATAATTTAGTGTTTGGGTCAAACATCTAAAGTAGGATAAGAAAAAGCTTATATTATCCGCATTTTTTCATTGAAAATGATAATATTGCATATTTTTTTTTTTGAATAAATATATTTATGACTAAAAAATCTTCAGAAAGGAAAAAGTGAATTGCTTTCTCAGTTAGCCATGATGATGAGAATTCTATCTTTTGTGGATAAAAGTAACAATATCAAAAATATTTTTTTTAAGAAAATTTTCTGATCCAGCAAGTGTATAAATGATGATAATCTCTCTCAATAATATTTTTTCCATACAAATTTAGGGATCAAATCCATGATCATGTGATTAAATGATTTGAGTCTCTTCCACTTACATCAACCTGTTTTGATGCAAAATCTAATGACCATGCAACCTACCTTTCACCAAAATATTAAAAAAAGTTTGGATTTATCACCTTTTTATAATAATATAATAAAAGTTTAATCGTTATATGTTATCTTTATAAAGTTTTTTATATTATCGATCAATCATAAATCATGATTTGGATGTTAAGGTAGTTAAAATAAAAGATAAATATATTTGATGAATTTTCTGGTATCCTAAGGATAATCTTATCCTGCCTAGGTGACCCAATCAAATGATGAGAACCATTGGACTTGACCCATTAACATGACTCATTTAATTAAGATGATACACTCTGATTTAACAGAATAATTTTTATCCAAAATTATTAAAGATAACGGAGAAGGCACCAATATTTTTACTTGTGTGACAATAAAGATACCCTCTATATATATACTAGTTAAATCCATATAAAAATATGATTGAGGACTTTCATGTAACTTTCATACAGTCCAAAAGTTTCAACCTCAGCTTGAGCTGGTAGAGGTAGAAAGTAGAAAGTGGAAACCATGCAGTCCCTCGAAAATTCCACTTTTTAGTTATGAGGGTCTTAAATCCCAATGGTATTCTTCCTACACCAACAAAAATTTCTGTTTCATCACATTTCAAATTAAAATAAGAATAAAAAGAAATAAAAAAAAAAGAGAAATTAGGTTTTTCAATTTCAATTCCCGAATTTTACCAGATCTGATTCATCTGGATTCCAATTTCCCAGCTCAATCGCATTCCACGTCAATCATTGTCATTATCCCAAAAAATTTTGAACTTTCCATTTCATCTCTGCTCTGATCCCTCAAAAGAGAAAGAGAGGGAAAACCGGCAAGAAAACAAAAACCCACTATCAAAATGTTTCGTTTGGAGCAGGAAAAGATCCGAAAACGAATTTGACTTCAAAAGTTCTCTTCTTTCCCCCTATCAATTGCTTCCCAGCTTGGTGGCTGTTGCCATGGCCGACGCTCTCTCGGTGGTTCCGGCAGCCGTGCTCCGCAACCTTGCTGACAAGCTCTATGAGAAGCGCAAGAATGCTGCTCTTGATGTATGTACTCAATCCCTTTTTCTTTTCTCTTGATTTTCTTTTTATGATTCGGTCAATTTGGGGTTTTAGGGTTTTGGGTGTATTTTTTGGTGTGTGTATAGGTTGAGGGGATAGTGAAGCAGCTTACTGTTGCTGGTGATCATGATAAAATAACGGCTGTGATCAATTTGTTGACCACAGAATTCACTTATTCACCACAAGCCAATCACAGGAAGGTAGCAGAAAGATTTTAATTTATTTTATTTTTAAATGTTGATTTCATTTAATTTAGCTTCAATATTTTCTTGTTCATGTTATATGCTGGGTGATTTATTTATTTATTTTTTAAATAACTTCCAACAAAGGGAGGATTGATTGGATTAGCTGCTGCAACTGTTGGGTTGACTTCTGAAGCAGCTCAGCATCTTGAGGTGAGGGGTTGCTCACTAATTTGTATTTTGTTTTCCAAGTTTGTTTGTTTACCATGGCATACAATTTGAACTCTATCCACTTGAGAAATTATGCTAAGTTAATTTTAGTAGTACATAAGAAGCTTATTAGTGGTTAATGGGTCTATGCCGACCCCCCGTAACAATGCACTCATGTTGTGAATAATAATAACTGGAATTTTCCTGTTCTTTCATTGACATGAAACATGCCAACTTTCTGGAACATTAGAAAAGAAAATAAAAATGGTTTGACCTTAACCTTAAGGGGTATAGTTGAAATATTTGAATTTTAGCAAGCTAATTTTAGCTAACATTTTGTGGTGATGTATTCTTTTGTAATGAATTTATTACAAGCATAGTTAATATTGTCATCCTTCACGTTGTTATTGAGCTTAGTTTGACATGCCTAAGCATATATACGCTTTTCATTACCCTTCTTACCTCCATATAATTCTTGTACTTGACAGCAAATTGTGCCCCCTGTTTTAAATTCTTTCTCTGATCAAGACAGCAGAGTTCGTTATTATGCTTGTGAAGCACTATATAACATAGCTAAGGTGAGGATTTGGTTGTGCTGACCTGTGTACAGCTTCAATCTGATCATCTAATATCCTTTAATGCACTTCTTTTTAATTTTATGGCAGGTTGTGAGAGGGGATTTTATTATATTCTTCAACCAGATCTTTGATGCCTTGTGCAAGCTTTCCGCAGACTCAGACGCCAATGTACAAAGTGCTGCTCACCTCTTAGATCGGCTCGTGAAGGTACAAGTTTCTCCTGAACTCCGGTAAAGCCTTTGTGCCGGTTTTACATGTATGCACATCACAAACGTATGCTGAATAATGATTGATCTAACAATAATTTAACTGCTGCTCCCTTTAGATCAACTAATGATTAAACATTCCTTCATTGGAACAGGATATTGTGACTGAAAGTGATCAGTTCAGGTGCTTCATCCTTTCACGTCTATATTATATTATGTTTCTCTGTATCTAGTGTTTTAAATTTTCAAAAGACTTGTAGCTGTAGGTACAGAGATCTCTGAATGTAATTTTTGAACAGAGCTTCGATAAGCGAGAGGTGTAAGCACCATGAGGTGTGAAGCGATCTCGTACTAAATGAAGCAACTTTCACTTTTCATAACCAAAATAAAATAATGAAAGTCAATATATTCCTCTTTAATCTAACTTACATGGTCTCATTCCCCCCTTTCCCCTTTCTTGATCTTCATTCAGTATTGAAGAATTTATACCACTGTTAAGGGAGCGCATGAATGTATTGAATCCATATGTCCGCCAGTTTTTGGTAGGATGGATTACTGTATTGGACAGTGTCCCAGATATTGACATGCTGGGTTTTCTTCCCGATTTTCTTGATGGTAAGTGTTTTTCGAAGAATGGTCCTTTTTCTTCCTCAACATTTTATACAAAATGAAGGTCAACCACCTAATCATATATAAACTTCTCAGGCTTGTTTAATATGTTGAGTGATTCTAGCCATGAAATACGTCAACAAGCTGATTCAGCTCTTTCAGAATTTCTTCAAGAGATTAAAAACTCACCAGTAAGGCTCTTGCTAATGTATTTTCTCCTTTTGTTTGAGTAATAAAGCTTCTGGCAATTTTTCAGACTCCAATTCTTTTATGCCATTTTTTTCCTGTTAGCTGCCTTTGGAGTTTATTGAAGCCATTTTACCCTTTTGTATGTTTCCCGTCTTTTAGGGTGCACCTGTTTTTTATACCAATTATGCTTTTATTTCGTCGGATTTCCTTCTTATCTGCATGAAGAAGATATATTGATGCCATTATCCACTTTTATATTTTTTCCATAACCCATCTTTAGGGTTGATATACCTGTTAATTTGCATTAGTGTTGATTAGCTGTGCTGTGCATCATTTTCAACTTCTATTTTGACACAAAAGCAAAATGCTTTGTTCATTTGTCATTTTCTGACTCGAGCAGTGCTACTCTTGAAGTCTGTAGATTATGGTCGAATGGCTGAAATACTGGTTCAGAGGGCAGGTTCTCCAGATGAATTTACTAGGTTAACAGCAATCACATGGGTAAGTGGTACTGCAATGCTTTGACTTTTTTAGACAAGTATTTACTTTTATCATAATTTACACTTAGTGTTGGCTTATTCTCAAAATTAATATTTCTTTCTATATGAAAAGAAAAATTATTTACTATTTTGTTCTTTAATATTTTATTTAAATTATGTCTGTGCTTTCTTATTTTAACAGATAAATGAGTTTGTCAAACTTGGTGGAGACCAGCTTGTTCCATATTATGCTGACATTCTCGGAGCCATTTTGCCTTGCATATCAGATAAAGAAGAGAAAATTAGAGTGGTAGGTTTACTTGAGCTTTACTTATTTTTCTTTCCACCGCCTTTTCTTTTTGTTGTTTTTTTTTGGTTCTCTATTTCCCCCTTCAAAATTATATTGCTTCCTGCCATGTAAAATAATAAGTTTGAGATAATATATGGCTTATCTGTAAAGGTTGCTCGTGAAACCAATGAAGAGCTACGAGCCATCAAGGCTGATCCGGCTGAAGCGTTTGATGTAGAAGCAATCCTCTCTATTGCTAGGAGGTGTAGTTTTTTTTTACCTGGGAAAATTGGCTAGGTTTGAATGTGTAATACTTGCAATTGAAATATTGGATTTGTATAGTGGTTTGACCACCTTAGAAGCCACTGGGAAATGATGGGGAGGGTCCTTTTGTTTAGCGAACTCTATTAAGCACTGACTTTTCTGTAGAATGATTTTCGGATGGTTTGACTGAACAGGCAAATATCTAGTGAATTGGAGGCTACTCGAATTGAAGCTTTGCACTGGATATCAACCCTTTTAAACAAACACCGTACTGAGGTGACTAGATTGTTTGAATTTAGCTTTCATTCTGACATTTTTTGAGGCCCGTGTACATCTGTAGAGTTGATCTACTTTCTTAATATGCCCATTGGAGTTTTACTTCTGTGTCATTACAGCTCAATTGCAGGGCCCATTTTTAATTTATATTTCTGAGGTCTGTGGAAACCAGCTGTTTTTAATGCCCTATATCATCATTATAGGTTTTTGATTAGGTTCACTGGGAGCTCTAATTCTATTGGTTGATGAATGGCAATTGGCTGTAGCAAACTAACAATGTTATTCCGCTGCTTTTTTGTTTGTACCTTCTGCAGCTCTCCCTAAGTATCAAAAGAGATGAGGCAGCATGCCTTCCTTTAAGTTGTTCCAGGAATTAGAAATATCATATAATTATTATTTGACCCGGTTTAATTATGATACCACTTTCTGCCTGGCCCAATTAACTTGAAAATAATTATGATGTTTTCAGGGCTAACAAACAACATACAATTTACCTACCAAATTTTCATTTTGCATTCTCTTTCTTTTCGTGCAGAACTTTCTTTTTCTATTGATGTCAACCCCTAATTACTATTTCTATTTACCTGAAGTGTCTTGTGAAGGCTTTCGTTGATCTCCTTAATGTCAAAGAGAGATTTTGGTGTCCATGCTCATATATTGACTTTTCATGTCTGAAACAGGTGTTGCAATTTCTGAATGACATATTTGACACCCTACTCAAGGCACTTTCAGATCCATCAGAGGAGGTGCCCTCGTTATCCCAATACCAATATTTTAATCTATTTTTTTCATCAGGTCTAAACATGTCAATTTTTTTGGATAATATCAGACTATATGCAAAGAGATTGGACAGCTCTTTTTGCATTTTTGAGCCATTTTGGCTCACTGGTTTCTTTTATTTTTCCTGTTTAGGAGGATATCTTATGCTTTCCAGATGTAACTTCTCTTCTTCTGTCCTAGTAATATATTCTTCTTTTCTATGGAAAAAATGGAGTATATGTTTTGTTTTTGTTAGAAGGCTTTCTGCAATCCCACACCAAGATAGATTTCTTGTACATGCCTTCTTGACTTGACTACAGGCTAAATAAAATGATTTTTTGAAGTTTCACCTATTTTTATTTACAATATCGTTCACTTTGTGTAAATCAACAATTCACTTGAATTCTAGTAATTCGTCACAATTTTTTAATTGATTAGGTTGTGCTTCTAGTTCTTGATGTTCATGCATGTATTGCAAAAGATCCTCAGCACTTTCGGCAACTTGTTGTTTTCCTGGTACACAGTTTCCGGGCAGACAGTTCCCTTTTGGAGAAGTACGCTGTTTACGTTCATCCAAAATATTATTTAAGTTATACAGTTTTGCTAAATTATGTTTTTTACTTCTAATTTCTACTTGTTTATTAAATTTTAATTTTACATAATATTCTAGGCGTGGTGCTTTGATAATCCGTCGGCTTTGTGTGCTTTTGAATGCTGAGAGAGTTTACCGTGAACTTTCTACAATACTAGAAGGGGAATCTGATTTGGATTTTGCATCAATAATGGTTCAGGTTGGTTGTGACTTTTCGGAGAGCTTAAATAAAAAGCTGCAATACACTATAGCTCTATCCCCCACTCGACCCCAAAAAAAAAATATTTTAATGAAACAGCTGCATTAAGCTTCTACTTAATATGGTTTATTTGCTAGCATTTATGGGCAGGATTAGATGGGTTTTTGTCTAAAATGTTATTCCATAACTAGCTAACTTGTTTTGTGCTAAAGCATGGGCAGCCCAATAAGAAATTTACTGTTGGATAATGTGTATATACCCAACTTCCTCATTGACTTTTAATATTCTATGTTGTACACTAATGAAATTTGATGCTCAATACTTAAAAGGTCTAGCCTTCTGCTAATGGTGGGAAATTGATATTGTTGCACTACCTAATACGGCTGGATGGTTCTTTGACAATATTATAAATCATAAATATTTTTTAGGCTTCAATCAATTATGATCTACTTAACTTTAATTATAAAAGAATGTTATATCAAATATATGTTAAATTCAGAGTCTATTTTTTGCTCGACCACATTTTAACCAGTTCCAGTCCTTCACTTTTGGTGAAATTTTTACTGTGTCTGTGTGAGAAATCAATTTGAGAGATCTTTTGAAATCTGAAAAGGAAAAGTGAGATGAGAAGCTTAATCTTCCTTCAAATGATTAATGTGGTTTCGTATTTAGGTTTCAGGCACAACCATAGTAATGGCATCTCTGACAAAGGATTGTCGAAGATGTTGTTTGGTTTTCAGTGATTACATGATCTATTTTAAACTTCATGACAATAATCATGAAAATCACAGTATCTGGCAATTAATTTTTGTATTGGCATGGATCATTGTTATTTTACCCGTGCCTTGCACGGGTTTTTGGTTTTAATTTTAATTTCTTGTTTCTTGTGAAATCTCATTAGTGTCCATTTATGTAATATTTGCTATTTGCTATAAGTTGACAATATCCATTTACTGCAAAATTGGTGTTGACATTAAGTATGAGACTAGCCAGTGATTCAACAATGAGTTTTATGGAGCCGGAAAGAAGTTAACAGCTGTTGTATAACTAGTCTAGATAATGTTGGGGTCAACAGTTCTAACTCACTATTTTCAAAATATACAGTTGTTTTGTGTTCATTGTTGTATTTATTTTTTCCTTTTTCATGAGTCCTTTAGCCAATGCAGCGTAGTGGAGTGGTATTCATCTGCATTTAATTTTTCTTTCTCCTAAATCATTCCAGGCTTTAAATTTGATCTTACTTACATCATGGGAACTATCCGAAATTCGAGATCTTTTGAAGCAATCATTGGTAAACCCTGCGGGGAAGGATTTGTATGTTTCTTTGTATGCCTCATGGTGCCATTCTCCAATGGCAATTTTAAGTCTTTGCTTATTAGCTCAGGTAGGTATCTATAACTTGGTTTTGATGTTTGGTTCTGATTTTAAGTCTTTTTTGCACATGTGCACACACAGACATACTCACACATGTATTTGTGGATAATAGCTTAGCTTTATTTGGATAATGTGCCCCTTTTTTTTTAATATAAATTATCTTCCTTGACAGACTTACCAGCATGCAAGTGCTGTGATTCAATCTCTGGTAGAGGAGGATATTAATACCAAATTTTTAGTCCAGCTGGATAAATTGATTCGCTTGCTGGAAACTCCAACCTTCACATATCTTAGATTGCAGGTGTTTAATTGAAATAGCTTCTTTCATCAACACATATCGTACAGTCTTGTAATAGAATCTATTTTGTAATTACTGTTAGCTATGATTATTGATTAATATGGAGGTGTGGTTTTGTGTTTATGATTGTTAGGGCTGAAGGTCAGTAATCTTGTTTGTTGTTCCTTGCTGAACTACTATTTTAATCTGTATGACTTATTCCAGTTTTCATTTATCTTACCACATACCAAATACCAATGGTGCCTGCTTGGGTGAAAACCTCTAGTCTAAACATTTAGATATACCTTTGATGCAGTCATTTATCATTATTATTTTTCGAAACTTACTCTAATAAAAAAAATAAAGTTTTGAACTGTTAATAGGACGAAAGGCATTACTTGTATCATTCATTTTGCATTGTCATTTGTCATATGATATCTTTTACTGGGTTTTTTTTTTTACTTTTAAGAAAAGAAAAAAGGAATAATGGGGATATATTAGTCATCTTACAATTTGAATGCTTGGTTGCTGCTATTTATTGTGGCTATCAATTTCCTTCATAAGGAAGCCCTTTTTTGTTTTCTCAAGTCTCACCTACTGTGCATATGCTTGATACTCATGTTAGTTTTTATCCTTTATTGTGTATAGTATGCAAAACTTTCTCTTGTTTGAGATAAATCAAGTAAGGATTGATCAGTCATTTTTATTAGTGAGGTGATGGATGGTTATTTCTTTTTTAGCTGTTTCTCTTATGTGATTGAACCGTTATTTAATTTTGCAGCTTCTCGAACCTGGAAGATATATGTGGTTGTTTAAAACATTGTATGGTCTACTGATGTTGCTTCCTCAGGTATATGCAACTTTAACAAATTCTTTTAATCACTTAAAAAGTTATTGAGGCATTCATATCCTTGTACCTGTGGGCTGTGTTAACATCCTTCTTTGGTGGGAGACGATTTCTCAGACTTTTGACATTGCTTACATTATTTTAAATCTTTCCTTTTCCAGCATTTAGAAGTGACATTTTGCTTTGTATCTCACCATTTACTGATGCACGTTTCTACATCCTTAATAAAGCTATTTAGCATATAAATCATATTTCTATCCACTTAAGCTAGCTATTTACTAGTTGTGCTAAAAGGAAAAATATGGCTGTATAGGTTGTGTAGATTAATGTTTCTAATCCTTTCTGGAATTAATAACTCTTGGAAATCTTGGTGATGTATATATATATATATGTATATATATATTGCTGTTTATATTCACACTTTATTTTATTCTTATGCAGCAAAGTGCCGCCTTTAAGATACTAAAAACTCGTTTAAAAGCTGTGCCATCATATTCTTTCAATGGTGACCAATTGAAGAAAACACCTTCCGGGAATCCCTACCAATTTCTTCATCACATGCCTGGTGGATCTCAAATCACTGAGGATGGTGGCATAGCTGTGGATGGTGGAAACTCACATAATGGTATAAATTTTGCTGCAAGGCTACAACAGTTTCAGCAAATGCAGCACCAGCATCGTGTGCAATTGAAAGCACAGGCACAGTCAAGCAAAAATTCCACCTCATTATTTAAGGTTGCTGACCTCTTCATTCTGCATGTTGATTTTTACTTTTTTGATCATACAATTTAGAGAAGGTTAGGCAATGGAAAGTGCCTGTTTCATCATTACCTAAGTCTTATTCTCCTGCATGTATTATTTTATTAGTTCTTCTATATTTGCACCATGTTTTTACACCATTTTTACATTAACTGATTGCAAGTATTGGTAATTGATTACTAGCCTCATTATGCTGCTAACCAGATATTTGTACTTCATTAACCCGAGTTTAAAAATGGTGTGCAAAAATTATTTTCGTAAGTTTAGTGATCCTTTTGCTTAGTTCTGTTTTCTGATGTCAATACTCAATACCAGCAGCACTATATGCAGGAAGCGCAAAGACAGGAAGAACCAAGACAACCTCAGTTGAGTAACCTTAATGTTCCTACTTCAAGATCATCAACGAGAGGCCCAGGGTAGCTACAATGTTGCTTCTTGCCCATATTTAGTCTTATGGTGCACTGATCTCAGTGCATGTGAACTTTGAATGGCATGGGGTATTGATTTGTATAATTGTAAATCATAGTAGCTCGTTTTATTCTACTTATCATAGAAGCATGGGATGGTGAAAATTGGGTTTTGGAATCATTGAATCAAAAGATAGAGCCTGGTCTTTGCTGGGGCTATTATTTTGACCATGTAAAAGAGACACTCACGTGGTTCTGTTGTTTTTGTTGAAAACCATGTGGGGTAGAGGGGATATTTTATTTAGAAAAATTGTTTTTTTAACTGTTTGTCATTTACTGACATATAATATAATATAAGGAAATAGATACCTATGCTTTATTTGGTTTGAGAAAGAAAATGGAAAAAGAGGATAGAAAGGAATGTGCGTAGAAAGAAAGCAAAGAGAAAAAGAAAGAATTTTAAGGGTTTGGTATGAAAGAAACATGAAAAAAAAGTGAAAAGAAAGATGAATTTTCTTGAATAGATAATTATGTCCTGTTAACAATAATAGTAAGTTATGAAATTTAATTTATAAATTATTATGTATAAAATTCAATTAAAAATAACAGCCTCCGTTTAGCATAAAGGTGAAAGTCAGAGGGAGAAGTGCCCCTCATAACTTCGGATTCGGATTTTCTGTATTCATCAAATTTACGTATTCATCCTTAATCCATGGTCAAGATCTCATAAATTTATTTTAGATTAATATATTTATCCTATATAAAATTTAATCAACGGTCAAGATCTTCCTGCATTCACAAAGTGACTGCAGGGAATCCATATCCCATAACTTCACTCATTGAAATGGAGCTTCATTCATTGAGAAAGTTGGGCAAAGTTGTAATTTTATCATATTTCAGTGCATCTCTTCATTTTCTTCCCACATTAGAGAAGAGAACTTTTTGTGGGTCGGTCCAACTTCTTTTAGGCTTAAAAGTTATTTGAAAGTGAAAGTTAATAATAAGGGTTTTAAAAGTAAAATTAAAAATCACATGTATAAAAAATTGAACGTTCGTTGCTGTTAAACTAGGGATTGGTCCTATAGCCGATCCAAATGATCGAAGCTGTGGAGACATCCCGGTGGAACCATTGGGGAGCCAAATGTCGTAATTACGGTGGATTCCAAAAAAAAAAAAAGTCAAGTTAAAGTTGTTTGATAATTTTTAGATTTAATTTTTAGGTTAAAAGTTACTTTTAAGCTAAAAGTTGTTTGGTAATTTTTTTTAATAAAAGCTCTTTTATTTAAAATTACGATAAATATCTAATCGCAAATTTTTAAATATTACTCATGAATGAAATATTTTAAAAATTAAAAGACAATCATTTAGACAAGAGTGTAGGACTATTCATTAAGTTTTATTTTAAAAAGAAAAAAGACAGAAAAGTTTTGCAAGTATTTATTTGCAAGGAAAATTAATAAGTATCATAATTTTGAAATATGCGGCAGGAACTTTTCATTTAAATACAATTATAAATCATTAAACAAGTTAACGATTTGATAAGTGCATTAGTCAGCAACTTGGCACATAGGAAGAACATGTAGAATCTTGTAAGGAATACCAAGGCACTTGGCTCTCAAAGTTACTACCAGAAAAAATCAGCAAAACTCAATGAATGTATGAGTATAGTCATGGAGGACAAGAGGACAATGCATCAGACAAGCAAGGGGATTGGTTCCTCTACAAAAAAGGCTGCCCAGCTATGGTTCCATGCAACTCAAACACACTCACAAATAGCCATACACCCTTCAACTCTCATACAACCAACACAAATATGCTTATCCTAGCACTCTATGACCAATCATTTCAAATCAAAACAGAAAAGAGAATACTAAGACTGATCTTTGAAATTATCTGAGCAAGACTTGTCCACTTTAAGATCGATAGCCGTAATTCATCTTGAATTTAATCCGAGAATATATTTTTCAAAATTAAATTGCTTAATTTTTGTAACCAAACAAGAATATTTTTAAATATAAATAAATTATGAGTGTAATTTTAATACATTGTCAGTATAAACTTTTTATACTGTCAATCAATTACAAATCATGATATGAATGACTTTTAAAGTAGGTAGTATAAGAGTCAAACATTTTTAATGAAATGACAATTATGATCGGTTGTCGGTGTAAAAAGTCTTTATATGAACAATGCATATCAATTAAATACTTATATATTATACACTTTTGGCTAATTTTCAATTTTCGTCCCCCAAGTTTTTCAGTTTGGCGAAAATGATCCCCCAAATTTTTTTTGGCAAATTTAGTCCTCCTAAAATTTAAATGTTGCGAATTTCGTCCCCATATTTTTTAATTACACTTTTAGTCCCCCAAAATTGTGGGTTTTTTGCACTTTTAGTCTCTAAAAAACATGGATTTTGAAAAAATGGAGGACTAAAAGTGCAAAAAATCCATGAATTTAGGGGATCAAAAATGCAATTAAAAAAATATGGGAACCAAATTCGCAACATTTAGATTATAGAAGGACTAAATTCGCCCAAAAAAAAGTTGGGGGACTATATTCGCCAAAATGAAAAACTTGGGGGACGGAAAGTGCAATTTAGCCTACATTTTTTTATATCTAGTTTGATTGCATATTAACTTCGGGACAATATGATTGCCTGTTTAAGTTGGACCAAAGATTATCAAAGGTTCCAGATCTCTACTTGTCTTGTTCAAGATTATAAAGTATAGATTACGGATTAAACCTTTATTTGAAATTGTAAAATAAAATTTGTGAAATAGAATTATCAGAATAGAGTGAATTTCACTTGCAATTTTTCATATACATCTTAATAAGTTTAATACGTTATCAGAATATTTGAGGTTTTAATAACTCATTATAAAAATAACTATTGCAGAGTAGTTTTCGGAGTTTTTTTTCATAAGCTTTAATTTTAGGGTATCAATAAGCTCAAAACAGTTTTTTTCCCAGTGCTTGGGAAAAGAAACAGGAGAGCAAAAAAAGCAAAGAAAAACAGAGAAACAAGTCATCTGCAGAAAGCTACACCAGTAGCATGTGCCAATTCATGAGGGGCCTCTTGATGGATAGATAAACCAGCATTCCACACAACCCCTCTCGACCCTTAACATATTTATGCAGCTTTCAAAACAGTTTATGCAGCCTTTAAAACTTGTTTTAATAATAATCATCAATGTTTTCTAATTGGAATAAAGTTGAAACAAACCCCTAAAAAGTAGTCATTACTGAAAGAGCTTCACTTGTGTCCTACATGGTGCAAGGCAGGTGAAAGTGAGAGGAATGGGGTAATTTGTTTTCGTGTTGTAATAAAAAAAATTTGTTGCTAAATGAAACTTCAGCATTGGACTTGCTTTCAATATTTTCTCATATACATAATAAATCTACATCCGAGTGCTGATTATGAATAATAATTACATATATTAGCAAATCCAACAACCTTAAACTTCAACTGCAAACTCAACAGATGAACCTTGTAGAGTAGTGAGCAAACATTTTCAGTTGAAAGGTTGAAACAGTGGTCTTCTCTTTTGTGGTAACATATGATAGTTGGCTTACAGCGCATAGATCCTGTCAATGTCAGAATCATATTCATCCAAATCTGATACATTAGCAGAGTAAGACCATGAAAAAGATTTGCTTCCACTTGCTCTCTTGATGCGATCACTGCGGGAAATCCCAAAATGTTGTCGAAAAACAAAGTAGCACAAGCTTGCTAGAGTCCCAACTAGAATTGGTGCTCCCAAAAGGGTGATGGTAATAGCCATCCACGTTTGTCCTCCAACAACCTCAAAAGCTATTGCTAGAAAAGCAGCACAAGTGCAAGCACATGCAGCCCACATCAGCTTGTTAATCACTGACACAATCTGCTTTTGAGCCCTTGTGTCCCAAGCTACCAAAGTGATTTGAACTACAACAACTGCAAGAGAAATGAAAAGGGATGTAGAATTCAGAAGGCAGAAAACTTTGAAACCAACATGACCGGCTATGTTAGCCTCCCCTGTCTCTGATCCTGTCATTATATATTGACCAGGCAAATTGAATATAGCTAGGAATGCTATTGAGGCAAAAAGGACAGCAACCACTGTGACAGAATTAATGGTGTTTTGAACTGCTTCTCTATGAAGTTTCTTCAACTCCTTAGCAATACCAGAAACTCGTCGGCGAGTTTTTTCATTTTGTAGTAGTTGTGACTGCACCTCATGCTTTATATCACTCACAGTTCTTTTAAGTTCCATGGCTTCATCTACTTTGCCAACATGCCTGGCATACTTGGCACCATATTCTGCAAGGGCTTCCTTGATTTCCAAAGCCGAATCCCCATAGGGCAGTTTATCTGCCAAATCCAAGGCTGTTTCCTGCTGCTTATTGATGGCATTAACATCCATAGCTGTATAGCTTAGCAAAAGGCTCACTATCTGAAAAAGGGAGAACCATGTGTCAGTAAAGATAGCAGAAATAAAAAAAAAATGAAGAGGAATTTTTTGTTGCAGGGAAAGGCAGGCAACAATTATGAAAAGAAACAAGTGCATTCATTTTGTTCATTAAAATTATATAATTGAAAAAGATGAACTACTATTGCTAGCTGCTGCATCAAGTAAGATCTTCATAGGGTGTAACATGCTCTTATTTCAAGAAGTGGATGACTTCTGACTTGAAAAATGAATCGCATAGAATGAGAAGTTGACATTTAATAACCACTTTCCATTCAGAAAAAAAAAAGGGAGGGTGGGGGCACAACAGCAAAGACTCAACAGCCATCGATGTATAACCACCTACATAGGAAGTTCATGAATCGTTTGTATTCTCATAACTCACTATCATTCCATTCTTGTGGCATCTTGGATTTTACCCATCATACAGTTAAAATTCAGCAGAAATTTGAGCAACTTGTTTATGGTCAAAACTAAGACCATGACCTAATTATAGAATAAATATTGACTAGATAAGTTGATGACAAAACTGAAGCAAACATGGTTAAAAAATCTACAACTATGGTTCAATACAGTGTGAGAATAACCTGCGACCGGCCTTTCCTCGTGGCCATGTGAAGAGCTGTATTACCCTTCTTATCCCGTTCATTCAATATAGTAGGATCAGCTAGTAATATCTCCTCCACCACTGAACTACTCTGTCCTTTGACAGACATATGCAGTACAGTTTGACCTTTTTTATCCTTGATGCACACTATTCCTGGATCCCGGGCAATTAGTGCCTTTACAATACGAAGGACACCATACCTACCAGCATTGTGCAATGCAGTTTTCCCGTTTTTCCTAACTATCATCATGGAACTCACATCAACATCCAAGATAGCATTCACCACATCCAAATGGTCTTGAACAGCAGCTGAATATAAGGGGCTAGTGTTTGACGAGTCGCATATCTGACAAACCTCAGGCCAAGTGCTCAAAAGCTCCTTTACAATATCTGGAAAAAGATTGACAATGCCAATATATTATAACTGAAATCTATGATGCATGGCTACTCCGAAATGGTTGCCACATACGGGTATGTATCTGGTACTAGCATGTATTAAGTATTTTAGATTTTAGGCCTAACTCAACCCCAAAAGCTAGCTCAAGAGGTGATGATTGCCCAAACTTTATAAGCTCTTATGAGGTTCTATCTCTAGTCAATGTGGGACTTGGGTTTTTTTCCCAATACACCCCCTCACGCCCAACACTATTGGGCTTGGTGCGTGGATAATATGGTGGGCAGCCCTTTAATGGATCTAGGATAGTCTAGGATAGGCTCTGATACTATATTAGATTTTGGGCCTAATTCAATCCCAAAAGCTAGCTCAAGAGGTGAGGATTGCCCAAACTTTATAAGCTCTTATGAGGCTCTATCTCTAGTCAATGTGGGACCTGGGTTTTTTTCCCAATAGACATGGATACTTACCTAATACTAACTTGATGAGTTGGAACCTAATATCACTCAAGTACATGTCATCCGTGCATGCACAAAACCAAGTTTTATTGCCAAGTCCTTCGACGTGCAACTAAATGAAACAAATTATTACTTCACTCCCTTTGAATTATGCACCTTCTTTATATATCTTTGCTAACTTGAAATACTTTATGAAGTTCTGATGAAACCTTGTAGTTACTAGTTAGAACATTATGAATATTGTTTTTATCTAATGATTTAATTACTTTATTGTTTATATTTTTATATGATATATCTCATACCCGTACTTCAACTTTTAAAAGAAAATTGTTACATATAACATACCCCATACGGGCACTGGTCTTATACCCGTATCCATGCAACTTAGATTGAAATCCTTACGATCATCAGCATTTAAGTAAGAATATACAGTTGGAACACAATCATACTCCCTTCGCCCTGATTTCTACTTTTGTAGGCCCTATCTACAACTACTATAATCAAAATTGCAGCAAGGAGTACGTTTGATTATTACAAGTTTAAAAGTCAATCTGCAGCTATCTATTCTACTATGCTAAAAACTTAAATATGTGTCAACATCAGATGGCATTCAAAACAGACTTGAGCATTTTGAAAGCATGTCAGAAAGGGGGGAATCAACATTGAAGAAGACACAGCCATAGTAATTTAGGATTCAGGTGCAGGAATTGATCCTTGGTGAATTTCTAATTGATAGTTTCTTATAAAAAAAAGAAAGAAAGAAAAGAAAAAATATTTTCTGTAGGGTGGATGGGTATTGGCAGATTTTCCCGTGAAGTTGAATGTTGAGGTTGAAACACAGATTACCAAAATTCTTACAAATCAATATCAAGATTGTAACATTGGCTATTGATGTTGCCTCATTATGGTTACTTAATTCTGGTTGAACCATCTAGGATTTGCCTAAGTAGACATGGGTGCTATCATAAGGAGAGGAAACTGTTCACAGAATAAGTTTATCATAAAAATGACTTGTAGTCTTTTGAAATTCCAAGTTCAAAAGCCGTGAAGCCATGGAAGCTGAATACACATAACTTAGTTGCAGTTCCACAGGTACTTATAATGTTGTTTTCCACTGAGAAGAATATATGTGTAACAATTCATCAATAAAAATATAACATGTGTAACAGCTATTACAGATATCCTATTTTCATTAAAAAACAACAGCATAAGCACACATCATCTAAGTTTTGTTCTTATATAAACTGCCATTAAAAGAAACACTAACTGTTGTTCCATTAATAGCAATCTACGGTCCCTCCATATAAAGTAACACATATATCCAATTGAAGATAAAAAAAGAAAGGAAGAAGTAGAAATTTAAATAGAGGAACGAAGGAAAACCCACCCAGATGACCACGCTTAGCTGCAACATGAAAGGGGTTCATATCAAACTTGGACCTGATCTTAACCACGTCAAAGTCACACAACTTAAGCAAGAAGCTGAACACTTGAACCAGATTATGCTCTGCAGCGATGTAAAGAGGGGTCTCCCCAGAATCGTTCTGAAGGGACATAACATCAGAAAGCGATGATGATGATGATGACTCATTTGATTGGTCCTTGTTCTGCTGCTCCAATAGTTGCTTCAACCCAACAAGGTCCCCAGATCGCACAATGGAGAATATTGATTGGTGAGTTATAAACCTCACAGCCTTAGACTCCATCATCAAGAGTTTTTCACTGTTTCAGCTTTGGATAACTACTTACCTTCAGTTCAAGTCTGTTCTGTCTTTCATCCCAAACCTTTTCTAAACATTGTTATTTGTTATAGAACCCAGATGAGAAGCAAATGTGAAAAGGGTGAAAGTGTGAAACTTTTCTTCTGGGTTGTCTCTGAAGGGATGTGAGGAGTGACCAAGTGGTGGTTCTCCATTGCACTCAATTATTTGGAGTCTGTTAATTAATTAATTTATTTTTTTGTGATTGTAATGAATGACTTTGATAGTGGGACGCGGGACGTGGGGTCTTTTCTGTCATTGTATTTGCAGAGAAAAATCCATGTGGGGGTGGGGGTGGGGGTGGGGCTGATGCCATTGACTTTTTCATTAGATTCTTGCTTTACGACAATTCCATTCACGTCAACTTGCAACTGCGTGTTCATCTCACAAGCAAACTTTCCTGGGAAATTACAAAAACTAATTATGTAATGGGATTAGTCTCAAATCATAGCCCCTATTTTTATATTTATTTTTTAAAGATTTTTATAAAATATTAAATATATTATTATATAGTTTTAGAGCACCTCGAATGATTATTTTATAATACTTTAAGCAACTTTACATTCCAACTCCAAAGGTTAGAGTATATAAGAATTGGTTGTTTCTATAAGAAACAATGTTGTCATTTCATTGGTGCTCCAATAGTGTTATCGTGTAACGAGGTCTTATTTCTTGAGCAACTTCCTGATATTTAGTTTAGGGAATGTTTTATTCGTAAGAAAATTACATTATTAGGAATCTTATTCATACGAATGTTTATTTTTTACCCTCACACATGAAAATAAAATTTTAAGGTTTCCTTGACACAATTTATCCCCGGACATCTTTTATGTCTGTGAATGATTTTTTTTTCCTCTTTTACCGAACATGGAAAATTTTTACCCCCACCTCACCTTCCCGGGAATGTCAAAATATATCTGATACTAAATATCACCTTAAGATTTTTTACCAAATGGGGTCTTTTTTAAACATAATTTACCACTTTGGGGTACTTCTCAAATTATTTATCAAAATGTGGTGATTTTTGCCAATGTTGTTAAATTTGGACTGACATCAAATTGGGAAAAAAATTTATTAGGTTCCACCGATTCAACCTGAGGTAAGTTATAACATGCAATATTAATAAAAGTGTAAGGGAAATAGTCAAAACATACAAGATCAAAGTCTTATGTTGTTCTACACTATCACACGGATGGATAGTTGATAGACCAAGAACTTTTGTTGTTGTGCATTACAACAGTTACAAAGGAAAGATTACTTGATCTGGAATAGAAGATTAGTTAGCTGATTAGGTTTTATCTTTTTTTGTTTCACCTTTTTTACTTGTTAAATTTTAATTTTTTTCTTTTTCCAAAAAATCGACTGGATCTGGTTTTGCTCAATCCAACTTGGTCCAAATGAAGTTTTAATCGGTTTAAAAGCAGCTTAACAGTAAAAACGATTTTGATTCCTAATCATCACCGAACAAGAATTCGATTCATGATTTAATCATTCCGACTAACTAGTCCGATATGATTCTCATAACACTAGTTTTTGTCACGTGGAATGCACTAGTCCAACTAATGCCACGTAGAACAACATATCCACTTCTAAAATATTTAGACATGTGGCAGGTGTGATGCAACACCACTAGACACACTACTGCGCGTTGCGCCATGTGTAGAGCTATATGCATGAGCATGCCATAACCACCCAAGTAAAAAGACGCTTTTGCCCCTATCCGAATATCAACCCCCCCTCTTCTTATAGGATTTGGATCTTCTCCGGCCTTCTCTAACCTATCTATCTCTCTCTTAATTTCTCTCTTTTTCTCTCATCTTCCTATCCTTTCTCCACTTTCTCTCTTCTCCCACTCTTGTGTTATATTTTGTAGAGGCAAGATGGGTTGGAGACAATCCAAACTTTTTCTTATATGGATAAGTTAAAACCCGACTCTCTCTCTTACATTTATACTCTATCATATTAATATCACAGTCTATTTATTTATTTATTCCAAATATCAAATAGTATATTCAAATATTTTCAATTTATTTTTCAAAAATGAATTTTAAAAAAAATTTATATTCTATTTATATTAAATGTTATATTTCTAAAGTTAAAATTATTACAGTACAAGAAATGAAATAGAATGACCAAAACTATGGTTATTTTATTTTTTTTATTTTGATTGGTTAATGATGTAAAATTTAAATTATAAGATATTTTTATATAAAAAAAAGTATAAGATATTTTTTAAAAAAAATTAAGTATCATTGAAAGAGTTTAATTGTTATACACTGATAATATAAAAAATTTTAAACTGTCAACGAATAACCAATCATGAAGTTGATGACTTTTAAGGTAGTTAAGATAAAAGTCAAAAAATTTCACTTATGTGGCAAATTTTGATTAAATGTCTGTATAAAAATGTTTTACATTGTCAGTGTATAATAATTAAACTCTTATTGAAAATAAGAAATCTTATTTATTATAATAACAGAACATTTTATTTATTGATAACTTAAAGATTTTAGGATAATAATTAATTTTTAAACTTAATAGGTCAACCATCACATATTTGCAAGTTTTACTAAAATAATGGCATGGTAATCCTTTACACTCATCGGACCAGATCTATCATCCAACATAATCTCGAAAGAACCACAAAATTGACATACCATTATTGTTTATTAAATAAAATTGTGTAAATTTCTGTATCTAACACTATAGTATATCAGTTCTCTATTTTGCAAAGATAGTTTCCTTTTAAGTATTGGATTCCAACTATCCCCCTTCAATCAACATTGGTGCCAGCTCCGAAGGTCGAGGATTATTTTGTTCGACAGCTAGAAAGCTTGAATTGTTTTTTCAACTCATGAAAATTATTAGGTGACTTTTATTCTATCCTCAATAATTTTGGAGGTAAAAGTTATTCTATTAAATCAGAATATGTTATTTCAATTAAAAGGGTCAATAGATCTGACATAAGATTAAGTTTTCACCATTTGATTGACCTAAACAAGATAAAAGTTATCTAAGAATATAAGAAAATTCACCAAAGGACTATTGCTGAAGGCATTTTTGCTTCAATGGGAATTTGCGTTCTCACCATCTCACCATTAGTTTGATCGTGTTTGCTAGAGTGTGTGATTTTAATTCACTTGATTATGTATGATTGCACCTGTTTGAGGAAAACTCCTTCACTGAATTGGTGAGCTCACCGCACGTTTAACATTTTCTGCTACAGGAATCTGTGGAGTCAGCGGAAGTCTTGGATGTCATGTGGACAATTTTTGATGGGTTTCTACCCATAGATTTTAAGTTGTATCTGATGTAAGTAGGACTTTGTTATTTATGTTCGTTTAGTTACTCTGATGTATTATATTCGTTATTGTATTATTAATGAATGTAATTCTTTTACTTTGGATGAGCTGGATTTGTGTGTGCTTGAGAGGCTATGAAGGAGAAATGAGAGTCTGTCCCTTTCTATTGGTCATGGCTACGAAATTCGGATCATAACAATTAAGTATACCATTTTTCAATTTATTAAATATATCAATTCTCATACAAACTTATTTTATTAGATTCCTTAATCAATACCCTTAGATAGCGTTTGGTTCATAAACTATTTTATTCTTAGGTAAACTATATTCCTGGGAATGTGATTCTCAAAAATGATATTCCCAGGAATATCAGCAAAATATGTTTGGTTGACATTTTACCTTCTGGGAATAATATTGTATATTCCCAAAAAATCATTTTCATGCTTGATTCATGTGACCGGGAATATAATTAACTTTTCCAAAACTACTCTTATAAAGGAAAAACTTTCTAAATAAAAAAAATTGATGATTTATGGAAGCAAAAGTTATTTATGTACTCCCAAAAAATTTGTCCCTTTTTATGTTTTTTTTTTGTAACAGTGTCCGTTTTTTATGTTAATAATTTAAAATGCACAGTGATTGCTAAAATGGCAAATTTGGGTATTTTGTGAGTATTTGGGTGAATAATGGCAGGATCCAAATCTACAAATTAAGCAATTTTGCACGTTTAAAGCTTATAATTTGTTTCTTGATTGAAGAATGTCCTTCAAAAGAAACTGGATATCCAAACTTTCTATTTATGTGTTATTTCTACCTTACCCAAACAAAATAGCCAGCAAGCCAAATGGCCATTGCCTTAGTTCGTCACTCCTCGTACCTCTTTTTTTGGTTACAACAAAGAACAAAACCAAAAGAAACAAAAGACTAGGTCCTAGTAAACTGAACTCCCATAGCATCAGCCAACAGGAGACTGGCTTCAAATTCTCATCAGAATGAGCCCCAACTTTAGCAAGGTAGTCGACACAAAAATTGTCTTAAGCCCGCCTCATTTCTCGCAGCAAACCACATTTCTAAAGCCCGCCTCCCAGCACAACTGAATGCCATGAAATAAAGCCATAATTTCAGCATGCAAATTGTTGGAGACACCAACTGAGCCATAGAATCCTTGGATGAACTCTCCCAAATGGGATCTAATGAGCCCACCAAAGCCTGCCTGGCCAGGGTTGGAGTGTTAGGTATCTAGTAAACTGTTAGGAAGCTAGAAACACAGTTTGCTGAGTAATTACTTGCTCATTATTGATCATTCAGATGCCTCTTATATAGGCCTTATTAAACTACAACTACTAATACAAGTGCCAATAACTAACCATAACAGAATCAGTTATTGACCAAGTTACAGCACTAACAAATCAACAATCAGAAGCTAACTCTAACATATCCTCCCTTAAACTGAATTTTGCAACAAATAATTCAGTTTAATCATACAACTTTATCATTTCCAATCTGCTTCTAAGGCTAGAGAAAGCTTCCACCTTCAAAGGCTTTGTCATAATGTCAGAAATCTGCTCTTGAGAACTACAATGAATCAAATTGACAACTTCATCTCTATTGAGGTCTCTAAGAAAATGAAATCTCACATCAATGTATTTGCTCCTATCATGCAGCACAGGATTTTTGGACAGTTTAATGGTTGAACTGTTATCACAATATACACTTGTAGGCTTCGGTTGAGGGTGGCCAAGCTGCTCTAAAATTCCTCTTAACCAAACACTTTGACAGGCACAGGAGGCTGCAGCTATAAACTCAGCTTCTGTGGTTGACAAAGTCACCATTGGTTGCTTCTTAGAAGACCAGGATACTGCACCTGATCCAAGCACAAAGACATACCCTGAGGTGCTTTTCCTGTCATTCACATCTCCCGCATAGTCACTATCTGAGAAAGCTACAAGAGTACCTTCCTTTCCTCTTCTATACATGATTCCAAATTCAATTGTACCTTTCAAATATCTGAAAATCCTCTTTACTGCAACAAAATGCATTTCTGTGGGCCTCTCCATATATCTACTGACTAGGCATACTGCAAACATCAAGTCGGGTCTGGTAGCAGTGAGGTACATCAAACTGCCTACCATTTGCTTGTAGAGTGATGCATCTACTGTCTTCCCATCCTCATCCTTTGAAAGTTTGCATCCTGGTACTATAGGATTTGTCACAGAGTTACTTTTCTCCATGTCAGATCGATCCAGCACCTCTCTGGCATATTTCTTTTGACAGATGAAAATCCCCTCTGCATTTTGAGTGACTTCTATGCCTAGGAAATATTTCATCTTTCCAAGATCTGTCATATCAAATTCCTCCTTCATTGACTGCTTGAACTCAGCAAACATCTCTTCATCACTCCCAGTAAAAATCAAATCATCCACATATAAACTCACAATTAACAACTTGTCTCCCTTTCCTGACTTAACAAACAAGGTGTGTTCATGAGAACACTTGACAAATCCTTGTTTGCTGAAGTAGGATTCAATCTTGTTGTACCATGCCCGAGGAGCTTGCTTGAGCCCATACAATGCTTTCTTTAACCTGTAAACCTTATCTTCTTCACCCTTTTTCTGATATCCCAAAGGTTGATCAATGTAGACAGTTTCACTCAGTTCTCCATGCAGAAATGCACTCTTTACATCAAGTTGGAACACATTCCAGCCTTTGACTGCAGCAAGAGCTAGAATAGTTCTAATTGTATCCCATCGAGCCACTGGAGCAAAGACCTCATTATAATCAATTCCATGTTGTTGTGTATAACCCTTTGCTACAAGCCTAGCTTTGTGCTTTTCAATTATGCCATCTTCATTGCATTTAGTTTTGTAGATCCATTTCACTCCTATTGGCTTGGCTCCAGAAGGAAGATCAGTCAGTTCCAAAGTCTTATTCCTCTCAATTGCTTCAATCTCAGAATCCATAGCTTTCCTCCAAACATTATGCTGCACTGCTTCCTCATAACTATTCGGATCTTCTGTAGTACTGAATATAGCAAAGTTGTGCAGCTCATCAGTTGTCACATAATCTTCTAGCCAAGTTGGTTATCTCCTAGTCCTCCCTTGAGCTAGATTTGGTGAATCTGTAGCTTGTGATTCTGATTCTGATTCGGCATCTTCATTATTAGAGTTCTGTGCAGCTCCAATCTCTGCATTTCCCCTTTCTGAATTTTCATTGTCATCTTCACATTCTGCTAGATTCTTTTTCCCTTCCATTTCTCCCTTGTTCCATTCCCATTTTTCTGTCTCAGCAAATATCACATCCCTGCTAACAATGACTCTCTTTGTAGTAGGATCATAAAGCTTATAAGCCTTAGACTCCTCACTCACTCCCAAGTGCACACACTTGATACTTTTGTCATCTAATTTCTTCCTTTGAGCATCTGGAACATGAGCATAGGCAATACAGCCAAATACTCTAAAGTGTTTGACTGATGGCTTGATGCCACTCCATGCTTCCTCAGGTGTGACATTTTTCACAGCAAGAGTAGGACTTCGATTGAGCACATAAATTGTCCATTTCACAGCTTCTGGCCAGACTGTTTAGGAACTCCTTTTTCAGACAACATACTCCTTACTATGTTCATGATAGTTCTGTTTTTCCTCTCGGCTACACCATTTTGTTGTGGTGTGTAAGTTGCAGTAAGTTGCCTTTGAATACCATTACTGCTGCAAAAGCTGTTAAATTCACAGGAATTAAACTCTCCCCCTCTGTCAGTTCTCAAACCACAGATAGAGTTTCCAGAGTCTTTTTCAACCATAATTTTGAACTTCTTAAAAATATCCAATGCAGCAGATTTTTCTGACAGGAAATAAACCCAAGATTTCCTACTATAGTCATCAATAAAGGTAATGAAGTACCTTTTATGGCTGTTAGATTCTGGGATGATAGGTCCACAGATGTCAGAATGAATGAGTTCCAAGCATTGTGTGGCCCTCCATGAACTCTCCTTTGGAATAGCTTCTCTGTGTTGCTTGCCAACCATACAACCTGTACAAACTTGGGAAGTTTCCTTAAGTTGTGGTAGGCCTCTAACCATCTCCTTCTGTGCAAGAATCTTCAGTCCCTTGATGTTGAGATGACCATACCTACAATGTCATAGATATGTACTCCCCTCACTCTCCATTTGCAAGCAAGAAGGGACAATCAACTGAGCAGTTATAGCAAACATTCTGTTTGCAGACATCTTGCTAGACATAATAAGACCTTTTTCAATATGAAAGACCTTACACATGTCTTGCCTGAATTCTTCTGCTGAAGTTGGCCAATGCTGAGAAGATTGTTCTTCAACTCTGGGATGTAAAACACATCTAAAATTACCTGAGTCATCCCTTCAATCTTCAATTTAATACTGCCCTTCCCCTTAACTGCCATCCTCGAGTTGTCACCTAGCTTCACTCATTCTTTGAATTTATCATCAAATTCAAAGAACCAATCTTTAAGTCCACACATGTGGTTGCTGCACCCGGAATCGAGAAACCACACCTTTCCTTGATCCAGAGATTATGTCTCTGTAATGGCCATGAGCAACATCTCTTCCTCATCATCAAATTCTGCATAATTGGCATTTTCCTCCCAATTAGGACATTCATATTGGAAATGTCCCAATTTATGGCATTTGAAGCATTCCACATGTTCTTTATCAAAGAACTGTCTCCCTCGACCTCTTCCACCTCTTCCACGCCCTCTTCCTCTACCTCCTGTTCTCCCAACGTTAGTGATCTTTAGAGCCTGCTCCTCCTCCTTGTGCCCTTTCATTCTTTGTTCATGAACCATGAGACTGCTTTGGAGTTCATCGATAGTCATAGTAGTCACATTGTTGGACTCCTCAATTGAACACACCACATAGTTGAACCTAGCAGTCATGGATCTTAGGATATTTTCAACAACTGTAAGCTGCTCCACCTTTTCACCATGTGATTTCATCTTGTTCACAATGGCCAATGTTCTTGCAAAATATTCATCGACAAATTCTCCTTCTTTCATTCCAAGAATTTCAAATTCCCTCCTAAGAGCTTGTAACTGTGCTCTTTTCACCTTTGTAGATCCTTGGTACTTCTGCTTCATGGAGTCCCAAATCTCCTTGGCAGTGTCCTTGTTCAATATTGTCTCCATAATACTTCTATCTATGGCTTGAAATAGATAGTTTTTCGCCTTCAAGTCCTTCAATTTGCTATCCTCCACAGTCTTCAGTTGTTCTTGGGTTGCACTTGCTGGTGCTATTGTGATCCCGGTTTCCACCAAGCTCCAGTATTCTTTCGATCGAAGGAGGTTTTCCATTAACATTGCCCAATGGTCATAATGACCATCGAACCTTGGGATCGCGGGTTGAACATAATTTCCATCGGCCATGACTCTCTCTTCTCAACTCAATTTTCTTTCTCACTCTTTCAAGAAACTGCAGTTTCTTGTATCAGGCCCCTTGTGGAGCTCTGATACCAGCTGTTAGGTATCTAGTAAACTGTTAGGAAGCTAGAAACACAAAGTTTGCTGAGTAATTACTTGCTCATTATTGATCATTCAGATGCCTCTTATATAGGCCTTATTAAACTACAACTACTAATACAAGTGCCAATAACTAACCATAACAGAATCAGTTATTGACCAAGTTACAGCACTAACAAATCAACAATCAGAAGCTAACTCTAACATGGAGAAGGCACTCCCATCAACATTATCCGAAAGGTTGAGTTTCTACATCCAGTTTCAACTGGCAGTAGGAGCAGGAGCTATGTGATAGCAGAGAAGCCAACTATAAACAAGGACGCATCCAGAAATTTTGATTAGTGGGGTCAAGATTATATGCTATAAATATCTTTATAAAAAAATAAAAAAAATATAAATGCATAAGTGATAATATAATGACATCATTATCATTAAGTCAAAAATTGAATATTACAAAAATTATATCGTTATATATCCAAAATATTGAAGACACCTTAACTTCTACAAATTATAACTACTCTCTATGTGTCTTTATATTTTGAAATTGTTGTATGATTTTCATTTTCAACACTATGAAAAATCTCTCTCTCTCTCTCTCTCTCTCTCTCTTTATATGTATTATGTCATGTGACCAAACAATCATTCAAGAATTAATCTCCCATAAGATTGGACACTTGATTTTTCACAAAAAATGAAAATGTATTGTTAGAGTAGGGTTGTAAGGCAATGAGAGCAACATTTATCTTTCAGTGGAGACAAAATTTAATTTTTAGTGGGGCCCAAATTAAAATTATTCAATATTTAATAATTATTTGCCCCCATTGTCATATACATAGATCCGTCCCTGACTATAAGCATCTTTGGTATAATATTTTCCTGATGTGCAGTGCTTCCAGACCCAACTGTCAGGTAAGCCATTAGCAAAACAAGGCCTAAGCTCAGAAATTGAAAGGAAAACCTCGGAGGGAAGAGAAGTACATAATCTGCCAAGATTCCAGGAACCATCTACCCATAAGTCCTTGATCATATGAGCTGTGTCATGGATTTCCACGCAGGCACAACATTACAGAGTTTGTCTTTAAAAATCCAAGAATCATACTAAAAACTAGAGGCCTCCTTCAAAACAAAGCCATCTTTAGGGGGTGCTTCTACTATGCACCAAACCTGAATGAGGTGTATAAAACACCCCACTTTTTAATCTGAAATAACAAGTTTTTTAATTTTTGTAAAAATGTACCTTCAAATTTTAATATTTATAAATTAATCCAAAAACCCATTTAGAAAAAATCTGAAAATCCTTCTCTACTTTGTCATGGAATCCGCCCCCCGCAATTCTACCTTGCCAAGGTCATACTAGCGAATTTTGCCTTTCGCATTTCATGTCTGTTTCATCCAGCGAAAGCAGAACCAAACCCCCATCGTTCAACCGCTTCGCCTTGAACCGTGAACCACCACTCCGCCTGGAATCACCCAAAGCCATTGTCACCGTTTCGCCGTGCCACCGCCAGATTCGAACCACCTCCCTCACGGCGAACTGATGCACCTTACTTTGGTCCGCCGCAGCTCCATCCACCTGTGTCGTTTAGACGCCGCGAGCCACTATAACCGCCGCCACCGCAAGCCCCATCGCAAACCAGAGCCGCCACGCACGATGCTACGAGAAGTACGCTATCGTTCTGGTCCAGTCTCTGTGCCCCACACCCCTATCGTGTTCGTAGGTCGCACGGCCACTCCGGCTTCTGCTTTGTCTTCCTTGTTCCTTAGTCCAACTGCGATGCTTCTTACTTTGAACTGGAGATGGTTGTCAAATTTGGGAAGCTATTGCTCAGTGTGTAGAGCGTCAATGGTTATGCATCTGTCATCTGCAGCAACTTGGTACTCCATCGCCTTTTGAGCTCTGCCACAACCACTGTCGTCGTGACCGTATTTTGAACAATATGATGCCTTCGAGTGGTGGTTTCGACGATTTGTGGTGTGGCGATTTGTGGTGGTGGGATTGATGGGTAGTTGTTTGTGCCAATGGTGGGGAAGAGGGGATGAATGGTGGTGGTAGTGGAATATACAGAAGAGGAGGTGGAAGAGACCTCTTTCGTAAATATTTTCAAACCAAAAACTCTTTTACAAATATCACAATATTTCATTTAAAATGTATTGAATAGTTAACCAGTTGACACCAATTTTATTTTATTTTTAATCATACAGTCAAGATTGGGAGAGCATGGATGCACCCCATTTTGAGGGGTGCATGGTAGAAGGAACCATCTTTAAGGAGCTCCAATGCTTTCAAACACAACAGAATTATAATATATTAATAAATAATATAAAACCCATTAAAAAAAAAGTTTCGTAACGTTTTTAAAATGTTTATATTACTACAAAGACATACAAGATCACTCAACTATTTTTAAAAATAATAATAATATTAATAAATAATATAAAGCCCCCTTAAAAAAAGGTTTGTAACGCTTTTAAAATGTCGTTACCTTCCAGACCAGATTCCAAACCTTGTCAAGAGTTTCATTCACAAGTAATTAAGGTAACTTCCAAGTATTTTGGTCGCGTCTTAAAGTCTATCTTTTGCTGTATCTTCTAAACTTATAATACAATAAAAAAAAATACTAAGTTTTGCAACAGACTTGGATCCTTGCGCGGACCAACGAAGTAAATTATAGTAAAAGTGAAAAAGCATTTAATTGATATTTAATCAACCCCGTAACGAATACTTCTTCCCGGTGAAAGGCTGGAATTTAGGTTCTTCTTTCTCTTTAGGTGGCTCATGTTTTGACTCTTTTGCCTGCAAAGACAAATGATGTAGAACTTAGCAGTCCATCCAAAGGATAAGGGGAGTGGAGAGGTAACAATTAGCATATGATTTGAAATATTAGCAAGAACCAGCAGAATTACATTTCCTGTCTCTTTAGTGCGGTTTGCATTTGACCCAAACACTAGCTTGCCCTGAGATTGATGAGCATTACTTTGTGAACTAGAAGCTGCAGATGATTGTGAATTCACACTTGGTGCATCGAGTTTCTTGTCCTTAGACCCTGAAGAAGAAACTGAAGAAGGCTGATACTTCAAAGGTTTTCCATCCAAGCGTCTACCGGTTCCAGAAAATGGGTTGAACTTCGGTTCAGTTTCAGCAGGGGTCTCAACTGTAAGGAGGAACAAGAGTTGTGAAGTCTTCAATACAGAAAAAGCACTAATAATATGGCCTTGAAGAGTATCACGGCAATGTAAACACGAGCTTCAACTTTAATAAGACATTGTTACCACAATTTTCATGTCTCAGTAGAAGTTCAAGAACCAAATGATACTTTTTGACAATTACATTTTCTACATTCCACTCTCTGCCTAAGTTTCAAAAATTACATATTTCTTTTGCTACAATACCTCGGAACAGCCCCACCAGAATCAGCTCCAAGATATAAAGATAAACATAAGCTTCCCATTTCTTGAAGGTTGGGCATATATCCCAATTAAAAAAAAAAAATCAACCAAAATAAACAACTAATCTTTGTCAGTTCTACAGAAACATGAATCAATAGTCATTAACAGCAATCATTTACTAATATCAAGTTCCAGCAAATAATGCGAACGAGCCATAACTAACTTGCAGACAAATGGTCAGCAGCCCCATCCACAAAGTAAAGACTTCTCCACTCTCTACAATCCTGACACTCCAGTGTTAGACCAAACCAATCGAGCATAGACAATATAAAGAACCTTATTCTCTATTAGGAGCTTTTGGTACCTTATCTACTGTTATAAATTCAATTTCTTATAAAAAGCTTCCAATACCATATATAGCAACAAGAAACACAACAAAGAAAGCAGCGAAAATCCAAACCACGAGAGAGAAAAGAGACAAATATGACAAACATCTCAGACAATTATGTACCAGCTTCTTGTGCCTTGCCAGTAGAAAGTGGCGCAACAGTCTTTTCAGGCTCCTTGTAATCTAAGGGAGGAGCAAAGTCCACCTCACAGTCGGTCTCAATGATGCTTATGGCATTGGCAGGCTTAGTTTCTATAATATCTATGTAATATTTCTTGTTGTTGTAAGCCACCATAATGCTATCTCCAGTAGTCAAGCAGGAAAAATTCCTCAATGTAGTTTCCAAGCTGCATAAAAATATACAGTCAAATATCTATATGAAGATCTAACCCCCGTCAGTGAGCGAAAAGTACATGCTGAACTAATGGAGGATGTAAATATATAATAAAACATGAATTGACATAACATCAAACAGCATGAATGTCTCGGAAAAATGATGTCAGGATACATCACATTTTAGCTATACAATTTCATCCTTGCAAGAGATACTCATCACTCATCAGTCAAGAAATAGCATAGCTTTAGCAAATTTACATCTAAAACATAATAAATATCAACTTACATAGCTTTTGGATTGGAAATATCCAAGAAGTCCTTTGTGTGGGGCTGTAATTTAACATATTTGCCTTTTGGAAGTGTCACATTTTTCACCCTTACAATGTCCCCCTCTTGTAAAAGCATGTTCTCCATCATCTGTGTAAGAATTCATGAAGAAGCAGAATCAATTAAAAGAACTCAAAACTCAAAGGAAAATAATACCAGTGAAACAAGCTTACACCACACGCATATTCTAAAACAATTACTTTTGAATGCCTACCCAGTATGGCATGTATATCATGCCTTCCTCTGCAATGAACTCCAGAACCCCGCAATGAGAAACCCTCTCAGCAGCATCATTCCGGAGTTCAAACAACATAGGATAATCAATATGCAGAGATGCTGCAAATTAAACTTGATATTAGTATCGTAAACTCATATAAATTAGATATTCATTCACCTGGGGAAAATGTGCACAAATATAAGGGTTCAAAAGTGACATAACTAACCTAGACGGTCAAGGGCTGATGGAGGCATTATAACTGAAGAATAACAAGAATTTAATTTTGACATTAGACAGGTTCAAATAGAACACGATATTCCAAAAATCAGATCTAGCATGGACAAGGAAACTTACTTTTATCACCACTTTCAAGTTGGGGCTGCAGGATTAATAGGAAAAAAAAAGATAGAACGAAAGAAAAGTTAGAATACTTTATGAAATATATGATTCTAAGAATGTAGCAACTCTAACACATTAGCTTTTATAGATTAAGGACACTTTAATTGAATATTGTTAGGTTCTTTCTTTAGATTTGACATTTCATGTTTCAACATTCTATATTTCCAACCAGCTTCCAGAGCTATGTCCGCCATATCTTCTGGTATTCAAGGAAATATAAAGGAGAGGTAGTTATTTTGAACTTTCAATGAAAATAAGATTTCAATCAGCATTACCAAAATTGAAAATTACGTTTGGTTTTCTGAAACATTTTCCGTTTTCATTTCATATTTTCACTTTTAGAAAATAATTTTTATTTTCATTTTTTGTGTATATGAAAACATGTTGGTATTGGTATTTCCATTTTCATTTTCATTTTTTCCCTCAGCCTCATCCTCATCCTCAATCCCTCTGTCTGTGACTTCTATCTCCAATATTTTCTCTTCCTATGCTATGAGCCTACTGCATAACACCACCAAAACAGCACCACATCAACCAGAGGCGTCCAACCAAAATAGAACCACATTGCCCACCTTGTAGAACCCCCTTTCATTCGACCCAAATCCAGTCATAGCCATGGAAACTCCAATCCAAATCAAAATGAGAACCAATGCGTCAAAATCCAAAGTCACACCGCCATGGCCTTCAACCACCATCCACCACCTGGAATCACACTGCCACCATGCCGGCACACCAAACCACTGTCAGCCACCACCCTTGCGCCACCATCAAAATACCAAACAGCACCTCACCGTTCCTTGCGATCTACACAATGACCAGGATTTAATTCTCAAAGAAGACAGAGGACAGTGGCCATCGCTCCGGCAACTGACAGAGACACCACTCCTTCTTCCAAACCTCTTTATAAGCTTCCACCTTGTAGGTATCTCAGACAGCATTCGAAATGGAGGCTATGAAGGGGAAAAGAGTGAAGGGCAGAAGTGTGAAATAAAATAAAATAAAAATGGAAAGAAATCAATGTCTTAAAAATTTAAAATTGCCACCATGTCATAAGTGAAAAAATGAAAACGTCTAATTGTTTGTTCACAAAATTTCCAAAAGGTGGAGTGCATTTCCTGAAAACTGAAAGTGAGAATAGCAATAAAACATGTTTTCCCCATAGTTTTCTGTTTTCATTACAGAAAATGATGAAGCCAAACAGACCCAAAGATTCTGCCCATAATTCCATTTTTCTATATTAAATCTAAACTTGCGTTCCCCAAACAAGACAAAACTTTGGGTCAACACAATTTCTTTTTCATCGTTAATAGGAGGTATGCATTTAAAATTTTATATTAATGATTTATAAATATAGAGGTTCTTTTCCTTATTTTTGAAATTATGATAAACAACCAAATTACTAGATAAGAAAGCTAATATAAAATACCATCTGTTGCACATATATAACCACATAATTCAGGTCTGATTTTAGTTCATCAGAAGCAAGACATTTGATATATTTAACAATAGCAATGAGCACAAAACCCAAAGGTTCTGATCAAAATGGTAATTAACTGTCAATAAACGTCTTACGTCCTACTACGTTACTACACAAGATCAGCAATGGATGATTGACGGGAATGCTAACCTTTTCAATAAATGAAGCAGGGTAACATCGATATGTCTGCTCAAATGATGTCCCATGATATGGATATCCATCAAAAAACTGCAGTACATAAAATAAAAATAATGACAGTTATCATCATCACCATCACTGTGTCACTATTTTATATTTATCCCATATAACTAAAATGGTTATAAAGGATAACGAAAATAATTGTTAGAAGGGGGAAAATGTAATTAATGGCGATGATAAAAGAAATAATAATTCAAGGAAGGACAACAGAGCTGAAATAAATTATCAATCGGGAACTAGAACAACAAGATAATTAACTTTTTATGGGAAGAGTAATTACGAAATACAGACCATAGCCATGTTCAATTGCGCTGATTGTCACACCAGAGGATCAACGCACCGGGCTCCCTGTACAAGTATACAACCAATATAGCTCAAATAACAAAGGTAGGGCACAAAGCATAGATAGGAGTAACTTTTACAGAAAGAAAAGGATCTAATATGAAACAATTAATTAATAAAAAGAGATTCCTGAACTGAACAAGCAATGGAATCAAAATTAGAAGAAAGAAGCAATTGAGGAAACCCTAAGACCGAGGGAAGTGTAGCAAGTATGCCGATACACCTTGTTGTAGAATACTATTATCCTTTAGTTCATTGGAAGGAGAAAATTGAAATAAATAAATAAATAAATACACCTTGTTGAAGCAAATACAATAAAGCAGGAAAGGAATTGTTAGGATCCATCCAGAATTGAAAGTTTAACAGTAAAGCAGACTGAATTGGAATATCGGAGAAGAGAAGAGAAAAGAAATACCCGATGATGATGATGATGATTGATCTGAGTGTCAGAGAAGCGAACAAGGAAGGAATAGTGTGTTGAGACTTAGACTGTTGAAGCAGTAGGTGAAGGAGCCTAGAGGAAGAACCCAACCCAAAACGGCAGCGCTTCGTTGCGTAACGTCCACGCTTTTTTTGGGCTCGGCAATGATTCGGCCCTCCGTTGGCCCAAATATTACAGAAATTAAAAACAATTAACAATGGTGGTGAATCTGATGTAAATAGTAAAGAAAATAGAGATGTCAACGCAATAGAAATATGAGTTTAATTGTTATGCACTGTCAGTGTAAAGCTTTTTATACTGTCAATCAATCAGAAATCATGATATGAGTGACTTTTAAGGTAATTAGGATAAGAGTCAAATATTTTAGTTTATGTGTCAATTTTTAATTGGTTGACTATGTAAAAAATCTTTACACTAACAATACATACCAATTAAATCCTAGAAATATACACTCAAACGCTAGTTATTCATTCAATTCAAGAACTAGTACCAAAGGTTAGAGTTCTAATCTCGACGTGATATCGATTTGATGTATTGATAAATTGATCAACGCCGAACTAATTAGTCCTATTTATTAGTTCTATTTATAACAAGAGTAAACTCCTAATTTTAAATTATTTTTCTATGAAGATAAGATAGTCATCTATTACAAATAAATAGATAGTTATCCACCAAACAGTTTCCTATAAAGATAAGATAGTTATCATATCCACTACATGATAAGTAGATATGTTTATAGAAGAATTTTGACTATTGGGTATTATTTAAATGATTGAAATTAAAAGATAAATATACATGATTTTTTAATTGATTATGTGATCACTAAACAATGTTTAATCTTATGAGATTTTTTTTTTTTTTGTTGAGGTTACAGTTAAAGTCCCATGTTGATTAGAGATCTTTTTTTTATTTTAATCTCTTAACAAAATATATCTATTCAATCTCGTGAGATTTTTTCTTTCTTTGTTAAGTTTACATTGAAGGTGCAAGCAACAAAATGTGAGTTAGGAAATCAACTTCATATCATCATATTATAAAGACTTCAACCTATGACTTTATTGGGTCTTTCTTTTTTTTGCTTTATATTTATATATACACAACCACCTTTTTTTTGCTTTTTTTTTTTCTTTATATTTGTATATAAAGACTTCAACCTACGACTTCAACCTTTAAAAAACCTATGACTTCAAGCTTTTCATTGATTTATATATAAAACCAATAACCTCCCATATCCATATTTCTTCACCAACATTAGGTTGGTCCGAGTGATAAGGGACTCAGACACGTTAAGCATGTGGTCGGAGGTTTCCTGACTTTTGTGTATAGAGAAAATCTGATTGGGAAGGGATAACCCATCTTATGTACAGGTTCCCTAATGGAGATTAGTCATTGCTAACGGCGATGGAGAGTTTGGAGACTTCGTACCTATAACATGGTTACCAAAAAAAATATATCTATATTTCTTCAAGTAGTTGAACTCCGCTCAATCTATAAGCCTCAAGTAGCGAAGAAGATATAAGGAGAAATACAAGTAGGTATTAGTTGCTGCATTGGATTAGGTTTGAAATTGAATTTTAGAATTAAAATTGGATCAACCAATTTCAATTTCAAAATTATTTTGTTCGGTGTGCATGTTAGAATTGAAATTCCAAATTCCAAGTCTAATTTTATGGAATTGAAAAATAACTATTTTATATTTTTAGTTCTTAATTCAGACCCTAAGAATTACCAATTTTAAACATAAAGCTTAAAAAAATATTATAATTATTATTTACTATTTTTGTCACAAACTTCAACAACTATTGTCGTCAATGTTGATCAAGTTGTCAACAACATCTTCTCACCACTACGATCGCCACCTCCACCACCGCCAAAACCAATTTTACGGAATTGAATTTAAATTTGCAACTCTGCACCATAATTCTTTTACATAATCCATGGAGTTTAGAATTGTGAACCAATTCTAATTTTAATAGATTTAGAATTGAAATTAAAATTCTAATCAACAAATCCAATTATATTGTACAAATGGCCTTTAGGGAAGAGGAGAGGTATATAAATCCTTTATTGGCAAGGTTGCCAACGACTAAGGATGTTCAAGACTCATCTCGTCCCACTGACACAACCCACTTCGAAGCTAATTGTGATAGGTTCGTGTTTTAAAAATTATGCCTGTTGTTTTTTGAGACGGTTCCGGTTAGGATTTAAATCCTCTTTTTTCTTCTATCATGTTATGTGAGCAAAGAGACGAGCAAATTTTAATGAACCCTACACACAAGCAAATTTCTTTTTATCTCTTTCTTTCTCTTAACATAAGAGTAAACATGAGAAAATAAAAGGAGACGACCCAAATCCTTCGGGTTATACTTCAGGTTGTCCTAACTCAACCCCGGAAAAATGGAGATCTCCATTTCGTTGCATCTCCGACTGACAAGTGGCACTAAAAAATTTTAAGGGTCCTAATTCATTTCGTTTTAAATTTAAATTTAAAAAAAACGAATAGAAAATCCTTTCAATGCTAAGTTGGCGGAGCACTATCCCTTTGACTTGTACGTGAGTAGTTAACAGAATAGAACCAGGTAGCGCGCAGAAGCACCATTCCTCTGCTCTTCTCCATACCTAACTAGCGCTGTGCTACCACGCTGCCGCTTTGACTCACCGCCCCCAGTGCCGTCGTGCCGTCCACCCCTGTGCTCGATCATGACACTCATGTGCGTGGATCATGCAACATTACAGTACACGAGAATATGCATAAATGTTGTCTTATTGAGATTAACATGAAATAAGGGCTCCTTGATCATTGTTTTATTGAACAATTGTTCCCTGGAAATGGAAGTTTCTTCAACTAATAAGATAGTAACATGTAGGATCAAATACAGGAATGGAGGATCAAATGTAAAAAAATTGATGCAGCATCATTTGATCCTTCAATTAAATCCATGATGGGAATGTGTTCAAAGATGGAGCGGCATTTGACACACTGGCTTACATACCCAATTTAACTGATCATCCATGTAGAATATTGGTATCAGGAATGAGACTTGGTTGGAACTTCAAAACTGGCTTGATCCAACATTTGAAGCGGCAGCAGGACGGCACAACAACACGATGGCGGTAAGATGGGGAGGAGCTTGTGCATAGGAAAGAGTTACAAAGGATGGAGCATTGTTCTTTTGCTCTCCAAAACTCAGATTTTCTATTTTTTCAGTTTAAAACAAAATGAATCGGGACCCTTGAAATTTTTTAATGCCACTTGTCAGCTGGAGATGCAAAGAAATGGAGAGGATCCTGCCCCCATCAGACCTGGCCCGATGGAGGAGCGCTCAATCATTGACATGAAATTTAAAAACAAAAAAACGAAATAAAAAACAAAGTAATATTTTTATGATTAAGAGTAAAACCATATAAAAATAAAAAATTTAAAACAAATAAATAAAACAGACCTTCAGTTTGTGCAACCAACCTCCATTGTACTTCCAACTTCTAAGGATCAATTAAGGCTACGAGTTACTAATAAGCCGTAAGAACATCTATTCATTGAATGTTTCAATTATTTCCTCATTTGTTCAAGATTTCAAGGAGATAAACGCCATCACCATTGCATGCTTACAAGCAATGCAACAAAACCATGAATGCATACAAATCTTTAAGACCATTCACTGATCATTTTATTTATCAGTGCTCACTAAGAGGGAACAAGCAACAGCCAAGGATCACACGGGAACTATCAGCGATAAAGGCTTTCAGCTCTCAGGTTCTCTGCAATTTCAGTTTCCCATCGGTCCCCATTCTCAAGCAGCTTCTCTTTGTCATATAGGAGCTCCTGCAACAGTTAAACATATAATTATGATAAATAAATAAGCAAGGAAATAATTACTGGCATGCACTAACAGATAGTAGTTATATAATTCAATATGAAGGAAATGAAAATGAACCTCATGAGTCTCTGTAGCAAATTCAAAGTTTGGCCCTTCAACAATAGCATCAACAGGGCATGCCTCTTGACAAAATCCACAATAGATGCACTTGGTCATGTCAATATCATACCTGAAAGATTTGACAAATAAGAGAGCAAGAAAGAGGAATTGGGGGTGGGGAGGAGAAAAGGTACCGGGCAAGGAAAGTTATTTACCGTGTTGTCCTGCGGCTGCCATCTTCTCGCTCCTCCGCCTCAATTGTGATTGCTTGTGCAGGACATATCTGATTGCAAAAATATATTATCAAGTTAGACAGAAAAAAATAATGATACAGCTGCCGGCTCTTTTGAAAGGAGAGTGAAAAAGAGCAAGAATAAGGAAAAACAGAATGTGGAAAAGAAATATCAATGGAAATGTTTAATTACGCCGTTGGTCCTAGAACTTTTTGGAGAAATTCAAATGGGTCCTTGAACTTAAAAAAGTTTATAATTGGGACTTTAAACTAATAAAAATTTGTAGTTGAGTCTCTAATGCACATCTCCGTTAAAGTTCCGTTTGAGTTTCCAAAAAGTAGAGAACTATTTGAATTTTTCCAAAATGTACAAGGACCTATTTGAATTTTGGCAGAAAGTTCAGAGACCCATAAATGCATGAGCGGACGGATCACTTAAGGGGACCCTAATGGAACTTAAAGGAACCCTAAGAGACGTGTATAAAGGACTCAATTACTCTCTGCCCAAGCATAAACCAAAAACAAAACAGTAGAAAATGACAAAGACCGTTTTTCCTTCCACCCCCTCTCCTCTATAACTAACTCCCCTAAGAAAGCATAACAGAAAAACAAAAACCGTGTATTCCCCCTCCTAATTCATTTTCTTATTTCTCCTGGTGTAGACTTTCCAGATTTTATGCACACTACCCAGATCCACAAGTTGCGCCTAGCAAATATTTGGACTATGGGAATATATCATGGATTGTTCATTTTTTGTGATTATTAGTTAGGGTGTTCATTAATAGCTTGGTTATTTGGGCTAAGCTGGTAATTTAGGATTTCTAGTAAATGAGAGTTTTTATCTAAAATAGGCATCCATTGCCTGTCTAGAAGTATTTATTTGCACTAACTGGATTTTACTATTTAGGGAATACCACATGGCTTGGGCTCACAGCCTATGTTTACTGAATTGTTATTTAGACAGTAGACATTCTCCTTACTCTCCCTTTGTCTTAATATCTCCCTATGTTTTTATCCCTACTCTCTACTTGTTCTGTTTGTGCTACATAGAGGGATTAGTGCTGGAGTAGTACCAGTTATACAGAAAGATTTCAAAGATTTAAAGTTAAACTATCATCATTGCTATATACAAAAATATACCTATTAAGAGCCTCCAAGTGAGAGGTGTGACAGATCTATTTGGGATTAGTGTCTTAGGGATGTCCTCTTCAATATGCTTCTTGGTCCGTAAATAGAGGTTACAAAGTCACTTTCAATTAGACAAATTTCTAACTCTTAATGATTGTAAGCACATTTCGTATACCTGGTTCAACTAATGATATGCTGCAAATTCGTAGACCTACCAACGTTTTATCTCCTACACTTTGTGCAATGTGTTGTTCTAATTTAATTATTCAAAAACAGATGCATGTTTTTTCTACATTAGTCAACAACAAGCTATGTTTAGAGTAGGGTTTTTTGGAGAATGAAAGATATAAAACCAATTATGAGCCTTCACCTAACTGCCCAAACTTTTAGGAGAGATGTCCATGACATGGTATCAAAGCCTTTACAACCAAGTGGTCAAGAAATTTATCCTAGCCGCCCCATTCTTCTAAAATAGAATTGAATTTCAGCACAGGATAAAGTGAGCTTGTGTATTGTCCACGATTCAAGCCCAAAGACTCTTGCATGAGAGGTCATGTTAGATATAAAACCAATCATGAGCAGTTACCTAACAATTCAAGCTCGTAGGAGAGTTGGTCCTTGACAGAGAACATTGGCTGTGTACTCCAAACTTGGTAGCGTTTTCTAATGATTAATCCAGAGGTTTTAACATCAGTAAGGAGGTAAAAGTTCCGTGGCAGTGTGCCATGCCTTTTGCTAAAAGATGGTCAGACTTTTAAAGAAAGGTCTCTATACTTAATCATGCTTTGAGACAAGAATGTTTTCTTCGACTCACAAAGGATTTCTGTTCACCTATATATATATATATATATATATATATATAGACACACAGACACAGACAGACACACACACACACACACACACATATCTATATATATCTATATATATATATATATATATATATATATATATATATATATATATTATTGAACAGAAACAGAAACATGGAATTACATGTATTGCATCAACATAATATGTATCATAAATCATGCAATGACAGGTACTGAACAAATAAAAAATTTCAGACAAATGCATCAATATTAAAACTTAGAGGCTGTATAAGACATCCAGTTTCACTGCAACTTGACTATTGACTAGCATTTCCATCATAAACCTACAAGCTAACATCTACATACAATTGGTATATACAAAACACTTTTAGATAAATTTGGCAAGCTTAGTAGTAGTCTAGTTCATTAAAGCAACAGGAAAATGCCATGCAGTCACATGCCATTTGATAATAGTATGCCCACTTTCAAGGATAGTTGTTAAACCAAAAGTAATGGATAAACAATCTGAAGCCTTACAGCTTCACAAAGTTTGCAAGCAATGCAGCGTTCCTCTCCAGTTGGATACCGTCGGAGAGCATGTTCACCACGGAAACGAGGGCTCAAAGGGCCTTTCTCAAATGGATAGTTGATCTGCATTAAAAAAGTCACACGTTTAAATAGGAGCTGCAACAGTTTTGGGCAGAAACAGTGTTAGAAGATACTTACTGTGACTTTTGGCTCAAAGAAGTATTTCAGCGTCAGCATTAGACCCCGAACCATTTCAGTGAGAAAAAGTGTGTTGATGCTGCGTTCAAAAACTGTCATCCAAAGCATCAGCAATAATTTAGTTAAATTATAGGGGGGAAGGAACAATCAAACTGAAAACATAAGGCTCTCATATAATTACTAGAACTCCAATCCTTTGAAATTTCCTTAGCAAGTTGCTCCCTTTCTTCATCTTCTGCAATTCAAGCACCACAAAATGACGATATACATAAGTGGACATACATATGTAACATACACATGTGAATAGAAGAGGAGATCCAGCACATAGGTAACATATGTTCATAGTAAGTATTTTGAAAATTCATTTCCTTCATCCAATTAATGCTTTTTTGTAATAGTGCATCTGAAACCAACTCATTAACACCTTCCAAATAGGTCATTTGTTGTACAGTACGAGGAAGTAAGAACCAAAAACTGGATCATGATTGTCATTGTACATGCAATAAATAATATGGCATAGAAAAACTCAAAATTCATTGAGACGGTTCTCAATAATTTTGGGTGCTAACCTTTCTATAAGAATGCAGAAAATATATACATAAAGATGGTAAGAGAAATGAAATGACAGACCGGTTTTGGTAGAGTAGGAGTGTGCCCTCAATCGCAGACCATAATTTTGGGAGTTGTGAAGCCCTTGACCTGCCACAGCCTAAACAAGCAGAACAATGAAGGACAATATTAAACTAAACCTCTGGCATCCTACAATATAAATTACTCATATATTCACAATAAGCTTTTATATCTAGAAAATTATTAAGAGCATCACAAATAACAATTATGTATAGTAAAAAGATGACGGGTCAGAAATCAAGAGTACATTATACATGAATAGACGATATAACCAAAAAAAGTAATTCACAACTTGGAATCAAAAAAAATGAAAAAGGGAAGGGAGGGAATAAATTTAGAGCCCATTCCAATGAGCTTTTTTTTTCTCTGAGAAAAAAGAACTTATTTTCAAAAATAAAAGTGTTTTTTTTTTTAAATATGAGTGTTTGGATGGACTGTTAAAAAAAAGCAAAAACAGTGAAATTAACACATTTTAGTATTTTTTTAAGAAATTACAATTTCTAGCTTATAAAAAAAGGAGATGCCGTACGAGAGAGAATGAGGACCGGTCATATTTTATTGGACAATAATGTCCTTGCAATAAATGTCATAAAAGTCATTTTTTTTTAAAAGTTCATCCAAATGCAAAATAGTTTATGCTTCTAATAATAGCTTCTACTCCTACGCATAGAAGCCCTTTTTTTAAAGCCCATCCAAACGGGCCCTTAGTGAATTTGAATTTCAGACAAACATATGGTGCTCTCAACTTCATCAACATATAATTCTCAGTTTTTTTCTTCTTTATTTCATTTCCAACAGTTTCCCACAAATAACAAGGTCATAAAAAAATGGAAGGAAATACGAATGGTGAATTTATCATGAATGAATCGAAAATCATATATATGTTACCAGCTGGCGAGTGCGAAGAGCAAGAAGTGATTTCCGAGCTAAGATTGCAGCCATTTGTGCAAGGAGAAGCTACTGTATTGGAACCTGGGAAATGGATAATATTGGAGAATCAAAGATGAAGTAAGTATATAATTATTGTGTCTGTGAAGAACCCTAAGACATCAGAATTCAGATGAATATAATTTATTTTCAAAATCGAAATCGTCTTTCGATTTAATGAGATTTGAGATTTTAATCGCAAACGAAAGGAAAATAAGAAGGAGGAAGAGTGTGGTACCAGCAGCGGTGGAACGTGGATTCGTTCTCTGCAACTCGCGTGTTGTGTTTTGCAAACACAAGTTACTGTCGTCGTGTTCTGTTTTAGAACCTGGCAAAAATGGAAATGGAAATTGGATAATCCAGCAAGATGCCCAAAACCCGATAAAAAAAAACTGTTCGGTTGAAGTTACAAATTTGGGCCTGGCTCACAGACGTAGCCCATGCCAGCACATTTGTTAAGCCCAATCTTTCTAATCACATCCTTCTTTGTGTCAGTCAAATTTGACCAAAAAACATGAGCCCACAAAAACACCTATTTATTTATATATATTTGTGTCAGAGAAATTGTGAATACTTATTATATTACTAAAATTTTCTTAGGATCTTTAAGCCAAAAAAAATAACTCTTAACAAAAAAAAAAAAGAAAGAAGTAAATACTCAATTTGGTCCTGAAATTAAACGGTCGTATCAACTTAGTCCCCCTCATTATCAATATCCAAAATGATCTCTGAAATTACAGAAAGTTAATCAGATTTGTCCCTCTATTGATATTTGCATGGACTATAATGACATTAAACTAGTAATGTCAGGGATGCATTTGAAACTAAGTGAATAATGTCAGGGATGCATTTGCTACATTTTGCAATTCCAATGATCATTTTGGAATAATGATAATGTGAAGGATTAAGTTGATACGACCCTACAATTTCAGGGACCAAATTGGGTATTTACTCCAAAAAAAATGGTCTTATCAGCCAAATTACTAGTTGTTTTTTTTTTGTGTTTGATCGATATATTTTGGCAAACATTGATATAAAACTAACATTTAAGCTAGAGGTAATGTTAATAAGATTCGACTAAAATCGGCAAATCACATCCACCAATCATTTTTGGCTAATTACTCGTATAATTGTTTTTCATGCATAGAGTTAGTGGAATATACCAATGTGTGTCGGTTCAAGTGGAATGGACTTGGGGCCTGTTTGGATCGGCTTATAAACAGTTTATTTGGGCTTATCTACTAGCATAAGCGTTTGTCCAAGTGTTTGGAAAAGCTTATGGAAACAGTTTATGATATGTCCATAAGCTGTTTTCAGCATATTTAGATAAGCTCTTCAGGATAGCTTATGAAAACAGCTTATAATTTATATGAAAATAGTTTGACTATATTTTCTCTTTAACTATAGAAATAGCCTATACATAAGCGCTTATTATGATAAGCATCTATCCTATAAACGCTTAATTAAGCCGTTTATCCAAACAGATCCTTTTGGTTCTCTTAAGCATGTGGTCCATGGTTTGATTTCTGGATTCATGCATATGGAAAAAAAACATTATTGGCATGAGTCCCCGGTTAGGCGTCTGACAGTATCTCGAGAGATTAGTCTCTCATCAATCGGATAGGAAAATACTCTGAGAAACAAAACAAAAGAAAAAAAAAAAAGAGTTAGTGGTAACATTATTTTCATACAAAGGAAAGCAAAATAGTAATAGGATTAACTAAATTGTAAGGTCCCCTCCTGAATGCCATGCTGCAAATAACGCCATAATTTGCCCAAAAGTAAATGCCTCTCCAAATATATCAAAATCAAATGTTTAATAAACATCATACACGAAATTTGGGATATGATTCTTCTAAAGTGAGCTAATCTCTAAAGTGAACAAATAAGAGTATATCCACTGTTAGATCATTTAATGGATTGAGATCTCAATGTATTTTATCAAATCAATATAAATACACCTTTACTTGTTCATATAGAGTTAACTTTAAGCGGACATTTTCCCATTATCTAAATCTATGACCACTTACACCACCCTTCACGATTCTTCCAATCTTAATTCCTCATTCATTCTTCCTATTCCAACAACATCATGAACAACAACATTAAAGCCTTTTCACACTTTTTTTTTCTTCCAAGTTCCAATCCTAATCAACAAAACAGCAATTAGTTTCAAATCCCTATTCAACCTCAACAACACCACCATTCCATTTCAACCTTCCTCTCTTTTTGTTCATTCCATGTGCCCATCTTGTAACGGATCGGACTGCTTTCAAGATTGTCGATTGTCCCCACAAACCAACAAGGATCTTTTCAACATGCTTTGTCCTCACTCACACGCTTTCTAGGAAACTTTCCAGAAGGTCACCTATCCCACAAGTGCTCCAAGTCAGGTACGCTTAACTATAAAGTTCTTATGTTTCGGGCTCCCAAAAAGAAGATGCCTCTTGTTTTCGAGAGCCAAGAACATAAGAACTTCATAGTTAAGCGTGCTTGACTTGAAGCACTTGTGGGATGGGTGACCTTCTGGGAAGTTTCACAGAAAGCGTGTGAGTGAGGACAAAGCACGTTGAAAAGATCCGTGTTGGTTTACGAGGACAGTCGACAATCCTGAAAGCAGTCCGGGCCGTTACAAATGGTATCAGAGCGGATCTCTCCTATTACGATGTGGTTCAGGGACGAACCAAGCGGAAACTAGTGGGCATGTAACACCCGGGGTTGATGAGGGCGGGGAGTAATCGCCGGTGCATAAGGCACGGATAAGGAGTGGCTCTTGGCAGGTTTCTACGCGGAGGGACACATGAATGAACCGATTCACACCGGAATGAGAGGGATCTTGAGACTGTACAGGTATGGGACTGTACAGTTAAGGAAGGCTTAAAAAGAATAGATTTATATTACATATACTAACAAGATGCATCTTCTTTTCGGGAGCCCAGAGCATAAGAACTTCATAGTTAAGCGTGCTTGACTTGGAGCACTTGTGGGATGAGTGACCTTCTGGGAAGTTTCACAGAAAGCATGTGAGTGAGGACAAAGCATGCTGAAAAGAATCGTGTTGGTTTGTGGAGACAGTCGACAATCCTGAAAGCAGTTCGGGTCGTTACAAACTTCGTAGTGGTGCTAGAATCAATCTTCAAGAAATTCGACGTCAACGATCCTGGAAAGATCTCCATGTTGGAGTTTGAATCCATTATGGGATTCTTTGATCAACCTATAACCAAACGAGAAGTTCACAACATGATCTACAAGGTCGACAATAACAATACGACTGCATCAACCTCAAGTAATTCATAGAATTCAACACCAAAGACATTGATTGAATTCCTCACGAGAATCTGAATGATGCACTTTGTGTTTTTTATATTGATTGTAATGATTCCATCACTTTCGAAGAGCCTCAACAAAGAGTGCTCCCGATCATGCCGAGTGCTGCAGAATGATCGACAGCGTCAACAACGACGACGATGAGATGACTAATTTCAAGGAGTTCAACGTGATGATAATGGGTTTATGACATGATATGACAAATAGGATTAAACCTCAACCTAAAATGTAACTTAGGTTGTTATTTGCCTTTGTTTACCATTGTTACATTCCATTTCTTTCCTCTTTTTTTCTGGCAAAGAACGTAAAATTGGTTGAAGAAGGGTTTAAGGTTGGTTTATTCGTGGGAAAAGAAAGGCATATCGATTTTAAATTTGCAATGTAGGTTCCAATTTTTATCTGTCATCCAAACAGACGTGTGCTTATTTATCAAATATAAATGCTATGGACATTTCAAATCAAAGATGACATAAAATGGAATATCTATCATCGTTAGTAATAACTAATTTCAGTTGGGTAACATGTTGGGCACACAAGTTAGGTTCTTCCTTCCCAACCAGATTTTATTCATAAACAATAGTCAGGATTCAAATCCCTAACCATCTGCTTAAGATGTTCGAATTCCTTATCACTCGAACCAATCACATGTTCATACATTTCATTTCATACTAATTGATCCAAATTTTACTTTTTATTTTATAAAATTTTGACGGGATAATGAAGATTGTGAATGGACAAATGGAAGTCTAAATAGCCTCACCATTTATTAAATCCCATGAAAAGTTTTTGTCTTTTTAAAAATTTAAATTTCTTTATTTTACGGATAAAAAATTTTCTATATTGTAATTTTGTTCATATATATCTGTTTAAGGGGAGGGGAAAAAAACGAGGAAAGGGTATGATAATTTTGCTCTTTGGTAAACAACTAAAGTCCTACTAAACTTGTGGTTTTTAGTGCAGTGAGGGTGTGACAGAGCAGTGAAGAAGGTTCGGTTATGGCTACTTGCAAGGCTGTATTGTCTTCGTTGACCCACCTGCGTCCGCTAACATGCGCCGCATCAGCATCCTCTTATCCTGCCCGACTAGTGCCTCAACCACCTGACCTCATCAAGTGGGTAACCAGAGAAGGTGGCTTCGTGCACCCTGCGGTGAAGATAGCACACCATCACTCCTATGGTCTGGGACTAGTCGCCAAGGAACAAATCCCAATGGGCACTGACGTTATCATTCTATCACACCATCTTCCCTTGAGGTTCGGGTCTTTTGAATCGGACCCTCAGGAGGATACCGTTGACTCTGTGCTGCTTCAATTGGCACGCCAAGTTCCTGGTATTCAATCCTTTGTCTTCTGAGTGATGGTGAATTTCGTATGCATTTATGTGAAATTTAGGTTTAGTAATGTTTTTTTGATACAATAATGCTACACACACTTGGTGGGGGGATGTTTCTCTCCTTGTGGTCGTGAATTTCTAAGCTTAAAGTTGATTCCTTCATTATTTTGTACCAAAAATTAAGTTTTAGATTATTTTGTGAAAAATAATATTTTGGTCTCTATACGTGACACCGATTCTTCATTTAGTCCCTATACGTAAAAAGTTATTAAAAAGGTCCTCATACGTGCAAATATTATCCATTTGGTCCCTCCCGTTATGTTGTCGTCTTTAATGATCCGTGAACTACTAAGTATAGGGACTAAATGAAGAATTTGTGTCACGTATAGGGACTAAATGAAGAATTTGTGTCATGTATAGGGACCAGATTATTACTTTAACATAAATTATTGGGTCCCTATACGTGACACAAATTCTTCATTTAGTCCCTATACGTAATAGTTCACGGATCATTAAAGACGACAACATAACGGGAGGGACCAAATGGATAATATTTGCACGTATGAGGACCTTTTTAATAATTTTTTACGTATAGGGACTAAATGAAGAATCGATATTACGTATAGGGACCAAAATATTACTTTAACCTTCTTTTTAAAATAATCGAGAGTTTTATATTTTGTTTCGACTTTTGAAAATAATGAGAATCCTTAGAAAATCTGATTATATATGGAAGCTATTTTGAGTAGATTCTTCTATAGATGAAAAGTGTTTTTTTATGCTGGTAAAGAAACACAAATCAGCTTCTGTTGTACTTATAAATCTCTAAAATATGATAAACTGATTCGATAGATGAAAAGTGATTTTTACGATTGTAAATAAACACAAATCAATTTCTATTTTACTTATAATCTCTAAAATATAATCACTAAATTATTTTATATAAAAATCATTTTTTTTAATCTTAAACAAACATGCCAAATATGTTTGGCCTGGCATATAGTTGGGGGAACTGGGATCTTATTCTATACAATGTCTTTAGTGGAATCTTCTTATGCCTAAAACCACTACTGACACAAATTTGTTTATTGTGAGTTTCTTTGTTAGAGCTATATGTTAAAACTGGAAGTGTTGCCTTGCACGTCCTTAATAATCGTGGTTGCTGGTGAAATAATCTAGTCACTTCCTCCATTAACTTCATAGAATTTTACTGCTGGCTTTAACATCAAAATGACGTGGTGTGTGATGATTTTATATGACATGATATGTATTATTCATAGTCTTAGAAGAGAAAGGTAAAGATGTGCTTGAACAATCAAAATAAAGCATAGAGAGCAAGTCAAAGAGCAAAGCTTTGTGATCGATGTTAAAATCTAGCTGCAGCCTTCCTTGAACTATTATTCTCACTGTCTTTCAATGTTTTTAGTATCACCAATAATATTTGGTAATAATATAACGGTAGCGATTATCAGATGGATTGCAATAAATATAAGTCCTTGTTTACATATTTCAGTGTTATGATTAGATAAAACTTTATTTCATAATGGCACAGACTTCTTTTTCTACTCAATATAGGCTGGTGACCCATATTCTCATAATTAGGCTCTACTGAGTTTTCAATGTAAATAAATTGGACACTGTGGTAGCATTTGGCAGAGGAACTATGGGCAATGAAACTTGGTTTGAAGCTTCTACAAGAAAGAGCAAAAGTCGGATCATTTTGGTGGCCATATATCAGCAATCTCCCAGAAACATACAGTGTGCCTATTTTCTTTCCTGGGGAAGACATAAAGAACTTGCAATATGCTCCTCTTCTTCACCAGGTACTATACTCTTGAATTGCGAAAAACCATTTATGACTGATGATACATTAGAAAATTTCCATCGCTTCAGTGCACACAACTAGTCAATAACTGATTTTGTAGATTTTTTTTTTGACAAGAGAAATGGATATACCATACCTAGTTGACCTCCAATAGAAAAAAGTTGCTCTAGCATCATATATTGATGAATTTTAGATGCATTTCTGTGTGTCTCTTATTTTTTCAAATTTTCTGTTTTTGTAAAATGGATGTATAAAACCATTTGAAGTGCTTAGCCAACATGTTTTACTGTGCCTTTCATTTTGCTGTTGGGGTTGTCGTTTTGAAAGAGTCGTACTTTGATTTGAGCCTTGTGGCTAATACTTATATATGAATCTGTAACCAACACCAGAAGCTGAAACTGTATGTCTTGGTGTCTGTTGAAATATATCAACACATTCATTGGTAGGTCATCTTTAAGTACCATTTTAAGCTTTGGCCGAGAGTTGTGGCACACCCTAACCTTGGAATGAGGCAACCTTCCCTCCCCTTAAACTTGTGTGTCTGTAAGTGTAAGTGCCTTGCAGACCTGCAGTATGGCAGTTAATTTAAGTCAATTCACGAGGCAGGTAAACAAAAGATGTCGGTTTCTTCTTGATTTTGACCAAGAAGTCAAGGGCACCTTAGTCAATGTTACACCAGATAAGCATCCTTTTGGTGGCCAAGAAGTAAATGCATCTTCTCTTGGATGGGCAATGTCAGCAGTTTCATCTAGAGCATTCCGGTTATATGGTAACAAGCGTCCAGATGGAGTCCACATTGATGTACCCATGATGCTCCCTCTCATTGATATGTGCAACCATAGTTTCAGTCCAAATGCCAGAATTGTTCAGGAACAAGATACTGGTAACATGAAGATGCAAGTGAAGGCATGTTTCCTCGTACTCTTTCCTATATATCCCTCCGCCTCCGTTTTTAAGAAATAAATTAGAACTGGATTTATCTTTGCTGGGGTAACTCTTTCTTTGCCTCAGGTTGTGGCAGAGATAGCAATCAAAGAAGATGATCCTTTATTACTTAGCTATGGCTGTTTAAGCAATGATCTCTTTCTTCTTGATTACGGATTTGTGGTAAAGTCAAACCCGTATGACTGTATTGAGCTCAAATATGATGGTGCTCTTTTGGATGCTGCAAGCATGGCAGCTGGAGTTTCTTCACCAAACTTCTCGGCACCTGCTCCGTGGCAGGAACTGATTTTATCTCAGCTAAATCTGGCTGGAGAAGCTCCAGATCTCAAGGTTTCTTCTCCTCCATGAAATTCTCCACTCCCATTTAATTATTACTATTTTTTTGTATAAGAGCGCTTTGCCTTGTATAAGCTTAATGTATATTAAAGTAATATTTTCTCTTCCGCAACATCTTTTGTTTTATCTTCTTGTTTTCCCACAGTTAATAAATGCGTTATATAAACTTTAAAAAATATAAATAAATTGCCCGAGTATATGATCAACCAGAATAAGTAACAACTTGCATGATATTTGGATAATCTTAGCACAAGAACCATATTGTGTGTCTTAGTAACAACTTGCATGATATTTGGATAACCTTGGCACAAGTTCACTTATTTGTTTCCTTGTAACAGGTATCCTTAGGTGGTCAAGAAATAGTAGAGGGTCGCTTGTTGGCTGCAATGAGAGTACTCCTTGCTAGTAATATGGAAACTGCACAGAACTATGACCTGAACACACTCAAGTCTCTATCAGCTGAAGCTCCTCTTGGTGTTGCAAATGACATAGCTGTATTTCGTACCCTTATTGCTCTGTGTGTCATTGCTCTGGGACACTTCCCTACCAAAATAATGGATGATGAATCACTGCTGAAGCAAGGTGCTTCAGGTTCTACTGAGTTAGCCATTCAGTTCAGAATCCAAAAGAAATCCGTGATTATAGATGTAATGAGAAATCTCTCAAGCAGGGTAAAGCTTCTCTCATCAAAGGAAACAGTGACTGCCGAAGGCTAAGTGATAGCTGTTTGCTTGCTCTCATGAATCACATCCTATCAAACCTTTGAGTATCTTCTTGTTCCCATCCCCACCTTCTACATTTTCCTTTTCCTTCCTCTTTCGCTTTCCCTCTTTCTTTCTTAAAATGATTTCTTTTTCTCCCTTTAAAACTATTCCTGCTCCCTTTACTCTCTTTCTCTCCGTGTTTACCATCCTTTACTGGTTAAGGGTGGAATTTTGGTTGAATTACATTTTTTTAATTATTAGCACTGACTATCTACTATATTTATGTTTTCGGTCAAGTCGGTCATTATCTTTTACATTACACTATTCTATTGCTATCAATCATTGATATTTATAAGAATGGTTAGATATTCATCAAAAAAATTAAAAGAATGGTTAGATTTCCACTAATCAAGTTGACCCCTGCCAGTAATAATGATAAAGAATGAAAGTAAAATAATGACCTTGCATTTGTGCTTTCTTTTCTTTAGTAAGTAAGAAGTTCAGAATTTATGGTATGGATTTAATTGTATGCACCCATAGTGTAAAGATGTTTTATATTGTTATCCAATCATAAATTATCACATCATTAAAAATGTTTTATTTTTATTATAATTACTTTAACAATCACACATAAAATGATTTGTGATTGATCAATAGTATAAAAAATTTTACTTTGAGAGTGTATCAAAATTCAGTATGGTATTGGAATATTCTTATGTTGAAGCATTGAATATTTTATTTTGAACGTTTTGGATTTGGATCGATTAGGGGAGAATATACGTGTGAGGATTTGCTTGACTAATAATTTAAAATCTAAAAAAATATGTACTTCATGACTAATAGATTGTAAACGTGAGGATTTTCTGTCGTAATTTTCTTCAATCAACAAGATACGAATCCGAATGTTCTGTGGTTCAGATTATTATTATTATTATTATTATGTATACTCCACCTGGAACAAAAAAAAGCAATTACACCTTCCCTCTCACATCGTCATATCTCTCTCACACCTTAATAACCAGACAACGGGTCTGAATAGTGAATAACATGTGGAGCTTTAGATTTTAATCTTTTTTGACGTGGCATGAAAACGTCTTCGGTTAGGTTACGTGTTAGATTAAATCTTCGTTTAGGTTGCGGGGGCCGGGGTGTGATTGCCGAGCCTAAACCTAATCGCTGCTTCAGACCTCGTTACTTACAAGAGAAGCCCAAAAACTGTACAACCAAAAACACTAACAAATTATTAAGTAGGTGTTTGGTTAAGTAGCAATAAAATCAATTTTGGATTGAGTATAATTGATTTTAAGAGAAGTAAATTCTTTTATCTTTTTCATTAACCAGAATTGATTCTAGATTATATTGGCTATATTAACTAGAATTTTTTATCTTTCTCGCCCAGATTCATTTCAGGGCAATCTGCCCGCGAACAAATAAATTAAGGAGGAAAAAAAAACAAACCAACTCAGACAAAAAAGAGACTATGCTAACTCTCAACTAAGCCGAGTAATTAGTCCAGTATTTATGTGTTTTGTGACTTGCACATATTAAGATTACCGCTGAAGGGGTAGAAAGAAAGCAACCATAAATTAAACAGGCCGCTTCGAAAAAAAGAAAAAAAAAAATACTTGCGCATAGAAAATTTTGAAGTTGAAACAACACGAGAAAAAAGAGGAAAGTTGAGATAACCATGTCCTAAATTTTGCCACCAAAAGCATGTACAAGAAACCTCACAAGTACATAGAAGCTAGAGAGTACAAAACCAAAATTAAAAGGATAAGAGTCTATCAAAGTATATGTATATAATATTAATATTAATATACATAGAGACATATGTGTATAAATCTAATTATATCTAAGAGTTACCAACTAGGATACCACCCTCTGCCAATCCCAGTGGTGACCTTGAGCGAAGGCGGGTGACATCTCTGACAAGAACACGCCTCATGTGTAGCTCCAGTGATGGTTGCTTGATTTTCTCTATTTCTTGCTTAATCTTGATCACTTGGCTGTGAACTGCGTGACCCATATACCCCTCTCCACTCTGCTTCACGTTGATGCTGGTCATCATGCTGTTCTGCTCCTCCATCTTCTTCTTCTATCAATCTTTCTCTATTTCCCTTGAAGAAAATATCAGTAAATGCTTTTGGTTATAGCAAGAGCCTATTGAAGGATATATATACCCTGAAAGGAAAAAAAAAAAAAAAAAAAACAAATCAGATTTTAAAAGAAATATAATAAGGAAAATAATCTTTTTGTTTTTATTTTTTTAAATGGAAGTTTTACTAGCGATCCCACCTTCTCCATTTGGATGGATTTGAAGCCGACTTTTGAGTCCATACCTAAATATATTAATTATTAATTTTTTGATTTCCTACCAAAAGACAACTCCCCATATATGAATATTTATTATATATAAATAAATTAAAAGTCTGACCCATTTTGGGTTGCTTTAATTCCTATTAATTATTAATTAGGCTCCAAATAAAAACAGGCAACATGCATGAATCACGATTAATGATTTTCTTTCTTTTCAACTTGGCAATACTAATTCAACGCCTATATATAAAAAAAAAATTCAACGCCAAATGGCAATTTAAAATGCTTATTAACATATTTTAATATTTATTTCAGTGCAACGCTACATATAAAAGTTAACAAAATAAAAGATCATAACTCATTTTTATATTATAAAAAATTATAAAATATTAATATTTTTATACATAAATTAATTGGTATATACTCTCCTCTTCCAAATGGTAGTGTTTTTTTGCAAATTGGTGACATTAGGTGGTTTGAGACGTGGGATAAAGGAGTGAGAGATATAATATAAGGTGTTGGATTCGATTCTCATCCCCACTAAGGATGTAAATGGGGCGGGGTGAGTACGGGTAGTAGCCCCCCGCTACCCATCGCATTTTCAGCCCTATATCTCGTGCGGGTATCCATCTTGCGAGTTTTAAATAAATTTATCAATATTTGTGGATATCCATAGATATCCACGGATATTCAACACCTCACAAAAAAATTTATTCATACATGAAATTCAAACTAATTTTGCATTAGCTCCTTGTTGGTACGAGAAGATATTGTGCTTGAAAAGTATCATTGTAAATATACTAAAAAAATGATATGTAAACAGTATAATCATACATGTTATTAAATAAAATTAAAATATTAATTAGTAAAACTAATCCATAAGTTTGTCTGAATTAATTCATTCACACATGAGCATCATTTCAATCTATTGGCCTAATATTTTTAAATGTAAATATTCTAATCCCTTTCAATCAAATCTAAAATATTGCATCATTTACACATGAGTATTAATCCATAAGCAATAATCCAAAATTTAGAAAGGGACTTCTGAAAGGGAGAGAATGAGGCTCGAGAATGAGAGTGAAAATTGAGAGGTAGGATGTTGCGGCTACCAAAATTCAGAAACATAACAAGGGTAGTAAAACATTAGGGTAATTTGTTTATAATGTAAAGGGTTATTATAGTAATTTTACACTAGTGAGTACCCACAGGTATGGATACTATACAACTCAGTCTCATCCCATTAATAAACGGGTAGAAAAAATATCCATTTAATTTATCTACGGGTATGGATAAAATTTACATCCCTATCCCCACTAATATAACAAACTGATAACTAACGTTTGACTATAAAAAAATACCATAAAAAAGCCCTTTCTTCAAATTTACAAATATAATTAATGTTAAGTATCTTCTAAATTCTCAAATATTTAAATATCGCAATAAAATTGATCACAATTCTCAATTTATGTTAAGTTTTGTATAATAAAATCACTTTCACACACTTACATTTCATATACATTAATTTAATACAAAATTTTTATTATTTGATTATAATAGATTTTTTTTTACTGATTGATTATAATATATCTCCTTTATATTTTTATATCTTTATATTCGAATTCTGTTCGTATAAAAAATGTGAGAGATCTACGTAGCATTTCAAATTTCAAATGAAATAAAATATCAATCGCAGAAGATTGAGATAGAAAGGTGATCAAACACGTGGTGTTTTTAATGGGAATGATAGGTTTCACCATTTCATATTCATGACAGTGAAAAGTCAGAAAATTTCACATCTGTTTCCTGTTTACGCTCAATAAGTTGTCCCTTTTCAACATAGCGAAATGGTTTCCACGACATGAAAATATATCAAATCAAACTTCTACCACTTATCATCCATTGCCATGACACCTAAAACGACAATAAGGGTAGCCACCCAGGCCAATAGAAACTAACCAAGTCTTGATTCATTCAATTATATTTTATGACCTATTCACACCCACTTTGCTGAAAATGTTCTAGTTTTCTTCAGATTGCCCATTTGTTTTATATTCCACTAACTAATTTTGGGTCAAATCTTTAAAGATTTTTCAAACAGCTGGTCCTATTTTCTATTCCTTGTGCTAGCAACTAGTGAATCTTAGGCTGCCAAATTAGTGACGGTTGAACTCCAAAAATCTGTGACTTGTGAGGCACCTTAAATTGTATGGTCCATTGCAACATTCATCAAATTGTTATGTTAGTGATTCATAAACATGCAATAGGTTCATTAGAAGACCAGTCAACTGAAGGAACTTCGAAAAAGAAAAATAAATGGATAAACAATAAAAACAGTTGACCTACATGTTATAATCCAATAACGTGCCCCATCCAATAGGGGTTGAGATCCTCTCCATTATTCAAAAGAAATGGAGGATTTCATTTAGGAGAGAGATAGACATAACTTTTTTTTAATGATTTAAATTTGTTTAAATTATAAAAAAGTTTGAGATATAAATCTCTCTTTTGTGTTTATCTATCTCCTAAATGGAGTCTTCATTTCTTTTGAGAAATGGAGAGGATCCCAACTCATCCAATAGTACTTGCTAATGAACCTTGACCCAAAGCACCAAACAGTATACGTTGATATATATTAGTTATGATCAATTATATGTATAATCGATTATTGCTATAATTGATTATAATATAATTGGCTTTATATTTAGATGTTGTAGTGGCCGAATATAGAAGGTCGGTTGAACGACTAGATAAGATCATATTGACAAACCCCGCTATAGTCTGACAGATGGCCATACATTGCATACCAGCCGAATGTATAAGGTCGCTTGAACGAGTAGTACTGTATTGGTTGAATATGTAAGGCCGGCTGAACCAAATCGGTTATACACTTACCGAAATGTATAACTCGACCACATCAATAACTTGTATAGACTGAGTATTAATACCTCGGCCCACTCAGCAAGAGAGCCACGTTCTCAACCTCATGCCTATACACACGGGCTTTCATGGCACGATAGGGATGGCCATCCACATTTCCAACTATCAGTAACACGAATACCAGTCATCGTGTCCAATTGAATAATCGTCCTATTTAATATTATAAATAGGGGGTTCATATCTCAAAGAGAACTACGTTTAGCTTTGATTTCAGACTGGATACGTAGGAGCAGAATAGACAATTTTGTCAAGCTAATCACATCAAAAATCTTATTCGGAGAGAAACACTTGTGAGTTAAGAGAGAGTTGTATTGTTTCCCTACACTTATCTCGGATTTGAGATATTTGGACAGAACAGATACGTTTATTGAAAAACGATTTTAAGATAATTTATTTCGTTTGAGTTGTGTAAAATAAACCGCTTTTATATAATAAATTATAAAAAAAATATGAAGTTATTTGTTTAATTTAATCATATTTGTTTGGTATTTAATTTTTTTTTTTTTTGCTGTTAAAGGGGCTAAAAAACCCAAAGAACAAAAACCAAAAAGACTACAAAGACACTACTCGATAAGGAGGTATGCGGATCATTTTGGAGGCAAAAGTTATCTGATCCAAAGATTAAAACAATATGTGGTTCAGTTCAGTTAATTAAGATTGTTTCCTTAAAAAAATCCAATTTGATTCGATTCGATTAAATGCGGTTTGAATTGAATCGGTTGATTCGGTTTTTACCGACATATCATTACATATTTATATTCCATCAAAGAATCAAGATTACAAGCTAAATTGAACAAAATCTTAAACTTGTATATACTTGTTGATACATTCATGTAATAACATTTCATAAAATATGTCTAAGATAAATAAATATCATTATTATCTAGTTCCAAAACATCTTTTTTGTTATGTTTGGAACAGTTGAAATAGTAGAAAATTACGTCAAATCAAACTAGCAAGTATTATTAGAAAAAAAAACCAACAAATAAAAAATCAATAATGGAAAAAATAGAATAAACATATATTAAATTTTATATATGTGGTTTGGTTTGGTTTTAAAAAAATGAATCCAAAATCCGATCTGATCGGTTTTCACAAAACAATATCCAAAAAAATCCAGTAGACATCGGTTGTATTCGATTTTTAGCTTTTTTGGATCGGTTTGGATATGAACACCCCTACAGTACTCGAGGTATGGAAGCCCCACACACATCATTAAACAGTAATGAAACTAGCACATCTGACGGGGAATCCAACTGGTAGAAGCTCAATCCTTACAATAAGTTCCGGTAAGTCAGCTAGTCAGCTCATGTATTCCTTTCCCCAAAAGTACGGGAAAGATTAATTTGTCAATCCTTTTGAAGCCAAGCCCGAATTCTCAGAAGCAATTTGTTTCTACGAAAGCCATCGCTATCAGTCTAGTTAAATTAACTTCATTATTTGAATACTTAAATTTGTCACCTCAATTAACATATATTTTATATCTACATATAAAATATTTATTTGAGTTTAATTGCTATACATTATTAGCGTAAAGTTTTTTACATTGTGAACCAATTACCATGGTATAAATGATTTTTAAGGTAGTTAAGATAAGAGTCAAAAAATTTTACTGACGTGACAATTTATGATTGGATGTTTGTGTAAAACGATTTTACACTATCAGTGTATAATAATTAAACTCTATTTATTTTATCTTAAATTATTATATGCTTCGGTATTCATTTATACTCATTACTCACACTAATTTATCATGTTTATACTGGTATAAAATATAAATTTTAAAAAATATTTTACAACACCAAAGAGTAGTGAAATTGATCGACTCGTTGATAAATAAAAGTCGATGTTATTGAAGTTCGGATTAACCTAAGCTAGAAGTTATTTACAAGTCAGATTCATAAATGGGTTAGCCTACTAAGGGAGTTGCTTTTTGCATCCCTGTTTTTATTATACACCCTCTTTCTTTTTTATAAAATTTTTTTATCCCTACAATACCCTTTTCACACAAGGGCTGCACACTGGTCGGTTTCGGGCCAAAAAATGCAAAGCCGAAGAAAACTTAAGGGCAGAAAAACTAACCCATTGTCGTCCGTTCCTGCCATCGCATTGGGCAGGGTAGCGGTTGGAGCGGGTCGATGGGTGTACGGGTGGGTTTAGACGGTTTAAATCGACAGCAAAATTTGCAACAACAAAAAACAGTAACCCAGAACAAAAATCAAATCCAGAAAAATGAAAAGATCTCCAATAACAAACATGAACCCAGAAATAAAAACAAGAAACACCAAACCCAGGAAAAAATCCTCAAAAAAGCTTACATTTTCAGCACCTCCGAAAAGCACACCACTAAAGATCTAGGCTTGTTTTTCGCTGGGCAGATCTGGGAAGATCTGGGCTTCTTCTCGGTTGGAACTTGGAAGATCTGAGTGCTCGCAGATTGGGTAGATCTGGGCTTCTTCTTCATTGGCGGGGACGGCGCTGGCTGGAAGCGGACGACGATGGATCTAGGTTTGCAACTTCTGCAGGAGGACGACTTTACGCTGGTGTGCTTCTCGTTGGAGGCAGACGACTTCTAGTGGCTTAGATTGATGGAGCATGCGGTTGGTCCGAGGTGTGCTTCAGGGAATCACGAGTTATGACCTGGCCCTTCTCTGCCACGATGGTGTCAACTTTAGGACCCTTCAATGCCGCGACTACTGGCGACGGAGTGAGGGGAACGAGAGGTTTGGAGAGAGGAGGAGGAGAAGAAGAGAGAGCAGAGCGGCGGGACGATAACGTGAGTCTCTCGCGAGAGAGAACGAGAGAGAGAGAGAGAGAGAGAGAGAGAGAGAGAGAGAGAGGGAGGACCTAGGGTTTCAGTGGGTGAGATTCGTGAGAAATGAAAATGAGATTTGATGGAAAAAAAATGAAAAGACATATAGTAACTGCAAAACGACGTCGCACTCCTAACGGATTCAGTCGGGTACAGTCGGTGGTGAAATGTTTTTGAGTGGCCCGAGCCCGACTGTAATAACCCATTTGAAACTAAACTTATAGTCCATTGACCCGAGTACCTGAACTGACCCACCCAATCATTTGTTTTTTGGATTTCGGGCCGGGCCTCGGGTCCATGTCCGGTCCTACTTCACACCCCTCCATAACTCTCTTCTCAAACACACCCCTCCCCCCACCCAATTTCAAGGTTCCGGAAATTATTTTCCGTAAGCCTCAAGAACCTCCTCATGACATGCTCATCTAATTACCGTGGGACAATATTGGTTGTGATCCACAATCTCACCAACATTAATGATACTGTTTGTTGTAACCAAAAATCATGTGGTGACAAATGCTTCTTGCCCCATCAGAGTGGTTAAGGGAAACTGATCTTCCAATAGTCCAATACCAGGCACTGATCTGAGGGTGATTAGTTAATTGTGTCTATATGAATAAAATCCAGAAGTTTGATTAAAAGTGGACCTGGATAGGGAAATGAATCATAGCTATGATGAAACAGAAGTACTGTCCCTTTGAGTTGTTGGTATTGCCGTAAGATGAAGACCGTAAACGAAGAGGAAAAGGGAAGGGGAAGAAGGAAGAAGAAATAATTAAATTTGAAGAGGGAAGAAAGAAGAAGATGAAAAAGGAAGGCGTTATTTTGGAAAAAAAACAAAAAAAAAAGGTTAAATATGTTTTTGGTCCCTTGTAAAATAAAGAAAATTCATTTTTAGTCCCTCATTTTAAAAAAAAAAATCATTTTTTGGTCCCTCAATTCTCAAAATAGCTCACTTTTGATCTCGAAAGTTATCTCAATTTTTAAAATAAGGACCAAATACGAGCTATTTTGAAAATTGAGGGGCGAAAAAATGACATTTTAAAAATTAAGGACTAAAAAAAACGTTTTCAAAATGAGGAACTAAAAATGAATTTTTACTATTTTACAAGGACAAAAAACATATTTAAATAAGTGAAAACTATTTGATAGGTGAGCAAAATTTATTTATAACATTATCCTTTACAAGTGTATCTGTAAATTTTTCATCCTTAATAAAATATATTTATAATTATATTTTTATATTACTTTAAATTATTAAATGAGTAATTGACAATGATAATTTTAAAAACAAAAGTAAGACACTGAGGTGGGAAATCATTTTTTATAATAGTATAGATGAATAATACTAATTCTCTCTGTTGTGTTAAGTTTTATTGTTTGGGTTTATGGCACATTGAATTAAAAGAAATCTACCATTATAATTAGGATGTGATTTTTATATTAAAAAATAATTATTATAATTCTTAATTATAAATTGAGGTAGGTAGGAGTAGGGGTATTTACAGGTCGGTTTGGTTCGGATTTGCATGAGGAAAAAAATCCAAACCAATCAAAATTAATTGGTTCGGTTCGATTCAGATCTGCAAGATTTTTCAAGAAATCTGAACCAAACTAAACCGTTTAAAAACGAGTTTGTTTGGATCCAACCTGAAAAATAATAAAATACTAAATATATATAAAAGTATTAAAAATGATTTTTTTAATATACATATAAATTATAAAAATATCATAAATATAAAAAATTTAATATTAAAATATAATTGGTTCGGTTCGGATCCAAAATGCTTAAATATGATAACTGAACCAATTATCATCGGATTTGGTTCGGTTCGGATCCGAACACCAAAAAATTATGAACCAATTTATTTGGTTCAGTTCAAATCTTCGAGTTCATTAGATCGATCCGAACCAATGAACACCCCTATATAATAGATAATTAATTTAACGAAATTATTTAATAAAGGGCATTTCTGAAAAATAAAAAAAAAATTATTGATTATATGATTATTTAATAAGTTTATGATATGATTATTTAATTTAAAACCCAAACTATTCAATAATTTCATTATATGATCGTTTGTTATTCGCATAGAACAATTATGAGTTGTATATCCTTTTGATTGAATTTCACAAAAAAAAGTATTATAGAAGAATATTATAAGAGTTAAATATTTTTTTAGTCCTTGTAAATAATAAAAATCCGTTTTTAGTCCCTCGTTTTCAAAATTTCATTTTTTGGTCCCTCGATTTTCAAAATAGCTCATCTTTTGTCCCTATTTTGAAAATTGAGCTAACTTTAGGGACCAAAAATGAACTATCTTAAAAATTGAAGGATCAGAAAAGAACTTTTAAAAATGAGGGATTAAAACATATTTAACCCATAAAAAAAAAAAAGGGATATATATAAATAAATTGGCTGCAAAAGGCAATCCGCTGAAACTAATTAGTATTGTTCACATATATTGGCAGATCAAGCTAATAAGGCAATGATATTTTGTCCGTTTACATTGGGCAGCCCAACAAAAAGTATCTATTAAACATGCGTGGGGCCAAACTTGTCAGTCCTATGTAACGCATTGCTCGCTAGTGCTAGATTGCTGAAAATCTGAAATTGCCTGTGGTGACTGGTGCCTGTTCGAACATGAAATTGGAGTTTGGATCTTGGTCTTGAAAATTTAGTCCCGTTTGTTTGGTTTTCATTTTTCTGTTTTTATTTAGTTTTTTTTGTCAATAATTATAAAAATGATACATTATTTTTATTGTGCCTTTTATTTTCAAAGATTTGTACAAGAATAATAAAAACAACAATTTCTTTCCCTGTTTATTATACAAATATTTGAAAACAGGAAAAATATGAAAATAATGTGAAATTTCTACAATTATTCAGGAAAACAGGACATAATAACAGTAAATTGTAAACAAATCAAACAGACCCTTAATTTTTTTGTTTGGAAGCCCATTTAGAATCAAAATCATAATTCCAAGTACCAATTTATGGAATTAAAATATAACTAACCTAAACTCTTCTCAATTCTTCATCCTCACTTTAAGACGGGTAGGGATTCTCTCCATTTTTCATGAGAAATGGAGATGTCCATTACTAAAGTTTTGTGATAATAAATATATTGAGGGACTACATACATGTGTATAATACACATTTATTTTTGAAAAAAACTTTGGAAATGGACAGAAATGGAGAGATAAAAAATGGAGAGGATCTTTTTCCCTCTAACACCTCTCACTTTCCACACAATTAAAATAAGAGGAAAGAATGTTAAATTTGTTTTCCTTTCATCTTGTCTTATCAAAATACTATTTCTGGTTCTATATATAAGAGACAAAACCCTAAAACACACAGATCAAGGAAATGCATTGAAATAAGTTATTTGTAATTAATATTCATATAAATTTACAAAATTACCCATTGTAATTAATAAACAAACCTACTTGTATGGAAAGTTGATATTGTCTCGTAAATATAAACCCTGTTATAAATAAGGGTAAAATTGAAAATGAGCATTTAATATTTGTCAAAATACATACATGTCTCTTATATTTTGGATCAAAAAAAGTAATCATTTGTTTTAGGATCGGAGAAAGTATCAAACAAATAAACAATCATCTCATTTCCTAGCTTTTTTTTTTTTTTAAGGAGAAGAGATTTACCTAAAATGTACCGATGTGACGGGGAGTCTGAAAAGTGACGAAGCTCTGGTGTCATGGTGGCTAGGAGACTTACCTCTGATCAGGGACGGATCCAGGAATTCATCAAACGGGGGGTCAAAAAAATGTAATAATAAATATTAAATCATAATAGTAAATACATCATACAATTTATCTAAGTCGTGCACGCCATTCTTTCATATCATAAAACACATCAATAATAGAATCTCTATCAAACTTTTTAGCAATCCTTCTCTCAATATAAGTAATCAAGCAATCAGCTAAAAATCCATCTTCCATCTTGTTTATGAGCCTATTTTTCACAATCTTCATAGCTGAAAATGATCTCTCAATTGTAGCAATTGAAACAGGAAGAGTCAATACCAAATGAATTAAACGATCAATTAAATGGTAAGTCAAGTTGTTCAGACAATTAGCTTCACCAATTTTGAGGAACTTTAAATTGTTGTTTAGACAGTTCAGTAGTATCTGGTATTTGTGTGGGTGGTGGATGATTTGATGAATTATTAGCTTGACGAGCTTCATTAGCTTTTCTTTTAAAATATGCATCAATGGTAGATGATTTTCCCATAGTGTTTTCTACAATAATATTATCAATACAAAAATTGAAATTAAAACACAAACATATATTAATTAAAAGTCAGAATCATAGAAAAAGAATAAATATCACAAATCTATTTCTTTGTATTTATCTTTTTAATTAGAAACCAAAATCGAATTAAAAACTACACACGAATAAAACAAACATATTACCCGAGGGACGAATGCGAGATAGCAAAGAAATTTTATTGAGCTAAAAAGGTACTGCTCCAGTGCTCCATGATCTCTACCGCCTACGGACGAAAACATTGAATAGAAGCAAAGCAAACTGCTCCATGATAATTAATATGCTTAGACGGTTTCTGTAGATAAGGTCGTAACAAACTAATAACAATATGTTTTCAATCTTTATAGTTTCAATAGATAATGCTGTAACAAACTAATAGTAATAGATTTTCAATCTTTATCACAATTACAAAAATAATATTATTTTATATTTTTCTAAAAGGACTGTAACAGACCCATTCTTCTTTTGAGTGATATTATTAATTTTAATATTTTCGTATAGTTTTCATTTTGTCTTGCATCTGTCCCTCTAATATCTCAATAGGTGTTTCTAAAAAGTTATGAAAAGAGAGGAGGGATCAAGGCCCTTGCTTGCCCCTCCCTCTATCCATCCCTGCCTCTGATCATGTCATTTCGATTTTCGAGTATTCATAGGCAAGCGAATGCTTTTGTCATAGGACATCAAGCCGAGATTATGGAATATCTATGTCAAGACTAGAATCCTCTTGATTTTAGCCAGCCGTGGAGGCTATGAAGTCTAGGCTCCAAGTTCTCACCGAATTAGGTCATCCAAGGGTCTCCATTAACCATGCACTTTGTCACGATCTTCTACCATATCAAACTTATCCATGAAATACCCAAATCCTACATCCATCAAGTCATAGCCCCCCTGAGAGTTTCCATGCATATTGCCTTCAGTTTTTCTCTCATGGCCAAGAATCCTATATATGTTTCTCCCCACCAACTTAATAACCGGAGCATCTTTCCAATGGGATACATAACTCCTCCAGCACACACGATCATTCACATAACACTTTTGGGTGAAGGCTATTCCCTCCCATTCATGTTCGACTCAAGAAAGGTTTCGTCCCATTAGTATAGAGGTGTTTTTGGAAAAACTTATGGAGAGCTTATGAGCATAACGTATGAAAATAAACTTACTACAAATAGTTTATGAAAATAGTTTATGGTATTTTCATTAGCTCTTTTTAGCTTATTTTCATAAGCTTGTTAAAGATGTTTATGAAAATAAGTTATTTTTAACTTATTTAAAAAAGAGCTTATTAAATAAATATTTAATTAAGTTGTTTATCCAAACGTATCCTAGGTCCATCCAGGCTCCGCCCAAGGATAAAGGAATTGGGGCCCTTACTTTTCAGGCCTCTAGTCGTAGAGAACTCCGTCAGTATGAAATCTCAGTCTGTTCACACTTACTAGTAATCATAATTCATACACATTTAAAACATGAGTCCGGGAAAATATACAACGTGGGACCACTTAATTAGACTACTACTCTCAGATAGTATATTAACATATCACCATTGCTTCGCAAGTGAGACATTAAAAAAAAGAAAAAAAAAAATGATATTATATATATTAAAAAAAGTAAAAATAATAAACTTTTGTTAACCCTTTAAAAATATTATTAATTTAATGCTTAATCAGAAATTTAAAAGTATTGAAAGTAGAATAAATTTTAAAGAGAATGATATTGTGAACTGAAAAATTTGAAAGAAATCATTGGGAAAAAAAAAGCTATTAATAAGAGAGAAATTCAAATTAAGAAATTTCATCATGTATAATGCTGTGCATTTATTTAACCAGAAAGCATGTATTAGTCTTTCTCAAAAAAAAAAAAAAGCATGTATTAGTTAGCCAAATATTAAAATTATAATCCATGTGATAAAAATGAATTACACCATGTTTATATATAACAATATATTATATTATGAGTTTAATCTGTCAATGTAAAGTAATCGATCATAAATTGAAAATCATGATATGAATGATTTTTAAGATAACAAAGATAAGAGTCAAATATTTTCATTAATATTATAATATATGATTGATTAACAGTCTAAAATATTTTTATACTCACAATACATATACCAATTAAATTCTTATAATTCTTATATTGTTTACGAATTCGGCTGCCTTCACATTTGGTCCACATCCGAACATTTTGAATCTGGTGTCTCTTTGATTTTGATGTACATATTTGCCCACCAAAGGAAGGAATAAAAATGATTTGAGATTATTTGAATGATATATTTTTTTAGTTTAGTTTTTTTTTTTTTTATAGCAATACGCAATTATTAAATATTTTACAATTATTTAGATGCACTTAGAACACTTTTGATAATTATTACCCGATAAGTTTGATGATGAACAAGCAGCACATGAAGCCACATAAACAGATTAAATATCCAATTCAATCCTTGAAATTATAGGGTCATATCAATTTAATATCATATATTATTAATATTTCAAAATGATCCTTGAAATTGTAAAATATAGCAAATACATTCCTGACATTGTTCACTTAGTTTCAAATGTATCCCTTACATTACCAACTTAATATCATTATAGTCCATACAAATATCAACGGAAGGACGAATCTGATTAACTTTCCGCAATTTCAATAATCTTTTTGAAATATTGATAATGTGAGGGACTAAATTAATATGACCCTATAATTTCAGAAACTAAATTAAGTATTTACTCCACATAAAGATAATGATTATCCTTTTCATGCACGACCCGAACGCGCGTGGCATGAGTGGCATGAGATCAGTTTTCACCAAAAATACAAAATCTGATAATAATATATGGAAATACGGTGGATTAATCCAAGAGATATATTACATGGACATCACTACTGAGTACTGATGCCACACTTTGAAGGATCAACGATTGGTAGCCTGGTCGCATTGGCGCCCTTGGGTCTCATTCAGTTTGAGAAGCAAAAGCATCAACGTGTTGCATATTGACGTGCAATTCTAAGATACTCCATTGAGGTTGGATCCTCCATCAAATTTGATTGAAAATTACCCGTCGTCAGGTAATATTTTTTAGTATTGAAGACTATAAGATTTTTTAATCGATTAAATTAATTTAAATGATTTTATTGTGTCAATAACGGGTGACCGCCGGTGATGCTCCGATGGAGTGAAAGTGTACACCGTCGATGGATATCCAAGAGCTATTGAGAAGAGATGAAGCTGGGACTTCATTCATGAAACTCTAGATCTTTCCATTTTTTGTTTTGTTTTTCTTGTCTTTTCGTATGCTTTTCTTTATCATATTGTATCAAAAAAACAACAAGTGACCGTCGATAATGGCGGCCAAGCCTCCTACTCCATCTTTCTTGCTACCTTCACTCAAATCCTCTTACTCTTCTTTGCTTATTCCCAAACCACTCGAATCGAAGAAGGAGGAGAAGGAGGTCGAGCTTAGTGACATGATTGATGTTTGGAATCAAAAAAGTAGTAGACGGCCGCATTGGTTCTCTTTGTGACGTCACTAAGGTCGAATTCTTCACTATTTATTTCTGACGAATCCGATCTGTGTTTCCGAACTGTTTGATTAATACAATTAGAGCTTATCTTCATATACCCAAAATCTAATTATCAAATCCTAAACCACAAAATACCTCAATTTGTTGTTGTTATCCTCACACTACAAGAATTCGCTGGATTACCTAGGGCCTTTTTCTGACGACCATTGAGCCTTCGGTAAAAACGTATTTACCCACGGCTTCACCCGTCGGTAATTAGGTAGTGTGTCATGCTTACAGTTACCGACGGCCTCAGACCGTCGATAATGGTTTTTAATTTACCGACGGCTAAGGCAGACGGTAAATTTTGAGGGAATTTAAGCGCGCTATGTTTCCGACGGCATAACCATCGGTAAGGAAAAAAATAAGTACCGACAAGCAGGCCGTCGATAATTGACTTTTAGTATTACGAGACATAACGTCTCTTTTTGGTGTTACCGACGGCACAAGCCGTCGGTAATTAATTATTCGCTTACGACGGCTTGGCCATCTGTAAGTTGGCCGTCGGAAAGGGTTTTATTAATTTTCGATGGCCTGAGCCGTCGGTAATCCACGCTTAATGCGACCTGCGCGCGTTCTCCTCCTCTTCCACTCTTTCACTCTCAACCCTCTCCTCTCTGCAACTCTGCTCTTTCCTCTCAACCACGCCTCCCCCTCTTCCTCTCCCAAGCTACCGCACCTCCCCCTCTTCCTCTCCCAACCCACCACGTCTCCGTTTCTGTTTTGCCAAGCTCCGACCATCGCGCCTCTCTTTGTCCCTCTCCTCTTCATTGTAAGTCCTCTCTTTCTCTATTTCTCTATCCCTTTTTGTCCATTTTTTTTAATTTTGTTTAATTGTTTTTAAATTTTTTAGTGGACCAGCAACCGGACCACCATTAGAGCAGCCATCGGATCACCACCACCACAACTCTCTGTCTTTCCAGTCCTTTTGGTCCCAGGTTTGCCCATATTTTTTTTGTGATACTTTGATATTCTGAATTTGAGATAAATTGATTTGTTGATTCTGTTTTATGTTAGAGGATTTGGATAAAAATGAATATGCCTATATTAACATATGGTTAGCATGACGTTGCCTATGATTAGAATGATGTTAACATGATGTTTTGTGTTAGAGGATCTGGATAAAACGCAAGAGCTGAGATTCGAACCCCAACCACTTAGTTAAGGGACACAAGTCCACCACCACTCGTGTCAAACTGTTGGTACTCGGTTTTATTCTAGTTTAGGGTGTATCGTATTTGAATTTTGATATTAGAACTACAAACCTGCTTTCTTAAACTAGTGCATAAGATTTTAATTTAAAAATAATTAGAACTAATTTTAATAATTTGATTAAATAATTATAATAAACTTATCCATAAACTTAAATTTTAAAATAATTGGATAATTAATAAATCAAAAATATTAAAATAAAATACTAATGAATAGAATATCAAAATATATTAACACTTGTATTTGTGTTAAGCCTCATAAGACTTATAATTAAAAAATAAATTATCGATATAATTAGCTTAAGTTAGAAACCTGGACCTGAAAAAAAGGTCCGGGCGATTGTGGCTGAGTCATGACAAATTGCAGATGGTTGGGCAGCGGATAGTGATGCGGCGGGACTATAGTGTGAAGTGACGGGACTAATTAATGAATAAATTTTAAATAATTAAATAAGGTAGAAACAATAAATAATATTTAAATAATTGAATAAAGAGGTTAAATATTTTAAATTAAATTACAACAATAATTAAATAAAAAAATAAGTTAATAAAATAAATAAGTCCATAAAAAGAAATATAACACCAATTTTTCTTAGTACTTAAAATAGGTATTAAGGCTCATAAGACTTAAACAAAAAAAACGAAATAATGAATAAAATTTAAAAATTTAATAAGGTTTGATTCAAGTATGACATTTTTTTTAGATGAATAGTTTTTTTAGAATAGTTACTTGTTGGTTTGTTTGCAACTTTCATCCGTCACTATGCACTTTATGTTTGCTAAAGTGTGGGGGATTTGAACAATTGCATTTATCCTATGAACTTGACTTTCAAGTACAAAAGGTAAAATTACCTCATAGAGATTAAAGTTTTATTTTCTAGCCGAGTTATTAATACTTGAGCAAAACCTTAGATTCTCATTTGAGGTTCAATATTATTGAGCGGGCGTGTATTCGCATAGAGGTGCCGCTCATTTTATTGAACCTTGAATTGTCCAAAGAGGACAGTTTGGGAAAAAACTTTTTCTTCACTCGTATAATAATAATATTGCTTATTTCTAATGCTTTATATTTTACGAAATTTCAGTCTAATACATTTCCTTTTGTTCTCTGGGTTCAAATTTGGTCGCGGTATTGCGGTCAAGTATTGTACTTAGAGACCAATGAAAAATGCTGCCAAAGTTTCGTCAAATATAAGGCATGTGAATTAGGTAATAATTATTAATAATAGAATCAAGTGTTGAAAAACTTTCTTCTCGAATGGGATAGGGTCATACCAAATAAAGAAAGTGAATGTGGATATATCTAAGTCGGCATGTTCTCCAAATTTAATGGTTTTGCATCCTTTTAACATGCAGAAGATGGATTTTTATCCTTCGAATTGTATTTGGATGTATAATAGGTTATATCTAGGAAGAAGGGGTCTGAAACGATCCTTTGTATATGAGGTTGAAGAGTTTGTTGCTCACACGAAGCGACAACAACATTTCATCGATGATGGGGGAATTAGATGTTCGTGCCTTAAATATCAATATCGATGGATTAAGAGCGATGATGAGGTGAAAATAGACTTGTATAAAGTTGGATTTAAGGACAATTACTGGATTTGGACTGATCATGGTGAAGAAGTGCGACATGTTGATTTAGGGGTTGATGAGAATTTCACGGGTGGTTCAAGCAGTTGCACAGATATGGGATATGGTAAACAATTTATGTCAATGCAGGACATGGTGGGCGATGCTCTCGGAGTGAATGAGGTGCATGATCACGATAACACCGAAGAACTACAGAATGAGGAAGCACAAGTGGTAAGGGTAAAGGTGTCGACATTGCTCCTCGTTCGACTCGTCGTCGGACCAGAGCACTTCGCATTGTTACTCGTGATGTTGCAGACGGTTTCGTGTCTATACCTTCGACATCTGACTCTGCGGTGTCTGCACTCCCATCACGTAGACCGCGAGCACCTACACAGCGACCACGTACACCGCGAGCAACACCGCCTCCACCGGCTGGTGTGGGTGCATCGTCACCTGCTCATCAGGCTATGGAGCAAGAGCAGGAGTATAGTCCCGGGTATACACCCTCACCTTCAGAGGCGGATGCAGAGGAGGAGGAAGTTGAGGTCATGGCCAATGGTCGATCTATCATCAGGCCATCTGGTAAAGGATAAGAATTAATAAAATAAATTTATTCAATTTTAATTACACGTTTTTACTTGATATTGATTCACATGTTTTTACTGTTAAGGTTACTTCCTTCGAAGGTAGCTTCGAAGAACATCACTACTGTTATTGAGTCGATGTTCCATTATCCTTGGTTCACATGGGGACAGCTCAAGGACAATGAGAGGCAGAGTTTCTTTGACGCTTATAGAGTAAGTTGTAATTTTCAATTTACTTAATATGTTTTGGTTTATTATTTCATATAAATTATTAATATAATTAAATTACTATTTATGTCTTTCTAATGCAGACAAAAGTTGTTTGGAGAGCCGAGCATGAGGCATTGGTCGAGAGGAACTTTCACATGAAGGCCTCCTATCACCTGTCCAATATGCTCAGGGACGCTCACTTGAGGGGTGAGCGACCCTCATGGATGGGAGATGCAGTCTGGGATGCCCTATGCCGCCACTTGGCTACTGTTGATTTCCAAAAAAAATCAGCCCAAGCAAAGAAAAATAGGGCATCAGAGAAGGGTGGGAGCCTGCACACAGGAGGTTCCATCTGCCAGGCGTAGTACTTTAAGCGTCTGGTACATTCATACCTTCATTCCTATTTAATACATATATTATTCATATTGTTTTTCAATTATTGTTTATTTATAATTTATGTTTGTGTACGTACAGGTTAAGGACAGAAGGAGACCAGTGCCGATCAACGAGCTCCACCGCCACACCCATACCAGGAAGGGTACTGGCGAGTATGTAGAGAGCGCTCTAGGCGCACTCAGGTAATGCCTCATTTATTTATAGTTTTAAAATTTATGGTTTTATTATATATTATAAATGTCTTGATTAATTTGTTTGATTATGCATAACAGGAGGAGTTCGAGGAAAGGATGTCTCTAGCTACAGCCTCTTCCTCCACCCCACTTGAGCCCGAGGAGGAGGAGCGGCTTGCTCTGCATGTTTGGGCAGAGGTTGTTGGCAGCAAGAAGGGTCGTCTTCACGATACAGGAGACCTTTCTGGTAACTATTAGAATTAAAGGATCTTCGTGTTTGGATATCAGCGACACAGCATCCATCGGAGCCAGTCGTCACGCTGATTAGGAGATTGCTGAGCTGAGGCGGAGACTGGCTGAGTCTGAGCGGCGTGCAAAGGAGCGTGAGCGTCAGATGGAGCAGATGCTGCAGACCATACAACAAATGCAGCAACAGCCCCCCATCCAGATGAGTCGACAGGTCGCACCAGGGCCGATGATAATGAGGATTCTTTCGATGATCTTTTCCAGTCTCCTCATCATTATGATAGGGATTATTAGATTTTTATATTAGTTTTTTTATTTATATTTCTATGTATTGTAAGAACATATGTTATTTATCATTTGGATATAATTTTATATTTGTTAATGTTATTTTTAATTTTATTTTGCACTATTTATTTAATTAATATTTGTAAATAATTAATAATAAATAAAAGTATTTAATAAATAAAAAATATAATTAAATAATAATTAATTAATCAATTAAAATATAAATTAAAAAATAAATAAGTTATATATACTGACGGTCTGGCCGGTAGCCTTACCAACGACCAATGCAAAAAATCGTCGGTAATAATTATCGAGGACCTTCTTTCCGATGGATACTTGGCCGTCGGAAAGCTGTCGAAAAGTTATTGTTACTGACGATTTTTGGTGATTGACCGTCAGTAATGAGTTGTTTTCTTGTAGTGTCAGATCGTATCTTCATTCGGCCTACAAGTGACTACATACTTATCTTTTTCTGATCTAAGAAATCCTCCATTATTGGCTCTGTTGGTCAGTTGCCGCAGAAGCAAATGAAGCTGTTGAGAAAAAGACGGGACGCCGTGGTGAATGAAAGAGGCAACTGGTTGACCCGGTTACTTGTTTTTAATCTCTACCATCCAATTTTAATATTAATAAATCTATGGTGCAAAATTAGGAAGGATCCAAACTCCAAATTTCCTATGGTGTATTGAAGATAACACCCATATATATTGAAAACAAGATATTGGGCCCACATGATCGTACGTCAATTACTAGATCAAGAAATAAATAATTGAACTTAACAAGGATGACACATTGATGTCTTGTGTTCAATTAAGACATTGAGACGAACGGACGTTGACTTCACATTATATATGGTTACAAGAAGGTTTAAATTGTATCACCAATATTCTAATTAATTGGGTAGTAATGATGTATTGCTAGATGCCGCTCATTATTTATCATATTAATTGATTATTAATATGATTAATAATAATTAATATTATTGCCAATTAATTAAGAACCTATAAGGTTACACGCATAGAGCAAATATTCAGAGAATTAATTTAATTGATTAATTAAATATGATTTTATTAATAATTAAATGAGATTGATTTAATTGATTAATTAAATATGATTTAATTAATAATTAAACATTGGAACTGTAGCGTACAGTGGCCCACGTGGGTTAGGTTAAGTGAGTGACAACTATTAGTAAGCTGTGCATGTCACTTAAGTAACACACAACACAGAGCACACATAACGGCCGTTGTACACACTTGACAGGTGCGCCCTCTTTAATCGCTCTATGTACCGTGCCTCTCCCAATCCTGATAGCTAGCACTACGCTATCTCTGACGTTGGTTTGCTCGCGTGGACCGAGTAGAGGTATTGCTACTTTGCAATACTGGTGACAGAGAAGCCTTTTCGTATGGTGGTTATGGCTGGACAGTTATCGTACTCTCGCGATCCGAGATTCGTTAACCATTGGATCGGGCAGATTTTTCGACAACAGGTTCGTGACATGTGGCTCTACATCTTCACCGTTCAGTTTTACGATACGTGGCCTGGAGCGAAAGTTATGAGCATCGCAAGTATCAGCGTTTTTGGCTAACCGGTGTTGTTGGCGCGCTCACAGTGTTCGCGGTAAAGCTACGCTTCAAGAGGTAAACACGTTATCCTTGTGATTTATGTGCAATACGTGGTCCATTCGTAAAGGGGTTTTTCCGCTCAAGAGGTTTTTGAAAATTGTTTTTGAAAATTATCCCTCTTGAAACCCCAACAGTGGTATCAGAGTGTCTGGTCGTAGTTTGCCATGTATCCTAGGATTGTTTGCCATTGTATGATAACATGTTTATTGCTTTTAAATATGATTTGTATGTTTAAAAGCATGTTTGTATGATTTGTATGTGATATAAATCTCTTTGAACATGTTTTGTGTGCTTGATTGTGCTCCTGACATAAACAAGGATTCGTTTCTGGGATCCTGTTGCGCCGTTTGGCACGGCCGTGCTACATTTAGCACGGCCGTGCACGTTTGAATTAGCGTCAGTGAACGCGTAGCATGGCCGTGCGCCGTTTTCCATGACCGTGCCACTTTTGAACAGCGTCAACGAGTTTTCAGCACGGCCATGCTCCTTTTGGCATGGTCGTGCACATGTTGAACAGCGTCAGCGAGCTTTTGCCACGGCCGTGCGCTGTTTGGCACGGCCGTGCTGATGGACAGAATGTGATTTTGTCTCTTTTGCAAATTTATAAATTGTTTACTAAATGTGCGGTATAGGATTATGGCCCTAGTTTTGGTGTTTAACTTTATTTGGTAAATAGGCTTGCGTGTCGTGTTTTATTGTATTTATTTTATAAATACGGCCTGCGTGTCGTGACATTTACTTTATTTATTTTATTTGAAATTGTGTAATTTGTTCGGGTTGACATGGAGGCAACACCAGATCATGACGCCAGTGGGAGAAACTTTTGAAGTATGCTCGAGGGTCAAAGATTGTAATAATTAGTTTTAATTATTGCACATTAGGAGACCATAATCATAATACATTTTATATGTCTTATATGTTTATGTATGTGATGTATGAAATGTATGAGATGTATGATTTAAATTTGGAATTTAAATTGTATGATAGTATGTATATCAATGTATGCTTGATATGTTTTGAATGTATGTAATCTAGTATGTCATGTATGTTATGAGAGACATTTATATGATAAACAAGCCGGTAAGATCACTTAATTATTAAATTCCCTTAAAAAATTAAGTTATTAAATTCCTCCTGATGTGTGGCACTCGTCAAGGCTAGAATCATTTAAGTGTGGGTCATGCCACAGCTGAGCACCTTAATATATTCCGATGAGACGCGAAGCTGAAATAACCTACTGCCAACCATTAGGTTGAACTTAACTAAGTGTATTCAATAGGATTGAAATGGCTTAGAGGCATAGGGTTGGGCATTAATCCATATGATGGATTCGAATAAGGAGTTATTCATCCAACTGGTCCAAGAATTACATTGGATGTAATTGGAAAGGAGTTTCCTACCTAAATAGCTAAGTTCTAGGCGATCAGCCACAGCTGACTCAGAACGAGGTGAAATATGGATCTTGATCCCACTAGAAAATCTTTCAACGGGATTTTTTGAGTCAATGATGAGGGTCATTGATTTGAGTAAAGTAGTGGGAGCGTATTTAATAAAAGATCTATTTAATATGTTTTAATCGTGATACTTATATTCTGTATGTTTCTGTGTTAAATAACTATGGCTACAAACACAACTATAATTTTATTGTTGCGATACATCCTTGAGAAGGATGAGTTATCCGGAATTAATTTTCTATATTGGTACAAATTTTGAGGATTGTCCTCAGGTACAAGAAAAGAACTGTATGTTCTCAAGCAATTTGTTGTTACTGCCATAAGGGTCGAAAGGATGCTTAATAGAAGCATCAGTCGATGTCATTGGTGTACGACATCTCACGCTTGCAATCATAGAGACATATGATATGATCATGCACTTTATGATGCTCTAGCCAGAGCTAGCAAGGCATAAGAGGTACTAGAAAAAGTAAAAAGACAAGAAAGGAAGTATGACTTCCTATTTAGGCATATTTGTTATAAAAGTCAACATATCTACTCAAACATTATGGGTATTGGATATCGCATATGGATCTCACATTAATGTGAAGGATCAAAGGGAGTAGGACATTGATTAATAGGTAAAGGTCTACCCTATGAGTGGAGATGAAGCAAAAGTTGCTACATTAACTATAGGAGTTTGAATTTACCATTTTACCCTATGAGTGGATATGAAGCAAAAGTTGCTACATTGACTATAGGAGTTTGAATTTACCATTAGGTAAAGGTCTACCCTATGAGTGGAGATGAAGAAAAATTTATTACATTGACTATAGGACTTTGAATGTACCATTAGGTAAAGTTCTACTCTATGAGTGGAAATGGAACAAAAGTAGGACATTGACTAATAGTTAAAGGTCTACCCTATGAGTGGAGATGAAACAAAAGTTGCTACATTGACTATAGGAGTTTGAATTTACCATTTTACCCTATGAGTGGAGATGAAGCAAAAGTTGCTACATTGACTATAGGAGTTTGAATTTACCATTAGGTAAAGGTCTACCATATGAGTGGAGATGAAGAAAAAGTTATTACATTGACTATAGGAATTTGAATGTACCATTAGGTAAAGTTCTACTCTATGAGTGGAAATGGAGCAAAAGTTGCTACATTAACCATAAGAGTTTGAATTTGCCTTATGGGCATTAATGGAAGTAAATAACTGTTATTTTATTCCAGTTGATAATAGAAACATCATTTCTATATCTTGTATAGACAAGAAAGAATTTTAAGTTGCAATAAATGGACAATTGTTGTTCCATTTATTCAACTGATGTCTTCTATGCTTGTATTCATGTGAGATATAGACTTTATGTCCTTGATCTCGATATGTCCATCTATAACATAAATGCGAATAAGGTCAAACCAAGTGATTTGGACCCTCAGTGTCTTTAGCAATATCTTTAGACCATATAAGTAAGAAACACATTTTCAAGCACCACTAATTTGAACTCTTGGACTCATCCAATTATGAATTGTTTGAGGTTTGTGAATTTTACTTGTTTGGAAAGATGACTAAGCTCCATTCACTAGTAAGGTGGAAGGGTTGGTAATCTTTTGGCATGATACATTGTGATGTATGAGGGCCTTTAAACAAGTTTGCTAGAAGACAAGTTTCCGTACTTCGTCTCGTTTATTGATGACTTCAGTGAAGATGGATTTGTGTAAGACACAAGTCAGAAATCTTTGAAATGTTCAAAGAATTCAAGAACGAAGTGGAGAACTAATTTTGGAAAAGTATTAAGATCACGCGATCAGATCGTGATGATAAGTACTTAAGCCAATTGTTTGATGACTATCTGAAGGAGTGTGAGATTATATCTCGACTCACTCCTCCTGGAGCACCATAATGGAATGGTGTGTCCGAGAGGAGAAAATCGAACCTTGTTGGACATGGTACGATCTATGATGAGTCAATCAGACTTCTCTAACTCTTTCAGGGGATATGCTTTACATACAACAGCTTTCACACCTAACCGTGTTCCATCTACGACAGCTGAAAGACACCATATGAGATATGGACCGGTATGCGACCAAGTATGTCTTTCATTAAGATTTGGGGTGTCACAATTTATAGAAACGTTCGGTTTCAGATAAACTTTGACCCAAGCATGACAAATGTATCTTTGTGGGGTATCCTAAAGAAACAAACGGACGCTATTTTTACAACACCTCTGAGGACAAAATATTTGTCGCTAGGATTGGAATGTTCCTTGAGAAGGAACACATCTCCAAGGGAGACAGTTGAGACGACCCGCCGTCCCATCAGTAGAACCTAAGATATTAACTAATCTTAATCGCATAATAAATGTTAGCGCGCCTTATTAATACGAAGCGAAGCGGAAAACTGAGCGCGGAAGCAATCAGATACACGGCACGCAACGCTTCAGAGCACACAGCTTAAAATATAAAGAAATATATCACATACAGCATTGCCCCATCAGTAGGGCTACAGTAATAAAGTGCTACATAGTGTATATTAGTACATACTGAAATCAAAATAAATAACTAAGCCAAGAGACAGCTCTCCGGCTAGCCACGATCATTGCCCAACCTCTCGAGACTAGGGTCTGTGGCACGTCCTCCAGTATCAAGCTCGTAAGGAATGCCGTCCAGCTCTTCAGCAACTGGTTCCTCCTCGGGGTGTTTCCATAAAATAAGAGCAACACATACAGAAAAATAGAGGGAGATAAGAAACATATATCATCAATATGGGAGAGGGGGCATCAGTACAACATATATATATATATACATCACACAACACAGATAACATATACAAAACAACATCACCCATCTCTTAAGTCACCCATCACAATCATCTCAAACATCATTCTCTCAAATAAGCCTATAGGAGGGATACTAGTCCCTATGTATATGTTGTCTTACCTATATCCATGTCGGCCGATACATCACGTCCCCAATTGGACATCCCCATCGAGATTACATCACATCACATCCCGCCTCAGGATTTTACGTAACGTCCCTAATTGGACATCCCCCTTTGGGACCAAATGCTGTGGTATGAAATGATATGAAAATGCAACAAACATCCATCTCAGGTTGATATCGGAGCCTCACGTCTAAACACTCGTCCACGACCACGACACATCGCATCACATCAACATCACATCACATCATCATCAACATCACATCAACATCAGCATCACGACGTCCTGCGTCTACGAGCCACAGCTCCACGGTCGGGACCACAACAATATCAACCCGAACAATATCATCAGTCGCCATACTCTCATCAACACTCAACCACCAGTCAAATCACAATAACATTACAACAGTAATTTGTCCAGTATAAACATCACTATAAAGCTAGATAACAATAAATCACTCCAACAGTTTAACACAACAGGTAAACAGCTAATCAATTAAACAAATCAACACATCAACCTCAATCAATTTCATCATCCATAATATCAACTTAGTGGTGATAGCCCAAAAGTACCTACACCCAGGGTTCAGGCACTTTATCCAGGGCTCAACCTCTAGTAGAGTTTAAGGGTTCCCTTACACAGATATATATACTCTATACTAAGCTTGCCTTCCCGATGATATTAGTTCTTTCTCCCCACCTTAGTGATTTCGCAGCTGTCAGTCGAGTGCGCTGTTGGATGTACGAGTCCTGTCCGATTCTATACAACAAAACACAACCAGAAATCGGTACAGTTAAATTAAAAACTCCCCTAACCTTAGGACTAGGCCGCTGCCCCTATTTAATTAATTAGGCCAGGGATGTTGAAATTCTACCAACTCTTGGATCAATGATCCTTAAGCATACCTAAGACATAATCCATGATCAATTATCAAAGATTTGATTCAAAACCCCTTAAACAAAAAATTTGGGGTTTCGGCCACCACCCAAAAAAATAGGTGGAAGATGAATTTAGATTCCTAATCACTTGGATTATATGATTAAAGAATGAAATAGGTGAAATCAAGAACAAAGAACAAAAATCCATTTTCCCCCCAAAAACTCACCTATTCGGACTTGAAAATATAAATAGGTTAGAGAGCTTATTTGATTTCATTCTCTTGGATTATGATATTAGGGGATGATACTGGCTCATAGAAATTAGTTTGACCTCAAAATGATTTTTCTACAATTTTCTAGAGATTTTTGAAGTTTGAAGCATAAACTTGAAACTATGAACTTCAATGGAGAAAAATGAAGATTGAGAGCTCAAGAGTGAAATCTATACCTCCTAGGTGATAGAGGAGGATGAGAGGATCAACTTTGCTTCACAAACTTGCTTGAAAATTGTGACACCCACTACCCCGCATAAAATAAAATATAAATAAAATCATACATGTCTTTAATAAAGAATAATAATTAAAATAAAAACATTTCCTCAAGGGTAATGTGCATCACATCATTTATAACTCAAACGTAGGAATCTGAAATAATCAAAATCCTTTAAAAACAAACTGCAGAAAACATAAATAATAAACATAACCCGAATCCCGATAATACAGAGCTGGTATACATATACCGATAATACATCGGAATAAAACTAAACAACCGAACGTAAATCCTAACTACTACTACTACGAGAGATCTCCACGGGATCACTCCTCATCAGCATGCTCACCCTCCTCTGCACATGCAACATCATATGCACAAGAACAACAAAAGATAGGGGTGAGAAATACGATCATAAATATATGTAAACGGAATGGAATAGTAATTAAGATGACATACAACATACATCAATCAACACATGTATAATCAATATATATATCAAAGATGCATGTCAATGCGAATGCAACATCACTACTCCGTATGCATGTGGCCAATAACTCTAACTCTGGAAAGACGATTAGGAGTACATGTCCGGTTATCAACGTGGATGATATGCCAGACCATGGGCCATCCCCGAACACTCTCACTAATCCTGATAACGTATAGTGGCTAGTCAGGGTACTCAAGCTTATTCATTAGGTCACTCCGACAATAGGTAGCTAGCCAATATCACCTGGAATTTCCATACTCAATGTACCCGCAAGGCCGGGTTAACACCCATCGTGGCCTCCACTATCGCGATTCATCGTTTGCTTTCCACCCAACATATCAACTTCAACGTATGATGCGTGCAATGTTCATCAATATGCAAACACATGTCCAACCATCCATCATCAACACCATTACATGGCTATCAACTTTGACCAACAAGCATCAAAGATGATTTATCAACATCAAGATGTTGTCGTCCAACCATCAGTTCAAGTAACACAAGACTCGCGTAAGTCAAACAGGACATGTCATAAACCTGAGAGATCTGGAATACTCCTAACTTAAGAAGGTGATGAACCGCTCATGGATAATGATGAGCTTGTGACTTACCAGGAGGTTGTCGTTGGCCTAGATTCTGAGAAGTGGCTTGGAGCCATGGGATCCGAAGTAGAATCCATGTACACCAACCTATGATGAGACCTTTTGTCCAGTTGCAGTGATTCAGATCCCACTTGCTATTGCTTCATAGTATGACTATGAGATCTGGCAAATGAATGCCAAAACAGCATTCCTTGACAAGGAATCTTCTCGAGGATGTGTACATGACATAACTGAAATAGACAGATGCAAACACTAGAAGGGGGTTGAATGGTGTTTAACAAATTTATGCGGAATTTAGAAACTTTTTCGCAAGCACGGACGGGTTATGATAGACGAGTAAACACAGACAGGTCAATCAGACTGATAACTAGTCTGAAGGTTTTCACAGAAAACACACAATCATGCAAGATAAAAAAGGTTTGATAAACACAATTATAAACCCCTTTAGTTAGATGATAGTTAAGACAAATAATCAAACTACAGAGTTAAGGGAAAGAGAGATCACTCAGCAAAATAGGGAACTTCGCTTGTTCTCTTTCATCAGAGTGATACAGACTTCTGATATACCTTTGGTCTCAGCAGGCCTGTATACGTGCTTTTTGTTTGCAGAGGGAAGACTTTCCCTTTTGGTGTAAGATGCAGTTGTGTTCAGGGAAAGCGCTTTGTTGAAGTTCTTTATCAGAGTCGAGACAGCTTTCATCCAATGTATTCCTTAATGTTAGTCACTAGACGGATGAGTAGCTTCATTAGACGGGTTGACTCTTTAATAAAGAGATGACGTCAGTTGCAAAGTCTTTTAGACGGGTGAGTCTTCCTTTGATCAGACGGTTGAAGACTTCATTAGACGGGTGAACTTCTCTTAGTTCAGACGAGTGAACCTTAGCTGGTTCAGACGAGTGAACTTATCTCAGTTCAGACGAGTGAACTTTTAGTTAGTTCAGACGTGTGAACTTAAGTTAGTTCATATAGATGAACTTATCTAAGTTCAGACGAGTGAACAGTTCATATAGACACTTAATGTTTTAATCTGCACACTAAGTAGACGAGTTAAATACCACAGACAGGTTCAATTAAATCATTGAATAACTGTTTTAATCTCATCAAAACTATGGTAAATGCACGTCAGACATTTGGAGACTCAACAATCTCCCCCTTTTTGATGATGACAAAGCATGTTAAATGATTTAATGAACTTAAGAAAATTCACATAAAGCAGTCATGTATATGTATCAGACAATTGTAACATGATCAGACAGATTTAAACATTGTTCCATAATTATAACATACTCAGACAGATAAGCATCAGACGGATAAGCATTGAAAGCATTGACCTTTTTATCTTAGTCTTATCTTAGTATTTTCTCAGTATTTTCTCCCCCTTTTGACATTATCAAAAGCAATAAAACATAGACAGGGAGAAAAGAAAAGACACATCATATTTCTATATCAGACGGATAAACAATTGTTCATATCAGACAGTTGTAACATTAAAACATTTTTCATTTAACTTTCTCCCCCTTTTGTCATAATCAAAAAAAGAGAAACAGAGGAGGTAATTGTATTTAACTATCATTCGTTGTGTACAAGGTACTTTAAAAAGAAAATTACAAATAAGGTACTAAGAGAACAAAAAGAGTTAAAAGCAAGTTTATCCTTTGGTTTGGCCTAAAGGCTTCTTCAACTGCTCCCCCTGAGTAGATGCATCCTATTTGATGGTTTTAAAAACGAAGAGAAAAAGATTTGAAAACGTAAGAACGAAATACCTTTTAAAAGAAAAAAAAATTTCCCTTTTAAAGACCAAAGACAGTTGTAATTTTAAATGAAAGCAACAAAAAGATGGAGGTTTAAAAAAAATTGATAAAAACAGCCATGTACAATATTGCCTCAGATAATGAAACAATACTTAAAAGAAAAAATAGCCATTTAAAAAGAATTTTTAAAAGAAGAGCGAATGACTCATAAGGTCAGACGATTAAACATAGACGGGTATCGTAAACACTCATCAGACAGGTTATTCGGCAAAGCAATGTATATTCAAGTTGTCTCTTATAAACTTAAACCTATCCTCAGTTAATGGTTTTGTAAAGATATTAGCCCATTGATTTTCAGTTTTAACAAACTTAACATCAAATATACATTTTTAAACATAATCTCTTATGAAGTGATGTTTGATTTCTATGTGCTTAGCCTTAGAATGTTGTATGGGATTCTTGGTTAAGCAAATAGCACTAGAATTATCACACCAGACAGGTATATTATGCTCAAATATAGAGTAATCTTCTAGTTGATGTTTTACCCATAATAATTGTGAGCAGCAACTTGCAGCATAGACATATTCTGCTTCTATAGTTGAGAGTGCGATAGTCGTCTGTCTTTTGCTTGACCAGGAGACTAAGTTTGCTTCAATGAAGTGACATCCTCCACTGGTGCTTTTCCTTTCAATTCTATCTCCAGTAAAGTCAGCATCACAAAAACCAACTAATCTGTAATCTTGTGTTCTCAAATACATTAAACCAAGATTAGTGGTTCCAAGCAAATATCTAAAGATTCTTTTAATAGCCTTAAGATGAGATTCTTTGGGATCAGATTGGAATCTAGCAAACATACAGACACTAAATTGAATATCAGGTCTGCTAGATGTTAAATAAAGAAGAGATCCAATCATACCTCTGTAGACAGTTTGGTCTACCTTTTTACCTTCATCATCTTTGCTTAGATTAGCATTAGTTTGCATTGGAGTTTTCATGATCTTTGAGCTATCCATTTTGTACTTATTTAGAATCTCCTTGATGTACATTTGTTGATGGATGTAGATTCCATCACACGTCTGCTTGATTTGCAGTCCAAGGAAGAGCTTCAATTCTCCCATCATGCTCATTTCAAATTCTGCTTGCATCAACTTAGAGAATTCTTTGCACAATTTTTCATTAGTAGCTCCAAAAATAATATCATCAACATATATTTGAACTACTATGAAGTTATCTTTTGAGCATTTCTTAAACAAAGTTGTATCAACTTTTCCTCTTATAAAACCATTATTCAAAAGAAAAGAACTAAGTCTATCATACCATGCTCTAGGCGCTTGTTTTAAACCATATAAAGCTTTTTTAAGTTTGAAAACATAATCTGGTTTTCATTATCTTCAAAACCAGGCGGTTGTTTAACATAAACTTCTTCTTCAATTATTCCATTTAAAAAAGCACTTTTTACATCCATTTGAAATAGAGTAATTTGATGTTGTGCAGCATATGACATGAGTATGCGAATAGCTTCTATTCTAGCTACAGGTGCAAAAGTCTCAGTATAGTTAATACCTTCTTATTGGTTGTAGCCTTGAGCTACTAACCTTGCTTTGTTTCTGACAACTTTGCCATCTTCATCTAGCTTCCAATAACAGACTTGTCTGTTGGTTTGGAGACAAGTTTCCAAACATCATTCCTTTTGAACTGATTAAGTTCCTCTTGCATAGCAAGAATCTAGCTTTAATCTTCAAGAGCTTCCTCAATATGCTTTGGTTCAATTTCAGATAAAAAAGCCATATTGCTTAACTCTCTTAAGACAGATCTGGTTCTAACACCTTCAGAGGGACTGCCAATGATAAGATCTTCAGGATGATGAGCTTTGAACTTCCAGTCTCTTCTGAGATCATCATTTTGATGTTGATTTGACTGGTGACTCGTTTGCTCCACTTGTCTGATAGATTCCTCAGTAGACTCAATTTTTGATACGTCTGGCTGTTGACTCGTCTGCTGGGTAAGATCAAGTCCGGCAAGATCATCTTCTAGATCTGATAGTTCCCTATCAGTCTTTAGATTATCATTGAATTTTACATGAATGGATTCCTCAACAACAGAGGTTCTAGAGTTAAAAACTCTATATGCCTTAGACACTTCATAATATCCAATGAAGATACCTTTGTCTACATTGGAATCAAACTTTCCAAGTTGATCCTTGGTATTTAAGATGAAGCATTCACATCCAAATGCATGAAATAAGATATGTTGGGTTTTCTACCTTTCCACAATTCATAAGGAGTCTGCTTTAGGATAGACCTTATAAGTCTTCTATTTTGCACATAACATGCAGTGTTTACTGCTTCAGCCCAGAAGTACTTAGGGAGATTATTTTCATTGAGCATTGATCTAGCCATCTCTTGCAAAGATCTGTTCTTTCTCTCAACCACTCCATTTTGCTGTGGAGTTCTAGGTGCAGAGAAGTTGTGAGAGATTCCATTCTCTTCACAGAACAGTTTGAATTGCTCATTTTCAAATTCTCCCCCATGATCACTTCTAAGGGTAGAAATACAGAAACCTTGCTCATTTTGTACTTTCTTACAGAATACAGAGAAGGCCTTAAAGGACTCATTCTTGTGGGTTAAGAAAAGTACCCATGTAAATCTAGAATAGTCATCAACAATGAAAAATCCATATTTCCTTCCAGCCAAACTGGCAACACTAACTGGTCCAAACAGATCCATGTGTAACAGTTGAAGAGGTCTAGAGGTTGATACAAGGTTTTTTGATTTGAAACTTGATTTTAATTGTTTACCTCTCTGACATGCATCACATAAAACATCTTTCTTAAAACTAATGTCAGGCAATCCTCTCACAAGGTTATCCTTTTTCAATTTCGAAATAAGTTTCATACTAGCATGTTCTAGTTTCTTATGCCATAGCCATCTTTCATCCTCTTTAGACATCAGACAGGTTGCATTTTGATCTGAGAGTTCAGTTAGCTCAATCTTATAAAGATTTTGTTGTCTATTAGCTGAAAAAAGGGTCTTGCCACTCTTGTATTTGACTATGAATTCATTCTTAGTGAAGGAGACATCAAATCCACTATCACATAATTGACTTATGCTAAGTAAATTGTGTCTTAGTCCTTCAACCATAAGCACATTTGAGATAGAGGGAAGAGGGGGTTTACCACCAATTGTACCAACACCAATTACTCTTCCTTTTTGATTGCCTCCAAAGGCAACAAATCCACCATTCTTAGACTGGAGGTCTTGGAACATAGACCTTTCTCCTATCATATGTCGCGAGCAGCCACTGTCCAGGTACCAGCAGAGGCGTCTGCTTTGTCCTATTAAGGATGTCTGCAACAGAAATTATTTTATCTTTAGGTACCCATATTTTTCTGGGTCCTTTTTTGTTAGTTCTAGGAGTCTTTGAAGACTTCATCTTCTTCTTGTGAAAACACTTAGACATAACATGTCCAGCCTTTCCACAGAAGTTACAGACAGGTCTAATTCTAACTGGAATGGGTTTAACATAGACAGTTGAAGATTTTGTTGATACTTTATGATCAGCTTGATGATCATATCCAATGCCTTCTTTGTTAAGAGAGTGTCTCTGGCATCCTAGCAGTTGTGTCAGATTATCTTTTCCATTAACAAATCTAGCAAGATCAGAAGTGAGCTCCTTCACTTTCTGTTGAAGTGTGACCACTTCTTCAGAATGTGATGTTTCACTTGAGATCGAAGCTTCATCAGACTTTTCAGTCCTCAGCTGGCTATTCTCTTTGGCCAGCATCTCACACTCTTGAGATTTTTGTTTATGCTCACTGAGGAGTTTAACATAATCTCTCTTGAGGGATTTGAAGGCCTTAGATAAGCCTTTGGATTCCTCTACCAGCTCATCATAAGCATCATGCAATTCCTCAAGTTCAGAATGTACCTCAGTTTCAGGTTCTGAATCTATATTGGCCATCAGACAGAGATTGGCTTCCTCTTCTGTCTCTTCTCCTTCATGTGTAACAGATAAGGAGTCTCACATTTCTTTAGCAGAATCACAAGCACATACCTTTTCAAACTCTTCTGGACTGAGAGCACAGATTATAGCATATCTGGCTTTATGGTTTAGATCTCATCTTGTCTTTTCTGCAGGTGTCCACTGAGCCTTAGGCTTGTATGAGCCATCATTATTTTGAGGAGTGTAAGGACCATCAGTAATGACATCCCATACATCAGAATTTGATGACAAGATGAACCGGTGAAACCTTTCTTTGCAATAGTTGTAGTTTACACCATCGAAGAAATGGGGTCTGATTATAGAGCCTCCTTCAGGTTGGGGGTTCTCACTTGAGCTTGCTCCAGAATACATTGTCTATTCTTCAGGATCTTTTCTTTACACTGTTAGGTGCTCAACCTAGAGGCTGAGCTTTGATACCAACTGAAATAGACAGATGCAAACACTAGAAGGGGGTTGAATGGTGTTTGACAAATTTATGCGGAATTTAGAAACTTTTTTCGCAAGCACAAACGGGTTATGATAGACGAGTAAACACAGACAGGTTAATCAGACTGATAACTAGTCTGAAGGTTTTCACAGAAAACACACAATCATGCAAGATAAAAAAGGTTTGATAAACACAATTATAAACCCCTTTAGTTAGATAATAGTTAAGACAAGTTAAGACAAATAATCAAACTAAAGAGTTAAGGGAAAGAGAGATCACTCAGCAGGTTTTATCCTGGTTCACCCCTTAACAATGAGGCTACGTCCAGTCCTTGACAACACCAAGTTTTCTCACTATAACTGATTTAGGTTACAAGACAGACAAGTATTATTTTCACATCTAGCCTCTTCAGGCTACAGACAAGTATTGTTTTCACACCTAGCCTCTCCAGGATCCAAATTAGTATTGTTTTCACACCTAGCCTCTCCAGGCTCCAGACAAGTATTGTTTGCATACTTAGCCTCTTCAGGCTCAGACGGGTTTGTTTGAGAGAAGTTGTAAAAAGATTACACTTAGCAAGTCTTTCACAAGCACTCAGACGAGTGTATTAAATGTGAAGATCTAAAAGACTGTGTAATAACTTCAAATGATTGAAGAATGAATAATGAAAGAATGAAGATATAAATGTACAGAGTAATTGCTCTTGATTACTTTGATCGTTCTCTTGTCTACTTGAATCTTCGAAGACTTCTTCATTAAATAGGCTTCAAGATTTTAAAGCCGTTAGACACAAAGTCTGAAGGCTTGGCTTCTTGCAGATTTTCAATAAATGCAATAGAGTCGTTCTGATCAGCCATTAAAGCATAGGAAACTTCGCTTGTTCTCTTTCATCAGGGTGATACAGACTTCTGATATACCTTTGGTCTCAGCAGGTCTGTATACGTGCTTTTTGTTTGCAGAGGGAAGACTTTCCCTTTTGGTGTAAGATGTAGTTGTGTTCAAGCAAGTTACTTTGTTGAAGTTCCTTATCAGAGTCGAGACAGCTTTCATCCAATGTACTCTTTAACATTAGTCACTAGACGGATGAGTAGCTTCATTAGATGGATTGACTCTTTAACAAAGAGATGACGTCAGTTGCAAAGTCTTTTAGACGGGTGAGTCTTCCTTTGATCAGACGGTTGAAGACTTCATTAGACGGGTGAACTTCTCTTAGTTCAGACGAGTGAAACTTAGCTGGTTCAGATGAATGAACTTATCTCAGTTCAGACGAGTGAACTTTTAGTTAGTTCAGACGTGTGAACTTAAGTTAGTTCAGACGGGTGAACTTATCTAAGTTCAGACGAGTGAACAGTTCATATAGACACTTAATGTTTTAATCTGCACACTAAGTAGACGAGTTAAATACCACAGACGGGTTCAAATAAATCATTGAATAACTATTTTAATCTCATCAAAACTATGATAAATGCACGTCAAACTTTTGGAGACTCAACAACAACCTGAGAGTTTTGTCTATTCCGAGAATGCTGGAAAGGTTTTGCAACTTGTAAACATCCATTTATGGATTAAAGAAAACTTCCAGAAATTGGAATCTTCGTCTTGATGTAAACTGTAAGACAAGTTTGGATTCATCAAGAACGAGAATGGATCTTGAGTATACAAAAAGGTTAGTGGGAGCATAATTATTTTTCTCGTATTGTATATGTATGACATACTACTTATGGAAACAATATTCCTACACCACAAAATGTGAAAACATGGTTAAGGAATTATTTTTCAATGAAAGACTTAGGCAAAACATCCTATGTATTAAGAATCAGGATTTATGGAGATAGATCGCTGAAATTGTTAGGCCTTAGTCAAATGTACATAAATTGACAAAGTGTTTGGGCGCTTTAAATGTGCATGATTTCAAAAGGGTATCTTGCCTATGATACGTGGCGTATACTTGTCCAAGGGACAGTCCCTGTTACATCAGATGTAGAGGGAACGAATGAATAAGATTCTATATGCTTCGGAAATTGAATCTGTTATGCATGCCGTGATATATACTCGAACAAATGTCTCGTATGCTTCGAGCATGATGAGAAAGTACCAATCCAATCACAGTGAAGGTCACTGGACCGCAGTCAAGAATGTCCTTAAGTACTTGAGAAGAACTTAGGATTCATTCTTGATCTAAAATGGTGAGGAAGAGCTCATTGTAATGGGTTACACTGATGCTAGCTTCCAAATTGATAAGGATAATCTTAGATCGCTGTCTCGTTTTGTGTTTTGCCTTAATGGTGGCACTGTAAGCTTGAAAAGGTTCCAAGCTTGAGACAATTGCTGATTTTATTATAGGGGTCGAGTATATAGTTGCCTTAAATACAGATTTAGAGGCCGTTTGGATCAGAAAGTTCATTTATGAACAAATCGAAGTTCCTAACTTTGCGAACTCAATTGATCTCGTTGTGATGATGATGGAGTAATCGCCTAAGCGAAGGAAACTTGATCTCACTAGTAATTCGAGCATATACTTAGGTGCTTCCATCTCATTCGATAGATGATCGATAAAGGAGATGTGAAGATGTGCAGAATGACAACACTAGACAATCCACTATTGAAGTCTCTTGCTCAGTGGTAGCATAACACTCACACTAGACCGATGGGTGTTATATTGATGCCTGATTGGTCCTAGTGCTGGTGGGAGATTGTTAAGGTAAGCTCTAGTGGCCAATTTATTTTGAATAGATAATTATTTGTATCATAACTTTTAATCATATATTTGATATACGTATAAGGCATTTATTTATTATGATATATTTAATGATCATATTGATAGTATAATAAAGTCCTTAGAATAGGTAGTTCATTTAATAGAGCGTCAAGTATGACTTGGCCGTGAGATGCCATTAAATTATAGAACACTATTCTTAAATATCCATAGTCAAAGTATTATTATTAATAAGGACAATAATAATACATTGAGACTATTATGTGAGTGTACTGATAACCACATCTCACGGGTCATAGATATAAGATATCAAGTCTTCACATAGGTATAAATATTAGTGGAATATTTATATTGGAATGACCCACTATGAGAACGCTGCATAATAGTTATGTAAGTGTCATAAGCGATTCTCATGGCGACCATAGTGAAGTAGTCCTTCGACTTGAAGTCACTACGATTCCTAACATATGTAGTTGTAGGCTTTAATACTATTAAACGTTGTCTGTAATAGGACAACTATAAAGATAATTATTGGGTCTACAATGAAACATATTGAGGAATGTGAGTGATGTAGATAGGATTCGTCCCTCTTACATAACAGGAGTAATGTCTATAGGCCTCTTGATGGTATGCGACATAGAAATGCATGGCCATGCTAAGGTGAGACAATATAAGATATTGGGCCCACATGATCGTTCGTCAATTACTAGATCAAAAAATAAATAATTGAACTTAACAAGGATGACACATTTATCCCTTGTGTTCAATTAAGACATTGAGACGAAAGGACGTTGACTTCACATTATATATGGTTACAAGAACGTTTTAATTGTATCACCAATATTCTAATTAATTGGGTAGCAATGATGTATTGCTAGATGCCGCTCATTGTTTATAATATTAATTGATTATTAATATGATTAATAATAATTAATATTATTGTCAATTAATTGAGAACCTCTAGGGTCACACGCATAGAGCAAATGTTCAGAGAATTAATTTAATTGATTAATTAAATATGATGTAATTAATAATTAAACATTGGGCCTATAGTGTACAGTGGCCCAAGTAGGTTAGATTAAGTCAGTGACAACTGTTAGTAAGCTGTGCACGTTACTTAAGTAACACACAACACAGAGCACCCATAACGACCGCTGTACACCCTTGACAGGCGCGCCCTCTTTTCTCTCTCTGTGTACCGTGCCTCTCTCAATCCTGATATCTAGCACTACGCTATCTCTGACGTTGGTTTGCTCGCGTGGACTGAGTAGAAGTACGTGGACTGAGTAGAAGTATTGCTACTTTGCAATACTGGTGATAGAGAAGCCTTTTCTTATGGTGGTTATGACTGGATAGTTATCATAATCTCGCGATCCGAGATTGGTTAACCGTTGGATCGGGCTGATTTTTGGACAGCAGGTTCGTGACATGTGGCTTTACATCTTTATCGTTCAGTTTTGCGATAAGAGGTCTGGAACGAAAGTTATGAGCATCGCAAGTATCTGCGTTTTTGGCTAACCGGTGTTGTTGGCGCGCTCATATTGTTCGCAGTAAAGCTACGCTTCAGGAGGTAAACACTTTATCCTTGTGATTCATGTGCAATACGTGGTCCTTTCGTAAAGGGGTTTTTCCGCTCAAAAGATTTTTGAAAATTGTTTTTGAAAATTATCCCTCTTGAAACCCCAACATAACTGTCAAAAAGAAATCGGAGTAGATAATGAAGCTGTTGGAGGAACTCTTCTCAAGGAAGAATGAAACCGTGCTTGAAGGTTATCCAGAGGAATTCAAGGTTTTGGGAGTTTCTGCCAACGTTTAACTGCAGCAAAAGGCATTCTAAGAGAGCAATCATTGCCAACCGCATTTGGCAGAAGTAAGATCGGATTCGTTGCCTATCTCTCCATTGAGAGTGCCTACGTTGTCCTGTGGGCTCTTGCATAACTTTGCCCCTTATCATCATCATTTGATACATGTAATGTTTGGTAATAACGGTAACGATAACAATAAGTTCTAGAAAATCCAACCACAAAAACCATATAAGAATAGAAAACCAATATCCTTTCCCTTCCCATCATCAAACACCATGCTTTGAGGAATCGCCGCCACACTTTTTGTCATCCCCGCACCTCTGTCGTGTTCTTTTCAGAACTACATCGTAGATCACCAGTTTCCTTTCATTCATCTGTGTTGTTGCCGCCATTTCCCTTTCTGCCGCCGTCGTCGCACCTGAACATGTTTGAATTTGGTAGCAATTGTCTTTTACATTTTTACCTACCCCTCGTGGAACAAGGTTTGTGCTGCAACCTCTACGGTTTCATCATCTTCATTTGAGGACCAACTTCAGAGCTTCGAATTTGTTGCTCGATTCGTCAATTCGAAGCTTCAAACAAGAGACAATTCGTTGGCAAATTGAAAAAGTTTTGAGTTTGATCTTTGATCTAAAAAGTTCCGATTTTGATCTTTGATCTCCGATCGGATGGGTAGACGGTGGGGGTAGGGGTGAAGGGCAAAGCTGGCATTTTCATTTTATTTGGCTACCTGTATTAACAGGTAGAGGTTGAATTTTTTTTTTGGACCACCAAATATGGATCGTTGATTATTTTAATATTATATCTAATCGCTAAAGATGGTGGACTGGTGGTACACCAATGTACCACCTTCTAAGATACTTCACGCTAGAAGCCACCATATTGAAATCAAAAAGTATTTCTCAATTTATTCAGTTTCAACTATAATTAATTATAAAGATATTATTTTACTATCTATACAATAACTAAGTAAACAAGTGAAAATTAACTAACTCACAATTCGAATCAAAGAGTTTTCTTTCTTTCAAGAGATTATTATTTTATAACTATGTTATAGGTACGGAGTATCCACCACCGTTAGCGATGATTAATCTTTGTCGGGAAACCTGTTAGGCACACAAGGTGGTTCTCCCCTCCTAACTAGATTTTCTCCATACATAAGAGTCAGGATTCGCACCTCTAACCATTTGCTTAAGGTGCCCGAGTCTCTTACCACTCAGATCAACCATATGTTGGTTTGAAGAGATTATTATTTGCTCTTGAAATATAACAAATATATACAAGGGTGGCAAATGAAAAAAAAAAATGTATTAGTTATGATTATTTTTTTAAAAAAAAATTTGACATGTAATTTTTTTAAAAATATAAAATTTCTAATATATGTTCCTGAAATCATGTATATCATTGATTTTAAGTTAATAATCTAAAATTTATATAACATTTTAAAAATTAATTTATATTTTTATAAAAGAATAAGTTTTTCAGATTAAACTATATTTAAAATTATTTAATAATATCTTTAATTCGTATGTAAAAATAAAGATAGTAATAAACGAACAGATGGAGTAAGTTTTACTACGGAAATTGTAACATGTTTTGATCCTTGGATACATTTGAAGCTGTATACTTTGGTTCTTTTCGTTGTTTTGTTTCATGAACAATGGTGTATCTTGTTTTCTCTAGCTTCGAGCATGTAATTAAGTGTGAACTCTAGAGCATATAATCGGGTGTGAACTCTTCAACCCAGATTCCTAAAAGGTGGAGAGGGGATTACTTTAATGCTAAAGCTAGAGGTTTTGAATAATATAATTTTACTTATCGAAAAAAAAGTTGGATGAGATAATTTTTCTTTTCCTATAGTGTTTACACCTACAAAAAAAAAAAAAAAAAACAAGTTCATCACGTTTATTCAATTTTTTTATCAGTTAAATTCTTGATGTTTCAAGTGGGGAAGAATCAAATTATACAAGTGTAACAATTAAAATACTCTTCTCAAAGTAGGAGAAAACACTTCTCATGTGGGTTTATAAAAAATTTCTTTACTTCCTTATTTTTGGTTACATCGTTTTTTTTTTTGTGGTTACACTTTACTTCCTTATTTTAACACAACCAAATGAGGGGAAAATTTCTTTTTTTTTTCTCTTTTCTTTTTGATTTTTTTATTTCCTTCATTTTTCTTCTCTTTTGAATGTAGTGTTAATCTAAAATTGTGTGAGTAATTCAATGTACCAATCAAAATTAAAAATATTTAAGAATTCACTCGAAAAAATTATTGGTTTTAAAGAATCAAATAATCAAATAAAAGAAACGAGAATTTGAAATAATACCACCTTCCTAAAATTTTAAAATCCAACAGGTGGTACTCAAATAATATATTTAGGAAACTCAAATATTAACCAACTGTGGTGGGACTTTTTAGTTAAAATTATGTTGTACTTGTATGCCGCCACTCTTATACATTGTTTTATCTTCTTTAAAAAAAACCTTGATTTCTCCTTAATTACTACTTTTTTTTTGACTCAATTACTACTTTCTTTGGATCTTAATTGTACCCGATTGACATATAACATATTTGATTTTTTGTGTGCAACCTATTGGGGACCCAAAAAAAAAAAAATTAAATACCAAAATACATCCTTTTCCTCATTTTTTCCCTCTCACTTTCCCCTCCCTCTAAACCCTACTTCCCTTCTACTTAAATTTTTTCTTTTAATTTTTTATGTGTAGAAGTCGGGTTTGGGGCACCCGACTTCTCAAAGGAAATTTCTATTTTTTTTTGTTTCTTATTTATTTCTTAGTATTTATTTATTTAATACCACCTTCTTAGTGTTTTTTTTTTCAATTTTTAAAAAAAATAATGATTTTTTTGGTTTATTTATTTATTTTTTTGGATTTTAATTAAATTTAATGGGTTTTAGGGTTAGGATTTAGGGTTTAAATAAGTGTGATTAATTTTTTAATTAACTAATTGTGTTGGATGCTAATTATTATATGATGACAATAATGTTTTAGGGTTTTATTCTTTATTTTGTTGGAATTTTAATTAAATTTAATGGTTTTAGGGTTTTAAAAAATGTGATTGATTGATTTAATTAAAAAATTCTGTTGGATGTTAGTTATATGATAACAATAATTGTTTAGGGTTGTATCATTTATTTTGTTGGAATTTTAATTAAATTTAATGGTTTAGGGTTTTAAAAAGTGTGATTAATTTTTTAATTAAAATATTCGGTTGGATGATAATTATATGATAACAATAATCAATAATGCGATAGTAAACATTAATTAAAATTTATAACAAGGAACTATTACAATAACTCGTACACTGAAATTTTTAGTGCCTGATTTTTACGCTATGGTTGCATAGGAGTTCCAGCATGGTGAGGACAATTCTTCCTTGTATATCCTGATTGTCGACAAAGTTCTCAACATTTTGGGTGATCACTTTCCCTGAGGTCCATATCAGTACAAATGCGAATAGATTGTGGACGATCCCGTGTTATTATATAATTAACATCCAATATAATTAATTAATTAAAAAAATTAATCGCACATTTTTAAACGCTAAATCTTTAACTCTAAAACCCATTAAGTTTGAATAAAAGTCCAAAAAAAACCAAAAAATAGATATTTTTTATTAAAATTGGAAAAATAAAAATAAAAAATCCCATGAGAAGTAGGATTTTGTTAACTAAGAAAGTAGAAAAAATTAAAAGCGGGCTTTGAGAAATTGGATGTCCCAAACCCGACTTTGAAACATAAAGAAAAAAGAGGAAAATAAGAGGAGAAAATTAAAAGTATTTATATATATAATAAGGAAAATAAGATATTTGGATATTTAATTTTTTTTTGGATTATTTTTAAAAATTGATATGAAATTAAATTAAATTAAAAAAGGGAAAATAAAAACCGCTGTGAATGGCCCCGTCTCTATCTACAAAGGTGCAATCATGAAAATGGAGTCAGAGGGCATGCATATGCATATTGGAGGCAACGTGTTTCTCTTTCTCTAAAGTCAACTTGGTGATCATTATTAATTCTACCAGGCCGTGTAGACTAATGTGTTCATAGACTCATCGCAGCAGCAGCAAGTAGCTAATGTTGAATGCAAATAAAATAATGGTAAATAGTTGTCGGCGAAACGACACGGAAGACTCTATCTTAACCAATTTTTATTATGAGTTTAATTGTTATATATTATTATTATAAAATTTTTTATATTATTAATTAATCAGAAATTATGATATTGATGACTTTTAAGATAGTTATGATAAGAGTCAAATAATTTAACTAATATGACAAATTATGATTGATTGACAGTATAAAAAATCTTTACACAAATAATACATATCAATTAAATCCTTTCATTATTAGGACAAAACATAGTCACAGTTCTATAAATATGTATAACGCATTGCTTTTTCAACCAGGATAATACATGTTTAGCTTCATTAATGAAAATATAACACACATCATTTTTATCTTCATCTTCATCGAAAAATAGTTTTACAAACAATTATAAAATGAATTGATATTTTTTCTATTTTTTCTATCCATTATTATAATTTTAGGATTATAAACATGTAATATGATATTAGATGAGGTTCAAATATCCTTTATATATCCTAAAACTATAATAATAAAGGGGGAATGAACAGAGGGAATGGAGAGAATCTCCACCCAAAACCTTTGATTTATAAAAGAAATAGAACTATTGTTATTTTTTTTATGAACCATCGTAATTAGAGTCTTAATTAGCTCCCTAGAAGCATCTTGAGTTATCCCCAAAAATTTCGGCCCTTTGGACTAGCTATATATGAGACTAATCCTCGATCGATTGTTTAAAACAGAAAATTAACTCTTGATTTTTATAATCTCTCACACGTTCGAAAACTTATGGGATCGAGTGGTGATGCTTACCACTGGACCGATATGTGGATGGTAACACCTTTGTTGTTTTTATTATTTATATATATATATATATATATATAGTCCATATATATCTTAACCTCTTTTCATTATTATATTCTCTCCATTTCCTGAGATAGATACGTCGAGGAAGGCGACAATTACGCGTCTCATGTGTGTTAACTGTTAAGTTGCTTATAGCACCCAACATTCTGAAGGACAAGGTTTTCTATATATAGCTTCCATTTGGCCACCACTCTTCATGTCCGCGCCCTTCTTCTTTTTCGTCTTCTACCAATCACACGTCATAATCACTGATAGCTAGCTAAACTCTCTCTTTTCTATTCTTGTTTTCTTTGTTGGGTGCTTATTTTTCCTTCAATTTTGTGTCTGCTGTGATTCAAGATTTAGTCTCTGAGAGATGGTTTGCTTGGTATCTCGCTCAGGAAGGGAGTTGCAGAGATACAACAAAATGGGTGGCCGCCAAGTTGTAGGGTGAGTTGATTTTCAGGTCCTTTTCTACTTGATTCAGTTAATTTGATTGGTTCTTTGATATGTAGTTGCTTTGATTTGTAGTGTTTTATTTTGTGTCTGCTAAATGTTAACTTTATTTTTCACGTGGGTTAATTTTCAATTGAAATTGGTAGGTGCGTGGTGGCGCCCTTTTTCATATAGCTCCGGATATTTGTTTAGGCACATACATATTCATTAAAAGGGTCCTGCTTAATATATATATATTAGTCATATATACTCATATTGATGACTACTTTATCATTTGTTTAATCTTATCCTAAGCTCCATTCCTTCATTAAATTGCATTGATATAAATGTGTGCCGTTGGTTTCATTAATTGACTCGGTTATTATAATTGTCTATTTGTGCAGATGCATACCTTATAGATATAAAGAAGACATAGATGGTAATATGAGCAACGAATTGGAAGTACTAGTGGTTAGTTCACAGAAAGGTCAAGGATTAATGTTCCCTAAGGTACTTAATTTTTTGCTCAATGCTCATTTCTTGGTATCCGTTGGTTATACTATACAACATTAACATCCTGTCTGTATGATCTCAGGGAGGATGGGAACTTGATGAATCCGTAGAAGAAGCAGCTTGCAGGGAATCGCTTGAAGAAGCAGGAGTCATCGGAATCGTTGAGGTATTGAATATACTTCTAAATTCTGAAGTACATTAGTCACTTCACTCTAATCTTTTCTTCAGTTCTTTCTTTTTTTGTTGCTAAAAGGTTTAAGCAAAACTAAAAAGATTTGGTTACAGAAAAAAATTGGAATATAATTTTGCTTTTCATATGGCAGTGTACGTTGGGACAATGGAGTTTCATTAGCAAAAGACATGGCATATACTATGAAGGGCACATGTTCCCCTTATTTGTCAAGGAACAACTTGATCTATGGCCAGAGAAAAATTTGAGGAGAAGAATATGGGTATGTTTAGGCTCTATTCTTATTTTTCATGTTAATTAATTTTAAAATGTGCATACTTGAATAACTTTCTAATTAATTTTTTGGTAATCACTTTTTGTAGATGACTGTTGCTCAAGCCAGAGAAGCTTGTCAGCATTGGTGGATGAAGGAAGCATTAGATATATTGGTTAAACGACTCGGGTCTCCACAGCAATAGAGAAAAAGGATATAGCATCGGATGATTCTTTAACTTTGTGAAGAATAAGTTTGCAAGTTCAATCCATAGATAAACACTGTCAATATTTTGTATCTTTATATAGAAGTTGAAGATTGTAGAGGATTAATTAGGGTGAGGGAAACAAAATTGTTGAAATAGACTTATATTTTTATGCAACTGCAATCATATGCTCTTATAGTACGCATAAAGTAGACTTCCAAGTTTTTAACCGATATCAAGGTAGTCTTCATCATAAAATTCCTTTTAGACTAAATGCCGAATTTGGTCCCTAAAAATAAATAGAGTAACATTCTTAGTCCCTGAAAAAATAAATTAATCACTTAGTTCCTCAAATTTACATACACGAGACACGTTAGTTCCTCCTTCCAGTTTCAACGCCTGTTTATTTGTCTACGTGTTCCGTTAACCATCTTGTTTGACCCGTTAGTGGTATCTGTGGCTTATGATGAATTTCTATTATGAAAAACGAATGAAAAATAAAAAAGGTGCACAATTCTCATGTATGCGGATTTTAAAATTGTGCACGTTTTTTACTTTTCATTAATTTTCTAGGGCGGACATTCATCATATGCCACGCAAGACCATTGACGGACCATGCATGATAGCTAACGGGACACGTAGGCAGGTAAACGAACCTTGGAACTAGATAGAGGGATTAACGTTAACCACATTTGTAAATTTGAGGGATTAAGTGGTTAATTTCTTTTTTCAGGAACCAAATTAAAGTGTCCCCCATGTTTAATTTTAGAGACCAAATTGAGTCTTTAGTCATCCTTTTAAGCCATTCTATATCACTACAAAGAATAAACCATTTAGTGACAGCAGATAACCGTAGGTAAAAGGTTAAAAATCATAGGTATAGTCCTGAAAACCTATACCGACAGACGTTTGGATCGATGGTCAATAATTCGCTATACCTACGATTGTGACTCCATCACTATAGGCTTTAGTGATGGTTCTTTCGTCTCTTGGTAGAATACATAAAAATATACCCACACTTTATATTCCGTTGGTATATGTTTTAGTGATATATCATAATTTGTTATATCTACGATTTTGTTTCCATCACTATAGGTTTTAGTGATAGTTTTGATGTTTATTAGAAAAATAATTAAGTATATCCCCATAGTTTACCTTTCATTGGTATAGGTTTTAATGACAGATCATAATTTCTTATACCCATGGTTTTGCCACATTAATATAAATTTAAGTGACAATATTTATAACAATAATAATAATAATAATAATAATAATAATAATATATCCTTGATCTTTTATAACGTTGATTATATTATAAACTAATTACACAATAAAATAAATAAATATATTTAGCAACCAAAATAAAATAAAACTTCATTGATATTGAAAATTAACATAAGTCTTACAAACGTATCAAATTATATAATAGTTAAACATGTCCACCTAGAAGTAGCATACTAGCATATAGTATGCAAATAAAGTCTTATAACAATCTCAAAAATTATAAAGAAATCACATCATGTTTACTTAATTGCCATTTCTTAGTAGCATACCTACCATTTTAATGTCTGTCATTAAAAATGTCCATAAGTATATGATAAATTTCTTTTAGTAGTATATGTCTTTTATATAAATAGACTTTGAAATTTGCAAACGTTACCTGGATATAGCTATTCTCCCTTTATCTTCTACCAATATCGATTCTTTCAAAAATAAAGCCGTTAAGTAATGCCTATGAATAATTTTGAAGCATGAATAACACCCATATTTATTTTATTTTGATTATAGAGATTCTGATATATTATGCAAGTGATTACTCCTCTTAATGTAAGTCATTTTTTATTTATATCCACTTTCATTATTGTCTTATTTTCATCCAATGGTATAAACGAGTAATTTATACCGTTAGATGAAAGTAAGATCAATGACTGAAAGTGAGTGTAAGTCAAAAATAGTTTAAACCGAAAGTCAGAGACTAATCCCTTATGAAGCGTAGAGATCATCGAAAAGACTTTTCCATACACACGCGCGGCAGGAATCGAACTCTTGATAGTATGTTTAAGGAACTTAACTATCTATCAATTGTGTTGGACCTCGTTGGTAAAATCACACTTGATTTATTTTGAAATTTAGATCTATTAGATAAAGTTTATCAAATTAATTGCATATTTTTATTAGTATACAAAACAATTATATACTTTATAATAACACAAGAATTTCTTTTGTCAAAAAAAAAAAGACAAGAATTTCTCAAACAAAAAATGTACTTGAATAAATAAAATTTTTATTAGTCTACAAAACAATTATATACTTTATAATAACACAAGAATTTCTTTTGTCAAAAAAAAAAAAAAACACAAGAATTTCTCAAACAAAAAATATACTTGAATAAATAAAATTTTTATTAGTCTACAAAACAATTATATACTTTATAATAACACAAGAATTTCTTTTGTCAAAAAAAAAAGAAACACAAGAATTTCTCAAACAAAAAATATACTTGAATAAATAAAGGTTGGCAATGAATGGTTAGTTAGCAATCAACCTATAATTTTGTTACCATTATATTCACTAATTAAATGACAAAATTTAAGATAGAATTTTGTTTGAATATTTATAAAATGACACATATCTGTTTGAAAAAACTAGCGGATAGCGGGTAAGAGCTAGTTGATAGCGGATAAACTTATAGCTAATAACGGATGAACTAGCTGATAGCGGATAAGCTAGTTTATTAGATTTGGAATGTTTGGTAGAATTAGCGGTTGAACTGACTGATAAATATAAAATGTCTAAAAGGACATGTTTATATGCTTTTTTATATAAAATCTATTTGTATATATGTTATTTATTTTAAATTAATTATCACTTTAAAACTTTAATTTATTTGAAATTATTTATCAACTCAAAAATAAAAATATTAATTTTTTATTTTTAATTATTTTTATTAAATAAAATGTGATGATATAAATAAATTGACATGTACCAAAAAAAATTGACAAAAAAAATTGACATGTTGATATGATTTTTTTTTTTATAAAAAACAGACAAAAATATATTCTGCATTATTTTTTATCCTAAATATGTATCTAGTTAGTGATATTAGTGCTTAAATATATATTTTGTGAGGATATTTTAATTTATTAAAGAGCGTATATTTTATTTTGCTTAACATATAATAAAGAAGGAATTTAACTAAAATATGAAGGATAAAAATGAGAGAAAAAATAATAACTAAGCTATAAGTTCAAACGTTACTCTAATTAACATATAAAAAAAACATTATAAGTTAGAGAGAAAAATATTTACCAAACAGAATTGTCTGTTATGAGCTAGCAGAATGGCTTTGCCGAACATACCTTTATATTTTACTCATATTTACATATAATATATTTATTTCAGCATCACATACAATATACAATAATATCTAGACGTACACACTAATACTTAGACATGGTATCCACGTGTCATATATAAGTGTACACAATTGTTTTTTCGTGTTATACTATATCCTTCTACAAGATCCTTCACTAATCCCGCTAATACTAAATAAAACAAATATTAAATGAAAACTAAATAAAATCAATGTTTTAAAAATAGAGTTTAATTTTTATGCATTGTCAGTGTACTGATTTTTATACTAACAATTAATCAAAAATTATGGTGTGTGACTTTTAAGGTAGTTAGGATCCGAGTCAATCATTTTAGCTTATGTGACAATTTCTGATTGGTTGTCTGTATAAAAAATCTTTACACTGACAATATATACCAATTAAATCCTTAAAAATATCAAAAAAGTATTCGATATATAATTTCTTTATACATGTAGTAAACAAAAATATTAGTAGAAGAGTTTTGTAGAAAAGTTTAAAATTACTATGTTGTTTGAGATGCACCTATCTGGTCGAAAGACACTTCCACATTAATTGTGGTGCAAATATGACTTGGAAATTTTTGGGAGAGTACTCTCATGAGTATTATATGAGTTCTTAAATATTTAAAGGTTGCGTATTTTAAAAAAGTAATATTGTTTGTTAGTTTATAGTAAAATAAAATAATAATATATAATATGTAATCTTTTTAAAATTAGTAATAATTAATAAATATTTAATAGTAATTTTTTAAGTACAGATGTCTATAAAAAAATCCCCATATTCGTGTGGTTTCACTTAAAACAGGTTAGTCGTGGATTTAAATTATATTATCAAACAAGTTTTGCTTAAAATTATTGTGATGCAAATTTGTCAATATACAAAGGGGATTTGTATATAAGGACAAATTATACTGATTTTTTATGGTGTTTAACTTAATTACTCTGAGTATTTATATTTTATTTAAAAAATTACACAAATGTGATTGACTTATTAGAAGCATGTTAGGTCTGTAAGGTAGGATGAATTTGTACATTGATACTTTCCAGTGGATCTCTGGTTCGATCCTCACCTTGTGCAAAATAAATACCCTGGAGAAGGCCTTACCTATGTTACTCCAGGCTCCGGAATGATAGATCACTTCCTACCATTTTTTGTACCGAAAAAATTACACAAATCTCCCCTAAGTTTATATTATCGGTACGTTCACGTCCCTTAAAGGGTTATAATGAAATCACACTGACCTCCCCTAAAAGCAGGGGTGTTCACATCCAAACCAATAAAAAGACGAAAATATATCCAAAAAATCGAAAATCGAACAAAACCAATTTTTACTAGATTTTTAGACTTTTTTGTGAAAATTGATCAATTTAGTTCGGATTTTGGTTTCTTTTAAACCAAACCGAATCACATATATAAAATTTAATACTTTTTTTTTGATATAATAACACTTTTTAATTTTATTATTAGTATCTGACGTTATATTCGATTATTATTTGTCGTTTTTGTTGTTCTAATAATACTTATTATTAGTTCAATGTGCCTTAATTTTTTATTATTTTTTAAGTTCTAAACATTAAATTGATACTTTTTAGTTCCTAATGTCTTATTTTTTAGTGTGCTTGTTAGTTTGTTAGTTTAATGTAGTAATGTCTTAATTTTCATGTATATAAAAAAAAAAAAAATACTATTGAAAGGGATCTCCGCTTAGGCACGTGACAGAATCCTGGGATATTAGTCTCTCACATATCGGATAAGAGGATATTTGAGGAAACCATTTTTAGTATGTTATATGTTATATATGTTGTTATTATGTAGACTTACTTTCAATTAGTGTGCCACACTGAATCATTTAATCCAGTACACACAGTTTTTAATCGGATTGAATTGATTCAAAATTAATATAGTAATCAATCCAATCCAAACTAAACCACAACCTCTTTTTATTTTTGAATTGGATGACCTTTTGATTCAAAATTGTTCCAAATCCATCCGCGATCCAAAACTCTTCACTTCACGGGGGCATCTACGTTCCACTGGTCCAAGTTTCTTGCTGAAAATGGAAAAATATAAACACTCTCTCTGTAACTTAGGAGTGGCCACTAAAGGTGGACTTGCCAACCGTAGCTGCATGCAGGAGAATGCGGAATCGAGCTCGGAATGTTCTTTCAACAATGGCAGTAGTTATAGGAGAAAGCAGTGGTCAAATGGTCACTCCTACAGTCCTACTGGTTTAGATTCAAATGATATTATATAATTTATACATCTTTTGTTAGATGTTATTCGTACTGAATAACACTGTTATATCTCGAAAAAAATAACACTGTTATTGTCCAACATTCTTCTTGATGATATGATGGAGGTGGAATTCCTTTTTATTTTTTTTATAAATGCAGGTGGAATTCCTTTGATTGTAGTTTTTCTTTCTTTATCCAATGTACAAAAAAAGTGAAATGAAAAAATAAGAAAAAAATAACAATGTGACAGAAAAATAGCTGAGGTTCTGAGTATTTTATGATATTATCTAATATCAGAGATGAAAATACTGAATAACCTCTTGTGTATTCATTTGTTAATCAAAATGAGAATACAAAGGAACTTATATAGATTACTTTGTAATCTTCTAGAAGCAAGAAAATAACCAAGATATAGAATCTTGATTAAGAAACTGAACTATCAGAGGAAATAACTAACTAACAGAGCTAATAACTAACTGAGGACATCATGATGTGAGTCTAATACCCCCCCACAAGCGGAGGAGTGGATATTAATAACTCTCAGCTTGAGAAGTAAGCGCTGAAAAGGAGCCGGATCCAGAGGCTTGGTGAAAAGATCCGCCAATTGGTCAACAGTAGAAATGGGAAGAAGATGATATAACTTGGATTGTAACTTCTCACGAACAATATGGCAGTCAATTTCAATATGTTTTGTGCGCTCGTGGAAAGTCGGATTGGCTGCAATGTACCTTGCAGATTGGCTATCACAATAAAGCATAGCAGGAGTAATAAAAGGCAGTTGAAACTCCTTGAATAGATATGTGAGCCATTGCAATTCACAAACTGTAGAAGCCAAAGCGCGATATTCAGCCTCCGAAGATGATTTCGAGACTGTAGTTTGCTTCTTGGAGCGCCAAGAAATAAGAGAGTCGCCAAGGAAAATACAAAATCCAGTTGTGGACTTGCGGGTGTCCACACAACTAGCCCAATCAGAATCGGAAAAAGCTTTAAGTTGTAAAGTTGAGTGTGTGGAATAAAAGAGACCATGGGCAGGTGTTGTTTTAATATAGCGGAGGACGCGAATCGCGGCTTGATGATGAATGGATGTGGGGCTGCTCATGAATTGACTAAGTTGCTGAACCGAATGACTGATATCGGGACGAGTTGTTGTTAAATATAACAACCGACCTATAAGTGTTCGAAAGGCTGCAGGATCCTCCAAAGGCTGGCCACCTTCCTTTTGTAATTTGGTGTCCTTGGTCATAGGCGTGAGGGCTGGTTTTGCAGCTAACAGGCCCATGTCTGACAAGATATCTAAGGCATATTTCCGTTGGCAAATATGTATGCCAGCCTGGGAACGTGCAACTTCAAGCCCCAGGAAATATTTCAAATTTCCGAGGTCTTTAATGTGGAATTGTTGATGAAGATGGTTCTTTATGGCAGAGATGTCAGCAATATTGTTTCCTGCAACAATTAAATCATCAACATAAACAAGTATAGCTGTAAAAGAATGCTCCCTATGTTTAAGAAATAGAGAGTGATCAGAATGAGTTTGAGAAAATCCCTGAGAAAGGAGAGAGGAGGAGAGTTTAGAAAACCATTGCCTACTGGCTTGCTTCAAGCCATAAAGAGACTTTTTGAGCTTGCAAACTTGGTGAGGATGAGTGGGAATGATGCCAGGTGGAAGGTCCATGAAGACTTCCTCATCAAGGTTGCCATGAAGAAAAGCATTGTGAACATCCAATTGGTGGAGATGCCAGTGCTGAGATGCTGCAATGGCCAAAAGAAATCTAATAGTTGTGAGTTTGGCCACGGGCGAATAAGTATCAAAATAATCGATTCCCTCTGTTTGAGTGAATCCCTTTGCTACAAGTCGAGCTTTATAGCGTTCCAAAGTACCATCAGCCTTTAATTTGACTTTGTAGACCCATTTACAGCCAATAGATGTCTTTCCGGGAGGTAATTCAGTCAGTTCCCAAGTGTCATTTTGATGTAAAGCAGCAAGTTCAGATTGCATTGCTTCTAACCAATGGTTAGACTTAATGGCCTGCTTATATGATTTTGGTTCAACAAGAGAGGAAATAGCTAGAGTATAACGTTGATGTGCAGGATTCAGTTTGGAATAATTCAAGTAATGAGACAAGGGATAGAGGGCACCAGAAGAATTAAAAGGAGTTGTTGTGGCAGTAATGTTGCAGTGAAAGTCCTGCAAATAGTTTGGTGTTTTCTTAAGTCTGGAGGACCGTCTAATGGGAAGATCATCTGCAGGCTGACTGGTAGGTGCATCTATCGGAATAGGTGAAGATTGTGTAGGTAAATGAGGGAGAGGTACATCAAACCAAAGTGCAGTGTCAGCAGGCTCCAAAGGAATCATGTCAGCAGAAGTATTAGTGGTGGAAGCAGAATATGGAAAAATTGTCTCATAAAAAATAGCATTTCTAGAAAGAAATATAGATCGAAAATGTAAATCAAATAAAAGATAACCTTTTGTGCTTGGTGAGTAGCCAAGAAAGATACATTTCTTAGCCCTACTATCCAACTTTGATCTATTTTGTGGTAAAGTAGAGGCATAAGCTAAACACCCGAAAACCTTTAAATCTAGGAATGTGGGAGGACAATCATATAGTAAATCAAAAGGAGTTTTATAAGCAAGTGTAGGGGAGGGTAATCTATTAATCAAATAAATTGCATGACATACAGCATAAGACCAAAATATATGTGGTAAATGAGACTGAAATAGCAAAGCGCGAGTAACATTTAAAATGTGTCTATGTTTCCTTTCGACTTTGGAATTTTGTTGTGGGGTTGCCACACAAGAAGTTTGATGGAGAATGCCATTGGTATGATAGAAAGAAGTCATATTAAATTCAGGTCCATTATCAGATCGAAGAACCTTAATTTTACAATTGAATTGAGTGGAAACATAGTGATGAAATTGAAGAATGTGTGTTCTGGTTTCTGCCTTGTTTTTAAGAAGATATATCCAAGTATATCTACTAAAGTCATCCACAATAGTAAGAAAGTAGTGATATCCTTGAAAGGATTCGACATTCAGTGGACCCCAAATGTCCATATGGACTAAATCAAAAGGCTTTAAAGATTGAGTAGTGCTGTTAAAAAAAGGTAATTTGGCCTGTTTGGCCATATGACAGCTATCACAAACAAGATTCTTATTGTATTTAATGTAGGGGAACTGAGTACAAAGTTTTTGAAGAATAAGGAGAGAAGGGTGGCCTAGCCTAGAATGCCAAATATCAAAAAAGACACTTGTAAGAGCAGGGGAATGAACTGTATTGGAAATAGTAAATTGTGTTACAGGATTTGTTAATAGGTAAAGGCTATTGCAAACTTGAGCATTGCCAATCATCCTCTTGGAATGGAGGTCCTGGATGATGCAAGAAGTAGAAGAAAAGATTAGTTGGCATGTTAAAGAAAGGGCAAGTTTCTGTACAGAGATCAAATTATATTTGAAATCTGGTATATGTAAAACATGGAATAAAGAAAAATGCTCAGAAAGAATAATGGTGCCCGAGTGATGTGCAATGGTGGTGTGACCATTAGGTAATTGCACTGAGATAGGTGCAATAGGTGTATAAGTGGAAAATAAAGAAAGATGAGGACACACATGATCAGTGGATCCAGTATCCAAGATCCATGTGCTCTCTAAAGAAAAAGGAGTACCTGATTGTGATATGTGAGACACAATGTGCCTGGTAGGAGGTTCAATAGAGGTGGTGTTACTTATCGGGTGGGAAGAGGTAGATGCATCAGGCTTGGTACCTTGCATGACAGAAAGAAAATGCTTGTAATCTTCATGACTCAGTTGAATAGAAGGCTGTGATGTATGTGGTTGAGAGGCTGTGGAATCATGTGAGACTGGATCTGTTGGTGTAGCAGTGACAGCATTGATGGAATTCTTGGCTCGATATCCCGGTGGAAAGCCATGTTTAAAATAGCAAGATTCAATTGTGTGGTTTGGTCTTCCACAGAAAATGCATTGCTTCCCAGTGGATCTTCCACGTCCTCTTCCTTTTGGTGTACCAGAGCCACGACCTTGAGAACCAAAAGGTTTGGACTGCTAAGACCAAGTTGTGGTAGACAAGGCTGTGGAATCACCAAGAGGAGGGCCACAAGAAGTACGTTCTTGCTGTGTGACCAATGCAAAAACTTTGTTGATAGGGGGAAGAGGATCGAGAAGAAGGACCTGTGTTTTGACATTATTGAAAACATCATTTAAGCCTTTTAGGAAGCAAATAACATATTCAACTTCCTTGTGTTGTTTAACGGATTTGGTAAGGTTGCAGGGGCAAGGAGAGGCACAACTACAAACAGGTGTCGGGCGCAATGTTTCCAACTCCTCCCATAAAGTCTTCATATCAGTAAAAAAGGCAGATATGCTGCGTTCACCCTGCCTCATTGAGTGAAGATCTTGAAGAATATCAGATATACGGAAATGGTTCCCTCTGGAAAACCGATCTTGAAGATCCACCCAAAGATCCCGTGCGTTATCAATGTATATAGTGCTTTGGGCAATATGAGTGGAGCGAGTGATCCAGGAAATCACTATGTTATTGCAGCGCTCCCATGAATCAAAAAGAGAATCAGAAGAGGAAGGAGGAGTGATACTGCCATCGACAAACTTATGCTTATTCTTGGATAGTAGTGCACGCTTCATAGCACGGCTCCATGAATGAAAATTGTCGCCATTGAGTGGCGGAGAGACAAGTACAGCACCGGGGTTTTCGCCGGGATGAAGGTAGTATGGACTTGTTGGGTTTTGGGAAGGATCTTGTGGAGGAGGATGGGGAGGTGGGTGCTGGTTGCCCTCATCATTGGAGGAAGCAGGTTGCCCGGACATGGCTTCGTGAAAGAAGCTGGAAAGAAAAGGAAAAGTGGGTGTGCGGAAGCTTATAAATCTGATACCATAATATCAGAGATGAAAATACTGAATAACTTCTTGTGTATTCATTTGTTAATCAAAATGAGAATACAAAGGAACTTATATAGATTACTTTGTAATCTTCTAGAAGCAAGAAAATAACCAAGATATAGAATCTTGATTAAGAAACTGAACTATCAGAGGAAATAACTAACTAACAGAGCTAATAACTAACTGAGGACATCATGATGTGAGTCTAATATTATCTAATGGATCATAAAAAAATATTTATTATTATAATTTAATTGATATTCACTATCAGTCTAAAGATTTTTTATAGTGTCAATCAATCATAAATTATTATATCATTAAAAATATCTAACTCTTATCATAATTACCTTAAAAGTAAGATATAAAATAATTTATGATTGATTGATATATATATATATATATATATATACTCTAACAGTATATTGAAGTTAAAATCTTATTATTGTATTTAAAAAAAAACAAGTTTAGAAAGTGCCAAGAAAAAGTTCATTACAAATCAACTTGATGTTGTTTCCTTAAGAATTAAGTATATCACGTTACGCACCTATAATTCATTAGTAAAAAGTGGACATGAGAATCAAAAGAACGCGTCGGTTAAGAAAAAGAGATCATAAAGAAGGGTATTAAAAATTTGAAAAGACTTCTTTTCCCCGTAGAATCTGTTCTCTGATAAAAAATATCTCAAAGAACTGAAAAAGATTTTACAAATAAATAAGTTCTTTATTATAGAAGAATGGGGATCAGGATCCTCTTATGTGAAAATCAAAATGAGAAAATAATGTTAAGGATTTTATCCTTGAAAGATAAAAGGAGTGAAAATTTTGGAATACAAAAAATATGAAGGAGAGCCGATTGAGGGTGAAGATTAAAAATTGAAGAAAAAATAACGGAGAGAATCCTTTCCAGAAAGGTGAAAACGTATAGTCCGAAGTTAACGCGTGGACTATTTACCGATTATCAAGGCAAGTATAATTTTCACTCTGTCAGTAATTAATTGAGGTGGAAACCTCCGGGAAGTTACTATGAAGTTTCAGGTAGCAGTGCCATTGATATTTACTATATTATAGATAGTCCTATTATATATAGTCCTATACTTGTATGTAACATTGTCCCACCAACTTCATACACAGTGATACTTGAATCCCAAATTTCTTCTGTGCCAAGTCCCATTACAAATTTGTGTATTTGTTTCGTTTGCTAGCTAGTCTTGTTGACTACCATTATCATTACCATTACCATGCATGACCACATAATAATATGTACCAAGACCGGCAAGAAGAGGTGGCGGATGGCTTTGACTGCCATATCTTTCATCAAGGCTCTTCTTGTTACGTCCAAAAAAGCTCTTGACATGAAAGCTACAAGCCTCTTGCGTTCCTTCTCATATATGGCCATTGATGTGGATTCAGTGCATGAGCATTCAATGCAGCAGGACAAACCCCTTCAGTTTGTTGTTGTTGACCAAAAACTGCTCAGTGACATGGTGAGGGAGAAAAAGATGGAGTATCTGACTCTGATGACCCAATTTGGAGGCCTTGAAGCTGTAGCTGCACTTCTTCAAACTGATCTGAAACATGGCATCAGAGACAACCAGGCTGATATTGATCACAGAAAAGATGTTTTTGGTGTCAACATGTTCCAAAAACCACCTTCCAAAGGTTTTCTTCCTTTTGTTCTTGAAGCTTTCAAAGATACCACTATTATTATACTTTTGATTTGTGCTGTTCTCTCCCTTGGCTTTGGTATCAAGCAACATGGATGGAAGGATGGTTGGTATGATGGTGGCAGTATCATTTTGGCTGTTGTTTTGGTTATTGTTGTCTCTTCTTTGAGCAACTTTAAGCAATCAAAACAATTTGAGAAACTTTCTGCAAAGAGTAATGATATAAGAGTTGAAGTAGTTAGAGGTGGTAGACGTCAAACCATATCAATCTTTGATGTGGTGGTTGGTGACATTGTGTGCTTGAAGATTGGTGATCAGGTTCCAGCAGATGGGTTGTTCTTGGAAGGGCATTCTTTGATGGTGGATGAGTCTAGTATGACAGGAGAAAGTGAACATGTGCATGTGAATGGTAACACAAACCCTTTCTTGCTCTCTGGCACAAAGGTGACTGATGGTTTTGCTTGCATGCTTGTTACTTCTGTGGGTATGAAAACTGCATGGGGTGAGATGATGAGTTCTGTGACCAGAGAGTTAGATGAGGTGACACCTTTGCAGGCACGTCTCAACAAGGTGACTTCTGGTATAGGGAAGATTGGATTGCTGGTAGCTGCTCTTGTTCTATTGGTTTCCTTGATCCGCTATTTCACAGGAAGCACAAAAGATGACATGGGAAACCGGGAATTTCATGGAAGCAAGACTAAGTTTGATGATGCAATGAATGCAATTGTAGGAATTGTTGCTGCAGCTGTCACAATTGTTGTGGTGGCAATTCCAGAAGGGTTGCCTCTGGCTGTTACTCTCACTCTTGCTTATTCCATGAAGAAAATGATGAAGGATAATGCCATGGTTAGGAAAATATCTGCTTGTGAGACAATGGGATCAGCAACAACAATCTGCACTGATAAAACAGGTAATAATGCAGCAGCCACATTATAGCATTCAGTTACAAATATTCAAATTGTAAATATTCAATTTCTTCATTATTGTTTATAACTGTATCTTGTAAATTCAAATATACGAATCATAGGCTGCATTGCATTTATGTACTATAATTTATTTCACCTGTATATATTGTGAAAGTGTAATTAAATTGTTGATCCTTTTCCTCAATTTCAATTTTCCTTTAACAGGCACCCTTACATTAAATGAAATGAAGGTCACAGAGATTTGGGTGGGGAAAGAAGCAATAGCAGAAGGTGGTTATTTGGCACCAAGTTTAATCCAATTACTTAAAGAAGGAATTGGTTTAAATACTACTGGAAGCATTTACCAACCCCAACCCACTTTGTTTCCTGAAGTATCAGGTAGCCCTACTGAGAAAGCATTGCTTTCTTGGGCTGTGCTGGATTTGGGCTTGAATATTGATGAAGTGAAGCAACATTGTGAAATAATTCATGTGGAGACCTTCAACTCTGAGAAGAAGAGAAGTGGGATTCTGATGAAGGAGAATAGAGGTAGCATAATTCATACACACTGGAAGGGAGCTGCTGAGATGATATTGGCGATGTGTTCAAATTATTATGACCATACTGGGGAAATAGTGATCATGGGTGATGAAGAAAGAATTCAAATTGAGAACATCATCAAGGGTATGGCAGCCAAAAGCTTGAGATGCATTGCTTTTGCCCAAAAGAGCAGCACAGAGAATAATGGACAAGTCTATGAAAAGCTTGAAGAGACAGGACTATCATTGTTGGGGATACTTGGATTGAAAGATCCTTGTCGTCCAGGAGTTGAAGCAGCAGTTAAATCTTGCAAGAATGCTGGTGTGAAGATCAAGATGATTACAGGAGATAATGTGCATACTGCAAGGGCCATAGCATCTGAATGTGGGATTCTCTTTCCTGGTGAAGAATTGGATGAAGCAGCAGTGGTTGAAGGCTTTCAATTCAGAAACTACTCACCTGAGGAAAGAATGGATAAGATTGACAGAATCCGAGTCATGGCCAGGTCATCTCCATTTGACAAGCTTCTGATGGTTCAATGTTTAAAGCAAAAGGGTCATGTGGTCGCAGTCACAGGTGATGGCACAAATGATGCACCTGCTTTAAAAGAGGCAGATATTGGACTTTCCATGGGAATACAAGGCACTGAAGTGGCAAAGGAGAGCTCAGATATTGTCATCCTTGATGACAACTTCACTTCTGTGGTAACAGTGCTAAGGTGGGGAAGGTGTGTGTATGCAAACATTCAAAAGTTCATTCAGTTTCAGCTTACAGTTAATGTTGCTGCACTTGTCATCAACTTTGTAACTGCAGTTTCTTCTGGTAAAGTCCCTCTAACTGCTGTTCAGCTATTGTGGGTCAACCTGATAATGGATACTCTTGGTGCTTTGGCCTTGGCCACTGAGCAACCCACTGATGATCTTATGGAGATGCCACCTGTGGGTCGGTTTGAGCCACTTATAACTAAAGTTATGTGGAGAAACCTCATTTCACAGGCACTGTATCAAGTGGCTGTCTTATTGGTTTTACAATTCAAGGGCAGATCAATCTTTGATGTCAATGAGAAGGTGAAGAACACCCTTATTTTCAATGCTTTTGTCCTCTGCCAAGTCTTCAATGAGTTCAATGCAAGGAAGCTCGAGAAGAAGAACATCTTTGAAGGACTTGCTAATAATAAGTTGTTCATAGCAATCGTTGGCCTAACTGTTGCTCTTCAGCTAGTGATGGTTGAGTTTCTGAAGAAGTTTGCAAATACTGAGAGATTGACTTGGGAGCAGTGGGGTGTTTGCATTGGCATTGCAGCTTTGTCTTGGCCAATTGGTTTTCTGGTAAAGTGTATCCGAGTTGTTCCTAACAAGCAATAGGCAAAGCATATATAGAACTTCAGCATTTGGGCAAGTTGAGAAGACTGATTCATGCAAGAACAAGAACTTTTATTTCATTTTGTTAATTTTGCTTTTGCGTATGATGTTGCAGTCATTAAATTGTGCAGCTATCTTCCCTTTTATTTATTTATTTATTTGTTTTTTTTTTTTTTTTTTTTTTGTATATAATGCTCTAGTTTTTCAAGACCTCTATATGGAGAAATTACAATATTAATAAACTATTGTGGAGATTTTTCTGATTAATGATCAATATTCATTCGTAAAATATATCCTTTGCCATTTTCCATCATCGATGCTACTGAATCAAAGCTACTGATCCAATCTTTAGGCCTTCAAAAGTTATAGGGCAGAAAGATGAGAAAATGGACCATAGAGATGGGAGCAAAAAATAAATGAGACAATGGGAACTGGATAGATTTGCCGAGTCCAAGTGGGAGTGAATGTTCTGTAAATATCTGAGAGTTACTTCCACTAAATAACATATTGATCCTGTAGATGTCATGTTCCTAATGATATACTACACCTCATCAAGAATTCAAGTGAAATGCCCAGATAAACTAATGGAAACATATTTCTTCGTTCAGAAAACAATTTGCAACCAAAATTTTGGAAGGAATGACATACACTGTTGTCATGGCACATAATAACATGATGCAAAAGTCGGAAGTTGGTGAAATTGTGTAATGCACTGTATTCCTTGAGATTTTTGACACAATCAAGTATTGCTTGTGAAAACTGCTTAACTTTTACACTAACTACCAGAAAAGTCTACATGTGTGATTGATTGACAGTATACAATTTGTTACACTGATGCTGAAATTATTAGAATGATTATTGGTGCGTTAACGCATAATAAAATGGTGTAGAGTAGACACCATGTATGGTCTATCTGCAGTAAAGTAAAAAAGTAAAAATAAAGAAAAGAGTTGAACTTTAGGGGCCATGTTGGGTTAAGCCCAGTAATAAGAAAAACTGGGAGGCCCAGATGAGAATAGAAGCCCAGTAGTAGGGTTAGTTGCAGTATGAGTATGAGAGGGTATATATCTAAAGCTGGGGCTGGGAAATGCTGCTATTCTTCTTCTCTAAAACCCTAGCGGCCGGGCCGGCAACACCACACAGTCTCGGAGGAATCATGGTGAGCGAGGAGGGTCAATGACAATAACACCCTTGTTGTCCGTTCTGTTTTGTTTTTGCGTTTTGTGATTAGTTGGAAAAATGCAGGCGGACGTGGAGGGCGATGTAGGCGCAGCAGGGCAGCCAAAGAAGAGAACGTTCAAGAAGTTCAGTTTCAGGGGAGTTGACTTGGACGCCCTTCTCGACATGTCTACCGATGACCTCGTCAAGCTCTTCAGCGCACGTGCTCGCAGAAGGTTCCAGAGGGGTCTCACCAGAAAGCCAATGGCCTTGATTAAGAAGCTCCGCAAAGCGGTATTTCTACATTCTTTCCTTCCATTCTTCTAACTTTATTTTACTCACAGGGTTTTCAAATGAGGACCTCGATCTCACAGGTCTCAGCACTCATGTGAAGTCGGTCACATCTTTTAGGGATTGATTTGGCTATTCACTCCATAAATAAATGTGTTAATGTCATTCTAGTAAAACAAATGTAAACATTTTTCATATGCTTAATATAAGTCGAGTACATTCGGATTCGATGATGATGTTTGAAAAGGATCATTATTATTAGAGGGATGCTGGATAGTATGAAACTAATTCATATTATGTAGCTGATAGCCTACAAAGGAGAGAAGATACAAGAGATCATGAGTGAGAAAATTGTGAGAATAATAATTACCCGATTGAAAATGTTTGTACAAAGTCTACAAATCTAACATTCGTGCAATTAAGCATTCCTCTTATTATTATCTGCATCCATTAAGATATTGACTTAAGAATTGATTGCTGATGATAGAAAAGGGAAGCACCACCAGGTGAGAAGCCAGAACCAGTCCGCACTCACCTCCGCAATATGATTATTGTACCAGAGATGATTGGGAGCATCATTGGTGTGTACAACGGCAAGACATTCAACCAGGTTGAGATCAAACCTGAGATGATTGGGCATTACCTCGCCGAGTTCTCAATTTCATACAAACCTGTTAAGCATGGTAGACCTGGTATTGGTGCTACTCACTCATCCAGGTTTATTCCTCTCAAGTGAAACTGTTCTATGGTGGCTACTTTTCTAGTTTGCAGTGATTCTGAAGAAAACCCTAATGTCAATCAGATTTTGTTTCTTTTTAAGCATTTTATTACCCACTAGCGAATCAATGTTTTGATGCTTGGGTTCATCTTGACTTAAATTAACTAGTATCAATTGTTTGCTTTGGATTGTCCAGGTTTATGGTTATATTTGTTCACTGTGTTTATTCATAACTTGGAAGATTTTTATGTATGTTTGGGGCGACACCTTTATTGAGAGAACCAAGGGCTCATTTGCCAGCGTCTGAGGGTCTCAATGGATGAATGGGACTTTCCCTTATGTTGTGTTTTAAAGGCTGTCAAATTTGAATGCCTGGGACTCCATTATTAATCAACTCGATGGATTCTGAATGTAACTCTTCGGCCATGTTTGATTTGTCCATTTCCTTGTATCATTTTCATTGAAAGCAGAAAATATAAGAGATAACATACTTTTGGAAATTGGAAAACGTCAATATTTTTTGGAAATACTGAAAATATTATGGGTGCGTTGGGATATAAAGCTTAATTAAGTATTTATTCAGTAAGTTATTTTTCAAGTAAGTTAAAAATAATTTATTTTCATAAGCTTCTCTGATAAGTTTATAAAAATAAGCTAAAAAGAACTTATGAAAAAATTATAAACTATTTGCATAAAATTATTTTGGTAAGTTCTTTATAAGCTTTTTAAAATGCATTTTCATATCTTGATCCCACCGTTATTTTTATGTGATGGTGGTATTTTTGTTGTTTTAAGGTCTGTTTGTTTAGATTTTTTTTTGTTTTTTGTTTTAAAAAAAAACATTATTGACATGTACATGATTGTGTGAACTGAAGTTGAAAAAATAAGACTTGTCAAGATCTTTTTTAAAATAAATTATGTATTAGGTTTGTGAAATAATGAAGTTAATATGTTGAAAAGTATTTAATTAGTTTTTAAAATAAATTTTATCTTTTTGATTTCTTGACCAGTACTTGTATGATATTGGTTAACAAGATCTTTTTAGAAAATACAAAACTTAAATGAGCCTAAAAAGAAAAAAAAAAATATACTATGAGTAGTATAATGTGTTTTTTTTTTTTTATAGAATGTCCTTTGTGTCACCCGTCCATATTTTTTAGGTTTTTCAAGGTATTTATGTGCACAACTGTGATGAATAATTCCACGACGTATGAAATAACATTGAAAGGTTTATCTCTCAAGATCAGGTTTTTTTTTCATATATAAACGTGTGTTAGAGATCGAATCCTTGATCATTTGCTTAAAGGATTTGAACCTGTTACCACTTGTATTAACCATATATTAATAGATCATAAGTTCATTTGTTTGAGTGATGTTATTGAATTCATAATTAATTATTTATAAAATCACACCCCTCATTAAAATAAAATTATGATTAAATAATGAAAAATGCATGTAGACATTTTATACTCCTAATAGCATTTTCCTAATTATGTGTAGGACAATATTTCATGGAATTAATTGGTATAAAACGTGAGCGTAAATTTTTTTTATAATATCAATTAATTATATGTTGTTACATTATTAAAATTGTGTGATTCTATCATGTCACATCATTTTATTTGTCTCCTTAAGTCAATTCAATTGATAGCTATAGGACATTATGATTATGAATGCAAGGATTCACACCGTCTCAATGCGTTCTGTCCCCTCCCCTTTTCCTACTTCCCTCTCATCTCCTTGGTATGAGTATTTCCTTGAGTCAAAAAGAAAAAGATAGTCTATCTACAAGAGCAGCAAGAGAAAAAAGAAAGAGAGTCTATCTAGATAAAGAGCGAGAGATTCATAACACTATTATTTTTAAAATATTTAATTAATTAAAAGCATTACTCTCAAATAATTTTTTCAAACTAAAATAATAAAAAAAACAAAAACAAAAATATATAATATGCGATTTAAAATTGCCTAGAAAGAAGCTCAAAAAAAAAAAAAAAACTGGCCTAGAATTATTTTTTTCTTACAAAAAGCTGAAACTTAGAAAAACAAAGAGCATACAAATTAGAAATAGTAAAATAGGAGGGGAATATATAAAAGCAAAGCAAAGCGTAGCGCCGGAAATCTTGAAGTTAAACCCTCCCACTTCTGAGTTCTGACCTTCACTTCACACATAGGTTCTGCAACCATGGGTCAGGGTGATGGTGATGGTGACGTATCCTCCGTCGTTACCCTCGGCGGCAAGGGTTCTTCTCTCTCTTCCTCCTCCGTCTTCGCCGTAGCCACTTCTCACTCCCACGTCCAGATCGACCCTTCCGCTCTCGACAGGCTCTCTTCCTCAACAGCAACGGCGTCGTTTAACCACACCCTCACCCTCCCCGATTTCCTCACCCTCCACGAAACCAGAGCCTCCCTCCTCCTCCTTCTCAACAAGCTCCTCCTCTTTCACTCTCCTTCAATCCGCACCTTCCTTCCTCATCTCATAACCCAAACCCTAAATTCCAACCCCCAAACCCTCCGCTTCGAACCCATCCACGTCACCGACCACGAACTCTTCGTCCTCAACAACACTTCAACAACAACATTGCTTGCGGTTTCCGCAATTTTACATCACCAATCTGCAGCATTGACATCGTTCGCCGATATTGCTGCTGCGTTTTCGTGCGAGGCGTTGAGAGCCGATGTTACCGCGTTCAATTTGATCGATGCCGGTGATGGCCATACCTCTAAGGAGGAAGTTGGAGTCGCGGCTGATATGAGGGTTTTGCTTAATGGCTCCAAGTTGGTCGGAAAGGAGAAGATTTCATCGGTTATGAAGATTCCTAAAGTTCATGGAACTATGAGGGAGCAGGTGAAATCGGTGCATTCCAAGATGCGTGTTGAGTTGAATTCGAGCTTTAAATTTTTGGAAAATCAGAATGGGAGTGATGGAACAGAGCAAGCTGTGTGCACTGTGCTGTTGCCATTGGCTGCAGCACTGAGAGAATTGGGTGAGTGTAGTTTTTCTCGTGCCAAAAATAATTTGGAATCTATAGGTAGCAATGATTTGAAGTCGAGTATGGGGGAAATGTTTGAAAAGAAATGTCCAACTGATGCTAGTTTAGGCAGTAGTTTTAATCAGGCTTTGAATTTGGTATTTGGAAAGGATTATGATAAGTTTGCACATGAAATCAATGTGCTATGTGGACTTGTGTGGAAAATTGTGGCTTGGGAAGTTGTGACGGCTTTTGCGGTGCTTGAGGGTGCTGAGCTGAATGAAAAGATCCAAGGTGTTAGGGGAAATGGAGAGGATTTGAAAGTTGATAAGAAGAAGAAGAAGGTTGTTATGGGGAAAGGAACTAGTTTGATTTTGCCATTGATTAAGGACAGGTTGCAGAGTGGAAGAGAGAGTGCTGTTGAGAATTCGGGGTTATTGGAGATATGGGTGGGGGATTTTCTATCATTTTTGGATTTGGCCCATCCCAAATTTACGGAATTTTTGTTGAAAGTAAAGGATATTGTAGAAAGCAATGAAAGCAGAAGATTACCCAAGATTCCTAAGGTAATTCTTTCAGCTTATGTTAAAGATATGATTAACTTTGTGTTGCTTAGGCATGTTCTAGTCTGCCCCCCTCCCCCCCCCCCCCCCCCCCACACCCACACACTTTTTGGTAGACAAACAGAAACCATGTTTGAACATTTTATTTGATACTATATCCATCAAATGTATTTGGGCACTGGTATGAGGATTAAAATCACCACTCATTAAATGAGGTGATTGTTTGATCATTTCGAGGATAGTCATGACTTACGACCTTGTATTAAGTATATACAGTAGCTGTCTTGTTATTGACATTTTGTTTTGGTGAATAATAGAAGAAACATGCACAATATTCTTTTATTAGGTAGTGGATATTCTAATAATAAAACAATGGATTTGATTTAGTTAACAGTAATATGATCTGGATTGGCCATGAATTGGAAGTGGGCGTACAAATACAGAAAAAAAGAACAAGTAAACATGTAGAGAATGGTGTTTTTGTAATTTGATCGTGTTAGAGTATATAGTAGTTTATCTGTTTGTAAGTGAGCCGGCATGTCAACGAACAGTCGAACAGTTGGCACCAGCTCACTGTTAGTTAGATAGTTAGGTTTCTGTTATGATCTAGAAGCTTGTATATGTACAAGAATCTACTCAAGGTTCCAGATTAGTTAATGACAGTTACACTTTCAGAACAGATTCTCTCTCTCTTCTCGCCCATCTCTTTCTCTCCCTACTTTCTCCCTGAATTTCCCTTCCTTTTCTATCATTTTGTCACTAATATTCTGCATCTCTGAATTCTAAAAGATAGTGGTCATTGTGGAGTTATAATCCACCATAGGTATAGTCACGAGTGGGATAGTTTTAATTTTTAAACCATATCTTAAGGTATCTTGCAAATGGTGTAGCTTTTACTCACATTATCCAACCCCTGCTGCTTGTACTGTTGAAATAATATTCATTCATTTACTTTTATTTTATGGAGTTTCATGGAATATGTATAGATGATGGTATTATTTTATGTTTACTTATGTTCCTCGATGGGATCTGTTTGCTGGTAGTCTTACCTTGAGTATCGCAATTTAACTTATCAGGGGACTCGTGATTTTGCTAAAGAACAAATGACAATTAGAAAGAAAGCATTTTCAATAATAGAAGGAGTTTTTGAGAGGCATGGCGCCACAGCCTTGGATACTCCTGTTTTCGAGTTGCGTGAAACTCTCATGGGAAAATATGGAGAAGATTCAAAGTTGATTTATGATCTTGCTGACCAGGTACATGTGTTTATTATTGGTTGTTCATTTTCTTTACTAGTTGAATTGTCTTTGTCGTAAAACCTTTTTCTTTTTTCTGGGTAAGGATATTTTTTCAGAATGAAACTTACAGCATTAAAAAATCTCAGAAAATTGGATCTTTTCTCCATCCAGATTTTTCCCTGCTGCTATTTCTGATAATTTTCCTGAATCCAGACTTCTCTTTCTAAAGACTTCCATCAGGGTTCTTCACCATATTTTGTCTTGTATTCTTTTCAAATCCAAAGATAGAGTTAATTTTAATGTCATGCTAACTTGTAATCAACTTGTTTGACAGGGTGGGGAGCTCTTATCTTTGAGGTATGACTTGACAGTTCCATTTGCTAGGTTTATGGCTATGAATGGTCTGACATCTTTAAAAAGGTACCAAATAGCTAAGGTCTACAGAAGAGACAACCCATCTAAAGGAAGATACCGTGAATTTTATCAATGTGACTTTGATATTGCTGGTCCATCTGAAAAAATGGGTCCAGACTTCGAGGTTGTTAGAATCTTGACTGAACTGCTCGATGAGCTGGACATTGGGGAATATGAGGTAAATACATATAATATTCTTTATTTTAAAGCATTGGTTTTCTGAAATTGCAGAACTGTCTACTCTTTTCTTAATTTGGTATTGGTATCAACCATCATATTTCATGGTCTGTCAATACTTATTTTGGTGAGTGGTTATCAATGCAAACTCCAAATGGTACTGTTAGAAGTTAGAACATGTATTTCTGTGTGGGCTTATCTATATGAACTAGGATTTGTGTATGTGCTGGGCCTATATGCTTCACTTCACACTTCGATGTGCAATATTTAAAATCATTGTTATCAGGTCTTTTTTATGTCAATTATCAGACTACCTGCTGGCTGATGTGGTCTTTTCAATTCTCTTGTAAAATCTGACTGGTTTTACTCAATCCAACTTATTTGCTGTTGTTTAACCATGTAATTCAAATCATTCATTTGGTTGTGACGGGTAATTCACTGTTGTTTTCTGTTCAGATTGCAATCTATGTTTTTATATGTGACCTTTTTCCCCGTAAATTTGTATGTTTCACAGATAAAGTTGAACCATAGAAAGTTGCTGGATGGCATGATGGAAATATGTGGAGTACCACCTGAAAAGTTCAGAACTATATGTTCAAGCATTGACAAGTTAGACAAACAGTCTTTTCAACAGATAAAAAAAGAAATGGTGAGGACATATGCTTTTGCTTGTGTTTTTGGTGCTTTAACTGTTCCTTCTGTTGGATATTTTGAATGATGTAGGCTTTAATTTTTATTATTTGGAAAATATTTTATAATTTATGCTTTATTAGTTGGGAGTAATTTTTGGTTTACATAGCGAATTCAATTCGTTCCCTTTATATTTTTCTGGTAAATCTTATTGTATGAGTTATTGAGGAGGCAAAAGCCCAGTCACTTTCTGTTACGTCTTTGTTCAAAAACCTTTCCTGTTGTGCTTTCTTCATCTCTGTGCAATGTCTGAATTGTCGGAAAAGTGTTATTTTCTTTGCATCCAATTTCTATTCAGTAGTTACTGGTAACCGTTGTCCGATGTATTAAACTTGAGAAAATTTAGAGATAAATGAAAAGAAAACATTGCACTGAAGGTATTAGGCTGAGTGTTTGTCTTTCAAAGCTGGTAATATTGTTTTTGCATTTGTTACAATATAGAACATTTTTTCTGTTTTGCAGGGAAGCTAAATTATTTTTCATCAATCTTATGTGTGCTAATATGTGTTACATGATTTAATATCTGGTCTCCGTATATTCATTATTTCAAGAGTCTAACTTTTTAGTTAGATTTGTGTTTGGTGCATTGTTAGTATGGTTGTTTGTATTTGGTATATGCATCTGTTCTCGCGTGGCTAAATTCCTAGATGTCATATATGTGTATGTTTGGATAGATAAACAAATCAGATACATAGGATTAAATGTGCATAGTGCGTCTGTGTTTGTAATTTGCATTTTTCTGAAAAACCAAAAAGAAATTCCTTTTCATGATTTAAATTTTAAATGTTCATAAAAGTAAAATCCCATACATTAGCTTTGGTCTTTGAGATTTATCATTGTTCTCATCTTATCTTTTAGGTATATGTCTGATTAAAGTTTATTGAGATATCAATATTCCCTATTAACTGTTAGTGTCAGAAATTTATTGTTATGTGATGTTATGATTTTATTTTGTTTAGTAATGAGCTTTATACTGCCATGCTCTAGGTGGAAGAGAAAGGATTAACTGCTGAGACAGCAGACAGAATTGAAACTTTTGTTAAGGAAAAAGGATCTCCTTTGGCATTATTATCTAAACTTAAACAAAAGGGCAGTGCTTTCTTAGAAAATTCTGGATCTGTTGATGCATTGAATGACCTGGAAATTTTATTTAAAGCTCTGGAAAAATCGAAACGCATTGATAAAGTGGTTTTTGACTTGAGCCTTGCCAGAGGTCTGGATTATTATACTGGGGTTGTATTTGAAGCTGTTTTTAAAGGGGGTACTCAGGTAATTCTCATGTCTTATATCTTCTTTCCATTCTAAAATGTTTCTTCTTTTGTCCATTCTTTATCCTATCATGGGCTCTATGCCATTATGCCAGGCCAGGTATTATTGATTTTCACTTTTTAGTTGCACAACTATAAATGCAACAGGCTAAACGCATGTTGATGAGTTGTTGCATTTAAATATACCAGTCTAATGAAAACAACAGATGAAATGAAGGATACACATTTTTTTTGGGCATTAAATAGAGGGAAAAGCTTTCGAAATAGGGTTAAAAGAGTTAAATTATATGAAAGTTCATATTAGTCTTAGTTATTAAAATTTAAATCTAAGTGATGCCAGACAACAAAAAGCTTCGGATTTGTTCGGCTGAGAAATCAAGATTATAGGGTGAATATAGGGTTCAAAGAATGTGGATTGAAACATTATTAGTGGTCTGTGTGGACAAGGATGATTAGGAGGCAAGATAATGGATTTTTAAGTGCAAATTTCTGGCTATTTGGGTTCTTTTGGGTTGATTACTGCAGTGGCACTTAGTCCAGATCTTGTTTTAGTTATTATCTAGAAAGCCCGATGGATCAGCACCAAATTTGTTTTGAAATTGTAGGCTGAGATTGGGCTCAACATGATTTTCTCGTCATTTTTCTATAGTTACAATTCTCATTCAGAAAGCATTAGGGAGGAAACATGAACAAGTAAAATGAAATCCTTGATTCTTGAAAGTGGCTTACCTATGTGTAGTCTTGTAATAGTCATATTTGTGTATATACTCTGTTCTTTTTCATTTACATAGTTTTATAGAAATCTTCCGCATATATTTAGGGATGGGTTTATTGTTTTTCCACAGGTTGGTTCAATTGCTGCCGGTGGGCGATATGATAACCTGATAGGGATGTTTGGTTCAAAGCAAGTTCCAGCAGTTGGTGTAAGTCTGGGAATTGAGAGAGTATTTGCCATAATGGAGCAAAATCAGAAGGATCAGAACCAGGTAATCATAATGCATGATATGTAAATTTAACTGGGTAATTCTGAAAGATTGTTAATGTAAATTAAATTCTGAAATTGAAGGCATATATAAAGCAGAGAAGAAAAGATAAGAGGTAAAATGTAGAGAAGAAGGACAATAAGACAGAGAACAGGGCAATCTCAAGAAAACCAGAGTCTAATAAATTCCTTTCAAAACCTAGTCCAATATAGTTTACCAAACATTCTAGCTTGAATTAAAAATTATACTAGAGACACCAATGAAGAACATATTTCGAAATAGTGGTTCCGTATTTAAAACCAAAATGCAAATATGAAATACGCAAACACGCAGAGTCATCAGCACATGTGTATCTGTTTGTGATCACCGAGATTTACTTGTGATAATGAGTTACATATACATGTCTACATGCATCTACTGAGAATTAACATTTTCTGTTATGATTTAAAACTGGTTCACCTTCTTTTGGTGTGTTTGTTCTTATTACTAGTCTTTTACCCATAATTAATTCTGCTGTTTCAGTGCAGAAACATATTCATTCTTTGGCAAAATAGGTTGATTGGTCCCTTGCGTTTTTTTTTTTTTCACTTTGTTCCTATATGTTTTATTTTTTTCATTTTGGTCTTGTACGTTATGTTTCGTCTTCAATATTAGTCCTTTCTGTCAATTCTTCTTAGCGGCGGCGATTTTAAGACTAACATGGAAGGCGAAAGGACTAACATGGAAGACGAAACATAATGTATAAGATCAAAATAAAAAAAATATACATTATTTTCCGTCTTCCATATTAGTCATTTCCGTCAATTCCTTCTGGACGACGTCAGTTTTAGGACTAATATTGAAAACGGAACATAACGTATATGACCAAAATGACAAAAATAAAACATGTAGACCAAAGTGAAAAAAAAAATGTACAAAATCAATCAACCTATTTTTCCTAATTCTTTTTATTCTTATTCTGGGTTGGGGTGCATCACTGCTGCATTTAATGATGATAAAACTGATCTCCTAGTTGTCTCCTTTGTTTCTAATTTTGACAAAAGTTTATATGTTCTTTTCATTCTGCGTCTGGGTTATTTTCTGGCCTAGAAAGTTTGAATGAATGGTGACACTGTCTAGCCAGTATTTGCTGCATTTGCTTACCCTTTTGTATTGTAGTACTAGTATGAATTTTTAATTGCTGATTTTGTTAGATGGCTCGACCAACCAAGACAGAAGTCCTAGTGAGCATATTAGGGAATGACCTAACGCTAGCTGCAGAGCTGGTAGGTGAACTGTGGGATGCTGGAGTGAAAGCAGAGTTCTTGGTCAATAAAAGAAGACAGAAGCACTTTGACTATGCTAGAGAATCAAGGATCCCTTGGATGGTACTTGTTGGTGAGCAGGAAATAAAAGAAGGCGTAGTGCAATTGAAAGACCTTGAGGCTAGTAATGATGTAAACATTCCTAGAGGTAAATTTGTGGAGGAACTTCGAAGACGGTTAAGCCCATAAGGCCAAGCGTTTGCTAGTCCAACGTCGTAGTTAAGCATTCATCTTTACATCAGAATTGAGGGAATATAGGTTTTATTGACATTTGATATTTGTTTCATGTTCATTTACAAAATTTAGTTGAGGAAATGACTTGTTTTATAAAGATATTGAGATTGTTTAATCCAAACTTGGCTGTCGACCTAAGCTGAAAAATTAATGGCCCCTCTTTTATCTTATGGCACTATTACTTTTTCAGCTTCTTTTTTTTTTATCAATTTAATTTAATTTATGTTTTCATCCTCCGAACCTTTACGGCGTTATTTATTTATTTATTTAATTGTGTTCCAAGCGGCGTGGGGTTGGTTGTGTAGAACCAAAAAAGTTGATTTGTCGTTTAAGGATGTTCAACTTTTGTACCTAGTTGATTACATACTTGGACACCAGACTTAGTTGATTGTATTTTAGGCGCTCATAATTTTTTATTTATATTCCTCATTAGTAGTCCTCTAGATATCCTGAACTCTTCGGTTTAGCATATATTCTTTTTTTTTTTTTTTTTTTTTTTGTGAAAGGTTGATATGGGATGTATTATTGTCAAGTGAAAGGAGTGTTTTTATATGAGAGAGAAAGTAGTAAATCTTAACCTTTGAATCAAATCATGAATGGTCAGATTAGAATATAAAATTACATGACTTTTTTAAGTTATCACATAATCACTAATCAACTTTTAATCTTGATTACTCATGTATGATTTCAGGGGTTTATGCGCCTTTAGCATATTATTCTATTCTATCCACCCGGCACATGAACTCAAATAATCATAGCTAGGCAAACCCTTCTTTCACATGAATTAGTAAATTTATCGGTGAAAATTAGACATGTAGAATTACACGGGAAAAGGAAATATGCGTTATGATAGAACTAGCGATATACTCGTGCATTCCCATAGATCGTGCTGCATTGCTTATAACAATTTCTCTAAATGTAAAATCGAAAATTAATCAATTTTTTTAACCTAGGAAATAAGTAAATAAAGTAAATTATATATCAATATTAAGGTAATTATAAACCATAGAAATTGATACAAATCATATGAAAGATAAAAATGCAACATATACCATTATGGACTATATAATTCACAAAAGTAGACATATGATAAGGTAACCAACTGTTTTTAATAGACAAGAATGTTTATTAGAAAAATTAGGTAACCGCTAAAATATTGTCAAATAATATTCTTAGCAACCGAAACTTTTTTTTTTTTTTTTTAAAAAAGAAAGAGATAGTAGGCATTAGATTTAGAACGTGTTTCTCTCTTCCCTTTTTCAAAAGAGAGAAGTGTAAGAATTTGGTAAAAAAATTAAAGGAATTTGTTAACCAGTGGCTTAGAGGTATTTATTAAGGAAGTTAAAATAGCAAATTTTAAATGATAACAATTTTAAAGTTGTTATTTTCTTAATCAATAAGGAGAAAAATCCAAAATTAAATGCAGGAATAAAAAATACTCTCAATAATGTAATATAAAGTTAGAGAATAATTATATAGTTTACCTACAAAGCCGAAAGCAATTGGTAATAGTCGAGTTCCTTGTTTTTTTTTTTTGTTTTTGTATCAAGGATATGTCATCCAATAATTGGCGACTTAGCCTTTTGGAGGCATAAAGATTATCAAAGTGAATTTTGCTTCTCTCAATAAAGTTTTTTTCATAAACATGACATGAATCGAATCCCTGACAACAAACTTATGGAACTAAGCTATCTATCAACTGCACGAAACCTTGTTGATTCTAAAAAGATGAAACGCATTATAGAGGTTTGAACCCACACACTCATAATTAACTCTCCTGCAACTTAATTAACTAAATTAATTCAAAGGGATATCTATAATCTATAATATAGTTTAATTCAGGATTTAGTGGATATAATTGTTATAGTATAAATATTTTTTACAGGCTCAATTAATTCTATATTTACATGTTATAAAAAATGTTTAGTTTTTATAATATCTAAATATATGATTGGAGCGTGTAAAAAATATTTATAGTAAACGTGGATAACAATTACATCCATTAAATCCTTAATTAAACTATATAACATAGATTGCGTGTCCCGCACCTTCTACTTTTGCAATCAGCAGTTGGACTTCACTCCAATCTCTCTCTCTTTCTAACTTTGTGACTTTCTCTCTCTAGCATTCCAAAACCCTAGCCAGCTCCTTCCCCTCTTTCAATTCACCATCCAAATGGGTTCCGAAGGATCCACTGTCGTTGGTCAGTATTCAACACTTTCTTCTTCCGATTCTTTTATTTTCGTTCCTAACATTTTATCCCAAAATTGTGTTGAAGTTTCTCTACCGAATGTGTGGTTCTCAATTTGTGAAGATTTTGAGTTTATCTGGTTGTTTTGTGTATAATCTAGAATTTCTAATTGCAGTCTCTTTGTTTGCTTTCTTTTGAAATGGGTGAACCTGGGGCTATTGCATATGGCTTATGATTATTTAAAGACTTCACATTTGGACCTGCGATCCTATGAAATATGGTTTATATCATTGGGCTACTGGTGTTTATTCTTATGCATCATTCCCTACCCTAAGAAAATTACCAAAAACGAAAAACTGACCATGTAATAAACCTAAAGGACAAAAAAAAACCTTTTATTTGAAGAATATGTAATGGTAACTGTGCATTTGCTGTGTTTTTGTTTAACCTAATTGTACTTGGTAATTACCTCTTTTCTCTGGCTTAACAATGGGATTGCTTGCCGAGATTTTAAATTATAGGTGCCTCTTCCTGCTCAAATTTGTGTGCAAGGTTAGGAAATAGTTTAAACACATAAAAACTCAAAGAGTGGTAGTAAAATTAGGTAAAATTGGACGGACAAAGTGGCGCTGTATTCTCTCTACTAATTTATTTTATTCTAAATTTCTGTTACATTTATAAGCTCGTATTATCCACTTATGATGGGGTGTGGTGCAAAGGATTTGGAAGATTATGAATGATGGACTGTCTGTGGTCAGGAGCAGGAGATTCTAGGAGGGATCATGTAGACAACTAGGACATGTGGTGTAATTTGTATGGCCTGTGAAGGAGGGTGGATTAGGCTGGCCCTGGGAATCCGGTGTCTAAACATATTTCTGTGTTGGTGAATTGATTGTAGTGCTTCCCTTTGGAGTATGAAACCTTATTGGTGATAAGGATTAATTATGAACTTCATCAGGATGGATGACATATCAAGCTTGGGGTCTATGCTACTTATGTGACTAATTTACTTTTTACTAGTTATAATGGATATATGAATAGAGACCTTGAGAAGATTCTATGATCAATGACCTTAAAGGGTGACCAAATATATACTCAAGATTTATTGAATGTAGCTTAATCTTTGCAATGTTGTTTTGCATATTCCCCTTTTTGTTTGAAATTATTTGTAAATGTAATTTATTCATGACCATATTCAACAGTTATTGTGTCTTTTTTTCTTATTTTATTAAATTTAGTTTTGCAATTTGCAGTTTTCTTGTTAATTTTTTGGGTCTATCTATGCAGTTCCTAGGAGTTTCAGATTATTGGAAGAGCTTGAGAGAGGTGAGAAGGGAATTGGAGATGGAACTGTTAGCTATGGAATGGATGATGCTGATGATATATACATGCAATCATGGACTGGGACTATTATTGGCCCCCCTGGTGTAAGCTCTGCTGTTCTTTGCCAAAATTGTGTTACATTTGATGCAATAAAAATCTCTTTGCAAACTTGTCGAATTTATTAATTTTTTCTAAGATGTCTATGCCACTATGGGTCAATGGCTATCTCTTTTGCTTGTCTATTTTGATTAGCAATACACTTCGTCCTTGCCAACTTATGCTAGAAAACTTTGGTTTTTGCAAGCAATCAGGATGAAGCGGGTGTGGGTATTGGGGGTTTGGTTTCCAAGAGTATTTGTTTTTTAATTAAATGGTTATGAGGGGCATTATGGCGCTTTTCTTTGGGTCTATTTTCTAATGGCACCAAGTGGTTCAAAGCAAACATGGTTTAAAATAAATAAGTTAGTATTTCTAAGCAATTAAAGTTCATTTTCTCTTTTCAGTATCCTTATTGTACCCCATCATTATCTGAACTACTTTTATCTCCACTAGTTCTTTTTTGTTTTTTCTCAACTCCATGCACTCGATATGTGCGACGCTTTTTAGCTGCTAAGTAAAATTAGTGTAACAATATGTTGATTTTGTGTATTCTCTTACCAGACTGTTCATGAAGGGCGTATCTACCAGTTGAAATTGTTTTGTGGCAAGGATTATCCAGACAATCCACCATCTGTTAGATTTCAAACAAGGATTAACATGACTTGCGTCAACCAAGAAACTGGAGTGGTAGGTAACATTTTTTGCCAAGGATTCCTTACACTATCGTGATTGAAATTGAACTTATTAATTACTAAACTACCAGGTTGAACCACATTTGTTTCCCATGCTTGCTAATTGGCAAAGAGAGTGTACAATGGAAGACATTTTGATGCAATTGAAGAAAGAAATGATGTCTCCACAGAATCGGAAGCTAGCTCAGCCTCCTGAAGGTGTGTCAATCTTAAATCTAATTGTTACTATTATTTTTTATCTCAATTTACCAAATGCTATATGCTCGAGTTCAGTGTCTTTTGTGAATTTAGTAGTTTCTATTGTATGGACTGTATGGTCAATTTGTCATTCGTGATACCAGAAGAATTGTTTGTTTTGTCATTGTCCAAACTCCAAACCTGTGGGCAAAGATGTCTTATATTGCGATAGATAGATTACTGCCTTATTGGATGTGAAATTGCTGCATCTGTTGATTAAATGATTGAAAGTAAATGTTCTGAGATTATTGAGGGTATTGATCCTGTTGAGCTTTTAATGCTTTGGAAATTAAGTCACTAAAACATGAAGAAAATATACTGAATTCTTGTGAGCTATTCAGCATTTAACTTCTAAGAATAGTTTTAAATATTTTCTGATGGATTGATCTTTGAGCAAGAAGTCTTAGTATTTGCTTTTATTTTTAGAAACCTTGTTTTGTCACTTGAGATACTGCATTACACTTGTGTGGGTAATCCTAGAATTGATATTAAGAGAAAATCTTCGATTACTACATTTTAATTCTATTTCATAAAAATAAATTACAAATTTAGTGCTTGAACTATTACTCATCTGTATAATTACTTAATTTACTAATGAATTATATAGCCTTATCCCTGCTATTACATAACAGAGAAATGTTGAAAAGTGTGTGTGTGTACAACAACAACAATAACTAAGCCTTTTCCCACTAGGTGGGGTTGGTTATATGAATCAAGCGACGCTATAATGTTCTACCATAAATCATATTTAAAGACAAATCATTGACATCTAAATTCTTCTTAATAGTTTCGCCTATAGTTTTTCTTGGTCTCCCTCCGTCTCTAGCAATTGAGTTACCTTCCATCTGATCTATTCTCCTTACTAGGGCTTCTACATGTCTTCTCCACACATCTTTTCTACAATAGGTTCTACCTCAACTTTCTCTCTAAGCCATTCATTCGCAATCCTATCTTCTCTATGTTGTCCACTCATCCAACGCAGCATTCTCATCTCTGCTACATTCAATTTATTCTCTTGTTGACTTTTGACCTCCCAACTTTCAGTCAACATTGCAAGTCTTATAGTTGTGCGGTAAAATTTTTCCTTAAGCTTGAGTGGCACCTTTCTATCACAGATAACACTCGAAGTACTCCTTCATTTCATCCACCCCGCTTGAATCCTATGGTTTGCATCTCCCTCTCTCTCCACATTGTTTTGTATGATGGACCCAAGATACTTAAACCGTGTAACTTGTAGTATAGTATGGTATCCCATTTCGACCTCTAAGCTAGGATTAATGCACCTCCTGCTAAACTTACATACCACATACTCAGTCTTCTTTTTAAACGAAAACCATGTGCCTCCAAAACTTATCTCTACATCTCTAGCTTTTCATTTATTTCGTGTCTCTACTCCAACTAGAACAATATCATCTACAAAAAGCATGCATCGTGGCATTGACTCTTGGATATGCTCATTAAGCACATCTAAGACCTAGGTAGAAAGATAAGGGCTCAAAGTTGACCCTTGGTGCAGTTCTATAGTTATAGGAAAATCTTCTGTGTCCCTTATCTTGTATTCTCACACTAGTCGGGACCCTATCATACATATCCTTGATTGCTTGAATGTAGGCAATATAAACTCCTTTCTTCTCCAAGGCCCACCATAATACCTTTCTTGGCATCCTATTGTACGCCGGCCTTTTCCAAATCAATGAAAACCTTGTGTAAGTATTTTTGGTTCCTCCGATACGCCCCATCAGTCGTCGTGGCAAATATATTTTCCATGGTCAACGTCCCCAGCTTAAAACCAAGGTATTGTGATAAGATGAGAGCAGGTCACCCCACTTTTGTAGGTAATAAGATGCTCCTCCCGCTTTCTAAAACAAGTTTTGGCTATTGTAAAATCAAAAAGCCCGCATTCGCTTCACCTAAGCCATATCCCAGTGCAAACCCTCGTATCCTCTAGATGCACTCCCCACATGACCATTTAAATCTCTTCCCAGGGAATTCTTTTCTCCTAATGGTATTCTCTGAACTAAACCCTAAAAGAAGAGTTTGGCCATCACAACAGAATACAAAGAATACAAAAGAAGAGAATAAGCCACCCTCACAAATAACAAAGAGAAACAACTAAAACTAGGTGATAGAGCCATGAAACAAAGCATGCGAGTTGAAGTCATTTCTTTTAATGATGTGCTAAGCTGAATGATTGTATTTATGACTTTTAGGCAACGAAGAAGGCAGGATTGACCAAAAGGGGCTGGTGCTGAGATGTTGTATCGTGTAATTCAGGTGAGAATTCAAGAATAATAATGTAAATAATTATATTCAATAGATGATCCCAGTTCATGGGTTAATGCATTTATAAATGTAATTATGGACCATTGCGTATGTAACCTGGAGCAATCAAAGAGTGACTATCTTTGAAATTTTATTGTGAATTGTGTTGAAGCTGCTTTTACTGCGGACTTTGGCAGTGGGAACCTTTTGCGTTTTTGTGCTCATCTGTGTAGGTATGAACCCGTGTGCATACTATTATTCTGGAATTGTGGGATAACTATCAATTTGTCATTGAATCGTTTCTCCAACCTTGTTTCTAAAAGTTTAATGGTGCATCTAATTTTTTTATGGCAATTTCTTGGTTGCATTATATTACTGTTAATAGGGGGCATCATTTACGGAAAGAGTTGCAACAAGAATAGAATTTATTCCTTTGATTTAGAACCTACATGTTAAGCAGGACCTTACACTTGTTGAAACTATATTATTTTACGAAAAAATGATGCAATGCTGCCTCATCATTATTAAGCATCTGATAATGCATGTATCGCGGTTGTCGAAGGCCACTGAGGCAGGACTGGGGCTGGTGCCTCAGGGTGGCCCTGAGCCTTGAAGCGGGGTGCATTGCATGGTGAGTTTTTGTTGCACTGCCCATTTTGGGCATGCTGACATTTTTCTCCATTTAATTCAGTAAGAAGCCGATGGGCATGATGAGTACGAGTTAAATGGACAAATGCAATGAGTTTTTTTTGTATGATGATATGAGTCTGAATGTCTGGAGGAGCTGTCTGCAGCCCTAATTTACAGAAGAAAGTAGGAAAAAAGCTCTAATTTATAAGGGTGCACCTTGTAGTATGTATGACTACTTGGGATAATCAGGATGGAAGAGACTGATATTCTAGACTAGATGTAGGCAGAAGAAAGAAAAATAATTAAACGTATTGTAGACAAAATCTTTGAGATAGGAAGCTAATTACATGTCAAATTTGGTCTCAGCAGTTAGTTTTGCTCTTAGTTTTTTCCTTCATTTGTCATTTTTAATCATTTCCTATACTCGAAAATATTCATTACAGTTGCTAGAGCTCAGACCCCAGTTCCATTTATGTATATAGTACCCTAAAAAGGCGATTAACTACCATTGGACATGTTAAAAGAGATACCTGTCATTTAATGCGTATCAAGATTCTAATTTCCAAGTCTGTTCTGAAGTTTCGAACTATCTAATTACTGTCTTGAGACCAAATGTAAAAATGAATTAGTGTTGTTTAAAAGGCGATTGTCGAACCATATTAATATCCTCCTCGAAACCATACGACTAAGCCTTTGCCTTATGCAACAAATTATTAGGAATTTGCATGAAATAATTGACACCGAAGATGTAAGTGACACTTTCACGTGGATGTGGATATACTATATCCAGGTTATCCAGCCAACAACATGCAGTGCTGAGCTTCCAATTATTTTATCAATGTTTCCCATTCCTGTAATTAAAGTGTATGGAGCTTTACTATACGCTCAAATGGTTGGAGTATCCATGTTCCCCATCAAATGATCTGTAATAAGAGGTCATTTCCGTCTTTTGTATTGTTGTCCTCTCCTATATTTAAATTCTAATCTTAGAGGAGTTGGAGTCTCGAGAGTGTGGACGTAGGCTGTTTAGGTAATATCGATCCATTTAATCTTTTTAATACATGACAAAATTTGTAATTTGTAAATCTTAGTCCAAACTACTTCAACATCGAATATGGAGCGGAGCATATATATATATATATAGCCATAAATAATCATGAAAAATTAGGTTGGCCACCTATATAGAGCCTGTTTGGTAAAATTAGCTGTTAGCGGATAAGCTAGCTGATAGCGGATAGTTTATAGTGGATAGCGGATGAGGTAGCTGATAGCGGATAGCGGATAAGCTAGCTTATTTTTTATGGAAGTGTTTGGTATAACTAGCGGTTGAACTAGCTGAAAAATATAAAAAGACATAAAAGGACATTTTCATTAATGATTTTACATAAAAGAGAGAGAAGAAAATAAAGGTAGAATTAAATGTAGATAATAAGGATAAAAGTGGAAAGAAAAATGAAACGCTATAAGCTATAAGCTCAAACGCTACTTTAAGTAGCATCTCAAAAAACGCTATAAGCTCGTGATAAAAACGCTTATCAAACGGGACTACTTTTTCATCCGTTATAAGCTATCTGCTATAAGCTCATAGAAATGTCTTGCCAAACAGGCTCATAATCCAGACAAAGATTCAATCAACGCCAAAATCGGGTAATGGGGTTGGTCGCATTTATGTAAAGGTAAAAGCCACGGTTGCGATGGTTTAACTCATGGAAAACCTTATCTGTTAGGGGCAAAATGAGGTTGGCTTTTTGGTCGGAAGTTGATGCAGAAAGCCCTAATGCAGAGTTGTAGTGATGTATACTTGTGGTGGCACATCAAAAGGCAAAGACAAAAATCCTCATAACTTCCCATGTTAACAAAAAATTATATCAGAGAGAAAGAAAGAGTGCCTTCATTATTGAATGTGAGGTGACCTTCCTTCCCTTTTGCAATGGTCCTTCGCTTTTCTTTCCCTTTGATGGAACACCCATTGCTTACTCCTCCCCAACATGGCCACCAACCATGTGTGTGTCAGTGTGTGACAGAGAAAGAAACTTAAATAATACGTTGAATGTTACGTGATTTGAAGAGTGAAATTAATAGTCAATCATGAAAACAAAAATATAATTTTTTTTTCCTTTTTTTTTTTTGACAAATTGATTAAAAAGAAAGAAAGAAAGATGTATGTAAATTTTAAAGTTTCATTTTTCGTAAAACGACTTGACCGGGTATAAAGATTGTGTTCAGACGTTTTTAAAGGAATTCTGTTTTGTATCTAGTCTATTATGGGGAGTTTGTTTGATACGTAGGTATCAATCTACTTCATTTGCATTCAACCACAAGCTCTCATTGACTAAATAGAAAACATAATTCTTTTCTTAATTGAGCTTTCTATTCAACTAGAGCTCTCATCGTCTACCAAAATCTCAAAATGGAAATTTGTGTATAAAAAGGTAAGGGTGATCTCAGTGTTTAGAGCAAATATTCTTAAAAGTATCTAATAATTTCACGGATTCATATGAAAGCAAGTCGTAAGGTTGATAATCCCCAAGCCATACGGTAGAGGAGTTATACACCCTCCGTCCCATTATATACGTCACATTTACAAAAAAAAATTATCCAAAAATATGTCATTTTTTGTTTTCAATATAATATTAAATGTTTTTTATCAATTATACCCTTAAATAATCCACTTTGTATTTATGATAATAGTTAATAAATCAATGATTAATAAGGTTAGTTTGGTAAAATTACCACTATCTTTCTTTCATGGGTTAAATACGTTTACTTCCTAGAAAATGAGCGAATTTTGATTTTTGGTCCCTGTAAAATATTTTTTTCGGTTTTCATCCCTCTAAAATATGAAATTACTAATTTTGGTCCCTATAAAATGAGAAAATTTTGGTTTTGATCCCTGTAAATTGTTTTTCTTTGGTTTTCATCCCTTGAAAAGTTAATATCACCGTTTTTAGTCCCTAACAATCATTTTAGGGCCGATAAATATAAATTATTTTAGGGTTCAAGGAAAAATTTAGAGGAATCATATGCTAACATGACACCACAAATGGTCATTAAATGTCACTTGGGATGACCATATGACTTTCTGTTAGACACATAAATAGTTAATGGATATCACATGAGAGTAGGGGCCAAAAATAGTGATTTTAGATTTTAGAGGGACAAAAACAAAAAGAAAAACTTTTACAGGGACCAAAACCACAATTAGCTCATTTCACTGGGATCAAAAACATATTTAATCCTTCTTTCATTTATTGTTTTTTCTTAAACTGTGTGATTTAGTCAAATATAACATATATATTGGATCAGAGGGAGTATATAATAGTAATTAATTATCATATAACTGTTTGAACTCAGTTTGTAGAATTTATTGTATTGACTGTTTAATGTGATGAAATTTGAAACTAGTACATGTGATCCATGAAGACCTAGTGGGCTGCTCACTCTTTGACGGTTGACTTGAGCTAAAGTTCTAGTAAAGAGAAAATGGAGACTGAGTTCCATGGGATAGAGCTATAGCACCAATACTAAAACTTAATGAAAAGATTATACATTCTGAACCTGTTCGATTTGATTATTATATGTGGGAAAAATGAAAATACTCCTATAATATAATAGAACACAGACCTGTAACTTAAAGTACCATAAAAATCCAAATGGAAACCGGGTTTCATGGATTCATAAAATCTTGTACTCATGCGTTCATATATCATTGGATGAATTCTAAGTTTCCTCAAATACTTTCTCCATTCATGTATTTATGCATTTATTCACCGTTGAATCAATCATTGAGATGATATTTGGTACATGACATATTTCAATCCCAGTTCAATTATATTTTTATAATTTTTATTTCCATGAATATTTCTTTCTCACCCTGATATATAAAAATGAAATTTTTAATTTTAATTCACAAATCTTATTTTCAGGGATCTTTTATGTCTGAGAATGAATTTTTATCACTTGTATAAAACATGAAAAACTTTTATTCTTATCTTATTATCTTATTTTTTTGAAAATATTAAAATATAACTGAAAGTGTTTGGGTGGATGAATCACGGATATAAGTATACTTATTATTTTAGAGTAAATAAACTTCCTTATTGTCGGACAAGTTAAAAGAAGCCAAATAATTGAAGTTGTTTGGGTGGTTCGCTTCACTTCTTTTTATGCTATTGAAATAAAGAAATTTGTCCTCCATGAAACTTTTTCTTAAACAGAGACGGACAGAGGGATAAGATCAGGGGGAGCCATGTTCCCTTCCATTTACAAATTCTTTAGTAATACATACAATATATGAATTTCAACTCTAGGAAGCTTTATTATATATCCAGGGTGCTTACGAGTTATTCCCTGTGGATAACTTTGTGGGTGTATTTGTAACTGACATTGGAGATTGATATAATTTTATTTGATGTCAAGCTTTGAGCACATGATAGGGTGGAGGTTCTCCAACCCTTCCTAAAAGGCGTGAAGAGTCATTTTAATGTTTAGCTTGACATTATTTAATAAATTTTTATAATTATCGAAAAAATTAGAAGTCCATAAATTGAATACAAATTTGTATAAACTGGATATTCATATATAATCTTAAGATAAATTTAATAATTTATTACAATTTTATATTCGGGTGGTTTATGTCTTATTTCATTTCATATAGTGTCTTATAGTTTTTTTTGCTCTCTAAATTAAATTTGAACTTGTGTATATATTCGAGGTGGCATGTTCCGTCTCTATTACTATTAGGCTTAATTACACTTTTGGTCCCTCAGGTATCACGATTGTGCAATTTTGGTCTTCCGGGTTTTAATTGCGCCAATTGGGTCCTCCAAGTATCACGATTGTGCAATTTTGGTCCCTCAATTTTCCATTGCGCCAATTGGGTCCGCCACGTATCATGATTGTACAATTTTGATCCCCCAAGTATCACGATTGTGCAATTTTGATCCTCCAAGTATCACGATTGTGCAACTTTAAACATCAATAGCCTACGAAGCACATATGCGACTGATTTGGCACTTAATGAGACTAGTTTGGCAGATTACGTGTCATTCTTATGTGACACTTAATGATGTGCATTTGATCATTAAATGGTGTGAGATGTCAATGATGTCTTATAAGAATGTCCCGTAAACTGTTAAGTTGACTTCATTAAGTGTCAAATCAGTTCACGTGTCCTATGTAGGCTATTGACATTAAAACTTGCACAATCATGATAATTGGGGGACCAAAATTACACAATCATGATATGTGGGGGACCCAATTGGCGCAATTGAAACTAGGGGGACCAAAATTACACAATCGTGATACTTGGAGGACCCAATTGGCGCAATTAAAACCCAAGGGACCAAAATTGCACAATCATGATACCTGGAGGATCAAAAATACAATTAAGCCTTACTATTATGTATGATATATCACTTCAGTTATATGTGCACAAATAAAATAGAAGATTAACTATACTTCCAGAGTCTTCTTGCATCTGTTGAACTTCTTGACCAAATCAATCAAAGCATATCACATGCTTGAGGACCCAAAAGCTGGAATTTATAATGGTTTCTTTTCGATAGGTGAATGAAATTTATGATTATTCGTAGTAAATTGTAGTCAGTCTTAGGAGTTTCTTTCTAGTTTAATCCATATAATAATAATAAATGAATTTCGTTCGCTTTGCCCACAAAGTCTGGCTTGAATTGACTATTGAGCGGCTATAATTGCAAGTAGTTAGAGCTACGAAGCTTCTCAGGGTACCGTATATAATAGATGGATTGGAGAAATGTCATTGTCCGATCCTATTCATATTCAACTCTACCGCCTAACTTTTTATAACTCGGATTAATCATATGTTAATACAATTTTTTTATTTTAGTAACCTATATTATAAATGCTACTTTTTTTATTCATTCTTGAAAATCATAATAAATAATTAACACAATTACCTTATCGAGAAAATTGAAAAGTAAATTATATTTTGTTAATGTCTTGATCAGTAAATCAATATTACCTTGCACCTGAATAACTACTTTTAATAAAGATTAATCATTTAAAAAATAAGTTTTATTAAAAAAACTAAAATACCACATTACTATTTCTTCTTCTGATCTTTAATGAATTGTTGCTCTAACTTTCTAAGTGATCTCCCATCTAATAATAGTAGTAGAAGTAGGTAAAACCCAGGTCACCTTTTGGCCTTTCGATGGCATTGGAGTCAACCGCCACCGGCTCCCTACCCATTTTTTTAGACTTCAACCTTAATTAGTTCAGTACCGCCACTCAGTAGCCCTTAACCCAACTCCCACTAAATATCCCCAAAAGTTAAAAGCATAAAAGTAAAAGGAAAACCTTTTGAGAAATGCTTTTCTTCCTACAAATTTTCCTGTAAATCGTCCAATCCATTTGTAAAGAGAGGAGAAAATTAAAAAATAAAGATTAATTAATGACATGTATCAACTTTAAAATGAGGAAGAGGATTTATAGAAAGATTTGTAAGAAGATATAACTTTTCTCAAACTTCTTTCAACACCTAATTAAAATAGGATACTATATACTTCGTAGACTAATGTGAGTGTATATAGATATTGAGATATCTCGTATTTCTAAATAAAATAGACATAACATATACAATTATGAATGGAAATGTTTTTTGAATGTCAATTTTAATTATATATAAACAATGAATTAATTAAACAAATAATATCTCCTTAAATGGAACGTTAAATTAAAATTAAAATATTGGAATGTTCACTTTAAAAAGAATTTTACCTATATATAAAAGTACTACTCGATCCCAGTAAAAGTCAAACAAAAATAAAAGTGAAAACACAATTATATATGTTTGAACTTATGCAAGTATGTGAAGACTGAGAACTTTAATCATTTTAATTAATTTCATTGTTTGAATAATTAAAATATGATGGCATATATTTACCATTTAGCACAGCTGCTACATTTATGCTTTTGGTTTCCACGATGATATATACAGTGTACTATCATCCTCTTTACATCAACTTTGTCACTCCCTTACGTAAATTCCATTGAAAGCAACCATCCATCAGTACCATAACATAACACCACACTCAGTCTAGCTCCCAATAAACTCACTCAACTCAACAAACACGAAAGGACCTTCTTACCCATCCCATATTCATATTCATATTCAATATTCCACAACAACATATCTTAATTACTTCTTCTTTCTTCCCTCACCCATTCATAGTTTGATCATACCCACACCACATACACCATCTCAAACACAAACATGTTCCTTCATCTTCTTCTCTTCTTCCTCGCACTCTCAACCATTACCATTACCATCACCACATCAACCTCCTCCACCGACTCCTTCATCTTCGGCGGTTGCTCTCAGCTCAAGTTCACCCCTGGTTCCGTCTATGAGAACACCGTCGACTCCCTCCTCACCTCCCTCGTCAACTCAGCCACCTTCACAAACTTCAACAACTTCACCATCCAGGGTGGCGCCACCGCCTCCGACACCGTCTACGGCCTCTTCCAGTGCCGCGGCGACCTCAACAACGACCAGTGCTCCCGCTGTGTAGCACGTGCCGTGAGTCAACTCGGTACAATCTGCCTCGACTCGTGCGGCGGCGCGTTGCAACTCGACGGCTGCTTCGTCAAGTACGATAATGTCACGTTCCTTGGGGTGGAGGACAAGACTATGGTGTTAAAAAAATGTGGACCGTCGATTGGGTTGACTTCTGATGCGTTTACTCGAAGGGATGCTGTGCTAGCTTATTTGCAAGCGTCGGATGGGATTTATAAAACGTTCAGGACGAGTACCTCTGGGGATTTACAAGGTGCGGCGCAGTGTACCGGGGATTTGAGTGCGACCGAGTGCCAGGATTGCCTTTCGGATGCGATCAGACGGTTGAGAACGGAATGTGGGGCTTCCAAGTGGGGAGAGATGTACTTGGCCAAATGCTACGCGCGTTACTCAGAACGTGGAAGTCAATCGCGCGGCGCTAACGGTAAGTGGTTGCTTGTGGGTTGTCATTGCTTTTGGTTATGGACCTTGCTTGTGTGTTACTAATGATCTCTTACCTTTTTTTTTTTAGAAAAAAAAAATGGGTTGGATAAGTAAATAAAAGTGACTTTGCTTTTGTACACAAAAAAAAAAAAGACTTTGGTTAAATAATGTAAAATTTGGCTCACAACTTGTTACTTACTACCCATGTGAAAAGTGTACAAAGGTCGCCACGTGGGGTTTGGAAAGTGAGAATTGCCCTTTCAACTGGGGTTAACTTAGGCAAAAAATCGTATATCCTATAACAGCAAGATGATTCTATTTTGAATAGGACTGATATATTCAATACAATTTAGGTGAGGTTAAGGTTTTCCCATCAATAGGGTGAGGATTGGTCCTCCAATAATTTAGATCATTAATTAATTGATTAAAAAAATTTGAAAGATTAAAAAAATGAATAAATCATTGATTATATGTGAAGGATCATTTTCCACAAAATTTTGGAGGATCATAGTATTTGTTAAGTGTTTTAATGGTAGTGTTGTTTTTAGTGGAGAAAGGAATTTATCTAACTCAGATTAGTGAAGAACTTTCTCTTTTTAATGGTAATTTTTTCTGTTTTTTTGTGTGTGTATGAATATTTATATATGCACAACTTTTATATATCACCTTAAATTATAATGAGTTGGCATAATCAAAGTATAAATACATAAAAAAAATGAGGTAAGACAAATTATAATTAGACGGTAAAAACTATACATGCAAGCGATGTCTTGTTTGTTTTTTATGTACTAATGAGAAATTTCCACTACATGTAGCTTATGTATGCCATGCTTTATTCATATGATTGTAGAAGATATGAGGAGCCTTGGAATGGATGATTGTTATCCCTGTTAAAAGTATACATATGAGTGATGGGTTACTCTTCAACTTCATCACCCATATGATGGTCAACATGAGTTTTGATATGCATGAGCTAATTATTTATTCAAAATTTGCTAATCATCATGTTATTCTTTCTAGAAGGTCGGTATCTGATTTTTCAATATTGCTTCCCCCTGCCCCTCTTGTATTATTCTTTATTAAAAGTTAATCTTTTTGCTCAGCAATCGAGGAGAATAAATAAAAATTGGAATAAAAAAAGGAAAAGGAGATATGCAAAATTTTGCTTGGCCAATTATGAATTTTGATAAATCTTTTTCATGAACTAGAAACATCTCAAGAGTCAAAGTATTCGGACTGTCTATGTGCTAGAATAAATAAGAAAAACATTCCTGTAACATCTGTTTGACAATGAATGCCACGCTTTGAACTAATTACAGTAAGATTGAAGAATCCTATGTATGCAAATTACAATCAACTAATCAAGATCCATGAAATGATATCACCATTTGTCCTAATGCCCAAAAAGCATTAACAGAATAAAAGAGCAATTTGCACATAATAAGCAGATATAAGGTAATAAAGTTCTTCTTGATTCATAGAGATGTGTTGTTCAGGTTAGCACTGGATCTTCAATATATTGAAATAATCAATCTTTTTAAATTTAAATTATTTTAATAAATTTAATAAAAAAAAAAAAACTTTCATCTACTAACAAAAAATCTCAACATTACATATAATGGCAGTCAGTCAAGTATGAAAAATGCCTTTCAACATGCAGGGTATAAAAATGGATATATCAGAACTGAATTTCATTGTATCAAGTACTACAAATTTGTTTTAAACATTGACACTTAACTTGAGTCTTGAGATGTTATCTAATGTTCTTAATTATTTAATTTGAGCAATGTAGATGATAACAATCACAATGATGATGAGGTTGCGAGGACACTCGCCATACTAATTGGACTAATAGCTGGGGTAGCTCTAATCATCGTTTTCCTTTCCTTCTTGTCCAAGGTGTACGAAAAGCACAAAGGTACGGTCTCTGTGGTATATATATATGTGTGTGTACTCTCTTTAAACATTTAACCTATCATTGTTATTAACTTATAATAATGCATCTCTTATCTGTATTATGCAGGTGGTAAATAGAGAATAAAATGTGCTTCATACTGGGATTGAACTTTTGTCACTACTTTTCTCTGGTAGATTATTTGTCTTTCGGTGGCTCATTTGCTACTCTTAGCCCTCAGCCTCAACTTTTCCTTTTTGGTTTTTCAATACGTCTTTTTCTTACTTTGTAAGTTTCCTGCATTATTTCCTTTATAAAGAATAAGTGTGAAGGTATAGATAGAAACATGTGTATGGAAAAAGTAGTTCCTAGAACCAAGTTAAAGAATGAGTTGTAATAAGGAGGAAAAGCTCATTCCACTCTCTATGAAAACTTATTTACTCGTCTAGTGTCCACCTCTGTGTACAAACAGTGAACACTTCAGTGAAAAGTGCAGCATGTTATGGTATATATAGCCTTTGATGGGTATAATTAGTTTTCATTTACTTTTATATTAGAGCATAACTTGCCATCCAAAAAGTTAGATTAAGACAAGTTTGATCAATTTTGAGTCAAATCAGTGTCTCAGTTTTGTTATCATTCACAACTTTTGATATGGTTATTGGCCTATCGCTTGCATTTCTTTCCCCTGTTTGGGCCATTATAATTGTGAGAGTATTTGCACTTCATGTTCGTATACGATTAAGAAACATGACATCCATGGATGATGGAAGAATATGAGATAAATGTGAACGTAAAATTGATAGAATATAAAAAATGATTACAAAGTGATTATATCAAGTCTTTATATAGGTTAACTAACTATCAACAAACTAAATAACTAATTAAGAAACTAACAAAGTGATTATAAAATATTTACATCAAACTTTTATATAGGCTAATTAACTATCAACAAACTAACTAACTAATCAAGAAATTAACTACATCTCTAATATGCACATCCAATGAGGATGAAAATTTATCTATCGGTTTTGAAAATAAATCCTTATCTTCAAATCTTAGGAAAGTAACTCTTGTGGGTAAACCGCGTAATTTATTGCTTCCATGATCAAACAAAAATTAGTTCCATAAACGGTTCAAATTGACCAAACTTGTGGAAAATCTGATACCGAAAAAATTAAATCCTTATCTTAATTACTTGAGCTAATCTTCTATGGCCTTTATTTGCTATTCTAAAGAGAGGCAAAAAAAAAAACATTACCAACTTTTGTTTGACCATGTAAATTTTACGAGGAAGGTTTTTCTGATAAAAAGAAGGCACCTTTGAATATTAAGGATGCCAAATTATAATCTTGTAATGATTAAGGAAGTATCATCATCACTCTATAATTCAATGAGAAGGGAACGGCTAACATGCCATTAGAGAAAGAAGAAGGATGAATTAGATATCGGTGTAAAGTACCAATAATTATAGGACCAAGGTCTTTGTAAGTAAACAATGTTCACGAAATATCCCTCCAGAATCTCCTCTCTTTTATCTTTATCTATATCCTCCATCATCAATTCCTTTGGGGTTTGCTTTTAAACAATAGGAGGTCCTTGTTTTTGTCTCCTTGCCTTCACTTGACATCGTTACTTTATTAATCCGCTCACAAATCTTAATTATGAAACCCGCTTTGCCTCTGTTTCCTTAAACAGAATATTGCATACGTGACCATTATAAATCACTGTCGTGCTCGAAATTCATTGTATATTCTTGCACTAACATATTCTTAAGGAAGTAGATATGATGACATTGAACAAAGACATACATAAAAGTAAGAACAAGTTAAGTAGGGCCAAGAAAAACGAACGGGCAGATGATAATTGAGTTATTCATAAAAAAAAAAAAAAGATGATAATTGAGTTATATTATTAACCGAAGAGGCCATTGTAGACACTATGTGCTCCTTTAGGAGAAATTTTATGTTCCAAATTATAATAAATGCGTATTTTCATTATAAATTAATAATTTAAAATTTATATGAATTTATTTAAAATTAATACTTGTCCTAATATAAAAGACAAAAATTTCTTTTTTATTGGTCCAATATACAAGAAACATTAAACAATTTTAAAGCTAAATTTCATTTCTATCCTTATTTATTATAAAATTCATACTAACTCTAGTCCTGAATATAAGAGATAAAACTCTAATTCATCAAGATCAACGAAAATTATTGAAATCAATTCATTTTAAAGTTTATTCCACAAATGCCCCTATTTAATTACTTCTAATTCAACTAACTTATTTATTCCTAAATCTAAGCACCATGATATCTGACCAATGAGTAAACGATGAGCCAGCTAAACCAAAGCACTTGCATGTGGAATTGTTTAGTATCTTTAATATGAATTTTACAGTAAATAATGGTAGAAATGAAATTTAGCTTAAAAATTGGTCAATATTTTTTATATATTGGACAAAAAAACATATCATTTTGTCTCTTATATTGAGGATTGAAGAGAGTACCTTATGTTGGAGAAAATTGACCCAATTTAATGTGGTGTGGGTATATTAAAGTGGAAATCATTATCTTGAAGCCAATGAGGTCAAGTTCTAAACAGCAAAATAGGTCAGACCAAAAGAAAAATCAATTGCAAGTTTATCTTTTTTTTAACAGTTTAGTTATTTATACAACAATTTGGAACACCAAAATTCGACAAGAAAATTTGTGGTTAATGTAGTTCAAAAATGTGGTTAATTAAGCGTTGAGTTTGGTTAATGAATATAAGATGTTGCAATTCACTAACCATCCACTGAACTTCATTAATCACGATTTTGAACGTCATTAATCACGATTTTCAACTGGTCAAATATACATGTAATAATACACCTAGAAAATGTGGTTAATGAAGCTCCAAAACGTGATTAATGAAGTTCAATGAATGATTAATGAGTTTTGACACTTTGTATATCCATTAACCAAACTCAACACTTCATTAACCACAAATTTTGTTGTCGAATTTTGGTATCCCAGTTTGTTGTACAAATAACATTTCACTTTATTAATTAATTCATGATTTTTTTTGGATCGAATCACATTTTTCAACTGCATTAATCACAAAATTTGTTGTCGAATTTTGGTATTCCAATTTGTTGTACAAATAACATTTCTTTTTATTAATTAATTCATGAATTTGGTGGTACACACAAAATATATACTATATAGGAAAACATTTTCAACGAAATATATTTTCCCATATCATGTGGTTTTCTATGTTAGAGATGGTTCATGACATTCTACTTTGCTTGAAAAATAAACAAACCGTAGTGAAAATTATAAGTGGATTCGATCGTATGAAAGCACGATGCTCGATGAGATTAAGAAGAACCAAAATGCCGGGGATACAAGGGAAGAATGAAATTGAGGAGGAAACTACCAGAAGCCACTATAGTAACTTCATCTTTATTTGCCTAGTGACTGAAACAACTAGTTTTGGCTTGTTATTATATAACTTTTAAAAAGTTGATTAAAAAGGGGCGTGTAAAGCAACAATACAGTAGCTTACATTTGGGCCGGTTATGCGTCTTGCAATATGGCGCTATTTGAAAAGTTAAGATTCTGCTTTGGAGTTTGGACCGGTAGTTATCTTCTTTAAGCTGTGGCATATGTGTAAAGATTAGGTGACGCTAATATAAGGAAGGAAGGAAGCTTTTTCTGGTCTTTAATTAAGTCCTTCTAGATACCGATAAGAATGGGAAGATATATATATGATCGAATCTTATTTTCACCTTCAAAAGAATAAACAGTTCCAAAGTTAAAGATTAACAATTGAGCAAAAACGTAACTGTTGGTTTTGATTGTGATAGTTGGTTTAAAAGAAAAAAAGTTGTCAGGCCGTGGATATTACTCTAGACTTCCTCCGAGTCATAAAAAAAATAGCCTTCACCTGCAGGTTTGTCATCAACAGAGTTCACGGACTTCCATTTCCATTGTAGTGATTGATAATCAGAACCCACAAGAAAAAAACAGACATGGTTAGGTCTCCAATGATATAAACCTTTTTACCTAGATTGCTAGTTAGTGATGGTCATATGAATCATCACTAAAGCCAACCGCAAACGAAGGCTTCTCCCCATGTAATTAGTAAATATTTGTGCGTAACTTAATTTGTGCATGGGAAGCATTGACTTCTCCATGTAATTACTAAGTACCGAATCCTTTTTGTAATTGCATAGGTGTATTTTTGGATTGGTTTTAAGTTAAAAGTCTTTTGATTCAAAAATAAAAAAAAATTATGATTCGGTTTGAATTAAATTGATTTTTATATTATATTCGAATCAATCCAATATACTAAAAAATGGTTCGGATTGGCTTGAATGATTCGGTGGATGATTCGGTTTTTATCAACATAATAACTAAAAAATAAGTTCGATCTAACATATAGTATACTAAAAATTAAAACATTACGAATTAATAAATATTGTTTTTATGTTTGGAATACTAAAAATAATAGAAAATTACATCAAATCAAACTAATAGTTTGATACGACTTTAAGTTAGATAATCACTAATATACTAATAGACGTCATATATTAATAATAAAATAAATAAGTATTGAATTTTATTATATATACAATTCAATTTTAAAAAAAGAAACTGAAAAGCGAACCAAACCATCAATTTGCACAAAAAGAGGTCCAAAAAAAGTCAAACGAAATCGATTTTATTCGGATTTCATTTTTTTTATCAGTTTGGATCTAAGCACCCATAATAACATATACATCTTCATTTATATATTTCAGATTAGGGATAGAAAAATGGGTCAACCCGCCCCGTTATTAACCCACCCAAAATAGGGCGGGACGGGCCAACCCGTTTTAATCGTTTGGGTTGAGCCCCCAACTCACCCCGCCTAATGGTGGATTGGCAGGTTGGCAGGTTGGCCCACCAAACACATAAAAACATAAATTGGGTTGGTAGGTTGGCGGGTTGACCCACTATAACAATAAAAAAAAAAAAAAATCATATAACATTTCTTTTTTTTGGGCAATCTTCATAGCTTTTCATAAATTATTATTAAAAAATTGAAATAATCTTATCTTATAGCATACAATTTGTATTACAAAAGTAACGACATTATTAAATAAAATTAAATAATACTAAATAATTAATAAATTAATAAAAAATTATTTTTTAATTTGCCAACCCGCCGCCGACCCGTCACCAACCCATTTTTGGGTGGGTTAAGCGGGCCAGGTCAAAGCGGGTTGGTGGGTTGAGGACCCAACCCATCACTCCAAATTTTGATAGATTGGCAGGTTGATCCGTGGATCACAACCTACTTTATCACCCCTATTTCAGATATAAACTGAATCTAAACTAGTATTTTCTATCATGTTATATGCAACTCTCTCAGTCTCTCTCTCTCTCTCTCTTTTATGAAACAGTCTATTCTCACAAAATATTTTATAAAATCAGATTGTTAAAGCTCAAAAATCACAAAAAACGTGAAGTCTAATTACATAGGATTTAGGGCTTTGCTATGGGCGCCTCCAAATTACTAAAGACACCTCATAAATAATGTATTTATTATCAAAATACCCCTATCAAAGAGACATTTTTTATTCTTCACTCGCAAATATGATATTTGCAAGTACTTGCTTTACTCGCAAAAATCATATTTGCGAGTAAGCAATTCTCAAAAAATAACTCACTCGCAAATATTTTATTTGCGAGTGAAGAAGATATTTGCGAAAATGATATACTTATTGGCGAGATTTCAAAAAAAAATTACCCACTCGCAAATACCTTATTTGCTAGTGAAGAAAATTTTTTCACTTGCGAGTGAAGAAAATTTTTTCACACTCGCAAATGCCTTATTTGCGAAATCATCCAATACTTGCAAATAAGGTATTTGCGTTTTCTTCACTCGCAAATATGATATTTGCGAGTACTTGCTTTACTCACAAATATCGCAAATATCATATTTGCGAGAGTTCAAATATTTTTCCTACCCGCAAATAACATATTTACCAGTGAGCCAAATGATAAAAAAAAAATTAAGGGGATATTTTGATAAATGCATTGTTCATGAAAGATATCCCTAAAAATTTTGTGGATGCCCTTAACAAAACGTAGGATTTATTAGGTCAGCCCATTCGTAAAAATTTGGGCCTTTCCCAGGAAGAAATTGGCGGAGGAAGCCCAAATGAACATGTATGCTTCCCCTTAGTTTTCAGTTTTCAAACAAGGATTAGAAGAAAAGAGAAGAACATTCATTGGAGTGTGACGTGTACAGGACGTGTCACTACAGTGTTACATCTCTCTCGCTATAAGAATCCCTCATTTCCGTGTCCCCACAAAAATAAAGAGAAGTTGCGGTCGAAGAAAGAAAACAATTATTCCTTCCTTCCTTCCTTCCTTTGCTTCCACTAATCACAGATCTGAGTTCGATGGCGCTTGAATGGGTTGTTCTAGGGTACGCCGCGGCAGCAGAAGCGATCATGGTGATCCTTCTCACGATCCCTGGTCTTGACGCGCTGCGAAAGGGGCTGATCGCGGTGACGCGGAACCTTCTGAAGCCGTTTCTATCGGTGGTACCGTTCTGCCTTTTCCTTCTGATGGATATATACTGGAAATACGAGACTCGACCGAGTTGTGAGGGGGATTCGTGTACGCCGACGGAACACCTGCGCCATCAGAAATCCATAATGAAGAGCCAGCGTAACGCTCTCCTCATCGCTTCCGCTCTCCTATTCTACTGGCTTCTCTACTCCGTCACCAACCTCGTCGTCAAGATCGAACAATTGAATCAGCGCGTTGAACGCTTGAAGAGTCGCGATTGAGTCAGTTACCTTTTTCATCCATCATCCTCATAACTGAATCCGTTTCCGTTTTTCTTATGTTAGAAACAATTTGTTTTACTTTCTGTTTGTTTAAAATGAATTCTTGAACTTTGAATTATGAACATTATTCGGTTTATCATCGTAGTTTTGTTATTTCTATGCTATTACTATTATTGGACCTAATTAAACGATATCATTGGCTTCCTTTTTCATTATTTCTCGTCATCATGGTTTAGTCAATTAGGTTTGTGATATTTGCGGTCCTTAAAAGCAGTAGTTGATGGGGAGATTATTATCTCCTTGTGAGGATGGTGTACTGCTGCAAGTTAGGGTATATAATATACCTGAGTGGCTTAATTAACTCTATGTTTAGTTAATTAGTTTGTGGTCATTGATGTTTCTGAATTTTCACATTTCAAGTTGTGGAGCAGAAACATCACATTTTCCCTCGTATACTGATTATATTATAAGATAGGGAGACATGGTGTGCATTGTTGTTACTTGTTAACTGAAATGCTTGCTTAGTAAGTTGTAGTTGTTGCCTCCTCTATTCTTGTATTTGTAATTGTTGAAGAATAAGGTTTAAAGGTGACTAATTGTGTTTCTAGGATATGTTCTAAGAATCAACTAAATATTTTAAAATCTCTCTGTCCAGGAAGAGATACCTTGTTAATGTTGTGCCTACTTTATGACTCTGTCTTTGTGGTTCTGGTGCTGTTAGGTGTTGGAACAGAATTTAGTAACTCTTTTGTTGCTTATATTTTTTTTTTTTTTGTTAAACTAATCATTTGGTCCCTCCCTATGACACTCATTTTGAGTTTGGTCCTTATACATGAAAAATTTGAAATCTCTGTATGTATAATTATTTTTAATTTGGTTCTCATCGTGGTGTAATAACGTCGTTTGTTGTAGTTAAAGTATAGAGACCAAATTCAAAATGATTATCACATATAGGGACAAAAAAATTTGAATTCGGTTTTGAATTTGGTCTCGTCGTGTGTACATATAGGGATCGATTTCAAAATTTCATGTATAGGGACCAAATTCAAACTCCCTATCACATATAGGACCAAATAATTTGATTAACCTATTTGTTTCATATTTGGCTTGTTTACCAATTCTAATCTCACCATTTGTTTGTTTGTTTTTCAATTTTTGCTTGTCTAATGGACCAATTATGATTTCTTATTGCCATTAATGGTCATAGGAATACCCTAGTACTAACTGCTGGAGTTTATGAGATTATTACTTATAGTATGTTAAATCAGTTAAAGTCTGTTGAATTATGACTTGACATTCCGTGAATTGCCAAAGCTTATTTGTGAAATCAAAATTGCTTTCATGAACACATGCACATAATTAAGATGTTGATGCAGTCATTTATAAGGTCTTCAAGCATCTTGGTGTCATTTTAAGTGCCGAGAGCTCTGAAATGAATGAGAGGGATATCCAACTGTGCATATTTGAACCTCCCTCAACCATAAATAATAGATAAGTAAACAAAGAGGAGGTTCATGTGAGTATTTTTAATCTTAACTCTTTGTTTATCTGTTTGGCGGTGTTTACTTGCTGGCAGTAGCTGAATATGCAGGATCATTATAGGACTGAGTAATTCATCTTTGAAGATTTTAAAAGGCGGAAGGAATGTTGTTTTGTACTTTTGTAATGCTTCACTCTTATTAGAGTTAAGTCTGTCTTTCAGTTATGTTTAGGGCTTAGACGGGGATTTTTTTTTTTTTGGTTGGTGGCTTTTCCTCGCTTCTGTCTGTCTCTTCTATCATAACTAACCGAAGGTTCAGTTCTAATTTGAAGTTCCTATTTGGTAGAAATTTGAGTGATAGAAATGCTATTGAGTTCTAGCCTCTTGAACATTACCACTCGTTTCTCTGCCGAAGCAGATACGAGGTTTGTCTAAGGATTCTTCTGGTGTGTCATCTTTCAAGTCTTCTGTTTTCAACTCACTCCTAATTCTTCTTTTATAATTTATGGAATCTGTTATCTAATACGTGACTGTTCTTAGTGTTAAGACTGCTCCCTCTGGATTACAGTTTTGTTTTGATGAGGGGCGTTAGTATAGTTCCCTTTATTATTATATTGGTATTGGTATTGGTATGATTCAACTTAGCATACATGTTTTGAAGTGTTAGAAAGTTTGCTGGCACTTTCTTAAAACTTTTCTTTATTTACCAATCTTCCTGGATCTATTCCATGCATGAAGGTGAGGCAACAAAGGAATCTACCTTGGCGACGCCCGTTATTTTCTTTCATGTATGCATTATTATTTTTCCTGGTTTGTGTTATTGGAGTACGACACTTCTTGAATCGAACGCCTGATGGTGACGAACTCTTGATTCCATCAAGAACAACGAATATCCAAAATACAAAATTTTCTATAGATAATCACGTTATGGTGGGGGATCATATGTAAATTCTTCGAATAACCATGTAATAATATATCAATTGAAAAAAAAATCTTATACTAGTGAAACGAAACAAAGTGTGTTTTGTTAGTTAGAGGGAAAGAAGTGCGGAACCTGCTATTAAAATAGCCACCACTTTGAGGGCAAACAAAATGTCCAACAGAAACTGGGAAAGCGTTTCCTTTCGTGGAGATTAACTAAATAGATCCATCTTTGGTGATTCAATTCCAAATCCTCTGCCCCTTATCTGTAAGTCACTTCCCTTTTTTGTTTCTTTCACATTTTTGACGGATTTATCAATGTATTAATTCTTTCCGGAGTAAAGAATAAAATTAAAAAAAAAAAATTGTTATCACCATTAGTTAATAATGGCCATGTTTTTATATCCTAAATTAATTATCAAAAAATAATTTTATCAAATGGTGTGTTTGGAAGAGTTTATGAGAATAGCTTATGAAATTAAATTTATACAAATAGTTTATGAAAATAGTTTATGATCTTTTCATAGGTTTCAAAGAATCATATGAAAATAAGTTGTCTATATAAAAAAGAGCTTATTGAATAAGCATTAGTTAACTTATTTACTCAAACATATCCTATTTACTTGATTTATTGGATTTTTCAGATTACAGTGTATTTTGTAGGTCTAGTTTATTTGATTCGTTCTTGTTTAATTTCAGAAATAATGTGAACAGAAAGTGAAAGACGTTCAAAAATAGATTTAAGTGGATCATCAAGTGCTTGGCACGAATCCAATTAAGAGGCCTTGATTAAGATCTAAAATTCCTCAACTGAGAGGTCCTAGTGAAGCTGATAACATTAAACAAACATTAGCTGAGCACACACGGTCTACTGTATTTAGTTTATTTAATCCTAAAATCAGGAATAAGTCATGCCAAACAAAAAGCTTCATTTGATCTTTTAAACCTTTTAACAACATGTTCCAACAAACGATGAACATGCACATCTCATTCAGATTTGTTGTTAAAACATAGGGAATAAAGGCAGCTTCAACCGTGAAGATGGCTTTTGAAGCACGGTGGCTTCTACTTCACTGTTGAAGCTGTCTCTCCCTTGTTTTTACTTTTTGATGATAAAAAATCACAAAATTATCATTTCAAGCATGATTTGGGGTTGATCGTAGTTTCTCACCATCATTCCAAACACACTAAAGAAATTTATCTCTCTATGAAGGGAAGAGCAGAAAAACAAAGTTCACAAAGAACTGAAAACAAAGAAAAATACAAAATAGAAGAAGTATCTCTAAGTTAAGTAAGTTCACAAAGAACTGAAAACGAAAAAAGTACAAAGTAGAAGTATCTGAGTTAAGTATCTCTGCAACTCAAAGATACTATAAACTAATATATATTGTAATGTAAAATTGTGTCTGAATCAATACGTCATCTGCTCCTATTTGTAGATAACTTCTATAATAAAAAAAAAAAATAAAAAAAAAACCAAAAGTACCTCTTATTTACACTGCCCTGCACCTATTTTATTGACTCATATGCCAAGTTGACTTTGTCCTGAGATGATGTTTTCTCCTTGAGTTTTGTTATTTAAACATTAAAATTTTAATACTGTATGTGTTTATCTCTATTTCTTACTTACTTTTTATCTTCTTTATATACATGCATCTAAAAAATACATTACCAAAACAAAGGGGTCACCGTATGGTGTCCTTATTTTGATGTTCAAAAATTGTTTCTCTTTCTGCTTCCATTCATCTGATGGCTGTTGAGTGCTTGATTTGGGCTTGGAGTGAATTAGGCCCAACTCTCTTTCTGGTCCATTATGATAGAATATGCAAGTAGGCTCTTATGGAGGGCTTTGTTAAGGACACCCCCCAATTTACTAAGGGCACTTCCATAAACAGTGCATTTACCAAAATATCCCCCATCAAAGAGGCATTTTTTATTCTTCACTCGCAAATATGATATTTGCGAGTACTTGCTTTACTCGCAAATATCATATTTGCGAGTACTTGCTTTACTCGCAAATATCATATTTGCGAGGGAGCAATTCTAAAAAAATAATTCACTCGCAAATATCATATTTGCGAGTTAAGAAGATATTTGCGAAAATGCTATACTTATTTGCGAGATTCCAAAAAAAAATTACCCACTCACAAATTCCTTATTTGTGAGTGAAGAAAATTTTTTCACTTGCGAATGACGAAATTTTTTTTCACACTTGCAAATACCTTATTTGCGAAATCATCCAATACTCGCAAATAAGATATTTGCGAGTGAAGGAAATTTTTCTTTACTCGTAAATATCATATTTGTGAGAGTGCAAACATTTTTTCTACTCGCAAATAACATATTTGCGGATGAGCAAAATGATAAAAAAAAAATATTAAGAAAATATTTTGATAAATATACTGTTCGTTGGGATGTCTTACCAAAACCCTCGTATGGATTATTTTCCCTTTATTCGGATGACTTCGGCTAGCGTCATATTGGCCTTGCATCTAGCTTTTTATGACATTGTGATTTTGGAAATGACGTCAATTGGTCTTATGTACTTCATAAAAGTTGTGGAGCTTTGTCTTAGTTTTCCAATGAGACCAAATGTAGCTCAAAAGAATGCCTATAGACCACGTTGTGCCTTGAAAACCAAAACTAGGTTAAGAGAAATATTAAAGGATGAATTTTAGCAAGTATTTACAACAAAGCCTGATATAAGACCAATTATGCAAAACTCTCCTAAAATTAAACAATTGAGCACAAATTAAGCCTAAAAATAATGTAAGCATGGGTTAATTAGAAATGTAAATAATTCAGTTATCACCGTATCCAACCTTGTCCCATTGGCATGTCTAAATAGCATTATTTTATAACTTATAATGATCGATTGATAAATGTACCACCGGTAGATCCCTTATCTAAATGGGCTACATAAAAGTCTCCCCACATCAAACCTTAAAAACACATCCTCAAAGATAGGTTTGTTTAAAACTCACCTTGTTTAATTAATATATTTTGGGACGAAACTAATGACGACAAAGTTTTCCGATGTATCTCTGCATGTAACATAAGGACGACAAAATTTTTTCTTAAGAGTTTTAATATTGTTGTACACTCAAGATTCGGATTCGAACTCGAAACCACTAGTTAATTTGAAAGAAATCGATACCATCTCAATATAATCTTATTTAATCAACATTAACTGGTTCCACAGCTATATTATCCCGAATTCCATCCAAATTAATTAAGCCTTGGTCTCATGAGGTGCTGCTCCAATTAACAGAGAGTCAACGGTGTTAAGTCAAACCCAGATTCTGGAAAATCCCTCCATTCTTCTTCTTCTTCTTCTTCTTCGTCGTCGTCGTCGTTATCCTCTTCCTTGCACTTACACTTAAAACTCATTCATATAAACCTTTCCTTTTTACATCTTCTGGTTTTTATCTTCAACCTCTCCAATCATTTCATCTATTAATCCTTCCATTCTGATCTATTTTCAGCTCGTGGAAATGGACGATGTGAAAGACAAAGTAAAGGGTTTCATGAAGAAAGTCAACAACCCTTTTTCCTCATCATCTTCCTCTTCCAAATTCAAGGGCCAAGGTAGAGTCTTGGGATCTTCTTCTTCTTCTTCTTCATCATCATCTGCACCCTCTAATTCCATTCCTACCCCTCGCCCTAATCAAAATCTCAATTCCAAACCCTCTTCAGCTCCAACCAATCCCAAACCCTTGCCCCAGAAAACCACTAATTCGGATCAGAATCGAATCGAGAAAGCTTCAAAACCCGATTTTGATCCCAAACCTAGAGATGGGTTTGACCCTTTTGATTCTCTGGTCACTTCAGGGAAGAGATCTCAAAATGGGTATTCACTTAACGTTTATGAATGCCCCATTTGTGGAAAATCATTTAGATCTGAAGAAGAGGTGTCTGTACATGTGGATAGTTGTTTGAGTAACCCAATTGAAAGTAATGATGGAAATGTTGTCTCAGAATTTCCAGAGAATAACAAAGTTGAGTCTAATGGTGAATTAGAGGTTTTTGTTGGTGCTTACATTTCTGGGAACCCATCTGAGGGATCAGTTGATGTTGTTCTCAAACTGTTGAGGAATATTGTTAGGGAACCAGAAGCTGCGAAATTTAGGAAGATCAGGATGAGTAATCCAAAGATAAAGGAGGCTGTTGGTGAGGTCATGGGTGGAGTTGAGTTGCTGAGCTTTGTGGGGTTTGAACTTAGGGAGGAAAATGGGGAGACATGGGCAGTGATGGAGGTTCCTACAGTGGAGCAAACCAAATTGATTAAGAAAGCAATTGTGTTACTGGAATCACAACTGGTACAAGAACCTACAAAGAGAGAAATTTTGGTGCCTGCAACTTCGGCTGAGATAGATGCAAAGGCTGAACCAAAGCAGGTCGACAGACAGGTAGTAACCATGTTGATCATGCTTTTGAAATGGAAATGTGGAGAAAATAAGTTCATGATCTGATTCTTATTTGCTTTGAAGAGTTTGTCTTGGATGCATTTAAGTATATCCATTGTGCATTTTGCTCTTATAGGAAGCTTCTGTGTAATTTGAATTCATATTCTGGTTGGAAATGCTACTTGTAGATAAGTAACTAAAATGTTGAAGATCTAGAAAGCCACATTTTAGATCTAATCTCAGTAGCTTTGATAACAGGATAACGAACAAAAAAGATGTCTAACACACACCTGAACAGCAGAGCTAACAAAATGATACGAAGCATATAATGTCATTAGCTAATCAACACGATTGGGTATGGTGTCTAACTGTGATTTTAATACATTAAGTGCAGCCTTAAGATATCCTTGTTATTTTTATATCCTTGCTTTTTTTCGGGTGTAAAATTAAGAGGCAAAGTAAATTGCAGGTTCTTTTGGATAGAGATTGTCTAGGGTTGTATGGTGAAAATTGGTGATGGACTTGGTGACATTTTTGCAAGGGTTAATAACTAGGGATGGCATAATGTGGTTTGAATTTGGGCGTGGCTTGACTTTCATAGGAGAAGTGAAATGAAGAGAGGAATAATCCCGAACCCTCTTAAGAAGAGTTGCACCAAGAGAAAAAGGTTTAATCAGAACTACCAAGTTGAGCAAGCTATTATGGTGGCACCCAAGTATCAACACCTTAAGAGAAACCATCCTAATACAATATTCAAAAAACAATCTAATCTCAATTTAAAGTATGTGATATGCAATTTATACAGTATCGTGCTTTTTTTTAGCATTCATCTTGATGCTTTGATATTTTTCTTTTAAATAATGATATATTTTCTCTAGAAAAATGGGGATGTACTAATTTTACAAAGCCATTTTTGTCACTTAAATTCACAGCACAAATATAACAAATAAAAGCAACATGTCATAGCACATCATCAATATAAAAGTGCTGTAGAAATGCTTCTATTATAAGTCCTTCTTTTCCCTAAGCTTGAAATTTCTTAACTTACTGATGAATACTTCTTCTGAACGTTTTCCTTTCATTTGAAAACCAATAAATTAAATGCAATGGTCTTCTCAAAGATTGCGAGTGTAGACTTTGTCATATGGTTATTTGTAAGATAACTGATTGCCAGGGATAATATTCAAATGGACTGATCAACATATTTCAAAGGTTAGACTCACTCAATACTGGAAATGGTTGTAGCTCACAAGTATATCTTGCTAATTGTTGGCATATCTAAATCAGCTGCAACTGTATGACAGAGATGAATCTAATCACCAGTATTTGCCCTGTTTCTTTGTTGACATGACCTGATTGTTTGAGTATATTCAGTTTGATGCTTTAGTTATTACTGTGCAGATTGAAGATGGCTAACCTTTTTTTCCCTGGTGAAAAAAAATGGCTCTTATAGGTGAAGGTATTCTTTTCCGTCCCTGAAAGCGTTGCAGCTAAAATTGAGCTACCAGATTCCTTCTATAAGCTTTCAGTTGAAGAGGTGAGAAGAGAAGCTGAATTAAGGAGAAAAAAGATGGACGAGTCTCAGCTTTTAATCCCTAAGTCACTTAAAGAAAAGCAAGCAAAAGCTGCGAGGAAGAGATACACAAAAACTATTATTAGGATTCAGTTTCCGGATGGAGTTGTACTTCAAGGTGTATTTTCTCCATTTGAACCGACTACTGCTATCTATGAGGTTTGTCCTTTGCTACTTGATTTTATATTCTATCTTTCTCATGTTTCTTTAGACTCAGGCTTGCCAAGGCATCTATTTTGAACAAAAAATATTGTTTGTCCTTCTGGTGAGGGCTGGTTATCAATGTTTCATCCATACTGGTTTCTAGATGTCACTGAGCTGCTAGAAATGGAGCTTTTCATATGGAATGATAAACATTTAACAATGAGTTCTTGCAATGATAAGTCTCATTTACATCAAGTAACCCATATAATAATAATGCTTATAGCCTTATATAGCAAAACACCAGTAATCTAATTTGGAGCTTTGTTTATTTACATAAAAGTTCCCTAATTGGATGACTTGGCCTTTATTTTTTATGTATATTGTCGTGTGAACTAAAGGGTGAGCCTTGGCGCAACGGTAAAGTTGTTGCCTTGTGACTTGGATGTCACAGGTTCAAATCTTGGAAACAGCCACTCTGCTTGCGGGGGTAAGGCTACTTACATCTACCCTCCCTAGACCCCATCAGGTGGGAGCCTCATGCACTGAGCCGCCCTTTATATTTTCTTTTGAACTCATGCAACACAGTTTGATTGGATTTGTTTCGTATCCTGTTCGGGTCATACCCAAAGTTTTATAGTTTTATTACTGCTTATTCTGAGCAACTAACTCAACATTGTTCTTGTTTAACATTTTGATAAAGCAGTTTGTCAGTTCCACATTAAAAGAACCAGCTTTGGAATTCGAGCTAATCCATCCTGTACTTATCCAACGGCGGGTGATCCCTCATTTTCCTAAAGCAGGGGAAAATGCTAAAACAATAGAGGAAGAGGACCTGGTACCTTCAGCTCTAATTAAGTTCAAGCCCCTGGAAACAGATTCTGTTGTTTTCACTGGTCTCAAAAATGAATTGCTTGAAATCAGTGAACCACTTGTAAATGGTTAAGCAATTGCTTCGGTTTGGATTGTATTGGTTTCTTTCCTTACTTTTCACTTCTTTTTTTCTTTTTGATTGGTGGGGATATAGAATTATATATTTAGTTTATTCTACTCATTTTTAATTTGTAATTTTCTGCCAAACTATACTATAACTTGTTACTTGTTAAGTTCTTAATGCAAATAAATCAGTGTGATGAAGCATGTATAATCCCAAGCTACATTCATAAAGTACCTGCGAAACCTCCATCCAAGAAGTGGACAATACTGACTCTTACTGTGTTTAAGGTCCATTAATCTTTACTTGCATGTCCGTGTGACTGAGCTAGTCTCTTTATTCCAAACTGTTATGATAACTGTCAATGTTCCTTCAGGTTCAGGACCTAAGTTCAGGCAAGCCAGCTTTGCCCAAGTTCAACTCTTTCAGCAATGAGTTGAGCTGAGCCAGGTCTAAAGTCAGCACCAAATGGGCTGCCCAAATTTGAATCCATGTTTCTCTTTATTCCCCTTTCATTTTAAAAATTCTTCAAACAAGGGCATCTGCCACAAACTTACAAATAAGAGAGTCCTAAAACCTCTGCTTTTGCTTTGTTCATTCCCTTATTTCCTCTTTTTTGCATCAGCAGACAAACAAATCAATTAGCAATGTTATTCACACATAGTTACGTATCATCTCATATCTACAAAAGTTTCACTATCTAATTACAGTTCGTCTCACATTGTTTTCTACACTCTTTACTTTGATTCTGCTGCCTTGTTGGATGCGAGAAATGTGAAATAAAATATGATGTACGTCTAGCTTTATTGCTAAAGAGGAATGTTTTGTACTATATTTCTATACAACATTCTCATAATATTTCATTTATATGAGTGTTAGTGAATATCCAGATATTATGAACCATATGTATAAACAAACTTTTTAAGTCTTAGTGGCAAGGTCTTTATAGAAAGAAGTTGCTAGTTGATTTAGGTGGTAAAGATTTCTGTAGTTGATTGCAAGGTTTTGAGATCATATTTTGCCATTACTTTTCGCCCTCCCTGACATGTGTCTGAAAAAATCACTTGCCGACTAAAATCTCAAAGATATGTCTGATCATTTATGTACCGGCAAAAAATAATAATAATCTTTATAAAAAAAAAAAATTATCAAGTCAAAAAGCAAATGATTGAAGTGAGTGTGCCCTTTAATAATGTGCCACCATGAAGAATGAAATGCATGCATGTGATCTGCATGGCCAGCTAGGACCGAAAAAGGGCTTGACCTTGAAGTGAAGACAAACCCATTGTTATTAGCATGGCCTCATACCAATAATATTCGTGAAATTTGCTGTTACTTCTTATTTCCCTTGCCATCTACTGATACCAACAAAGATTTTGATAATCTTGATGTTAAACGGATCCCTTAAGTGATTATTCATCCCACACTGCCATGTTGACGATGAACAAACAATTTTGGCATGGAAAATCCCTATTGGATCTAGGGATCCAAAAGAACATACTTTAAAAGTGAGGCTTGCCTCCCATGTGAATCCTCGACATATATATATATATATATATATATATATATATATATATATATATATATATATATATAGTGAGAGAAGTTTTTTTTTCATGTGAGAGTAAGAGCAGCAAATCTTTGGTCATTAAAATCATATATGGATTTTTCAGATTAAAAGTTGGTAGTGATCATGAGATCACTTAAAAAAGTCATGTGACTTTATGTTCTAATTTTGACCATTCATGGTTTGATCCAAAGGCTAAGATTAGCACCTCCCACCCTCATATAAAAGCACTCTCTCACTTGATACATCTCCTATATATATATATATATATATATATATATATATATGCTAATCTTGATCATTCAAGTATGATCCAAAGACTCATATTTGCTCCTCTCACTCTCATATAAAAGTACATCTCTCATTTAATATATATATATATATATATATATATATGTGTGTGTGTGTGTGTGTGTGTGTGTGAGAGAGAGAGAGAGGATCTATTTATACTGATGTAAATCAAAAGCATTATTACACCTGTGATTAACTTTTTATTGAATATGTTTTTTAGAAAATCAACCGTTAAATTGAAAATTCATAGATCATATATATAAAATTTTACATTAATCTGAAATTGTTTACTATTTCATTAATGTACACCAAAATTAATATAATATATAACTTTAAAATATATGAAAATAAGAACTATTTGATTGTATTTCTATTGATGCTAAAATAAAGTACAAATTTCAAAAGTGCAATAATATTGTGATTGTAATAGGTACAACGGCATCTTGATGTATCTCACAGGTATGTGGGCATAAGCCTATATATGACCATAACCACCTTGCAGAATCAGATATGTCCCTTTTATCTAATATATAATCCAATTAGAGGGCAAAGTGGTTTTAGCCAGAAATAAAACTGAGAAATGTACATATATATATATATATATATATATATGACAGTTTCTGTCAACTTGAATCTCCGGGAAGTGATTGAAATTTACAGATAGCGACCAGTATTGGAATGTATTGTATCTAAGGATGATTGGTGAATTGTTGGACTCAACAAATACACCATAGAAAATGGCTCAAAAACGACAACTATTTACTTATTTTATTGCTGTTTACTGAGGTTTTGTTTTTATGGTACCGTAGACATTGTAGCTCATGTGGGGCCTACCTGCCATACCCAAATAGAAGTGTACAGAATATATATGGTTATAATTGAGCATAACCATATAAGAGCCTGTGCGAGAATGAAAAATAATATAACTTTAATTTTTTCTGCCACATTATTAAAGTTTTATATCATCAATAATCTTAAACAAGGGAATAAATAAATAATTTAGATATCAACTGAGATTAACGTACGTGATTAAAGGTCTCTCACCCCTTAATCAAAATCTCGGATTTGAGTCTTGGATATGAAAAAAACCTTAGTTAGGAAGGATGCCACCCATCGAAGTACCGAACAAATTCTGGTGGGAGATTAGTCTCCATCTCAGATTGACGATGGGATAATCCTCAAAATAGATCAAAAAATAAATAAATTAGATGGAGATTTTTTCGTGTAAGTCATATATAGTACAAAAATAAGCCAATTATGAGCACCAAAAAGAAAAATACGACAGCATCCACTCAACTTGCTGGCATTAATTATTAAATGCAAAAAGAGGTTAGGGATATAGGACCACCAATTGCAGGAAGCTATATACATCCACGAATTATTGATCAATTTATATAGCTATATTAGATACTAGTAAATATTTATCGATATGTGGTTGGTTCGAATAATAATGAGTTTGAATCCTTTAAGCAAGTGGTTAGGAGTTCGATCATTAGCTCTTATGTACGAAAAAAACCTGATTGGGAGAGGTCAATCCTTAAATGTCATCCAGTATCTCGAGGGATTAGTCTTCGCAGTTACGTGCGGAGGATACCTGAGAAACCAAAAAAAAATACTAATAAATATTCGTGCATTGCACAGGGAAAGTTGAAAAGGAAAAAATATTTTTAAATATATATAAAATTATAAATAATATATTAAATTAATTCAAATAAAATCTAAAAATTAAAAAAAATCTAAAAATAAGATATGGGTAATTAATTCTATAATTAAAATTTAAATATTATAAAGGAGAGATTAAGAATGACATCTCTCTGTAAACCAAAAAAAAAGAATGACATCTCATTTTTTTTGACACTGAAAAACATTCATTCATTCAAATTGATAGAGTACATCGATGAGAATACAGATCCAAAATTGCTAAAAACAGATTCTTGATCAAATCTGTGATGGATCGAAACAGACCTGTCAATCTGGAACAAACGAACACCGCATCAAGGCGGGAAACCAAACAAAGCCACACCAAGACTACGAAGAACAAGGAAAAAAACACAAAAAGATCTAGATCTATATGGAAAACCCACACAAAAGAACCAGATCTATATAGAAAATCCACATATAGAAAGAAAAGAAGAGAAAAAGCGAAGTAAATTGGTGGTTTTAGGCCCAAAACCACCCCTGCCGCCGTCTGTAAGAGTGTGAGGGAGACGAGAGAACGAGAGGAGATTGTTGTTTGCTAAAGCAATAAATAATGACATCTCTCATTTTATAAATGAGAATAGTCTATAAGAGATTTAACCACTCTTAAATATAGGTGTGGATGGTTTTCTTTAAAAATATTTGTCCTTAAAAGGAAATAATGAAATAGAAATAAGTTAATTATCAACGGATTTGATAGTAATAACTATTAATTAGTAGATCAGAAAATAAATTCATAAAACTGAAAAGCATTAAACTAAAACAAGTAAATGATATACAGTTAGTATTAATAACTTTTAATTGGTAGATTTGGAAATATAATGGAAATTAAATTTTTTAAAAATTAAATCATTTAATGTAGATGACGAAACGTGAGTTATTGAGAAGGATAGAGATTCTAGAGAATAACTCACATTCGAGCATGAGTATTCCTTTTTTTTTTTGTACCAGTAGGGGGCTAAAGCCCAAAGAATGAGTATTCTAATTTATTATGAGTTTAATTTTGATACACTGTTTGATATAAATTTTTTTTACATTGTCAACCAATTACAAATAATATAATATGACAATTTATGATTGATTGACAATATAAAATGTTTTTACATTGACATTGTTTACCAATTAAATCTATTATATATATATATATATATATATATATATATATATATATATATATAGTGGTTGTTTAATAATGACAATAACAAATAATTAGTACATTTTAAAATATATTAGTAGATGATCGTTATTATGCATAAATAGTTGGAAATATTTGTTCTGAAAAAAATCATTGATTGCAAAATTAAGTAAGAGGATTTGGTAATTATAGAATTTAATTTATGAGATTATATTAATTAGAAATATTTTCCTGAAAATGAAAAAAAAATAAGCTAATTCACAATTATATATAACTTTTAGTTCGTGAAATTATAGTAATCATTATAATTAGAAATATTAAAAAAAATTCTGAAAAGGAAAAAAATTAAAAGAAATAATCAAACAAGTATTTGAAAAATATTTAATAAATGACACATCACACAATGTGGAGAAAAGAAATTATGGGGAATACCTTACATTGAAAACACTAATTTGGTATATAAAAATTATGAGAACGTTAATCAGTATGTACCGAGTAAAAAAAAAAAAAAAAAAAAAAGGTGAATTTACTATTGGGATGGATCCCAACGGTATCACAAGAGATTCCCTCAGCTATCTATCGGATAGGAGGATACCAAAAAAAAAGGTGAAATTGGATTTGAAATTATGTATTTATTATATTGATAAATGTTATATTTAGTTTTTCAATATAGACTTACCTTTTTTCTCCTTAACTAGTGTCCTTAAGATACCGAGGATTAGACTCCTCTAAAATGAGGAAAAGTGTAAAATGGAAAGTAAGTATGTATTCACGATTAGTTAAAGTATATTGAAATCTTAATGCACTTTAACTAATCAATGATATATGCACTCTTATTTTTTTCACTCTACACATTTGCGTATTTTTTTTTGTAATCATGTTATTGGTATGGAGTATCTATCACCGTAAACAGTGACTAATTTCCTTCAGGGGACCTAAATGACATTTAAGGGTTGACCCCTCGTAACCAGGTTTTCTCTATACTCAAGAATTAAGAGTCAAACCCCTAATCACTTACTTAAAAAATCCAAACTCATTAACATTTGAATCAATCATATATTGATACATGTTTGCTTACGTTAGAAAAGCTTTATCCATATACATTTAGCAAGACCCGCTAATTAAAGTGCTAGCCCGCTAATTAGAGTGTTGATAATTGATTATGATACTCCTCGAATTAATTAGCCCGTCATAAATTTTCTTTCTTAAAAAAGAGAAAGAAATGATATAAGCATAACGTGTTAGAATTCTCGTTAAGTGTGTCGCATATGGATCTCTTGCACTTAACTTTTTTCTATTATGGAAGTAATTGCATTTTTTGTCGTTTGAATATCACAATCGTGTAATTTTAGTTATTCAGATTTTAATTAGTTCAATTGGGTCCTTAAAGTATCACGATTATATAATTTTAGTTCCACAGATTTTAATTGCACGAATTGGATCATCCAGGTATCACGGTTGTGTAATTTTAGGCCCCCTAGTATAACGATTGTGTAATTTTTAACGTCCATAGCCTACGAAGCACATGAGGGACTGATTTGACATTTAGTGAGACTAGCTTGATAACTTACGTATCATTCCTATGCGACACTTAATGATGTGCATTTGACTATTAAAGTGTGTGAGATGTTAATGATGTCATATAAGAATGTCTCATAAGCCGTCAAGTTGAGCTCACTAAGTGCCAAATCAGTCCCACGTAGGTCACGTAGGCTACTGGTGTTAAAAATTATACTATAGTGATACTTGGTGCGACCAAAATTGCACAATCATTATACATGGGAGATCCAATTGGCTCAATTAAAATCCGACGAATCAAAATTACATAATTGTGATAGTTGGGGATCCAATTGATGTAATTAAAATTTGAGAGGCTAAAATTATACAATCATAATATCCGGGAGATGAAAAGTATAATTAAGCGTTTAGTTTTTAATGTCACTATTGACTATTCATTTTATTGAAATATAATTTTAAAAATAAATGAATCAACCCACATATATATATATATATATTTATATTTTATTTTTTCATTTTTAAACGCAAATCTTCTCCACAATCTCTCCTCGAGCTACATGCGTCACCTTGATTAGGCAATGTTTTTACTTTTTATTATAGTTTTAAATATCTACTATTTAATAATTTCAATTTAATTTTTTCTATTTTTAACATGTATTTTCAAAATATCCTAATTAATCATTATTATTACCAAATATGTTGATCATTAATTTATTCACACCTCTATATTAAATTAGAGTATATTTATTCATCAAAAAAAAATTAGAGTATATTTTCTTAACAATGATTAAATATCTTATGTTATTCTTATTTATAGAATGACACATCTCATTCTTAATTTTTTTAAAATTTACCTTTAAATTTTAGAATAATCATATAAAATATTTAAATCTTCTTTTTAGATTTAAATTTTTTTTTTTAATTTATAATTTTTTACATTTTACCTGAAATATTATTTTTTTGTGTTCAAAAGTTTAGATGAGATGGATTCCAGAACTAACCAAGTTACTTGAAATAATTATGTATTTATTGTTATAAATTTTAATTACTTTATTTTCTATTTATATTTGTACTAAATTAAAATTATTAATATAATGCACCTCATGTTTGCCCGTTACACGAAAAAACACATTTGAGGGTCAAGTTATTTTATAACACTGTATAATATTTTAAATTTTGGTAAAATATTTTATAGGGTTAAATATGTTTTCCGTCTTTACAAAATGAGCTAATTTTGGTTTTAATCCCTATAAAAAATTTTATTTGGTTTTCAACTCTCTAAAATATGAAATTATTAATTTTGGTCTTTATAAAATGAGAAAATTTTGATTTTGATCCCTGTAAATTGTTTTTATTTTTTTTCATCCCACTATAATTTAATATCACCGTTTTTAGTCCCTAATTTCATTTTAGGGTAGATAAATATAATTTATTTTAGGGTTTAAGAAACATTTTAGGAAAATCATATGCTAATATGACATCACAGATATTATTGAGTGTCACTTGGTATGACCATAGGACTTTCTGTTAGACACATAAATAGTTAATGGAAGTCGCATGACAGTAGGGATAAAAAATAGTGATTTTAGATTTTAGAGGGACAAAAATCAAATAAAAAATTTTACAGGGACTAAAATCAAAATTCGCTTATTTTACGGGATCAAAAACATATTTAATACTGTTATATATTTCTTTTCAAAATGTATGTGTCAGAGTATATATACTAATTACTAGACGAACCCTTCAAATTTTGTTTATTTGCTTTGTCTTTTTCACGAATAGTTTTATATTTATATTTATATTTATTACGATTAATGATGGATTATTCTTGCCGTCTGCATTGAAACTGACATTATAGACAAAAGTAATATACTAATATTACTTCATGTTTAAAGTTTAGAAATATAAAAAATCACCATCGATACCCAAAAATTATGAGTTAAGTTGGTAAGCAATTTTGACCCTCATATGAAGATGCTAGTTCACAAATAAGCAAATTTTATGAAGAGAGACTAATATTTTTTTTTTTTTTTGGTATACAGAGACTAATAATCTTTATGCTTATTTCATAAAAAAAAACAAATAATCTTTATGCTTATGTGATCGAGAAAGAATTAATCTTGTAGAACATTTTAAATGGAATGAACTAGTGAAAATAATTTATGGTTGTAAAAGAAAAAAAACACCATCAATATTCAGTCCTATTATTGGCATGGCTGGGTTAAGGGTAAGGCAATTAAAGCCATAGTTTTAGACCCATTAACAAAAATATTATTTATTATTAGTTTTTATAAAGCAAAAAGATCATACATATTGACAAAAGGCCCAACCTAAAGCACAACTTGACTTATGTATACTCTCTTACTTAAAATAAAAAGACATCACTCAAAATCTACTTTAGGCCTCACTCACTTTTGGGTCGGTCCTGATTATTGGAAGTTTATTATTTGTTTTTCTTCAAAAGAATTAATAATGTTCCATTTTACTAGATAGGCCATATTAAATCGAGTTTAATTGTTATGAATTGTCAATATAAAGGTTTTTATATAGTCAACTAATCAAATTTTATGATATGAATGACTTTTAAGGTAGTTAGGATAAGAGTCAAACATTTTAACTTATATAATAATTTTTGATTGACTAAATATGTAAAAAAAAATTATATTACAATATATATCAATTAAATACTATTAAATACTACTATTTGTTTAATGAGGCATCTAATAATTAATACAAAGCGAGCAGGAACTACGTAAGTAGGCATTTTTTTTTGGGTCATGGAAAGGTCGACATTTTGAAGCATCAAAGCCACACTCAACTTTGGAAGCAGGGATGAAAGGGACCCGAGACCTCCGCACATGGCTTTCTTTCACTTGTGATAGTTTCATCATCACTTATTTTATATTTTATATCACTTATTTTATATGCTTTGTTTCCATCACACCCATATCATATGCCAAAATTATATCGAGAAATAAGATATTTTATACAATTTGCAAAGACAAGATGTTAGGTAAAGAGAAATATTTTTTGGATAGTAAAATGGGATAACAACATGTTGTTTTTGTTTTTTTATGTATTTTTTGAATTGTGTATATATAAAAAAGATAAAAAGTAAGTGAGAAATAAAAATAAATATATATGATATCACATATGATGTTCAAAACTTGATATTCAAATACGTAAAACCATATATATTGATAACCATGCACAATTTTTTTTTTATAATGCCTTCACAAAGTTCTCTAAAAAAACTATACAAAGATTTTGGTATATAACCTTTTATAAATTAAAGTGACTGATTTAGCAAGGGAGTGCTTAACAATGAATGATTTTCGTTGTTAATTCCATCGCTAAATTCAAAAGAATAATTTTGCGATAAGATTTTCAACAACGACATATTTTATCGTTGAATCCCTCACTAAATAGAAAATAATCAAATATCATAAATAAATCAAAACATAGTCCATCGCTAAATTCATTGCAGTTTGTGACATATGCTTCGGTCGCTGATTTTTATTGTTAATTAATTTCAACATTTTGTAGTGGATCACAGTTCACTATTATCATAAATAATTTATGTTAAGCTAATGATATTACTAACTATAAATTTGCACGTTTTCACAGGCTCATAACGTGCAGTTTGTAATGTGGAGGTATTATTTAAAAATAAAACCATAATACTAGTATCATATAAAAAAATTAATTGGTATGTATTAACGTTACAAAAAAAATATATATTGTCAATTAATTATAAATTATGATATTAATAAAAATATTTAACTCTTATTCTAACTATCTTATAAATCATTAATATTATAATTATGATTGATTGACAGTATAAAATATAATTATATATAATTCAAGATGTTTGATTTGATCATCTATTCATATGAATCATCGTCAATTATTATTAGTATTTTTTAAAATAATAAAAATAATAATAATAATACATTTTGTCTTGATTCCGTGTTTCTTTTTTCAGAAGCAATCCCCGGGCACGGGTGTTCTGACATTAATAATATCATACGTGGTATGTATGCAAGTGTAAAGTGTCTTCTCTCCAAGAAACAGGTGAGATTTGTACAACTGTGAAAACAAAAAATTTTACTGCCACAATATTTGGTTTGTAAGAAGGATTTTGGTGACAGAAAAGGTAACAAAAATAAAATATAAGGTGAAATTCTGATTAGCTCTAGATAATTTCTTGAGTATATAATGATCTTTGAAAGTGTGAGGTGTTATCAATTCAGTCCTCAAAAATAGTTAAATTACAAAAAAGTCTTTGAATGTTAATTTTTTAGTAAAATTAGTCCCTGATAGGAACTAACTTGACTAACGAAATTAACATTGAGGGACTAATTTGACTGATAAAATTAATATTGAGAGACTTTTTCATAATTTAACTATTTTCAGGGACTGCATTAACAATGACTCATATTTTGAGAGATGAAAATGATGATTTACTCTAATTTCTAACCGCCACAATATTTGGTAAGATCAAGTTCTTTATAAAGTGAAAGTGTGATTAGCTCTAGTTAATTATACATATTTCTTTAGAAACTCTCTTTAGGAGAGATTAGTTATTTCTATTTTTCCCAGTTGTACAAAAAAAATATCACTAATGCTGTTTGGTACGAACCCATTTCGTCAAAGATAGTACGAAAGGTTCAGTGATTTAAGTTATGAAAAATTATTTTTCACCTTTTACTTTCTTACAGTTTTAACTTAATTGTGATTGGTTGTAAAGTATATTGGTCACTTATGTGAACTGCTCGTCCAAATAGCAGTTTTGAAAATATATATTCTATTGACATAAACGGAAAAAGGGTTAGCCTGTATGTTTTTAGTGTCTGTTTGGTTTAGATTCTAGAGAGATTCGAATTAATTTTGAAAGCAAAAATAAGGTCTCTAGAATTGAAAGCTACTCTTCTTGTGTTTGGATGAAAAAATTGTGGTGGATAGAATTGATTTTGGATGGGTAGAATTGATTATGATGAAAACAAGAATTCCTAACTTTTGGGTTGAATAATATCAATTCTTGGTGTGAAATCCACGAAATTCTTTATATTTACACATTAAAAGTGATTCTACTTTTATCATCCAACGAAATCAATTCTTATGAACTCACTTTAAAATAACATTATTAAACATAAATCAATTTTTTTAAACTCAATTTTTTTAAAATCAATTATTCATAATTAATTCTATCACATTCTAAAACCAAGGACCTTATTACTTTACACACATTAAATAAAAATAAACCCATAAATTAAAATTGAAATATTTGTTCACCAAAAAAAAATTGAAATATTAAAGTATATTTAATATTTAATAAGCAACAAAATTAAATAAATAATTGACATAACTAGTCTAATTAGTTGTCATAAAAGGTGAGCCCCACATTTTTTTGGGGTACAAAAACGAGGGCAAAGCCCCAAAGAAAAAAAGAAACAAACTAAAACTAAACCACTACACCAATTATGATATTAGGCTTTTTGATTAAATTAATTCACTCTTAGAAATTATTTATCAATATAATTTTATTTTGAAATTATTTATCAAACTAACTCATTTTTAGTCACGTGATGTATTTTATTAATTTTTTTCTGACACTAAAAAATATTACTTTGACTAACGTTTTTTAAAAACACTACTTTGACTAGCGTTTTTCCAGATTGTGCCACGTGGTTCGTTGTAAAAAATTTAAAAATTTCACGTTTAGCGTCAGCCAAGATCAACGCTAAAGGCCATAAAGGTCGACGCTTGTTATCTCACTTGTGTAGATTAGTTATTTATTTTTTTACTTTTAACAAAAAACTAGTTATCTCACTTGTCTGTACTAAGTCAACACTCATCTAAGCTGGAAATCACCCGTCTGGTTAATGATCACCCTTGTAGTCATCAGACAAGTAAACATTTCTTCACTGTCATAGTCATCGGAAGGGTGATCATTTCTTCACTGATAGTCATCAGACGGATGATCATTTAAAAGGTTCTTTACTGATAGTCATCAGACGGGTGAAGATCTTCAGCTTCAAACGGGTGACACCTCTCGAGTAGATGATCACACTTGTAGTCATCAGACCGGTGACCATTTTTTCACTGTGATAGTCATCAGACGGGTGATCATTTCTTCACTGATAGTCATCAGACGGGTGATCATTTAAAAGGTTCTTCACTGTTAGTCATTAGACGGGTGAAGATCTTTAGCTTCAGACGGGTGACACCTTTAGCGTCGGCCTTTTTGGCCTTTAGCGTCGGCCAAGGCTCACGCTAAACGTAAAATTTTTAAATTTTTTACAGCGAATCAAATTGTGCCACGTGGTACAATCTAGTAAAAACGCAACTGACAATAGCGTTTTTAAAAAAACGCTAGTCAAAGTAGCGTTTTTCAGTGTCATAAAAAAATTAATAAAATATGCCACGTGGCTAAAAGTGGGTCAGTTTGGTAAATAGTTTCAAAACAAAATTATATTGGTAAATAGTTTCTAAAAGTGAAGCCTATGAGATTGAGAGCCTCTACAGCCCCACCTTTTTATTACTTCACACATTAAAGAGGAATAAGGTAATACACTCTTCCCTTATCACTAATAGTAATATGTTATGGATTTGGATCCTTTGCCTTTATTCTCTCCTTTTCCTCTCATGTTATGAGAAAGAAAGACACAAAATCAAGTTTTAATGGACCTCACACATAAAAGCAAATTTGTTTTTGTGTCTTTCTTCTCATACTCTCTCATAATATGAGAAGAAAAAAAAGAGGATCTAAATCCATATTTTATATGTTATCTACTATTTTGATGTGGTATACAAGCATTGTGGTGAAGATTGTTTGCTTTTACTCACGGAAATTTTAGAAGTTATTAGGATACAGTGAAACGATATTAAGCGCAATTGAGATTAGAAATATAAAATAAATGAAACAACTTAGTTGTTGTTCCTTAGGTGTTTGTGGTGTTAATTTTCAATTAGAATAGAACATGTGTGTAATAGCGGTTGCATATGTTACATTTTATTGATGAGTTGTTACACATGTATTCTCCTAATTGAAAAATGACATCATAAATAGCTATGGAACTATTACACCTCGGTTTTATCCTAAAATAAATATATATTTTCGACCATTATCTTGATAATTTTAAGGTGTATTTATAAGATTCATCAATCCTAAATGTTGTTCTACCCTTCCTGTTCTGACATGGATTTTTAGAGGTTAGCATTGATTTCCAAGTTGAGATTGATTAGTGGCTCCTATGATAGAGAAGGGGGTGTGCCATTGCGACACCCAAGTTAGCCGAATACTCATTTGTGTATGAGCAGTATATAGAGAGATGATCATATTTGAGGGCTTGACCTAGTATATATAGAGTGAGGGTAGTTGTTTGAGCCACAATGAACACATATGGCCATCATTAATGAGGATGGCAATTATGGACTGTTAGAGTAATAGCCATGACCATTGGTTTGCTTGAATGATGTCATCTCTTTAATGTCGCGAGATACTTGACCTTGATATTATCTATCTCGTCGGGCAACCTGAAGCAGTCTCGGTCCACTAGGCGTTGAGGTAGTATACAGGCTTGGGTTGAGGTCCAATCCATGTAGTAACAGATATCTCTCAAGTCCCGAGCCGTTTCATAGCGAGGGGACTTCAAAAGGAGACAATATGAGACCGAGGTCCAATCCATGTAGTAACATAAGTCCTCCAAGTCACGAGTTGTTTCAGAACGAGGGGACTTCAAAGGGAAACGGGCTGGGACCGAGGTCTAATCCAAGCAGTAATAGAAGTCCCCTAAGTCCCGAGCTCTTAATGAGCGAAAGCCCTTTAAATAGAAGAACTGCCTGCTGAGGATCGAGCCGGTCAGACAGGTTAAACCGTGAACTGTCCTCTTGTCCGGTCTTGGTCAGGGTCAAAACTGTTTTTACAGTCAGACCGCTTTAAACCGGTTACAAAATCAGTCGAACCGGGTTAAACCAAATCTGTCTGATTTTCTAGAAAAGAAATTAAAATTTTAAAACTGAAAAAAAAAAAAAAAGTGAAAAAGTGAAACAGAAAAGAAATACTTAATCCGCTAGCTAATCCTCTATTCCAGATCAAATATTTGTTCCTTTGTAACTACGACAGTCAGGGCCGGCTATTAGCATGTGCAAGCAGTGCAACAGCACAGGGCCTCAAATTTGGACCAAAATTTGGGGCCCCCAAAATTTATTTCGACCAAAAAAAAAGGGATGTTTAAGATATTAGCTTGAAGTTGTATTGATAGGATTTTAATAATCTTTTTTGCATTTATTGTCCTGAAGTGGGTGTTTAAGATTAGAACAATTGCCCTTTTTGAAATAATATTTAAAATTGTCCTTTTTTTGAAATAATATTTTGAAATAATATTTAATTATTAAAATTGCTTTTTTTTTTATTAGGGGCCCAAGTTTTAAGATTAGAACAGGACCCCAAAAATGTTTAAGACGGCCCTGACGACAGTGCAGAACAACAAAGTAATGGCTCCGTCCACCCGTTCGTCTCACCCCTTAATCTCCGTTTGAGTCTGTCCTTGTTGTTGACTGCCCGTCCCTCTGACTCATCACATCGTCTTTGTCCATACGCGGTCGCCAACGACCATCATCGGTTCATCCGCGCGCAGTCGCTATCTCGCTTGTCTCCTCGGTCTTCACGCACTTGATTTGAGTAAGAGTTATAAAATATTGAGAAACTGAGAATACAAATTGACTTCTCAATCCTCGCAAAGATAAAAGTTAAAACGTATAAAGTTATAAACTTTTCAATAATATTATTATATTATAAAGATGGTAAGTGTAGTTTTTAATTTCTTGTTTTAACTTTTAATCATTATAATAGTTTATTAGTGTGTCATGTTATAACTTAAGAGAAAATTTTATATTTTACATCATCCGAGTAGACTATCCGGTTGAACCTAATCCAAAACCTTTTTAGATTTGTTGTCCGATCCGACTTTAACAACATTGCTTATAACATCCCCTATTAATGAATATTACAAGACACCGATTCACATAAAAAAGGACAACTGAATTTTTTCCTGTATATATCTTTTATGCTGTGGACTATTTTGGAAATTTGTGGGACATAAATAAGGATTTTTTATGTTCTTTTTACATGTTAAGACTATATACAATTTATATTTAATTTTAATATATTATTAGCATAAAAGTTTGTATATAATTATTGAATTATATATCACACGTCGTTAAAAAAATTTGGCTCTCACAATAATCATCTAAAAAATCATATAAGATAAAATATGATTTGTGGATGTATAATTTATTTGTAGGAGTGTAAGTGGATTCATGGTAACCCAATAAACCCAAAAAAATGGAAAGCAATGGTTTAAATTGGTTTGATTAGGTTGGTTCATTGAGTCTATTCCGATTAAACCTGACTTCTATTGGTTCATGTTTCGATTTTACTATTTTCGAACTCTATGACCAAAACCAATCACCCAATTAATCTTTTATATAAACTTTACATATAACAAAGAGTTTGTATTGGACTTTTTGGAGACCTTTTATATGATTTATGTCATTATTCTCTAACTTTATTTTATTTTCTCCACTAAACCACACTTAACCATAGTCCATTATTGTTACTTCCTTTTCCGATGGCAACTTTGATCTGTTTTGTGTTCACTTGATGAAACTTGTCAACTTGTTTATTATTATGTTGGTTGTGTATTGTGTTTATCCTCATTTGAAATTGAGACTAACATGAACTTAAGATTGTTATGCGTAATTATTGTGTTATGTATCATCTTTAATATAAAAGTGTATACTACTTAGATGTCAACTTAAGCATGATACTTGCTTAATCTATACACTTAAAATTTGTTGTTTGTCTCTTTAAGGGTTATTTTTTTTTTATCAATTGTGTAGTTCCTTATTTTCCCTATGACCAGTTGGAACTTGATTATGACAATGATAAAAGTTTTAAGTTGTATTTTATATAAAAAAAATGTTGGGAACCCGATGACCTGACTAAATTAGCACCCCGTTGGTGTTCAAATTGGTTTGGTTCGGATTTGATACCTTGAAATTGATCAATCCGAACCAAACCAACCCGACCCAATTCATTTTAGTTGATTTGGATATTTTTCTTTCCTCAATCCACCCAACTAGACCTAATTATTTGACTTGTTTTTAGTTAATAACATTTTATTAATAGGAATGATCAAAGTTATTCAAATGGAAAAAAAGAGATAAGTTGAAGGGCAGTAAATCAGCTTCATTCCTCAAATCGTTGACTTAAATCTTTGTTAACTTAGTAGCTTATATTGATTATTACTACAATATAATTGATACTTGTGATATGAGTTTTCTAAATAAGTTTAATTTTTTAGTAAAAAAAAAAAAGTTCAATTTTGATATATTATTAATGTAATAATATTTTTATATTGTTTATAAATTAGAAATCACATTATGTATAATTTATAAAGTAGTTATTAAAAAATTAAACAATTTATTAATATGATAATTGATTCTGGATATATTTTTTACCAAATAGGTGACAATTAAATCTTTTTCTAACACTAACAAAACGTTGACTATATTTCTCTAACCAATCTAAAATTGAAATAGAATACTTCCCAGTTTCTTCTGTCATTGGCCTTGGTCCCCACAGTCCCATGAGCAGTCTTCACGTGTCGTACACACGTGCTTAATATTCACCAGGTCGCGTGGCAGTACAAAATGGCGCTGTCACTCACCGACAGGTAACAATGGAAAAACAAGGAAAAAATATGCAACTCTTAACTTTTTTCTATAATGGTTGATTTTAACTTCATTTTATTATTTATTAAGTAAATATAATAATTTTTTATATAAATAGATTTTATTTATTTTATAATAAATAAAAATATATTTATAATCAAATTAAAAACACTAAATTAATATACAGTTGAGAATTAATTTTAATTTAGATAATATTTATTACATTTTGTATTTAAAGTGAATTAATTGATATAAATTAATAAAAGGATCGATTGAGACATAAATTAAAGTTTATAGCCCAAATGGGAATATTTTAAAGTTCGTCGTGGCGTTTTATAAAAGAAACAAGTCTAAGGGGTCTATATACTATTTCTTCAAAAAGAATAATACCACATACATACATCATAATATATATATATATATATATATATATATATATATATATTATTATTATTATTATGTATTATGATATTGTACAAAAGTATCCTCAATCGATAATCAGAGACTAATCTCTTTCGAGACGTAGATATCATTGAAGTGGATTTTGTCTTTCATAACAAAGCATTTTTTGCATACACACATCAGGAATCGGACCCTTGTCAACATGCTTAAATAAGTCAGCTATTTACCAACTGCGTTTAGCCTTATTAGTTATAATTTTTATAATCATTATTTTTTTTGGTCTAGGTTCCTCGATTCGGAAATCCCATTAGACTTTGACTAATCCGAGTCGAATCAAAAAGACCCATTTAAGAGGGCAAAGCTCTCCTAGCGCCTATTTTTTCATTCCCAAGACTCGAAACCGCGACCTTGCTTAAGGGAAACCAAACTTCTTGCCACTTGGATGAACAAGCATTGGTATAATCTAATTATACTTATACTTATCTCCTAGATTCTAATTATACCCATAAGTAAATATGAGAGATATACTTTTGAAATGAAGGTATGAACTTAATTGGTATGTATTATCAATTTAAAGATTTTTTATACTGTCAATCAATCATAAATTACCAATGAACTAAAATGTTTCTTATCCTAACCGGATTTAGATCCTCTCATGTTGGGTTTCAACATGAGGACATTATGTTAGGGATCTCATCATTAAATCTTATTGGTGAGTCCCCCTTAAAAAATATACAGTGAGATTTAATGGTCAGATTCCCTAGAATGAGCCCCTCATGTTGATTTTCAATATGAGAGAATCCAAATCCTATCATAATCACCTCAAAAGTCATCCATACTATGATTTATAATTGGTTGACAGTATAAAATTTTTTTACACTAATGATGCATAACAATTAAACTGTTAATGTATATCTAACATTTCTTATAGAAAAAGTTACTTTGAACATCTATAATACACATTAATTACAATTTAAGGACGTGTGACAAAATTAAAATATAATTACAAAAACTTGATTTGTTATTTTAGAGAATATTATATTATATCTAACCATTATTCTTGACTTAATATTTGCGAAAAAAGAACAATGAAAAGCTAAAAATATAATTATTAAAAAATAAGATCAATTATAATTAAACAATAAAAATTATATATTTGTTAAGTAATGTATATATATATATATATATATATATATATATATATATATATGTATATATATTCTATATAATAAAATGAAAATGAATGTGTGTAAATAATATTATTTAAATATAAATATATAATTTTTTTCGTAATATAATTAAATAAAAAAACTATTAAATATATGATGATACAAATAAAATTACATTTCTTAGAACTAGTGGTGTGTAAAAATATTTTATCGTGGGAGGGAATCAATGTGGTAGGGTCATAGTGACATGGACAGATAGTTTGTAAATCAATCAAAGGATCGCGCACGTGCTCCTTTACCGGACCATCCCGTAGCCAACAACCTTTGATAATTCCTCCTTTTCTTATTCTTATCTTAAAAGACACAAAATTTAACGGTCAAGATCTCATGAAACTTGTTGTATGAATGAATGAAATATTGCTACCCGTTGGACTCGCTTTCTCTCTCTCTCTCTCTGCCTTTTTCTTCTGTAGTTGGAACCTTTTCCTTTGGTCTTCTTTGCTTCTCTGTCCCTCTGGTTAATGTTGTTGTGAAGAAAGAAGATTTTGGGTGTTGGGTTTTTCATTGGATTGTGCTTTCTGACACAGTTTTTTGCTCTGAAATGGAGAGAGATTTCATGGGTCTAAGCTCAAAAGAACCACTAGCTGTGGTCAAGGAAGAGATGAGCGATGATGGGTTCAAAGACTCAGGCAGGTTTCCTTCTCATATAACTCTTGTTTTTTTTTCTTCACCTTTCTCTACTTAAATGCTCTCTTCCAAAATTGAGACTGACTTAAAAATTTGGTTCAATTATACCTTTTTAGATTGCATGCAGGTTTATTTGAGCTAAAAAAATAAATTTTTTACCATGTTCTTAGATTTGCTTGGTTAACATGATTTATCTGAACAATTTGTTGTTTTCTCTGGGATTGTACCAAAAAAATGACTTTTTTTATCTGGGTGGTACAACTTTTCTTCTTTTACCGCCTATTTATTATTAGGTGAAATTCTAATATACTCTAGAGAAAAATTCTCAACGGCTCGGATTTAATCTAAAATTTATTAAATAATATTTTAAAGGTTTAATAACTTTGCAGGCCCTAAACTATTTATGAATTTTTAAATAGGTCCCCGATCTAAGAAAGTTTATAATTTGATCCCCAACTTCTAAATACTTTGTAATTGGCTCCCTACATTTTAAAAGTTTGTAGTCGGGTCCCTAAACTTATAAATAATTTGTAATTAGATCTTGAGATAGCATAAGAACCTTATAATTAGAGCACCTATAATTCACTTTCCTGAATTCATGTCTATCTTAGAGATTAACAGAACCACTAGATCACTCACGATAACAAAGGTTTTTAAAATGTCTCCTACCCCAAGGACCTAATTATAAATTGTTTATCATTTCGGGGATCCAATTACAAACGTTTAAAACGTAGGGATCCGATTATAAGTATTTAGAAGATCGAGGACCCAATTACAAATAATTTTAGTTGAGGGACCCATTTAAAAATTCTCAAAGAGTTTGAGTTTGAGAACATGCATAGTAATTAAACCTATTTTAAATTCAATCCAACGGCATGTGTAGTTATGCAGGTCATGTGTCGCGTTTCTATTGGATTCAGTCTAATACTCGAGTATACAAGAATCTCTCATCGATTAGGAGTTCATGTGTGTTAGATTTTATTAGTGGAACTAGATAAGTTGTGACTCTTGTTTAGATATTTAAAGTAGTGTCAGTTTGTGTGTTAAATTTGCAATTTGGGAGAAAAAATCATTGTAAAGTTCTTACCAATTTTGTTGATTTGGGTAAGCTCCTAAACAGGTAGATAGATTTAGAATAGTACTTTGTATGCACCAAGCTGTGAAACTTTGTGATCTCTATTGTCTCCCTTTTGCTCTTCCTCTCTATTTTATCGTTCAAGGTTTAGTGGGCAATTAACTCAGGTATGAAGTTCTCCTAGCATATGTTGATGGTCACTTTGTGTGTATGTTGTGTAGGATTCCAGAAGGGCTCAGCTGCACCATGGCTTTTCTCCAACAAAGTCTCTGCTGTTCCACATTTGATGTCTTTCAAGGTTTATCAAGATGATAAGACTAAAAAGATGGTGGCAAACTTAAGTCCAGATGCATTTGACTCTGGTGTAAAACGATTTGCTGGTGAACCCCAGGTTTGATACAATCCTTTCTCAGTTTCTCTGTGTTTGTACGAAATTGACAAGTTAGCAAAATATTCAGTGATATTTTAGGCTATAGATTAAAGTAATATGAGTATCATGTGCTTACGCGTATTTAACAGTTCTGGTGACTCCAATATGTTCTGATTGGTATTCTAATATTAAGTCAACTCTGTAGTTTAAGAAGACAACTTTCTTTTCTTAAAAAAATAATAACAACAACAATGATGACGACGACGACGACGACGATGATAATAATAATAATAATAAAGAACTGCTTCTGATAATAATTTTAATTTTTGTCTTTCTAGTATGTGAGCTTCACCGTTGGATCTGAACCTAGCTTTAGGTTGTTTTGCAACATCTCACGTGTGTTGTTCCAGCGTCTAAGTGCATGTTTGTTTTGGCGTCATAACTGACACGACGCCAATGCTTTGTCAAGTTGCTTTCACGTTCTGTTTAAAAAAAATTCACTTTTGCCACTGCCAAAGTGATTTGCAACGCCAAAACAAACACATCAAAGTTCGAACATCCCTCTGATAATTTGACTTCATCCAGAAGATCTTGCTTTCAGTAAGTATCAGCTGATGTCTTTTCACCCTTTCTTCCATTGATTGTTTGTTCTTAATATTTAGAAATCTTTCAAACATGATGGGCAAGGTGGCTTTCATTTTTCCCTGACTCCGTATCCTGTACAACATGATGTGAATTCTGTGAATCATCCTCATGATGTGAAGATGTTTTCTGTTTCCAATCAAGCAATTTCAGTTTCCACTGGGAACCCATTCCTGAAGAATAATTTTGCAACTGCTGGTCAGGATATGAATGGTGTTAATGTGAAGCAGCCACTGCTTGGGGGAGTACCTGTTGCAGCACCTCATTCAGTTCTTCCCACCATTGGTGCCGTTGCTGGAACGACTGAAACATGGTAATTTTAATTTTACGCTCGAACTGTTATGTGTACAATACACAAACTTGTTTTTATGTTATTTCTTTAATTTGTGTTATTTTGAAGTATCAGCATGAAACCGTCTACACCTTCTCCTCAACTTACCATCTTCTATGCGGGTACTGTCAATGTCTTCGATGATATCTCTGCTGAGAAGGTATATCTTTCTGTTTATCACATTCGCAACCTCCATAATAAAATAAATAAATAAATACAAAGGAAAAGTGGGAGCATACACCTTCTATTCCTTGTTGACCAGGCCTTGATTAAGCTTAAATCTGCCCATCTTTCTTCAGGCACAAGCTATCATGTTGTTGGCTGGCAATGGCTTATTTGCTGCTTCTAACGTGGCACAGCCAAAAGTTCAGGCACCCAGCTCGAAGTTGACAGCTGGTGATGGTGTGCCTGTGAGTCTACCTGCAAATGTGGCACCCAGTTCTGGTCTTTCAAGTCCTTTATCTGTTTCATCTCATGCTGGTGCACAGTCAGGGAGTGGCTCAACTAGCACTGATGAATTTCTGGCAGCTAAAACAACTGGAGCTCCCGCCACTCCTGTCAGCAATGTGGAGCCTCCAAAAGTAGTCAGTGCAACGGCTATGTTGACATCAGGTATGTTGGAGATATCGTTTCTCACACTCTTGCAGTAACATATTTCTTTAGTCCTACATTATTTTGTTTGTTGACATCGTGTTTGGGGATATTTGTCTGCAAATTTCATGTTAACAAGGACGAATCCATCTGCAGTCTAAATGTTTTCATTTAATGATTTTATGAGCTATCTTTTATGCAGCTGTGCCCCAGGCTCGCAAAGCATCCTTGGCTCGATTTTTGGAAAAGCGCAAGGAAAGGTTAGTTCTGATACATGTTTTGTATTTTTTTTTTTTGGGGGGGGGGATCAAGGTTGTCGAACTCAATAGTCTACGTAAACTCATGGAGCTTCTTAGACTGTAAGAGTTTACCTAATATTAAAAAAACCTATAAATAGAATATATACATAATAGAAAACAATTTAATACAACAATAGTTCAACATTCCAACTCCATAATAAAGCAAAGTATCAAACCACAATAATTAGGTTTGATAGTACATTAGTACTAGATAAGATTATACTACATTAATGACCAAATCATACATAAATTCATAAAAACAGAAGTTCATAAAGTGAAAACATTTCAAAAAAACAAGAGCTAATTTGACCTAACTGTCATATAGTTTTTAGTTAAACACTTCATTTTGTGGCTGAATAAAACAAACCAAAAATAATACTGAAAACGTAAAACTAACTTGTAAATCCAATATGTAGTGCAGCATATAGGTAATTCAACCCAAGTACGCAACAATATTGATCGAAAATTTACATATTTTAAGGCCAAGTCGATGAAAAATTATAGGCTCGTAAACTCGCTAGTAAAATCGAGAGTTTACCGATTTTATCAGAGATTATTGAACTCGTACGAGTTTACCAAATTTTGTGACCTAGGATCATAAACTCGTAAGAGTTTAACAACCATGGGGATAATCTTATACATGATTTCTATTTCAAAACAAAAGTAAAACGTAGTTATCATCCTTGGACTGTTAAAATTGGCTGAATGCCTACACTGATTGGACTTTATAATTGTATGGTTCACTGCTTTGTTGTCGGTACTACTTGTTTACCTCTCTCGTGCCATTCTCCCCTAAGAGTTTGTTTGGATGAGAGGTAATGAGGGGATGGAATGGGAGAAAATGGGAATAATTTCCCTGTTTGGGAGTTCAAAATTTATGAAGGGGTTCGAAATTAAGGGTAACTATTCCTCCACAAGCTCTCACTTTTTGTACACCTTCAAAATTGTGGGTGTAGTGTAACGTTGCTTTTATTAAAACTTGGAATTTACTATTTTACTCCATAAACTTAGTTACTTTAAAAACCTTATATTGTTTATATTGAAATTTTACACTTCAGATTTTTTTACCTTCCCCTTTATCCTTCAATTCATTAATCATCCAAAAATGGGGAAAGACAATTCTTCTTCATTTCATCTCATCTCATCTCACCCTTTTCCATTCCATCCCATTCTCTTTAAACTTGCAAACATAACCTAAAAGCTTCTTGTGTTTAATATTGAAGTTTAAGATTCAGATTGGTCAAAGCTTGAGGTTTCTATGATTTTGCACGCACTTAAAATATCACACTATCCAGTTATTAATATAAGGTCATTCTGTGTCCTTGCAGGGTGATGAGTGTAGCACCATATAACCTTGACAAGAAGTCTGAGGAGTGTGCCACTGCAGAATACAATGGTGCTAACTTCTGTGCAAGTACTGCTACTAATAATCTTTCAGCCAAGCAAGGATACTAGTCCATTCCTATAGGAGAATATGTTAGACAAAAGTATTGTTGTAACTCAAAAATGTTGTAAGCGGATGCTTTTATTCTTCGTTGATCAAAACTTGTGGTGACATTCTTAAGTATCAAAACTACGTTCGGTACATAGGTAGGTCTTTGCCATAATTATTTTGTGGTGTTGGGCTTTTCCCTTATTATTTGAAACTTGAAAGGTGGGTCGGATTTTAGCTTCCAACACTGTAGCATGGACCACTATTTAACTATCTCACAACATTGTGGGAATAAAAGCCCAGTTTAGATATTTATATTTATTTAGTAGTGTTTTTTTCCGTGTTTTTTTCTCAGGTATAACCGTGCATAATTGTGAAAACTAATCCCACTAAGTGCTTGACGACATTGCAGGATTGACCTCTCTTAACCAGGTTTTCTCCATACCTAAGAGCCAGGAATGAAACCCCCGACCACTTGCTTAAGGGGTCCGAGCCTGTTAACATTCAGACCAACCGCATTTTGGTTGGTTCTGTATTTTCTTATTTGTAGTTTGCTTACAACAATAGCAAAAGTCTTTTTCCACTAAGTATGTGTTTGGATGAGCGTTTGATTAACACAATTATGAATGAAATTGATTTGATTACAATTGAGTTTGAAGTGAAGTGAAGTGAAGTGATTTATGTTTGGATATTTTTTTTTCTTCGTACAATGGATATTTTTATTTTGAAAGCATGCTTGACGAAAGTGTAAATTTTCTAACCCAATGCAAAAGTTACTTTTCGAGGCTTCTAATAGAATCACGTTTGAAGGTAAAATCAAGAACGTTAAAACCACCACTAACGATGAACGCGCAACTACTGCCATCACGAACGAACACTTTTCAGATGAATTTCGGGTTGCTTGGGTTTTAATTTCCTCAACCCGTTACCTGAATCAAATCCCTCCGGCTAGTCCTTTCCAGAATCGAACCAAATCAACTCAGATTTTTCGGTTCAGTTCTATTCGGGTTGATCCTTGTCCACCCCTAACCCTAGTTTTGTTTAATTTTTTAGACCTATGCACCATACAAATTTAAATAGAGAAAGAAAGATAAATAATAATACCATAATTCACAGATAAAAAGATAATGTCCTAAATCACTTCAACTACCAAACCTTATCAATTGAGTCGATTAATATCTATCTCAAGATATATATATCTACATCTCTAAGATTATGTTATTTTTATTTATAAAAAGAATAGATAAGTTAGAGGAAGTGGGCATGCATGATGAGCCCATGAAGAAAGAGAACCACAAGACCCCCGGAAAAATTTGGATAACCCGTAAGTATCGACAGAATCAGATTTTGATGTATCAGAAAGGCAAAATGTTCTAAAAATTAAGGCTCTGTTTGTTATTTGACTAGCTTATAATTGTTTGATCAAGATAGAGATGTTTGGTAAACAAACTTATCTCATTAGCTTATAACTTTTTTCATAAATTAATTTATTTAGCTTCTAGCTTATAGATTATCACCCTTTCTCTTATTTGTACCCTTATTATTCTAAAGAATTTTCTCTTACCCAACACTACATCATAAAATAAAATTTATACATAAAAAAAATCATATAAACATGTTATTTCATTTTTAATTGATAAAAATAGATAATATTTTTTTTAGTGAAAAAATAAATAATATTAAAAATTAACATTCTAATTATAAAGATTTATTAGAATTTTTTAAAAAATAAATAAACATATATAAACATATCTTTTTTATGCCATTTTATATTTATAAGTTAGTTCAACAACTAATTTTACCAAACGCTTCAAATTCAATCATCTAGCTTTTTCAGCTATCAGCTAAAAATTAGCTTATCAACTATAAGTTATCTTATCAACTATTTTTGTCAAGCAGAACCTAAAATTATACTAAAGAGTATATATCAAATATCAAATAATGTAACGGTTAACATCATTATTTTCGCATCATAAATGTGACTTAAAAATAGTTAATAGTTAATAATTAATCAAATTTAGATTATGGGTTGAATTTAAATATAATTACTTTGAATTGATTATTGGTGATGATGAGGTAGAATACTATGTAATTTAAATTAGGAAAAAGGAAACAGATATTGCAAAAACTTCTTATATGAATTTCTTAAGAAATAGGATTCTTCCAAAACTTTTGATAACTCTATAAGATTTAATGATCTGATAAGCTGTTTCTCATCGTTATCTAAGTTGAAATATATGCATATCATCTTTAATTATTTCCATTATAAATTATAAGTAAACACGTTGATTACATTCATGCTGTGGCTTCTTCTTTCACAGTGATTTCGGTGATACAATTAATGATGGGACGAATGGGTTCTTTTACTGCATTTTTCTTGCTATGTTTGGCTTTGATTAGTTTAGCAATCAACGCAGTTGAGGTTTCATACGATGGAAGGGCAATGACAATTAATGGCAAAAGAAGAATCTTATTCTCTGGTTCTATTCATTATCCTCGCAGCACTCCTCAAGTAAGCTAATTTTTATTTTGCTACTCCCCCCACCCCCAAAAAAATCACAATTATTAACAATTTTAGTGTGTTTGGATGAACATTTGTTAAATATAATACTGAATGAAATTGGTTTTGTAAAAATTGATTTGATTACAATTGAATTTAAAGTGAAGTGATTTATGTTTGAATGTTTTTATTTTAAAAGCAATAATGTAAAACTTAGTGTAAAATTTTCAACTCAACGAAAAAATTACTTTCTGTAGCTTCTGCTATGATTATGCTTGAAGGTTACGTTCAATTTTGTTTGATAGTAATTAAACATCTTTATTTTTTACTAAAATCACCCTTGACAAGGGGCAAACACAATTCTGACATTTTTCACCGTGAAATCAAACATGCACTTAATTGATGATTTGACGACTGTATTATTATTTGATTAAAGATATTTGATTATATTTCTCTAATATATTGTTGACAGATGTGGCCATCTTTGATTAATAAAGCAAAACAAGGTGGACTTGATGTAATTGAAACTTACGTTTTTTGGAATGCTCATGAGCCTCAACCTCGCCAGGTTTTTACCTTTGACAGGAACTTCATGTTACATATATATTTGGTTGGTTTTGGCACTGAATTTTTTTTCTATATATGCAGTATGATTTTACTGGCAATCTAGATCTCGTGAGATTCATTAAAACCATTCAAAATGAAGGGCTCTATGCCATGCTTCGAATTGGTCCATATATATGTGGTGAATGGAATTACGGGTAATTATAATTTATCTTTGCTCCTCTGATTAATTACAAGAGTTATGTATTTAGTTTAACTAATATTTTTTTCCTGTCATCAGAGGACTGCCAGTGTGGTTGCACAATATTCCAAACATGGAATTTAGGACGAATAACCAAGCATTTATGGCAAGTCATATTATAATTTGACATACTTAATCCTATAATCTCCTAAGTTTATTTTTCTGTTTTCCTAATTAATCTCCATTTAATTACAGGATGAGATGAAGACCTTCACAACTAAGATAGTGGACATGATGAAGCATGAGAAGCTCTTTGCCTCACAAGGAGGACCCATTATTGTTGCTCAGGTTTAGTTTACTAAAGTTTTCCTAATTAATTATTTTTTTTAATAAGATGCATATATTTTAATTCTTATAACCTATAAATTTTCTTCTTCTATATCAAAAAGATCGAAAATGAGTATGGAAATGTTATGAATGCATATGGTGACAATGGGAAAGAATATGTCGAATGGTGCGCCCAATTAGCTGACTCTTATCAAATTGGTGTACCTTGGGTTATGTGTCAACAAAGTGATGCTCCAGATCCTATGGTAAATGTTAAGTTATACTTTTGGATCGATGTTACTTATCATTTAGTGTTTCAACGGCTAATTAGTTTGTTTCCTCCCTTAAATTAGATTAACACATGTAATGGTTATTACTGTGATCAATTTCAACCAAACAACAACAATAAACCCAAGATATGGACTGAGAATTGGACTGGCTGGTTAGTTATTCATTCCCAATAAATTTTTAATTCAATTTTGTTTTTTCATCTAAATTATAAAAAATGCTTGCAATTCAGGTATAAGGACTGGGGTATGCAAAATCCGCATAGAACAGCTGAGGATGTTGCTTTTTCAGTTGCAAGGTTTTTTCAACTTGGTGGCACATTCCAAAACTACTACATGGTAATTAGTTTGCTATTACTATATACTTTGATTTTAACAATATTAAAAATTATATTATTATTAATGTTGTGGTTCTATGTTTTCATGTCAGTACCATGGCGGTACCAATTTTGGACGAACTGCAGGAGGGCCATATATCACCACTTCATATGATTATGATGCTCCTTTAGATGAATATGGTAAACCATATATGTTTATATGCTTATGGCTTTGCTTTTAAAAAAAAAGGGAAACGTAACATTCATAGTTTAATATTTCCTTGTTTGTTTTGAGTTTACCCTATTTTAATTTTTTGTGTTAGGTAATTTAAATCAACCCAAGTGGGGACATCTTAAACAACTCCACGAAGTTCTAAAATCAAAGGAGAAAATCTTAACTCAGGGTTCCTCGACCAATACAGATTTTGGCAATATGGTCACAGTAAGTACTAAAATCGATTTGAATTACTATTTGTTAGCGATTACAACTCTAAATCTTTGGTTAATGACACTTATTTTATTTTTTTTTTAGGCCACAGTTTACAGTTACGCTGGAAAATCATTTTGCTTCCTCGGAAATGCACATCAATCAAGGGATGCTACAATTAATTTTCAAAATACTGAATACAACATTCCTGCTTGGTCTGTTTCTATCCTTCCAGATTGTAATACAGAAGCATATAACACTGCAAAGGTGAGGATACTAATATTCATAGTTGTTGTGAAATATAATAATATTGCTTCTTTTTATTTTTCGTTACACGATGAGACGAATCAAACTTACAGAAAATATAGATTAAACCATAGAGGTAACTTATAAGACTAATTAATACTAATAATATCAAATCAGGTCAATGCTCAAACAGCCATAATGGTCATGAAGGACAATGAAGCAGATGATGAAGAAGAACCATATATATTGAATTGGCAATGGAGGCAGGAGCCGTATAAGCAAATGAAAGATGACCAAATTGGGGGTACTATTTCTTTGACTACCACACGACTTTTGGATCAAAAGCTTGTCACAAATGATACCACTGATTACTTATGGTACATCACCAGGTAATTGATTTACTTTGTTTTTTTTTTTTCTTTCAAATCTTTGTATTGAGATGTATTAATTAGAATACCTGCTAACTTCCACGGGAAAAACTTTGTGCAGTGTTGAATTCAGAGGAAGTGACCCTATTTGGTCCAATGCTAGGATAAGAGTGCACACCAGCGGCCATGTACTTCATGTATTTGTTAATGGAGGACATATTGGTAATTTTGACTGCAAAATTTCTTTCCCACTTCCTATTAGTATTATATATAGCTCACAAGATTTTTCAATTTCATTCATTCTAATTCTCCCTCACAGGTACCCAACATGCTAAAAATGGACAGTTCAAGTTTGTTTATGACTCCAAGATCAAATTGATTCAAGGGAAGAATGACATAGCTCTACTTAGTACCACTGTTGGATTACCAGTAAGTATATACTAACATGGACACAAACTTCATATTAAGACATTAATTAATTTTGCCCCTGGTTCTGATTCCATAAGCTAACATTAATTGCTCCTTTTATTTACACAGAACTACGGTGCGTTCTATGAAAATGTGGAGGTGGGTGTTCATGGTCCGGTTGAGTTGGTGGCAGAAAATAGTGATGGTAATGAGTTAGTCCTAGATCTCAGCAAAAATAAATGGCACTACAAAGTTGGATTGCACGGTGAACGTGAGAAGCATTACACTTATGAGAATAGCGCTGCAGGATGGTATACAGATTCTCTTCCAACACATAGGATATTTGTTTGGTATAAGGTATAATATATTGTTGCTTTCAGTTAATTATTCAAATTAATTTACATCAAACAATATTTGCTGTATTTCATGGTTTCAGGATGCATGCTAATTAAGTGCTAACTAACTAATTAAGATCAATTTATTTAACTACTAAATATGTTTTCTTGTAGACTACATTCAAACGTCCCATAGGAGATGATCCTGTTGTGGTTGATTTGATTGGGTTGGGAAAAGGTCATGCTTGGGTGAATGGTAAAAGCATTGGTAGGTATTGGCCAAGTTACCATGCAGATGAGGATGGTTGCTTTGCGAAGTGTGATTACCGCGGATCATATTCTTCTAACAAATGCTTGTCAAAGTGTGGAAAGCCTTCGCAAAGATGGTATTACTATTAATCATATGTATCAATTTGATAATTATTCTATGTGTAACTCCATCAAAGGTTAATTTTAATTTGTAGTTATACTAATTAGTTTGTTTTTTTCTTGTGACAATAAGGTATCATGTTCCACGCTCATTTCTTCGTGAGGATGATCAAAACGTATTGGTCTTGTTTGAGGAGATTGGAGGGCACCCTTATGATGTCAAATTTTCTACCGTAACGGTTGGGAAAGTTTGTGCTAATGCATATGAAGGAAATGAACTTGAATTAGCATGTCATGGAAACCAAGTCATCTCTGAAATTAGATTTGCTAGCTTTGGTTTACCAGAGGGTGAATGTGGTTCCTATCAGAGAGGTCAATGTGAATCTAGTGAGGCTATGTCGGTCCTTAAAGTGGTAATATACCATGCCATTTTCTTCTAGAGTTCCATTTGTTAAAGTGGTACCTAAAAAAAAGAACAAAAAAAATAAATAATTTTCTTGTTTGCATTTCTTTTTCTTGTTTCTTTTGCAGCAATGCCTTGGCAAGGACAGATGTTCTATACAAGTTTCAGAGAAAATGCTTGGACCAACTGGGTGCAGAGTCCCGCAGAGTAGAAGATTTGCAGTTGAAGCACTTTGTGAGATAACAGTGGATGAGGAAGTGAAAAAACATTAGTTAGATTTTAATATGTGCTAGGAATTTAGTTTCTTTGATTCAGTAGTTGTCATTTTTAATACTTTTGTAGGTCCAGTGTTTTGGCTAGGAAGTGGATAAATAAAGCTTACTAATATATTTTATTTTTCATATTCGTAATTTCATATGATGATAATTGTAGTTCTGAATTATGTTTGATTGATTTCAACGAAAATAAAAGATGTGATCGAAATACATCTCAATAAAAGTCATCTCAATAAAGATGTGTTCGAAGTACATGTCATTAATTTCATAATTTTATATAAGTTCTAATCCCACTCATCCGTCAATACTAATTAAGCTCTAGTGGTTGTTTCACTAGCATCTGAGCAAAAATGGGCAAATTGCAGAATTTTATATCTGATATGGGCTTCGAGGAAGGCATGGTTGTAACACAGTGTGTTTGGATTGGCATTGGTTAAATGCTAATACAAATCCAACGGCTAACATGATTTTTCAACGCATATGTTTGGATTCCCGTTGGAAATGGTCAAATGCCGGTCTGCGACCTCAACGACAAATAAAAGAATCCATTTGCTCTTAAATGTGTAAGGTAGAAAATAAATATAAATGCTCTTAAAATATGTAAACATGTGCTAAGTATTTAATGTCAATCTTTTTGGTTTGCATGGAGTACCTATAACTCATCGTCTGAAACTAATCCATTTCGAGGCGAAGGGATCATTGAAGTAAGTTTTGTCTTTTCCAATAAAGCATTTTTCATATAAATGATCGAACTCTTGACAACATGCTTAGGGAACCTGACTATCTAACATTTATGCTTTTTTTTTACAACAGAACATTATTGCTAGGGGTGGCAAAATGGGTTGGGCCCGACGGGCCAACCCGTTTAACCCGCCTATTTTGGCGGGTTGGGTTGGGGTTCTCAACCCACCAACCCATTTTGATTCGTCCCGCTTAACCCACCAAGAAGGTGGGTCAGAGGCGAGACGAGGCGGGTTGGCGCCTATTCTAAAAATATATATATTTTTTAATTAAATTTTTTACTATTTTAATAGTTTAGAAGTAGGGCGGGGCGGGTTGGTTTTCGATTTTTATGCATAATTTCTATATTTTAAAATTATTTTTTATTTTTTTTTACGGGTCAACCCACCAACCTATTTTACTAGTTTTTTTTGTTTTTGGCGGGCCAACCCACCAACCCGCCAAGCCACCACTAAACGGGGTGGGTTAGGAGGTCTAACCCATTTTATTCTTGCGGGTCAACCCGCCCTGCCCCGTTTTAGGCGGGTCAATGGCGGGGCGGGGGTTGGCCCATTTTGTCATCCTTAATTAATGCATTTCATTTAAAATCAAAGGAGCAATACAATGTGGATCATGATAAAAATCACAGGCACCAGCTAAAGAATGTGTTGCTCTGGATAGATTATGAAAATGTTGTAATCGTTATGAACAATTACTTTATGTGGTTTTGAGTAATAACAAATCAAGGAAATAAGTTTGCTAAAAATATTGCATATATAATTTATCATATAAACGTGTGAACGTTGCTAACTGTGTGCTCAAGTGTGCAGATTGATAAATCAAAGATAAGTCTTTATAGTTTAAAATCTGTAAGGACTGCACGAAGAGTCCAATGATATCAAAGGAAGTTATATAAGTCCAAAGCTTAAGCACGTCCAACATATCTCAATGAGCAACCATCTTACAAGTTGAAGCTAAGTAGCAGAGCAAGGAGAATACACCTTAAGAATATAGTAAATGTTCTGCGTCCAATATAATGAAGGAAAACAAAGACTGAAGGTCCGACGTAAGACTTATAAGGAAAGAAGCTATGAAGGTCAGAAAAGATATCAATGGTCAGAAGCAAGATTTAACATATTATGTGATAAACTTATCCAAATAAGATGATCTTGGTCTCGTTGGAAAGATAAGATAAAGATCTACATCTTTTATGAAGAAGTCGAGATCTTAATAAATCTCTATCGGGGTGAAATTTTGTCTGCAAGTTGGAGACGTGATGCTGTTCCTGACAGCCAAACCATTCATGCGTCCAATGGAAATATCTGGAGCTGTAGGTGTCCAAATTGGACGAAGTAGGTGTCAAATTAAAGCTAACTTCCATAGCTATATTTTTCGTGAAGACATCGAAGATTAATTCGAAGGTTAAGAAGGTCAAAGAAGTAAAATACGCTGATTTGATAGATTTTACGAATTTGACAGCCTTGTGAATATGTCTACCGCAGAACAAAGCATCCGAGCTCATTTAGGAAGCGTCTAATGAAGCTAATCAAGTGTCTACTCAGAATATAGAATAATTTGATGGCTGGACAAGTGATTTTGAATAAAGTATTAATATATTCAAAATCCAAGCTTTATCAGAAAATGAGACACTATTTTCAACAAAGTTCTGAAACATGAGGTACTGTAGCAGAAGAAGACAAAAACTTCAGCAACTTTATTAGAAAGAAGGAAAAGGAAGAAAGAGAAGAAAAGCCTGAGCAAAAGTGCAAAAGCTGCAGAAGCAAAAACACTTTATCTAAAGTGTACTCAGCATAAAGGATAAAGACTTTGTGCAACAGTCAAAAATCTCCAACAGCTACATTTCAACAGCTATATTTTTATATGTCTATATAAGTGAGATCTGTAGATGAAGATCAGTGAGAGTGAATGCTTATACAAGATAAGGTTGCTACTGTTGTTGCTACTGCAGTTGATAAAAATGAGAGCATCACTATTTACATCTCAATAGAATTTCTTCTCAACATAATTATTCTATACCCACTCAAGTGAGTGTTATGAGAGATTTTCTTTAGTTCTTATGAACTTCATTATATATTCACTCTTGTGAGTGTAGGAAGAACACTTTCTCTATACTTCATTTTAAAACACACTCTGTGAGTGTTGTGAGATTATTTCTATGTAACCTTCATCAAAATTCAGTGAGCCTGAAGAGGCTAGGCGAAAATAGTACTGGCAACGGTCTGGAGAGGCTGGTTAAGAAGAATACTTATTGAGCCTGAAGAGGCTAGGTGAAAAGAATACTCAACGGCCTGGAGAGGTCGGTGAAGAACAATACTCAATGAGCCTGGAGAGGCTAGGTGAAAAGAATACTCAACGGTCTGAAGAGGTCGGTTAAGAACAATACTTGCTGAGCCTGGAGAGGCTAGGTGTGCAAATAATACTTGTTGTAATTATCTGGTATGATAATGAAAGAAAACTCAGTTGACGCTGGGGACTGGACGTAGCTCATGTTTTTTATGAGTAAACCAGTATAAATCTTGTTGCATGTTTCTCTCTGCCCATATCTCTTTATCTATGTTGTTTTATGTATTTCAAGAAGTTTCTAACTAGGGATAAAAACTATGTTCTAAAATTGTTTTCAAAAGTATTTATCCTCTCACAACAGATTGTGTCCAATCTGGTTAGAGTCCAGCGTCTGATGTAATTGGACTCAACATAGTCCGATGTAATCGGACTCACAACAGTTTGCGTCCGATGTAATTGGACTCAGCATAGTCCGATGTAATTGGACTCAACACAATTTGCGTCCGATGTAATTGGACTCAGAGAAACTGACAAACTCTAAGTTATTTTGTATTACAAAATATGTTAGTAAAATATCTCTGATTCATCTCAATGTTCCTTGAACATATTCAGAAAAGAGTTTTTGGTGCTGGTTATCTGTTTTGAAGAAAAGTTTTTAAAATTCCCACATCACCCAATTCACCCCCTCTTGTGTGATGGTTGCTTGACCCAACAGATTATGGGCAACCTTATGGGAGTGGATCATCTGCAGTTGAGAATTTTGCTCACCTTGTGCAGTTCCTCATCTGATGGTTGAAAATTTTTTAACTAAATTTTGCTTCAATTTTTTATCATAAAAATAGGTTGTTTTAAGGGTTGAGATCCTCTACAGTTTATGTAAAACTGCAGAGTACCCTCATCCCAACCTTATTTGCCTGGTGCCTAATAAACCTCACATTTAGGTTTTGAAAACAAGAAAAGGAATTATGACACTCTCTAATAATGTTGCCTAGCTCTGAGATATTCACCTTCGAAAAATTCACTAGGTCAACCACTGTTTTGCAATCCATTTCAATAATCACGTTATCCAAACCCAGGTTTTTAAGCCAGCATGCAAAAGGCCTAAAGCCTCTCCTTCTGTGACTGGAAGGTACTGAGGAGAAGTATTGACTCTGATCGCAACAAAGATCCCCTGGGAGTTTCGAATGCACATACTGAATGAAGTGTAACCTTGGTCCTTGAAGAAACCTGCATCCAAGTTGCACTTCAGGAAACCATGAGGTGGAGGGGTCCACGAATCATCATGAAGCTAGGGTTGTTCAGAAGATGCCCTAGCATGGATCTGCTTGGCCCTATCCCAATCATTGGGGAAGTTCAAAGCTCTCCTTGTGACTTGGTTTGCTGGAACATTCTTTCCTTCCCATAGCTTTCCATTTCTTCTTTTCCATAAATTCCACAAAAGCAAGGCAAACTTTGCTTTTTTCGACTCATCCCTTTGGATCATCACTGCCATGCACAGGTCTTTGACGCTTTCAGCATTTACCATGAGACTTGATAACCAATTCCAAAGGTGTTCGAACTCCCAGCACTCTATACTTGATTCGCAGGTAAAATAACATATGCCATTTTCAAGGTTACTATCACAAATAACACAAAGGGTAGAACATTGTACTCCCTTCGTTTGAAGCCTACAACATGTTGGAAGGCAATCCATGCAGACCCTCCAAAAGAACATTTTAACTCTAGGAGGGACATCTAGCTTCCAAAGGCGAGACCACTCACCCTCCACCTTCATCTAACATTTATGCTGAACCTTATTGTTTTTTAATATCTATATATCTATCTTTTTTTTTTTTTGGTGTTCAAAATTTTAGATTAGGGGAAGGCACGTCCTCGTGTAAGGTCAGGGAAGACCACCAACCTCTATGAGGATTTATAGTAGAATTTACATATTGCCTACCAACAGGGGAGATCTGAGAATCAAATCCAAGTTATAGCGAGTGTGGGCGAAAGGCTCGACCAGATGTGCCAACACGTGTTGACTTCTAAATATCTATCTTTAAGTAGGTGAATTTGTGATGTAAAATGTTTTGTTTTTGGTAAGCTTTGTGATGTAAAATTTTAACACTAGATATTCATTCCGGTTCATTCCTCTCACTCCATACATATATAGTAAATTAAGCCTTGTTACTTTACGGCTTTTTAACCTAAGTAGAGCAATTTCGTTCGAAAATTACCGAAATAGTGCAACTTGAAAAGAAATTCCGTGCAAGGTGCAAGTCCAAGTCGTAAATTCAAACTACTATTTAGTGCACTTAGATTTTTTTTAATAAAATAATGCAAGTCGTATTCTTCATTAACGACTTGCATGAGAGTTATTTAAAAAAAAAAAAACAGAATTGAAGTCGTTGATGCCAATGAGATACTTCGTTAGTGAATTTTCTTTTTTAACAAAAACTTAGGCAAGTGTCGTATATCTTATTTGACTTGCATAAGGAATATATTGACTTTAAAAAAACATAGATGGATTCCCATTTGCATATTTGTTTTGATCTCTTAACTGTATCATTTCCTGATATTACTAGGTCGAAAGTCTTCATAGTCAAAGTAAGTCTATATTGTCTAATTTTAGCCTAAGATTACTCATGATTTTTAGAAGACAAGGAGCATCGATTTAACTGTAATGTTTTTATTTATTCACTTATTCATGCAACTATCCTTGCTGCTAAGCATGAACAACATAAGCTTTGAAACCCCTAGCATTGACATACTAGAAGCTTATTACTACCATATCATCGGGGTATTCAAAAAAGGATATCCCAGTTTTCCACCATTCATATTTAACTTCATTGCAAAAAATTTGCCTCTAATCTTGAACATACCAAAGCAAGGGAGTAAGAGGTTAAGGTTCTGAACTATGGTTCAACAGTGGAAGTTGTTTTCCAAGGGACAAACGTGGTTGCAAGGATAAACCATCATATGCATCTGCATGGATTTAGTTTCCATGTTGTTGGATATGGTTTTGGCAATTTCAACAAAAGCAAGGACCTTGTGACTTACAATCTCATTGGTCCTCCTATATCGAATACAATGACTTTGTCTGTAAATGGTTGTGCTGCCATCAGGTTCGTGGCTAACAACCTTGGTATGTGGCATGCAAAAATCGTGTGTATATATATATATATATATATCCCCCATTTTTGCATTTTTTAAGTTCAAAACTCATTTTGCATGAATGGCATATATTTGGAATTATAGGAGTTTGGTTCATGCATGCACTGCCATCTAGATTGCCACCTCTCTTAGGGTATGGAGACGATGCATGCTTATGGTGAAAAATGTCAAAACCAGAAATGCACCTCCACCGGCAGACATGCCCCCATGTTGAAGAATATGCAACTCGTGAATAAGAAATACGACTTGCCTAAGAAAAAAAAATTATGAAGAAGGAAGTCGTTAATGAAGAATACGACTTGCATTATTTTATTAAAAAAATATATTGGATAGTAAATCGTATTTTGAAATTACGACTTACTTCTAAAAGTAGTATCACTCATTCACAGCTTGCACCTTACATGAAATTTCTTTTCAAGTTACACTATTTCGATAATTTCCAAACGAAATTGCTCCGCTCAGGTTAAAAAGCCTTACTTTACGAAGGAAAATGCCTCCCACCTCTACATGAAATTAAAATTTAAGTGCATAAAAGATTAGGTGAAATTAATGACAAATAAGTAGTGAAAAATTATATAAATATAAAATAATATTATGTGTAAATTATTATAAAGTAACGTTTATTCCTTTACAAATACACAACCAAACATTAGTGTAGTGAATGTGAGCCGTTTGATACCTGACACAAACGTCCTGATGGGATGATGTTGTGCAAACAAACAAATACGCGTGAGTCTTCAACGTTTGACCACATGACAACAACAACAACAACTGATTAAGAAAGCCAGTCTTTCGCCCCACTCTCCTTTCTCTCTCCCTCTCTCAAAAGGAGCAAACTTTCATTTGCTTTTTTTCCCTCGAAAATTAATTCCAAGTTTTCTAGGCACCTCACTCACTCACTTCATTTATTTTTTTAATTACTTCCCTTATTTCTTTCTTTGGGGGTGTTGAAATTTACAGTGAATGCCAGTGCTCTTTTTTTATGTTCCTACTGCGTAGTGGTTTTTTAAGTGCGTGAGCTTTAATTTCATGGATGTGCTGCTGCTGCTGCTGCTTATGTCTGTTTTCATGTTAGCATTATCTCTTTATGCTGCTGCTGCTGCTGCTGCTGCTGGAGGTAACTTCCTTCCTTCCTTCCTTCCTTCCCGGCTACCTGCATCTCTATTCTACTAATGCCCAATGCCTCTTATTAACTCATAGTATAGGATTGGTATAAATCTATGGGTATTTTATTTTATTAAATTTTTCATGCCCAAAGCATAGGTTGGTTGTTCTCTTTCTCTTTCCTTTTCCTGTGAGAAAACCTACAGAATCTACGAACCATGTGTCCTTTCCTGTCATTAGTGGAATTGTCGTAACAGTCTTGTTGCGTCCCAGGCCCAGCTCATCTGAGAGTTGTTACTTTGCAGTTTGCACTTATAGACTGCATTTTCATAGGACTAAAATACCCCCCCACTTGAAAGAGCCACTACTTAGCATTTCAGCACTTGAAAGAGCCACTACTTAGCATTTCAGACCTCCTTGCTACCAAGGAGGCTGAGTTCTCTAATCATGTTGGAGATAGACATAATTTTATCATGCAATGACCTCCACCATCTTTCGTTATAGGACCCATTAGTTACATTCCTAAGAATTTGTGTTTTTCTTTCTCTAACATAATAACCCTCTAGTGTTATTTAACATGAGAAAATCCGTTTCCAAGAGAGTTACACTTATACAGAGTTGGTCCACAATATTAAATGGGCGAACCTATCATCCCCCGTTTTTAAAATGGATTAACCGCGGTATGAAGAAAATCTGCATTGTGGAATCTAATCATCGTATTAACTTGGTAGGGAATGATGAGGGTGGTGGCACTTCATTCTGACCTCTGCAGTTCCCCTGGAGTATATAGGCACATAAATCTTCAATTTATAATTTGTACTTGTTTGTACCTTGGCTGGTAGAAGAGGTGCTTCTGATGTGTAGCCTACTAACCAGCCATCATTTGAGTTTGTTACACTTTTAGCTAAATCCATGTCTCCTATGCTCCTACCCTTACAGATAGGAACAACAAACACACATGGGGTGACAGGTAAAAAAGCCGACCTTCAATTTTGTCATGTTTCATGATCAAATATGAAGAATTCAGGCAATGTATCATGGGCTGCTGATAATTTGATAGCATTAATGGAAGAGGAGTGCTAGCAATACACTCTCTTTCCAACACACTCTCTCCTATTGGAATATGGATCTCCACTACCTAAATGAATAGTTTGGCCATCTATCCTTGTCCTATTTTTGTTATTATAGTTTCTTTGACAGGTTACACAAATGTTTGATTTTGTAAGGACTACATTTAATTATGGTATACATAATCCTGATTTTAACTATGCTACAATCCAGAATTTGGCTTAGGATCTGCAAAAGTAAGGGTTATAACACTTTTCTTCATGAAAATATTTTCATACATTTTATGTTATGATATACCAGCTTATTTCTGCAAAAATGTGACAAGATGTAATTCTTGAATGTTCTTTTCTTACTGTTTCACTTGTGGAGCTGAGCACTACTGCTAAATGCTATAGCAGGCTATGTCTTCCCAAGACAGATATATAGAATTATAGACCTAGTTTGTCTATGTCAGATAAAGTGACTTATTCTCCATTTCCCTATTTCTTGAATATTTTCTCAACAAAAAAAAAAAATGTATACCATTATTTGGATGCCATTATTTAAGTTGTGGGACACATAATACCCCATCAACGAGCTGCCTAGTGTCATTGATTACAATCGGAAACAATATCCTCAATGTGATTTTATGAGATTTTTTAGATGCGAACATGGGATTTGCAAAGGGTATACATGTTGTAGATACAGAACGTCAACATTTAATTTTTAGTTCACCTCTCTGCTCAATGTCCCAATAGTCCTCTTATTTAGTGCATTTAACTGATTTCGTTGATGTGCCTTACATTGAGATTGAGGATTTATACCTCACTGTTGTTGTAAGTAACTCAGTATCACTAAGTTATATATCCTTTTCCATGTTTGGATTTGCTGTCACCTATATAAGTATCCATTGTTCCTCCTTTGTCTATCTCTTGTGGATGTTTCTGAATTTTCATTTTTTCTGCAGATGCTTTTATTGGTGTCAACATTGGTCCAGATGTCTCAGACATGCCGAGTCCAAAAGATATTGTGGCCCTTCTTAAGGCTCAAAGTATCCAACATGTCAGACTCTATGATGCTGACCAAGCCTTGCTTCTTGCACTAGCCAACACAGGAATCCGTGTAACAGTTTCTGTTCCTAATGATCAGCTACTTGGCATTGGTCAGTCCAATGCCACTGCAGCAAACTGGGTTTCTAGAAATGTCCTAGCTCATGTCCCTGCTACCAACATTACTACCATAGCTGTTGGATCTGAAGTCCTAACTGCCCTCCCAAATGCAGCCCCAGTTCTAGTCTCTGCCTTAAAATTCATTCACTCAGCTCTTGTGGCTGCTAATCTGGATCAGCAAATCAAAGTCTCCACTCCACACTCTTCTTCTATAATCCTTGACTCTTTCCCACCTTCCCAAGCATTTTTCAATCGTACTTGGAATTCAGTCACAGTTCCCTTGCTTAAATTTTTGCAATCAACGGGTTCATATCTTATGCTCAACGTATACCCATATTATGATTACATGCAGTCCAATGGTGTAGTCCCACTGGATTATGCTTTATTCCGCCCCCTACCTCCAAATAGGGAAGCTGTTGATGCCAACACTCTCCTGCATTATACTAATGTTTTTGATGCAGTTGTTGATGCTGCTTATTTTGCAATGTCTGATTTGAACTTCACCAATATCCCTATTGTGGTGACTGAGTCAGGATGGCCCTCCAAAGGTGGCTCATCTGAGCCAGATGCAACTGTTGATAATGCTAACACTTACAACAGTAACTTGATCAGACATGTCCTTAACAATACGGGGACCCCTAAACATCCTGGAATTGCAGTTAGTACTTATATTTATGAGCTTTATAATGAAGACCTGAGATCAGGTCCAGACTCTGAAAAGAACTGGGGGCTATTTTATGCTAATGGAGAACCAGTGTATACCTTACACTTGACTGGTGCTGGTACTCTATTTGCAAATGATACAACAAACCAAACCTTTTGTGTCACAAAGAGTAATGCTGACAATAAGATGCTACAGGCAGCACTTGATTGGGCTTGTGGACCAGGGAAGGTGGATTGTTCACCTTTGCTGCAGGGTCAACCATGTTATGAACCAGATAATGTAGTTGCACATGCTACATATGCTTTCAATGCATATTATCAGAAAATGGCGAAATCTCCTGGGACTTGTGATTTCAAAGGGGTTGCCTCCATAACCACCAAAGACCCGAGTAAGGCATTACTCACTCATACATAAATATATATTTGAGTTGGCTACAAAAGTATGTGTACAGTTATTGATAAAACCAGTAAGACACCATAACTATAGGCAATAAGGAAATATGCATGTTTTCACTCATGTGCACCTAACACAGTAGCCAGGTTTCCATAGACTTACAAGGTGAATTATGATGAATTTTGTTTTAGGCTTAATTACACTTTTAGCCCCCTATTTCTTCAATTGCAAGATTTAGGTCCCTTCAATCTTAAAATTATTTTTGTGGTCCAATCTTTAACTTGGACATTGATGCGGAAATCTTAGTGATTGCCATCTTATCAGTTGGTTTGAAAAAGTCTCTTAAAATTTGCAGCTTTTCTCTTTGTTGGCCATTTTCTGTTGACTCACATTTGTTATGCATCAAAGAAAGTCTTGCATTATCCAATTTCAATTTAAAATTGCTTAGCATTTTAACATAACTGATATTTGCTATATTACAGGTCATGGTTCTTGTATATTTCCAGGAAGGTATGATCTCAAGCCTATGTGGGTTTGCTCATTGCCATTTTTTCCTGATTATATGTTCTAGTCTTCTTGTTCTCATTTTCCTGACATCTAAGGAGTGTCTTTTTTTCCAATTCCCGTCTCATCAGCTTTAAAAACTGTGAAATGACTTTACATTTCTGCTTAAGTGTTCTTTCTTATTCATTATTTGTTTTTTTGGTTGCATATTTGTGAACTACAGTCATGGTAAAAATGGCACCAGAATAAATGGCACCACATTGGCCCCATCTAATTCCTCAAGTTCAGGCTGCTTGTCTCAATACTACAATGGTGGATTTTTCACAAGCTCCGTGATACCAGTTGTTTTATTTTTTAGTGCAGTTGTCATGTAAAACTATGCACATTTCTTGTTCATCATTGGAATATAATTTATGGAGACATGCTCTTCAACTGCCTTCTGGAAGATTGGAGCATACCTAATTTTGTGTTCCTCTTGTAGAGAATTTAAAGTGTGGCAAGGCAAGGTTGATCAAAATGTACATTGGCAATTGCAAAGTGAGTTGTCTATTGAATTTTTGTACAAACAAACTAGAGTAATTATTTGACATCATTGCTGTAACCTTATTAGGTTTTTTTTTTTTTTAATATCACAATTTGTATTCTTTGAATTGGACTTGTTCCATATCTGATTCTCTGGCAACCATTGGAATGTTTGACTTTGGCATGACGATCTTATTATGATCCAGAAATAGGTGATGAATTGGACTGTCATGATGCCTTGATGAATTTTTATTAATACTTAAGTAAATTCATAAATGCAAATACTATCAGCAATAAATTCTTTAGTGCTATAAATGTTTTACAAATTACAGAAACTCAATAGTGCAAGGCAAAGATAGTTTAAGCCGATCATTATGGACACTTCATCATACATCATCAGTGTAGGTATATCCATGGGAATTTTCTTCACAAACTTTACAAAGTAATCCGGAGTCTGAAGAATTGCACCACCAATTTGTGTGTTGGATACAATATGGTTTGTTACAGAAACTGCACTTGGGAAGCTCCTGTAACCAACAATCAAGGCACAAGATATCTCCACAGGCACCCTCTTCCATTTCTTGGGATTCAATGCATCTACTACAGTTTTCACACCTTGGAATACAAAAACTGCATCCCCTGCACTGAGCTAGGGGCCATTCCCTCCTCTTGCATTCACCTTTTGGACAGTCATAAACCATCCTTACCTCAAAGCACTTGGGACATATCTCCAAATCAATAATCCGCTGGCTACCTTCCTGCTTAATTACTGAGAAGTTACCACGTTCATGATAGTAAATAGGTTGATGCGTTTGCTGCTGCTCTAAGGACAGGTTCTTTCTAAGGTAAAAGGCTAGCATGTCAAGATGCTCCTTCTGTATGTTGTAGATGCCGTTTATCCTTAAGGTGCTCAAGCAATGGCTTCCATCACACAGCGTTTTCACGGCTGTTAGAACTCCTTCAGGGGTTATGCCAGTGCATCCTGGTATATGGAGCTACACCCCAAATGAAACCAGATATGAGACAACACTCCAATCCAATCCTATTATGTTGGTAGCACGTTAAGGTGCTTTCACTGCCTTGAATGCTAACTGCTATATCTTATCAAAGCCTATTTTTTCCCTCTTGAATGTATTCAGTTTCTTCCCTTTCATGTTTAAAGGATCTAAACTTTGTTTTCATGATATATACACTATTTTTTTTTTTTTTTGACTAAAGATATATACACTATTAGATATATAATGATGTTACATATCTGTTTAACTACTAGTTTAAGCTTTTGAGAGAAATATTAGAACCTCTGTGACTAGTAGCCCCTTTTTTCAAATGGAGAAAGTTAAAATTCAGCACATGGTATTCCACCCTTTTGTCAAGTAGCTATGTCAATTTTCAACAATTTTATGGAAAAACGGAACCAGTCCATTTGAACAAACATGCAAGGATAGCCATACACTTCTTATCCGTTCAATTCTATATCCCTTAACATTGTCCTAAATGGTAAGCAGCTAAAACTAGTTCATAAATCGATTCAAGTAAAGCAGGAAAGGAAGACTACAAATTAACTTTGTTTAGTTAAAGAAAACCATTGAATCGGAGGAGCAAAATGGAAATTTAAAATATGGGTTTGGATATTCGTATATACCTTATTTATAAGGTGGTTTTGTTCTACGACCCTTTGAAGCCCCTGGTCGGTAATGTGCACACAGTTGATCAGAGTCAGAGTTTTGAGCCTACCATTGGCCTTGGAGGTGATTTTCATTAGAATATCATCAGAGAGTCGAGAACTGAGAGGCCTTTGAACAACAAGGTTCAGCCATGGTAACACATCCTTGTTCACTGCATCCCTTAGTGATGTGCAAACTTGAGACATGACTAGAAGCTCGTACACTGGAAGGTAAGCTAAGACGAGAAACAAAGCCTCATGAGGAGCTTCTGGTTGTGCTTGCTCAATAGAGGAGGAAGAAGCCTTGGAAGACTCTTCCATTTTATCTTCACTTTATTCTTCTCCTAATAACGCAAACATGGCAACTACTTCCATTCAAAATGAGTTTTATAAAATCTAAACTTGCTAAGATTAGCTTTGAAGAAGATGTTGCACCGATATACTATACATGTCAAGTGATTTTAACGTCACGTTGGAGCTACTATAAGAGTTGATGAGGGACACACACACAAAAGAGAGGAAAAGAGAAATACTCAACCACAAGCTAAAGCTTTTTTGTGTGACACAGAACATTGTTGTGGTCCTCTGAAGTACAGCACTAAAATCAGAGTTTGACGCATGTTAATACAGCTAAATATGGTGTAGGTAAAAATTCTCATCTTATTTTCTTATCTCATTTCGTATCTGCTCCACTAATATTTTAACACGTCAATTAAATATGAGTGAGATATAGAATTTTAATTGATGTGTGAAAATATGAGCGAAAGAAAATACAAAATGAAACACATATTTCTACTATGTAAAACACATAATTGCGGAAAAGATAAATGCACACACAAATTGTAAAAGGACACCTTGTATTTAATTAGTTGTCAAATTAAATTAACTATTTATTGTTAATAGTTAAACCACGAATTTATGAATAGCTCTTTTTTAAATGTATATTCGATCTTTGTGGTTGATTATGTTTGACAAATGATTAACTAATTAGACTATGTTTGGTTAAACAGTTTATTTAAGCGTTTATATAAGAAGACATCGTGTGAAAAACTTTTATATCATAAACTTCTTTTAAATTAAGTTATTTCGTGTTTGGATATATATATGAAGAAACACTTTTAAAATTTATAAGCTCTTCCTAAAGCATTTGTTATTGGGGTATATTTGAATTAACTGTGAAAAATAAATTATTTCAATAATTAATTATATTTATAATTATTATTTTATAATTGATTATAATAAAATAAGTTTTATGTTTGAGTATATTAGTTGAAAAGTAATTTAAAAATATTATATTTTGTTTGGATTGTATAAAAAGAATCGCTTTTACTATTAAATTACAATAATTTAGAAAGCTAGTTGGTTGAGGAAGAAAATAATATTTACCTCTTTTACATATGAAAAAAAAATCAAAACTAAAAAATTCTAAAATAATGCTGAGAATAATTTACTGTATTTCAACCACTTTAACCCAATCATGCTCTAACACTTGTTGATAGATTTTGACATGGCATAAGGCTTATAGAATTGGGCTTGGATCTTAGTTTGGAGGAGTGAAGGGCAGGACCTGAAGTGTTTGAGGTTTGTCACTTGGATTGGACTACTTCACCCAAAATGCCAATCAGTTGGGTTCTGGTCCACAAAGGTTATCGTTCATCTTTCACTCATTTCTCAACTGTGGACTTCTACGCAATTATTATTCACATGCTACACACTCGTATGTGTGTTTCCAGATGCGGATTTTGCTACATTCATACATTTACGCATTTATGTATAGTTGGATCAATTACTGAGAATGTTTAAGGAAGCCTATGATTAATCCAATGATGCATGAATGTAAGGTTTTTTTAAATGTAAGGAATCCGGATTTGTGTGTTCTGTTGCACTTGTTACAAATATTTTTTTTAGAACAAGTTCTTGAAAGTAATAACTTGGAGACCGCTGAAGTGATATTAATTGGCATAATTTGGCGTAGATCCAGCAGTACCAACCATAAAAGCAGCACAATGGAGAACCAATGACACCTAAATCTCATAAAGAAATATATAGTTAAGGAAAGTTTGTATGAAAAAATGATATATTTAATATATTGAAAAGTGTTACATTTAACTTTTCAATATAAATTTTTCATTTGTTGATTACTCAACGAGTGCCCTATCGTTAGCAAGACCCATATTGTTAAGGTAGTAGCTCTTAATTAAACAAGGTCTACTATAGACACTCATTATTGATTTTATTGGTTTGAGTTGTGGGTCATAATAGAAATGTAGCAATCATAAAATGTTTTTACACCTACCAGAATGAGTTAAATGCTTAACTAAAACTTCTCCATATAAAGCACCACTAGCAATATGTATTGTTCCACTAAAAGGGCACAGCATCAGTAATTCACTTTAGGTCCTTGTTCTGGAAAGAGAAAACTGGCATATCTAACAGCATTTAAGTTCAGGATCTTAAACACTTTGGATGTCATCTAATACTGAGAAAAATGATGCGATTTTTATTATCATGGATTTAAATTATACAACTCACAATGGTTGCCAAGAGCAGATGCTTGGTAAAACACAAATGTGTGTGCAAATAAGGCAACTATAAAAAAAAAGGTTAAAGTAATATTTTGGTCCCTATACGTGACACCGATTCTTCATTTAGTCCCTATGCGTAAAAAATTATTAAAAAGGTCCTCATACGTGCAATCGTTACTCATTTGGTCCCTCCCGTTATGTTGTCGTCTCCAATGATCCTTTAACTACTACGTATAGGGACTAAATGAAGAATTTGTGTCACGTATAGGGACTAAATGAAGAATTTGTGGCATGTATACAAATTCTTCATTTAGTCTCTATATGTGACACACATTCTTCATTTAGTCCCTATACGTAATAGTTAACGGATCATTAAAGACGACAACATAACGGGAGGGACCAAATGGGTAACAATTGCACGTATGAGGACCTTTTTAATAACTTTTTATGTATAGGGACTAAATGAAGAATCGGTATCACATATAGGGACCAAAATATTACTTTAACCTAAAAAAAACATCTTGTTTAATAACTCTGTCAAATTTTCTTCTGAGCTGAACATAAAAAATACCCTGTGACTTGTCATAACAAATTATACACTCAAATGCTCTCACAAAAAAATCCAAACTGAAGTCCATTAAATACATCACAGAATACAGATGTCTTTAAAATTTTACATATCAGTTGGTTTGAAATTTTAAAATTTAATTTCCCAAGGAGATATGCATATAATTCAAAGTTGTGGAAGTTATCAATGGTCTAACGGTTCAACAGCTGTCTTGAAGAGAAGGATGTAAACCTTGTCGATGGAAAAATACAAGAAACCTCCAAGAGAATGAGTAACATAGGAGCCAAAGCTAGTACCCACAATGCAATGCCAAGCTGGACCGTAGGAAGAATCAAATTCCTGTAAGACCAATACTTTCTATCATGAGCCATTCAAGTAGTTCACATCAGGTAGCAAAATTCAGAAATAGAGGGGTCAATTATCATCATAATCACTTTCCATTTAGAAACGAGCAGTGAGAAATAAGCTCTACAATAAACATCATTGCTCAAGAGGAACAAGAAAAAGATCATCTAATCCCCAACCCATTCAATGTGTTACTTGGAGTATCACATTATTAGGAAATTCTAGAATTGCAATTTTAATATCAGTTATCTACCCTGAAGCCCCCCATCAATGAAATGATGGACCATGTAACATTATCACAAATAACTTATACCAAGCCACCTATATTCATTAATAGTCACAACTAATAAACTTATAGACATACTTTTCTGGTTTTTTACATGCAGAAGTCAAGATATACAATCCAGAAAATGCATTTGCTTGACATGCTTTACGGTTCACTACATCTTTAGTGGACCACAGAGGCACCATACCATGAGGATGGTTGCCCATATTTATCATCTTATTGAAACTTCAAAAGTCTTTTCCAATAAAATAGAATATAAAATTGTTGAAGCCTCAAAGGCAACTCCTGAGCCTCTGCTCAACATCAACCAAGTAGGTCTAATTCAGAAGATTTTGCATCAAATATGGAATCCAGCAATATTAAGTTATCGGATTATACCAATATCTTCAGATTTGGGTGATAAACATACAAGAACTGAAATTTCTGTTTGTAGTGAACTTAAGTTTTTTATGAACTTTATGTGCCAGAAACTACTACAATTTGGAATTTGTTTCACTTGGAGAACATTACAAAATGGTGTATCTTTTTTGGCAAGCTTGGAGTATTAAAAATGATAAAGAGTAACTTATGGTGAAACAGGAAGGGGATAAAGGATGCTCAGCAACTCTCCCTCTATGAACTAGTTTTTGGAGCGAAGTTAAGCCCAATTATTCTACTATGATATCAAAGCCCATATGGCCTCAAGCTGAAAATTGAAAAACTAAAAGGCATACTATGAAGAGATTTTTCAAATAAGAGTCAACAAAATATGAAAGCAATATTTGTAAACATAGTAAGAACATTAAAAAAAAAAAAATTTACTCAACCAAACACAAACAATTAAACCATGTGATTTCAAGACAAGTACTATTGGCAGTGGAAGTCCTGTAAGAAAAGATAAAGAAATAGATGAAAGAAGCTCAGTTCCATCCAACAGAGTAAAAGTGGCAACCAATTAGACAGATTCCAACAGCAGCTTCCAAATTAGGCATTCAGCCATCATACATACTATGTGGTCAAAGATGAGAAGCCAGAAGCATATTTTGGTAAAGAAAGTTTCCCACAAGACAATAAATAAATAAATAAATAAAAAAGGTGACCTTCTTAAGGGCCAATGCGAGACGTTTACTATCAAGCTTATTGGGAGGCATAGAATGGAGGAGGTCACGTGCACAACGGAAGGCATGGTTCTGCAAAGGGAGAGGCATGTCACAAGCTCTGACGCGAAGGTTATTGATGTAGGGCTGCTCTTGTTGTTCCTCTATGGCTTTCTTCTTCTTCTTCTTCTTCTGTATCAAGCTTTTAAGAAACTGGCTTCTTCTCTCTAGCTCTTCCTCTGCTCCTTCCATCTCTCATCACTCACTTTCAGATTGTGGCCGGCCACCTCAATTATCTTTTGCACTCCATTGCCTCCGCCAAGGGCCCCCAAGAAATAACACAAACAAAAGCGAGAGAGAGAGAGAGAGAGAGAATGTATTATGTCATACGCGTACTTATACTATGTAATTAGCTTTTAAATAAGGATCGTGCTTACTTGTAAGGATATCGGTTAAAAATCAACAAAAAAAAAATATTATATTGAGAAAGTAAATGTAAAATTTATCAATATATTAAATATATTATTTTTTTATACAAATCTTTTTTTGATTTTTTAAATAATGTTCTAAAGACATTCCTTAATATTTTCTTTTAAATAATTATGCTCTTATTCTATTACCTCATTGTTGATTATTAAAAATGTGATGTAACATCTAATGCGAATCAAACATTTCTAGTGTAAATGGCTTTGTTGGCTTTGGTATTGGCTTCAGAGTTGAGTTGTTGTTTCTTTTAATGCATGCCTTTGTTGCTGTTGGCTTTGTGGCGTGTTGACGAGGCCGTTGAATAAAGCGAAGAGACAATTTGCAATCGGAGAACGTTAACTTTGGATATTTAAAGCATCAATAAATGAAATTTTGTCTCAGAAAATGATATATTTAATATTTAATACAAATTTATCTTTTGTTGATTCATTATTTAATATAAATTTAAAAGAGTTATACTAATCAATATCCTAAAAATATTGATTGAGAAATCAGGAAAAGAAAAAAAAAATGTATTGTAAAACTAAAAATTTCATTTCTTCATACATTAATTACATCACTTCCCTATTGAAAAATTGTTTTTTTAGTTCCTTAAACAATGTGCACCGGTTAACATTTTTATTATTGAGTTTAACTCTATACATCGACAAAGTAAAATTTTTTTATATAGACATCCAATCACCAATCATAATATAAATGACTTTTAAGGTAGTTAGAATCTAAGTCAAACATTTCTACTGATGTGACAATTTATGATTAAATATATGTGTAAAAAAATCGTATACTGTCAGTGTATAGCAATTAAACTCTTTATTATTCCATTTCTTGTCATTTTGTCTCTCTTCATCCTCCCAAATATAGCTATATACTAAATTGTCATATATTATCATAATATAATATAATAGTATTTAAAGTGTTGTATTATATTCAATATGAATATTTAAACATGTATTTCATCACACAGACAAAGCTATGCTTTTGAAGTGATCACGCTTAATGGATTAGCATGACCCAATGCAGTTTTATTTGTTTCTTTTTCTTCAATGGTTGTCTTTTTATAGTATGGGTGAATCTATAATGCTCCTTGTCATTTAAGGTGAATGATGCATCTTGAATATGAGTCATAGATTAACAAAAAATTAGCAATGACTTATATTCATTACCTGTTACCTGGGTCATAAAAAATATTTACAATAAAGTATGTATGTCAACGTTAAACCACTCCTACCCACACTCCTCCACCACCATCCCCATTAGTACACATTGTTCAACTTTAGCGTTTCTTGCTGCAAATTTTGAAGTAAAGGGCGTTATGGAAATGTACACATTGGTACTACTTTATACGATCCTGCAAAATCAATCATTTTCACTTTTGCTTTTTTTTATTAAGCAATAAAGAATTTCACTTTTCCTTTGCTAAACATTGACAAAACCTGCAAAGAGGAAACATGTCTACCACACTTGCCGTGGATTTGGTCAAAGTAGAAGTTTCCTATACAGGTTACAGAACCTTTATTTTACTATATAGCATTTGGTCCAAGATAGTCACTAGAAAGATTCGTCTCTTGCGACCAATTTGTAATTCTGCAAGCTCGATGAAGTTATGAAGCGGATAGGTTATCTAGGAAACAGAATAGTTGGTTCTTGGGCTTTGTGTGGTTTGGAGTAATTTTAACTGCACCCAATTTTATTAAGAGTCTTGCTAAGTATTCCAAGAGCATTCTTAATGGCATCTCCAAATGTGTAAGTTATTGAAATTGCTTAATTTTATTTTGGGTCTTGCTAACAAGTATCGTAAATGTATTGTTTAAGAAATCAACAAAGGAAAGTTTTTATAGGGAAACTAAGTGTAACACTTTTCAATATATTAAATACATCATTTATCCATGTAAAATTTCTTTTATTGATTCCTTAAACAATGTCCTAAGGGTTCTCGTTAGCATTTTCCTTTCTTTTTTTATGGGTCCTATCATGTCACCTCACAACTTTTTATTTTATACCACTTTAAGCAACTTTCCACTCTAATGGTACAATTCAAAAAAGTTTACCAAATGGGTCTCATAAGTTACCCACATATTTATTCATAATTATTGTTATTTCAATCTCCGGAGGAAGGTAGCTATTGCAATTCTCTATTCCTTTATCTCTCCTTGTTTTATTGGAGATTCTTATATAAGAACCGATTGTTTATAGAAGCAACTCTTACAAGCAATTCGTGTCCATTAAGCTCACTCCAAAGATGCATCTGTGTAAAGAACAGTTACTTAGCTCTATGCAACCCTTAAGCAACTTCTATTGGTTAAGGAATCAAAATATAGAAAGTTATTAGAAATCACAATTTTTCAATTTTCTATGTATTGAATAGATCTTTTTCTAGTAAACTATTATTTTGCATAAACGTCCCAAAAAATACAAATGAGTGCTCCAAAGTTTTTTTGAGATATGTGTAAATAATGAGTAAAAAATCTCAACCCTTATAATCGTAGGTATGTGAAACTTCTGTAAAATGAAAATCTTGTAACTAGCATGGCTAGCTCTTTATGATAATCAATTTAAACATCAGTGGATAATGCCTTGGAAAAAAGAATTCATAGGAGCCACACAGAGCTCGGGATTGAGAAAAAATCGTGGTATAGAATAGAAGCTTAGATGGGCCTAAGACCCAAAGGTTAGCCTTTTGGGTCTAATAGTTTCAATCCAAGTATTTTGGGGGCAAATTTCCAAGAATGAGTTTACATTTTCAAGTATGACAACCCCTCCTGTAAACCCAAATCATTAAAACCCAAATACCAAATCCAAGCTACGTAATTTGGTGGCCATGCAGTTTGGATAGACACTCGGCCTGATTTTATCAAGTCATTATAAAATAGTTGTCTTTCACTAACAATTAAAATATGTCATTATATGATTAAAATTTATAGGTATATATAAAATTTACATTCACCTACCGTCAATCCATCCGTCTATTATGAGTGACGAATACCAATGACAATTGTTTGTCATTATAGACTTTATCTACAATCCACATACTTTTATCTACAGTTACATTTGACTGTCAATAGGTTTTACTTATTCTCTATTTATCTTTATCTACGATTTGACCAATAATAATATCTATACCTATAGTTTAAACAGCTGTAACTAAAAGTGTCCGTAGGTGTATATAAATTTCTTGTATTGCGTGTCCTCTATTCTTGCTGATTTGGAATAAAAGCCATTTTCAGATTAAGAAAAAATAGCACAACTTAAAAAAAAAGGGCATTATAAGGAGATTTTTATGATATATTATTTTCATTTTAACTATTGATCAATAGTAATTGAATAACACGTACATATTCAATCCACCGGATCATATTCCCATTCTTAGCTTGGACCTCTTCTTCTTGTGCCCTGCCCACATACACGTGTATAATACACATTTATTTGAAAAAAACTTTGAAAATTGACAAAAATGGAGAGATGAAAAATAGAGAGAATCTTTATATATATATATATATATATATATATATATATATATATATATATATATATATATATATATATAGTGCAACTTGCACCTCTTTTTTAAGTCCAATTGCATCAATGCATTTGGACACATGTGATTTGTCACTTTTAGGTCTAAATACTTGACCGGTTTGACCAAAGTTTTGTATTATGGTTTTAGAATACATGTATTTGCAATTTAATCCAATATACTTTTATATTAATTTTGATAAATTCTCTGATACCTCAAGTATAACTTATCTTACCTAGGTGGTCCAATCAAATAGTGATAATCATTTGACTTGACCCATTAACATGACCCATTTAATTAAGGTAACATATTCTGGTTGGGCAGGATAAATTTTACCCCAAAATTATTAGGAGTACCGGAGAAACCACACTAGTGGAAAATATGCAATACACGACAGGATTTAACATCTATAAATTTAAAACGGATGTTAAAAAAAAAGTGGTGGCAGTACCGTAATTAATTTGTTCACTAAATGCACTTTCAACGTCGGTTAGTGGAATAAAAGACATTAAAAGTATAAAAGACTTTTAACGTCTGTTACTAGTCATTAAAATAATGACTATTAACGTCTGTTATTTGAATAACAGACGTTAAAAGTTATTTCTAAAACTTTTAGAACGTAAAGTCCCGCGTGCCCTCTTCATTCTCCTCCAACGTCTCTCTCTCTCAAAACTCTTTTTCCTCGAAACCCTCCTTTTCCCTCTGCCACTTTCGCATCACATCATTGAAATGTAGACTTGTTTGTACAATTCTAGATATATATATATATATATATATATATATATATGATGAGTACTGAGTTGAGTATGTATGCTGAATCTGGACTTGTTATAATTATGGATGTATGAGTACTATGTATGTTTGTAGAATTTTGCAGGGAGCTGGGAAAGGGATTATGAATACTAGAATTTAAAAAAAAAAAAAAATAGTTTTAACGTTTGTTATTTGAATAACAGAAGTTAAAAGTTAACTAATTTGACTAGTGACCTAAACGCGGTGGCAGTAACATAATTAATTTGTTCACTAAATGCACTTTTAACATCGGTTAGTGGAATAACAGATGTTAAAAGTAAAACAAAGACTTTTAACGTCTGTTATTCGAGTAACAGATGTTAAAAGTCATTAAAATATTGACTTTTAATGTTTGTTATTCAAATAACAGACATTAAAAGTTGTTTTCAAAGAATTTTAACGTCTGTTATTCAAATAACAGACGTTAAAAGTTGTTTCTAAAACTTTTAGAACGTAAAGTCCCGAGTGCCCTCTTCATTCTCCTCCAACGTCTCTCTCTCTCTCTCTCAAAACCCTTTTTCCCTCGAAACCCTCTTTTTACCTCTGCCACCTTCGCACCACCATCTTCTCTGTCGCTTCAAGCCACCGTCGTCTTCATCGCGCCTCAAGGTATGCTTCTTGTATCCTTTCTCTTCTCCCTCTCTCTTTTCTCCTTTCTCTTCCCTCATTCTCTTCTCTCATTTAGGTCACCACTCCTCATCGTCGTCACTCTTCCAGCCACTGTCTCCTCTTCCATTCAGTCCAGCTTCTAAAGGTAAGCTTCCATTAAAATCTTTTATTTCTCATTTAGGTTTTGCTTAGGTTTGGTTCTGGTTTGCTTTTGTTTTGCTTTTGTTTGCTGGTTTGCTTAGGTTTGGCTCTGGTTTGCTTTTGTTTTGCTTAGGTTCGGTTCTGGTTTACTTTTGTTTTGTTTCTGGTTTGCTGGTTTGCTTCTGTTTAATTTGCTTGCTTTTGGCTGTCTTTCGAATTCTCATTTAGGTTTTGCTTCTGTTTGAAATTGTTTTCATTTAGGTAAAAGGAGTTAAATAGCTAGGTTTAAAATGGTTTTGTTTCTGTTTCTGAAATGGTTTTGCTTCTAAAAGTAGTGTAGAACACTGTTTTGCTTCTACATGCAGACCCTAATGGAGACAAACTGGAAAGAGATATATCTTGCACCCTAATGAACTTGTGTAGACTTTCAACTACAATCAGGAGCCACTAACTTCTTAGAAATTCAAAGACTTGAGGGAGTGCTTTGCAACCTTCTTTTTTAATTATGTTGTAGAGAAAAATGTAAATAATGTAGATCCTGGATACTTAGAAGATATTTAGTTTGTTTATATCATTGAATTGTGGACTTGTTTGTAGAATTCTGTATGTCATTATGAATGTATGTGTATATATATATATATATAATGAGTAGTGAGCTAAGTATATTTGTTGAATCTGGACTTTTTTGCGTATATTATATATATGTTGAAAATTCTAGATTCTGGACTTGTTAGAATTCTGGATGTATGAGTATTGTGTGCATTTGTAGAATTCTGCAGGGAGCTAGGAAAGATCGAGATTACGATTAAAACCAAAAAAATTTTAAAAAAATAGTTTTAACGTCTATTATTCAAATAACAGACGAACAAACATTAAAAGTTACTTTTAAAACAACAGACGTAGGCATTCAAACAACAGACGTTAAAAGTTACTTTTAATGTCTGTTATTCAAATAACATACGTTAAAAGTTAACTTTTAATGTCTGTTATTCAAATAACAGACATTAAAAGTTTAACGTCGATTAGTAATAGACTTTAAAAGTTTACTTTTAACGTTGACTATATTAACGTCGGGTGTTCAATCGACATAAAAACCAAATTTTTAACAGACGTTAAAAGCACTTCCTACGCTAGTGCCACCATTAATTTTTCTGTCTTTTTTTTTTTGTCAGAATTTTTTTTTATCCCTGATGCATTTGTACTCTATCTCCTAAAAGTTAAGTTAAACAAAAAGAGGGGGAGGGGTATATTTATATTACTAATGACTTTAATATATTTCTTTTAATAATTTATTTAATAAAATTATATTATACTATCATTACAAATACAACATTTACAACACCCAATGTGCAAATACATAAGTAAGGAAAATGTCTTGACTAAATTTGACTTGATCAAAATTTCAACAACAAAAGGAGGTGTTACATGGCACTTTAATTTGTCGAAGATGTTTCACTTTGTGGTGCATCATGCACCACTTTTTGTGATGGTATAACATAGAAGGCACCTCTCCCTCTCTCTCTCTCTCTCTCTCTCTCTCTCTTCTCTCTCTCTCTCTCTCTCTCTCTCTCTCTCTCTCTCTCTCTCTCTCTCTCTCTATATATATATATATATATATATATATATATGAAAATGAAAATTTCGTTTGCTTCTGTTATTGAAATTCATCATCTATTTCGAAAAAGAACGGGTCTATCTAGAACTCTTATTTAGTTAATCAAAATGATAGCTTCCAACACAAATAACAATTTGAATAGATATAGAGTGATTCTTAATTTTTAATTAATTAATTAGAGATAACTTTAAGTAATTAAAAAGAATTAAATTACAAATTATTTCACCCTACACGTTATTGATAGATGTTGGTTTCGTACCAACAATCTTTTTTTCTTATTCAAATCATCACTCTAATATAATTATATCATATAAATATAATATACAAAATGAAGATAAAACTTGCATCACACCTCGGAAATTCTACATGCATGCATTATAATACCGCGTGAAGAACATATCAAGAACTGTAAATCAATATAAATCAATAAAACAATAATAACCATTCATCAAATATTATTGATTTTCAGCATGGCAGGCGCCAGACATGTAAACTCATATCAATTGCAGAATGAGAAGTGTTACTAACACATTCTTTAATACTTTATTTCTAACACACTCTTTTTTATTGGTTAAAATTTAAATGGCTCTCACTAATTCGTGTGCTTGAATTCTGTAGTATCCAGAAGAATTACAATCAATAGGAGAGAGAGTGTTAAAGAGTATGTTGATAATATTTCTGTTGAAGAACTATATGTATTATGTATATGGATCCACACTTCAACGGTTCATGTGTTCAACTGCTGGAGCGGTTGGAGTCATGGCTACTCCCCGGGTCCGTTGCTCAACATTTCCATGCCACCCTAACCAATTTACAAAAAAATAAAAATAGATTCAGGGAAAAGAAAGAACTCCTGTATAAAATAAGAAATTTTATGTCTATATATAAACTTCTTCTTTTCGCTATTTTGATTGCTCCCTTTGTCGGGAATTTCAAAGGTTAAACCTGAGTATTATTATAGTTAGAACATGTCCAGGAGGTCATCCGATAGCCAAAGATTGATAGCCCATTCAAGTACAAGTTAAGATTTATGGGAGAACCTAAAATTTCTAGGACGATAGATAAACCAGATTCACATATATAAGAATTTTGGTAAAATAGTAAAACCTGAGGGTATTGAAGAAATAGTGAAATACAGTAGTAATAGAGTTATAAGGTAATATTGAATGAACATGATTGACTATGACCTATATTTAATGAAGAGAAAAGTAAAAATAGAGCCCAATAAAAAAAGTCAGTAATAATATTTTTAAAGTTAATATCAAAGACATTTCAGCTGCAGTCCTGTATTGAAGGAAGAAAAGAGTGAAAAACAAAGACCAAATAAATAAATAAATACATATAAAATTCAGGGGCCAGTCACATAGAGAGGGTAATAGTTTATAGTTCATATATACCAGCGACCATGTCAAATCCACGGTTCTGAAGCTCGCGATATTCTTGGCACAAGGCGCAGGGCTCACAACAACAATGAAGCAAGCAATCAGAACAAGGGCTCTCCTTCAACATATACTGCCGTCTCATCTTGGAGCGATAGAAGCAAGAGTATAAGCAACCACAACCAGTCACACAAGTAATCAGCGCATACAGAGCCCCACTAGCACCACATGCTGCAAATCACCAATAATGTATTGAGGATTTCGCATTCACATTCATCATAATCATATCATATAATATAATATAATTGAACTAACTGGCTAGTTTACAGAGCCAGCTTCTTACAAGTTGATCCTTTGTCAACAATCTCTGCAACTTGGCCAAAGGTGAAACATGGACACCAACACGTTATGCAACCTGAAACAAATTAATTAATTAGACATTTATTATCAACTATATAAAACATATACATAGCTCAACACCTTAATTGTTATATATGCACGCCAATTATGTTACGTGTCCAAAAAATTTATTATTTGGTTAACATACTAGCTAGTATGTACTAATAATCCGGTAACCCCTTAATCAACACTATTATTAATTAAAATTTTGAATGTTTGTTAACCGGTTTAAAACTAAGTAATGTAACAAATTAAACTGATGTGCGATTATCATCATTTTCGTAAAGGCAAAGAGATGTGTGATGAGGGGCTTACAGTTTTTGAAGTCGGAGGAGCAGTCACAGAGGCCCGTGGACCAATCAACCTCAGCTTTTAACTGGGAAGGTGGTGCTGCTGCTGGCTGGGGAATCGAGGGGTTATTGCTGTTGTAACTCACCGGGTAACCGGTGGCAGCAGGTTGATTGTAAGGTGGGTTTGCATGATCTGAGGTTGGTGGATACATAACGATAGCAGAACAAAGATGCACAGAATTTGGTAATGGGTATGAAATTATGTATACGAAGGAAGAGTCAGGTGTGGGGTGGGGTGGCTCAATTTATAAACGGAGTAATAAAACTTGAGGAACAGTATAAGCGTGTGGAATTGTTCAAGGATCATTGTAATTGTCGTCTACCAATGCAAGTCAATGTTGGTAGATGCATACAACTTCTATGATCTGCTTAAATTATTAATTAATAATCTATGTAAAGGATATTATAATAAAAAATAGATGTATGATAAAAAAACATATTTAGTTCTGATTGGTGGAGCTGCATATTTGTTTATGTTCCGGCCCATTTCTAAAAATAAGGCCCAACCAGATTCCATAAGCCAAAACCTGGACCAAGCCGAGGAGTTGGCTATTAGAGGCTAGGCAAGCTAGAGGCCATACCCCTAGAAGCATGATCACTTCGACACCTCCAATCAGAGCCGCTTCATAAATCATCCCGTGGGTTGAAAACGTGCTAACTTCAGTACCTACCACCTAAGGAGGTATGGAAGACCATCCCTTGTACGGTGGAAACCCCTTCCTACCATAACCAGAGGTCCCTATAAAAGGCCCTGAGGCTAAAGAAAGGTAAGTTCACTTTCACCCATTATCACTCCTTGCGTATCCCTTTGCCAACTTAGGCATTAGAGTGTCTTCACAGATACCCCCCATTTGGTCCTAGGAGAGGAGCAGCCCGGAGCAACTTGAAGTAGAGATCCAGTCACCACATCCAAGCAACAACTCAAGCCCATACCAAAAAAAGCTATAAGATTGTGTTTTGGGTCAGACCAGAACAGTTTATTTAATATAAGGTTATGAGTAAATTTAATTAGGTAAACTGTATAGGTGGAGAGAGGTTTAACTCAACTAGTGAGTTTGTTTTTGCCGTTAGGTAAATTTAATTAAGGATCTAGAATCAGGATGGAGATCTTCTATTCCAATTTTCTGTCACATTCTTTGTCCCCCACCAATAATAATTTGACACTTAAGAAAACAAAATCACAACTCATTAACATTTGTACTTATTCCCAACATTTGATTGGTGGGAAATATTAAAACATCATTTTTTAAGAAAGCTGATTTTTGTTCCTACAATCAAATGTTTGTCTTCAACCTTCCGGTAACGGATGGGGGCAGCTATAGCCTTCTTCAAAAAGGTTACTTCTTATAATAACGTTTGAAAAAAGTGTTTCAAAAAAAAAAAAAAAAAAATTCAATCTAGAGTTTAAGCTACTTTTGTGAAGGAATATTTTTTTGTACAACAAGATTTGACATCCATTGGCACATTGTATAGACGGGCGTGATTGTAAGTGAATACTGATTTTTTTTTTTTTTTGACTGAGGTGAATACTAAATTATACTATGTATAGAACTGAAATAGATAAATATCATATGTAAAAGGGAGTAATATGTCAATTCTGGAAATTTAAAAACAAAGTTATTTCGTAAAATGAGTGGATACAAATTCACATTTTAATATTTTATACATTGTGTAGGTTGGCAGGCCATTGTTTTTGAGCTATTTTATTTGGCTTTACTATTTTGAATTTAATTTTGATATGTTATTAGTGTTTTTATACTGCGAATCAATCAAAATCACTTTATATATGACTTTTAAGATAGTTATGATGAGAGTAATATATTTTTAATGATATGATAATTTATGATTGATTGACGGTGTAAAAAATCTTTACACTGACAATATATATCAATTAAATCCTACTATTTTATAGTTATATACTTCCTCCAGACCTATATATAAGCAAAATAAACTCATTTCATACGTATTAAGGAAGTTAGTTATGTTAGTTTAATTGTCTTGATTTGTGTAAAAAAATAAGTTATAGTTATTAAATTACCCTTTGTTTGAAAATTGTTTCTTGGGAGTGTATAATGTTTTTGAAAAAGTAAAAAGACAATTAACCAAATGGTATTTTTGGAACACTAACATTAAATAGAATTGAATTGGTTGATTTTTGCTTATATTTGAGTCCAAAAAATCTAGATACTTTTTTTTCTTATATATAGGTATAGAGAAAGTATTAATTATAATATATTAAAAAAACAAAAAATAATCATATTCTAGTTAATTTAATAAGATTTCCACCAAAGTTAATTATTACGTAATTATTATAATTTATCATGATTAATGTGATTAATTTAATATACTTAACTTGAGGTCTTGAGTGAATTAAGTCTATACATACATGTATTTTTTCATATACATGCTCATGTACTGATAAAAAATACATATACATGCTCATGTGAGCCGTTGATCCACCCAATCATGCCCCCGTCTTTCTTTCTTTCTTTTGGATAATGACATGTACGTGTGTGTAACTTTATCTTTGTTGTGCTTTTTGTGAATTTTCCGGTAACTGTCCCGCGGCCGGTAGAAGGAAAGACACAAATCTTAATTAAAACTTCATCCAATTATCATAACATAAATAAACGATGTAATTTTAGAGAATAAGACCATTTCATCCACATAACCTAATCAATTAGAAAAAAAAAACTAGATTGATGCCTAACAATAATCGCCATCCTTACTTGGCTCTGCCCAGAATCCGGCAAATCCATTCAAGCAATTAAATGACGGAACTTTTGTTCCATGGCTAACGGAATAACAACGAAATATCATGCTAAATTGTATGAATATGTTAGGAGAAATTATTCTGAATTCCTTTTAAGTTTTGACTTAATTATAACTGTTACTTTTTTGTCTTAGAAATTAACCAACCTATATTAAGGTTTATGCTATAATTATTCTTATCCACTGAAGTGTGGTACTGGTCTCTCCTAAAAGGGACATGATGGAATTTAACTTCTGAAATAAAATGAGTGCCGGATGTAATTAAATCGGAGAATCTAAAACAAACAGACACTAAATTACATGAATTTACTCTTTGTTCAATGGATCCCACATGAAATTCATCTTATAATAGATAGTGTAGTAAAGAATGTGTTGCTACTTGTTAGTATTGTCCACCTTATAAAATATGTGGCTTTCGTTTTCTTCTAATCCAAAAATTAATTATTGTTTGTTCCAAAATAAAAAAATTATAGTTGTAAAAGATTCTAACTTCAATGATATTATTTTAATTATTTATAATAAAATAATTTTTATAACCATAAAAAACAACTTTTTATTGGAATTATATAGAACCCATAAGTAATTAAAGAGAATGTAAGTTAACTAATAATTAAAATTACAAATAGTTTTACAGTACATTCATTGGTTCTCTTTTGCTAGAGAATTCTATGTGGATTTAGGGATGGCAATTTTATCCGTACCCGCGGATACCCGTGGATAAAATCCACAACGGGCACGGGACGGGTAGTTAAATGGGTGCCCGCTGGTAAAATAAACGGATAATTTCAATACCCGCTTATAAATGGGACGGGGGCGGATATCACGCTACCAGTGCCCGTGGATATCCGCACCCGTTACTTAAATTACTATAATACTCTTTATTATATATATCTACTAATTGCTAAACCTAATTTCCCATCCTTCCTTACTAAAGCTAATACTAATGGAAAAATAAGTACCTACTAATATTAATTATATTAAGTTGAGCTATTATTAAGTTAGGAGAAAACATAATTCAATGGTGTTTTAAGTGGATCCTAGCTTTTGTAACTTTTATTTTTAGAGAAAACAAATATATTTGATTATTCTTGTTAGTAACTTTTGTAATTGGAAATGCTTTCGTAGTTTCCTAACATCTATTTGTATGAACATAGTTATTTTCATAGAAATTACACATATTTCAACAATTTTTCAAGCAAAAATAACAATTTTTTTCCTAAAAAAATAATCCGTGGATATTCGCAAACCCGCGAATATCCGCGAAACCCGTTGGATATCCGCCCGCAAGATACCCGCGCGGGTAACGGACGGGGACGGGTACGGATTTCACCTCGCGGATGCGGGGACTGGGGGAGTGCTACCCGTGCCCGCCCCGCCCCGCCCCGTTGCCATCCCTATGTGGATTCCTGATGTTAGCTAGTTCCTTTTTGTTTCTTGTCTTTACTTTACCCAAAAAAAAATATGATTTTCCTCAAGTTATCGTTTTAGGAAAGATTTTACTTATGCTTATAAAAAAAAGAAAAGACTTTACTTAACTACTATACTTGACCAGAAATTATAAGAACAATTTGTTGTCCAAGAAACAAGTTTGTTAAATATGTTAAGCTAAAAGTTTATAACTTTATGTTTAGTTTTAAAGTAAAAACTCATAATTAATTAAATATAAACCCTTAAACTAATGTGACTTTAATTTAATTCACTTTAAATTTAATTCACAATTTACTAGTATTTCAATCGTAAAATGATTATTTAAGAGATTAAATTATCTCTAATATATTAGCCATTTTTAAATAGTACATTTTATTGAAATTATAAGTGATAATTTCGATAAAAAAAGTAAGGTAAGAGTAATATATCATTCTTCAAATGTACCAAAAACATGTATCATTCTTCAAACATAAATGATCTTCATCAGATCTTACACAAGCATCGTGAACAACACACACTGCTATCAATTACAGAGTTGCATGCACTATATGGATCCTCACTTCAACGGCTCATGCCTTGTTCAACTGTTGGAGCTGTTGCAGTCATGGCTACTCCCCTGCTACGTTGCTCAACATTTCCATGCCATCCTAACCAGTTTCAAAGAAAATAAATTAAAAAAATTTCTGCATAAAATAAGATTTTTTTTTCCTTTAAACTTTGCTATTCCTATTTTGAAGGAAGATAATAAGACATGTCCAGCTACAGCCTATATATATTGAAGGAAGAAAAGAGTGAAAATGTAGACCAAATAAAAAATTCAAGGGCCAGTCACATAGTGATAGTTCATATATACCAGCGATCATGTCAAATCCACGGTTTTGAAGTTCACGATATTCTTGGCACAAGGCGCAGGGCTCACAACAACAATGAACCAAGCAATCAGAACAAGGGCTCTCCTTCAACATGTACTGCCGTCTCATCTTGGAGCGATAGAAGCAAGAATAAAAGCAACCGCAACCAGTCACAAATGTAATCAGCGCATACAGAGCCCCACTAGCACCACATGCTGCAAATCACATGCATCAAACAATAATTAACCAACCTAGCTCTTCATGGTACACCAACCCCCAATAATGTGGATTTCGATCGATTTCACATTTCATATATAATAAATTGAATTAGTTCACATAGTCAATTTCTTACAGGTTGATCCTTTGTCAACAATCTCTGCAACTTGGCCAAAGGTGAAACATGGACACCAGCACGTTATGCAACCTGAAACAAATTAATTACACATTTATATATATCAACTATATAAGACGTAGTACATATATAGCTTAGCAACTTTGTTATATATATGCACGCCAATTTTGTTACATGTACAAATATTTTATTATTTGGTAGTAATTACTAATCCGGTAATCTGGCCCTTGATCAAACAACACATTATTTAATTAAAAGTTCGTATGTCGTTAACCAGTTTAAAACTAATGTAACGAAACTGATGTGTGATCATGATCATTTTCATAATGGCGAAGATATGAGTGATGAGGGGCTTACGTACAGTTTTCTAAGTCGGATAAGCAGTCAAAGAGGCCTGTGGACCAATCAACCTCAGCTTTAAACTGGGGAACTGGAGGGTTGTTGCTGCCGTCACTCACCGGGTAACCGGTGGCAGCAGGCTGATTGTTGTATGGTGGGTTTGCATGATCTGAGGTTGGTGGATACATAAGGCAGCAGAAAAAAGATGCACAGAATTTGGTAATGGGTATGAAATTATGAATACGAAGGAGGGGTCAGGTTTGGTTTGGCCGTGTGGGGTGGCTCAATTTATAAACGTTAAACTGGAGGAAGTGGGAGCGTGGAATTGTTCAAGGATCATAATTGGCCTATACCAATGCAAGCCAATGTCACTGTGGTAGATGCATACAACTTGTATATGCTCAAGAGTTACTTTGTTTAAGATTATTTGATGATAAAAATTATTTTTTTAAATTAAAAATTATTTTTTATGATTTTAATTGTGTTTGTTTAAGATTTTTTAGGAAATCATGTTTTTCTAAAAATCATTTTTAAGGCTAAAATAAAAAGTTATGCTATTTAGCTTCTCACTAAAATCTGATTCTATAGAGGATATACAAGATATGTTTGTTACAAATTATGAAAAATGATTTTCATATAATCTATAAATTATTTTATACGAAAATCATTTTTTCATAAACCGTATATAATAAAAAATGTAAGGTTAGGAGGAAGGAGCAATGCATCTTAGGTGGGCTGGAGAGGCAATGATGCATAAAAAATGTTATTTAGTAATTTTTATTTTGCCGTCATAAAAATTTAGATGTTGTTTCTGCATGTTGAATCATCACTCATACGAAAATTACTTTTGTAATATCTTATTTTTTGTTTAGTGAATTATTTTTCATTTTTTACTCGTGGACCTAAATTTCACATTGAAACCAAAGCACGTCATATCTTGTGTATTTTATATTATTTTTTATTGCTTAGGCATGTATTTAAAATATTTTCCTTTAGTCAAAATTTTTATAAACTATTTTTTGGCTCCATTAACCAAAATTTTTGGGCCTGTCACTATAGTTAAGAGTAAATTTAAAGACTAAGCTTAAGCGAAGTCTCATAGGTACTTATATATATGGTATTATTTTTCAATAAGAATAATATATGTGCAGTCACTCATCAATAAAAATATGACATATGTAACTGCTATTTTATATGTCACATTTTTATTAAAAAATTAAAAAACAGCACCCAAGTACATAAAGAACAACACTTAAATTTTGTCTTAAATTTGATTAGGTTAACTCTAAAGGTGGAGGTTAACTTAACTAGTAAAAAAAAAAATTGAAGGTAGGTAAATATAAGGATTTGGCCAGGATCAAATTTTGCTTTTTCGTGACGGATTTAAGGAGGGCAAGTATGGCCCTAGTCTTCTTCAAAAAGGTAATCTCTAATAGCATTTGAAAATATATAGTCTTCTTTAACCTTCGATAGTCTTAAGAGTTAAACTACTTTTGCAAAGGAAAATATTTTTTTACAATATAAATCCATGTGAGTGTAAGTGGATATTAAATTATATTAGATGTAAAACCGAAATAAATATAAATATATCATATATAGAAGTGAGTGATATGCAAACAATTCTGGATATTCATAAACAACCGTCATTCCATTCAATAGTGATTGGTTTCATAAACAAACGTCAAATGTTCAAATTTTAAAATCGGCATTTTAAAAAAGACTTTACCTAATCACTAATTTCGATCTAATTAGGATTAATCCCACGGCTTATATATGGGAATATCCGATCAAAAAAAAAAAAAAATATTTCATAAAAGGATTGGATATAAAATCACATTTTAATATTTTATACATTGTGTGTACGGTGTAGGTCGGCCGTCCAATGTTTTTGACCTCCTATTTTATTAGACCTTACTATTTTATAGTTATAACTTTATATATTAATTATAATATATTATAAAAGTTATATAAAATAATCATATTCTAGTTAATCTTTTTAATAAGATTTCCACCAGAGTTAATTATTATGCAGTTATAATTATAATTTATCATGATTAATGCGAATAATTTAAAGTCATGTGCCCATCTTCCTTTCTTTCTTTGTGGTAATAACATGACTGTGGGTAACTTTATCTTCGTTGTGTTTTGTGATTTTTCACGTAACTGTCCCAGGACCGGTAAAAGGAAAGAATTATGTTAAGCAGATAACACTCAACTTAAAACTTTATTAAATTTTCATAACATTAATAAACGGAATTTAATTGTATAGTATAAAATTTGTTTATACTGTCAACCAATAATCAATCATAATATGGATGATTTTTAAGATAATTAGGATAAATCATTTTTTTTACTGATGTGACAAATTTTGAATGAATGTCAGTGTATAAGGGTTTTACACTAAATTAAACTCTAATAGGTGTAATTTTCTACAATAACATTACATCTATATATCCTATTCAATTAGAAAAAAACTATACATTGTTGCCATAACAATATATCCCTACCCTTACTTGGGTATGGCGAGCATGGGCAGATCCATTCTAGCAATTAAAAGTGTGTTTGTTAAAAATTTAAAAAAAAAAAAGTAATTTTTATATAAAATAATAGTGATTATTTTTTAGAAATTTTAAGCAAAGCAGAAGTCAATTTGTGTTTGTTTACAATCATAAAAATCACTTATTTGAATACCATCTCTTATATATTGCATCAGCTTTTGTGAGAAGCTACACAAAATTGTTTTTCATTATGATTAAATTTCATATTTTTTTTTTTCAGATTCTGATTATTTTCAAAGCTACTCAAAATAGTTTTTTATTATAATTAGTTTTTTTATATCGCACCGGCTTCTAATTATTTTCAAAAACTAAAATAAATAGATAAAAAATCTTTAAAAATGATTATTTATTAAAAAATATTTTTTTGCAAAATAATCTAAATCAAACGAAACGTAAATGAAATCAAATGTTGTCTTCAACCTTCCCGTAACGGATTTAAGGAGGGCGCCAACCAGCATGGGTGGCTATAGCCTTCTTCAAAAAGGTTACTTCTTATAATAACATTTGAAAAAAGTTTTTCTAAAAGAAAATATTTCAGAGTTTAAGCAACTTTTGTGAAGCATTTTGTTTTTTGTACAACAAGATTTGACATCCATTGGCACATTTTATAGACGGGCGTGAGTGTAAGTGATTACTAAATTATACGATGTATAGAACTGAAATAGATAAATATCATACGTAAAAGTGAGTAATATGTCAATTCTGGAAATTTAAAAACAAAGTTATTTCGTAGAATGAGTGGATACAAATTCACATTTTAATATTTTATACATTGTGTAGGTTGGCAGGCCATTGTTTTTGAGCTATTTTATTTGGCTTTACTATTTTGAGTTTAATTTTGATATATTGTCACTATAAAAATATTGTGAACCAATCAAAATCACTTCATATATGATTTTTAAGATAGTTATGATAAGAGTCAAATACTTTTAATGATATGAATTTATGATTGGTTAATAATGTAAATTTTTTTATACTAACAATATATATCAATTAAATCCTACTATTTTATAGTTATATATTAATTATAATATATTAAAAAAACATAAAATAGTCATATTCTAGTTAATTTAATAAGATTTCCACCACAGTTAATTATTAATAATTATTATAATTTATCATGATTAATGCGATTAATTTAGTATACTTAATTTGAGTGAATTAAGTCTATATATACAAGTATTTTTTTATATACATGCCCATGCGAGCGTTGATCCACCCAATCATGTCCCCATCTTTCTTTCTTTCTTTTCGATAATGACATGTACGTGTGTGTAACTTTATCTTTGTTGTGCTTTTTGTGAATTTTCAGGTAACTGTCCCGCGGCCGGTAGAAGGAAAGAGTTATATTAAGCAATTAACACAAATCTTAATTAAAACTTCAATCAATTTTCATAACATAAATAAACGATGTAATTCTACAGAATAATACCGTTCCATCCATATAACCTAATCAATTAGAAAAAAAAACTAGATTGATGCCATAACAATAATCGCCATCCTTACTTGGCTTTGCCCAGAATCCGGCAGATCCATTCTAGCAATTAAATGAAGTAACTTTTGTTCCATGACTAACGGAATAACAACCAAATATCATGCTAAATTGTATGAATATGTTAGGAGAAATTATTCTGAATTCCTTTTAAGTTTTGATTTAATTATAACGGTTACTTTTTTTGTCTTAGAAATTAACCAACCTTTATTAGAGTTTATGTTATAATAATTATTCTTATCCACCCAAGTGTGATAATTGAAATTACAGTACTGATCTCTCCTAAAAAGGACATGAATTTAATTTTTGAAATAAAATAGTGTCGGATGTAATTAAATCAAATCTTAAGAAAGTTTAGTGTAATTTTCTCCATGTATAACTTTGTTTGAACCTTGGACTTGGACCATCTCCAATGCTCGTTGCTTAAGATGGTTCTTCAACATAAGAACCGTTCCTTATTTCTTTGTGCGTTGGAGCTGAGATACGTGACATGGTTCTTACCAAAAATTAAGCACCGTACAATTAAAAAAATGATTTCTCAGCTACAAACCCTCAACCGAATAAAGAGGGAAAATAACATAAATGAAGAATAGAGAGAGAAATTGGATAGAAGCAACAAAAATCAACAACATAGAAGCATAAATTGGAGAAATCAACAACCCAAAAATCAATAAATTCAGAAATCAACAACCCAAAAATGTACAATTTCAGAAATCAACATGCAAGGGAGGGGGACGATCGACTGGAAGGAGTTGCATGCAAGGGAGGAAGGAGGAGAAACCGAGATCTCCGTTCCTGCTCGTCGTCGACGAGATCCTCTCCACCAGGCGCCGCCGTGTTCTACTACGCATGGGGTGGGCATTTAAGTGGCTGATTTGGTTGAGAGAAAGTTGAGAGATTGAGGGAGGAAGGGGAGTGGGTCGCTGGTGTTGAGAGAAAGGGGGCCAAGGTTGGACGAGATTGAGAGAAAGGGGAGAAATGTTTGGACGAGATTGAGAGACAGTGGAGTGGTTGATCTGGTTGAGAGAAAGTTGAGAAATTGAGGAAGAGGGGGCTAAGGTTTGGACAAGATTGAGAGACAAGGGAGAAATTTGGTTGGGAAGCTTCTAGACAAGGTCAATTGAAATTAACCTAATGAGGATTTTGGCGAAAAAATAAATTTGGCCAATTATTTTTTTAATTTAAAATATATAAGAATTAATATTTAATTCATAATAAAAATAATGTTAAATAAAAATATAAAGATGTGGGGTCTATTGTGGAACCCACTAAAAGTTAGTTAAGAACCAAGGAGTTGTTCTTAACATTGGAGCAAAAAAGAGGAGTGCTAGCAATACACTCTTTTTTCAACACACCCTCCTATTGGTTGAAATTCATATGGGTTCCACTAATTCATGTAGGTCCCACTTGAATTTTTTAGGACCCACATGAATTTCAACCAATAGAAGAGTGTGTTGGAAAGAAAATGTGTTGCTAGCATTTTTTAGCAAAAAATTGTAGGTGTTCCTTAAATCCAATGTGATATCTTTGGACCCACTTAGCATTACTTAAGAACCAACTAGTGGTTCTTGCATTGGAGATGCTCACTCAATAATAGTTTATTGTAATAGGAGTGGGTTGTGCCTCTAAGCTAACCCATTAGTTTGGGTTCTAAAGTATGTGACCTATTATTCAAAGACAAAAAAATCTGTTGATATTTTGATAACCTAATTATAAGCGAAATATTAATGACACACCCTTTTCAACACACTCTTTATTATTAAGTGGATTTCATGTGACATCCACTAAGAGCCTGTTTAGTTGAGATTATTCTCACCGCAAAAGTGAGAAAAACACGCCCCGAGATATTTTTTTCAAAACCTATGTGAAAAGAGTTTTTGGCCGTAATTTTGAACCGTGATTTTATGATGGAGAATCTAAAACAAAGAGACACTAAATCACATGGGTCCACTCTCTGTTCAATGGATCCCACATGAAATCTATCTAATAATAAATAGTGTGGTAAAGAATGTGTTGCTTGTGGCTTTCACATTATAAAATATGTGGCTTTCATTTTCTTCTAATCAGAAAACTAATTATTGTTTGTTCCATAATAAAAAGAAATTATTGCTGTAAAAGATTCTAACTTCAATAATATTATTTTAATTATTTATAATAAAATATTTTTTATAACCATAAAAAAATCAACTTTTTTATTGGAATTATAAAGAACCCAAAGGTAATTAAAGAGAATATAAGTTAACTAATAATTAAAACTACAAATAGTTTGACAGTACATTTAAATATGAGTTTCCTGGAGTTGTCATTTTAGGAAAGACTTTACTTATGCTTATCAAAGAAGAGGAAAGACTTTACTTAACCAGTATACCCGACCTGAAATTATAAGAACAATTTGTTGTACCAAGAAACAAGTTTGTTAAATATGTTAAGCTAAAAGTTTATAAAATTTATGTTTAGTTTTAAAGTAAACACTCATAATTCATTAAATATAAGAACTTCAACTAAAATGTGATAAATTTATATCAATCATGTACCATAATTAAAATCATTTGTCTTCGTGAGTCAACTCAGTTGGTTAACCTACAGAACATGAATCGTGAGTGTGCGAATTCAAACTCCCGCAATGCATTCTGCCCCTCATTCTCTTCTACCCCTCCCCCATGTAAGGCATCATACAAGTCTTCCCTTATAACGAAAAAAAATATCTCTTCAAATATATATTGGGTTAAATTATTTAAAAGATTTATCTCTTATATATTAGCCATTTTTATATAGTACATTATTGAAATAAGTGATCATTCCGATAAAAAGTAATGTAAGAGTAATATATCATTCTTCAAATGTACCAAAAACATATATCATTCTTCAAATATAAATGATCTTCAGATCTACACAAGCATCGGGAACAACACAAACTGCTATCAATTACAGAATTGCATGTACTATATGGATCCTCTCTTCAACGGCTCATGCCTTGTTCAACTGTTGGAGCTGTTGCAGTCATGGCTACTCCCCTGCTACGTTGCTCAACATTTCTATGCCATCCTGACCAGTTTCAAAGAAAATAAATTAAAAAATTTTTAGCATAAAATAAGATTTTTTTCCCCTCTAAACTTTGCTATTCCTCTTTTGAAGAAAGATAGTAAGACATGTCCAGATACAGCCTATATATTGATAGAAAAAAAGAGTGAAAACATAGACCAAATAAAAAATTCAGGGGCCAGTCACATAATGATAGTTCATATATACCAGCGACCATGTCAAATCCACGGTTCTGAAGCTCGCGATATTCTTCGCACAAGGCGCAGGACTCACAACAACAATGAAGCAAGCAATCAGAACAAGGGCTCTCCTTCAACATGTACTGTCGTCTCATCTTGGAGCGATAAAAGCAAGAATAAAAGCAACCACAACCAGTCACAAATGTAATCAACGCATACAGAGCCCCACTAGCACCACATGCTGCAAATCACATGCATCAAACAATAATTAACCAACCTAGCTCTTCATGGTACACCAACCCCCAATAATGTGGATTTCGATCGACTCACTTAACCTATAAGTTGAACGGGTTCGAGTTGGATTGGATCAGATTCACTCACATTTTTTTAATTTTTTTATTTATTTAAAGTTATTGCAAAATCCAAAAGGTTCCATAATTTTGTGATTTTCTCATTTTTTATGTATTTTTTTCATTTTGTTTATTTTTTTGGCAACAACATTTTTATTTTATTTTATATGGTGCAAAAGCTTCTTGCACGAAGAATAAGTTAAAATGTTCACAAAAAAAAAAAAGAATAATTTAAAATGTATCATGAGTGATAATATTTCTTTTGTAATTTTACTATATAACACACTAAAGAATTGATAGATGTCGGTTTCGTACCAACAATCTTTCTTCTTATTCAAATTATCACAAAAACTCGAATGTAATTATATCATATAAATATACGAAATGAAGGTAAAACTTGCATCACATCTAGGAAATTCTACATTAATCGTAATACAGCGGGAAGAACATATAACATTAATATTACAAGAACTGTATATCAACAAAACAATCTTGTCAAAAAAAAAACAATATATAACCATTCTTCAAATATTATTGATTTCAGCATGGCAGGCGCCAGACATGTAAACTCGTATCAATTGTCCAATCAGGAGTGTTATTAACACATTCTCTATCACTCTCCTTCTAATACATTATTTTTTATTGATTAAAATTCAAATGGTTTCCACTTATTCATGCGTTTGAATTCTGTAAGACCCACATAAATTTTAACCAATAAAAAATAATATATTAAAAAAAGAGTACTAAAAAATATGTTGTTAGCATTTCTATTACTGAATTGTATGTATGATGCATATGCATCCTCACTTCAACGGTTCATGTGTTCAACTGCCGGAGCTGCTGGAGTCATGGCTACTCCCCGGATCCGTTGCTCAACATTTCCATGCCACCCTAACCACAATTTAAAAAAAAAAAAAAATAGATTCAGGGAGAAGAAAGAACTCCTTTATAAAATAAGAAATTTTATGTCTTTATATATTAACTTCTTCTTTTCGCTAATTTGATTGCTCCTTAATTTGGCTGGAATTTCAAAGGTTAAACCTGAGTTTTATTATAGTTAGAACATGTCCAGGAGGTCATCCGATAGCCAAAGATTGATAACCCGTTCAAGTACAAGTTAAGATTTATGGGATAACATAAAATTTCTAGGACGATGGATAAACCAGATTCACATATATAAGATTTTGGTAAAATAGTAAAACCTGAGGGTATTGAAGAAATATATATAGTTATAGAGTTATTATCAGATAATTGAATAAACATGATTGACTATGACCTATATATATTTAATGAAGGGAAAAGTCAAAATAGAGCCCAATAAAAAAAGTCAGTAATAATATTTTTAAAGTTAATCAAACATATTTCAGCTGCATCCTGTATTGAAGGAAGAAAAGAGTGAAAAACAAAGACCGAATAATAAATAAATAAATACATATAAAATCGAGGGGCCAGTCACATAGAGAGGGTAATAGTTGATAGTATATATATATATATACCAGCGACCATGTCAAATCCACGGTTCTGAAGCTCGCGATATTCTTGGCACAAGGCGCAGAGCTCACAACAACAATGAAGCAAGCAATCAGAACAAGGGCTCTCCTTCAACATGTACTGTCGTCTAATCTTGGAGCGATAGAAGCAAGAGTATAAGCAACCACAACCAGTCACACAAGTCATCAGCGCATACAGAGCCCCACTAGCACCACATGCTGCAAATCGCCAATAATGTATTGAGGATTTCGCATTCACATTCATCATAATCATATCATATAATATAATATAATTGAACTAACTAGCTAGTTTACAGAGCCAGTTTCTTACAAGTTGATCCTTTGTCAACAATCTCTGCAACTTGGCCAAAGGTGACACATGGACACCAGCACGTTAAGCAACCTGAAAAAATTAGACATTTATATATCTCAACTATAAAAAACATACGAAAAATCTATGATACCCTTTAGATATCATACCCATGCGTATGTGGTCGAATCAGATTGTGAGAATTTAGTTCAATGAAATATTGATATGACTATTTTATTGAGGTGACACATTCTACTTGGACATTGGATACGATCAAACCCTCTATTTTCCAAAAATATCGTAACAATGCCCGGAAACATATACACATAGCTCAGTAACTTGGTTATATATGCACGCCAACTTTGTTACATGTCCAAATTTTTAATTATTTGGTTAACATAGTAGTAAAGACTAATCAGGCAATCCCTTGATCAGCACATATTATTAATTAAAATTTTGGAATGTTTCGTTAACCGGTTTAAAACTAATTAATGTAACAAAATTGATGAGCGTTCATCATTTTCTGAAGGCAAAGAGATGTGTGACGAGGTGCTTACAGTTTTTGAAGTCGGAGAAGTAGTCAAAGAGGCCTGTGGACCAATCAACCTCAGCTTTTAACTGGGAATTAGGTGGTGCTGCTGCTGTAACTCACCGGGTAACCGGTTGCAGCAGGCTGATTGTACGGTGGGTTTGCATGATCTGAGGTTGGTGGATACATAACGGAACGTAGCATTAAAAAGATGCACAGAATTTGGTAATGAATTCGAAGGAGGGGTCAGGTTTGGTGTGACCGTGTGGGGTGGGGGTGGCTCAATTTATAAACGTAAAACTTAGGGAACATTGTGAGCTGCATATTTTTCTATTTAATATAAGGTTATGAGGAAGGAGGGATGCACCCGGTGGAGGCGATGACCCCCATGAGCAATTTTTTTTTAAAATTAATATATGCACTAATTTTTATTTTGCCGTAAAAAAAAAATTAGATGTTAACCTCAACATGTCAAATTATCACGGATGTTTTGGTGATAGCGAAAATTACTTTTGTAATATCTTAGTTTTTGCTTAATGAATTACTTTTCATTTTTTATCTGTAGGACCTAGGTTTCACATTGAAATTGAACCATGTTATATCTTATGTATTTTATATCATTTTTTTATTGCTTATGTATATTTATAATATTTTACTTTGGTAAAAGAAATTTATAAATTATTTTTTACCTCCACTAAGCAAAATTTTGGGTCCATCACTAGTTACGAGTAAATTTAAAGACTAAACTTAGGTGCAATTTTATAGGTACTTATGATACTATTTTTCAATAAGAAAAATACATGTGTAACAACTCGTTAATGAAAATATAACATGTCATATTCTCATTGAAAAATAACACCACAAGCAAATAATGAACATCACCTAAGTTTTGCCTTAAATTTAATTAGGTTAACTCTAAAGGTGGAGAGGGTAACTCAACTAGTAAACTCAATTTTTATGCAGGTAGGTAAATATAAGGATTTGGAATCAAATGTTTGTCTTTTTGCTAACGGATTTAAGGAAGGCAAGTATGGCCATATTATTCTTTAATCTCTAATAACATTTGAAAATATTCTTCTTTGACCTTTAAGAGTCTTAAGAGTTAAGTTGTTTTGGCAAAGGAAATTTTTTTGACAACTAGATTTGATATCATTCGGGAAAATTTATCCAAAGATGTGAGTGTAGTTAGATATTAAATTATAGGATAATGCACATTGGTTAAGGAATTTGTTATGACATGGGTTTGAGAGGTCGGCGTCGCTATCCGAGTTGAGATCGGCTGGTGGCTCCTATGATGGAGAAGGGGGTATGCCACTCCGACGCCCAAGTCAGTCAGGTACTCATTGTGGTATGAGTAGTGTATGGAGAAGATGCCTGTATCCGAGGGTTGGTCCTAATATATATAAAGGGAGGAGGGTATGGTTGTTACCATTACATTAGTGAGCCATTATGAGTGATTAAGGACGTCATTTATGACGGCGTTTACAAAACCATTATGGATCATAGAGTAACTATTGTTGCTTGTATTGTGTTGTCCCTTAATGTTGCGGGAAAATCGACCTTTGTTTCCTCTGTCTTGTCGGCCAGCCTGCAACGATCCTAGACCATCAGGCCCCAAGTTGGACTTAGGCCGAGATTTAATCCATGTGGTAATAGAAGTCCCCCAAGCTCTGAGTTATACTTTTGCAGCGATGAAGCTTAAAAGGAAAGCGGGCTCGGACTGAGGTCTAATTCGTGTAGTAACAAAAATCCTCCAAGTTTTGAGTTGTTTTGCGGCGATGGAACTTAAAAGAAAAGCGGGCTCAGACCAAGGTCCAACCCATGTAGTAACGCGATCAAAAAAGAAAGGCAAAACTATTTGATTGGTCCCTTAAGTTTATTTCTTTATTCGATCAGGTCCCCTAAGTTTATTTCGTGTCAAATAGGTCCCTTAAGTTAGGTTCGGGTGACAAACTTAGGCTTTTTTTTACCATTCCTCCAGAATGTGTCATTTCCTGACCTATGTGGCACTCCGAACCTACCTGGCACTGCTGACGTGTTAATAAAAATAATAAATTATTAAAAAAATAATCTCTGAACCCTAGACCCAATAACACCAATCGCAACTCGTCTTGCTGAACTCATATCCCCACACTTGCAATACACATCAATCAAAGCAGATTAAATTGGCAATTGCCCAATTAGAGAAAGGAATGGGTCTCCTAAGAATGGGGGAGAAGCTCAGAATTTCTGGATAACTTTTCTGCCTTCTCATTAATTTCGTTCAACTATATGAAAGATGATTACAACTTCTTTCCTAATATTCAGGATCTATGGACACATGTGCTCATCCTATTTTGTTTAAAACTGAAATCCTAACTGATTAATATTCTGGAATATTCCTTACAACTAAGCCAAAATAGTACTTAAATGAAATCATTGAAAGATGCAGGTCTGGTCTTGTTCCTCTTGGGCTTAGAGTTGGCGATGGAAGGCCCAATGTTTGGGTTTGCTTGGATTGCAGCACTTTCTGATTGGCCCACCGTATCATTACCCATATCTCCCAAAATTATCTTGTCCTCAAGATCGAAAATGAGGTAAGTGCTTGAAAAGGTGGTCTTGTTCTCCCAAGTGGCTTCGGCAGCTGACTGACCTTCCCACTGTACTAAGAGCTCCTCCCTGGGGCCAGTAGAGCAAAGCATGGAATGACGGCCAAGAAGGTGAACCGGTTGCAACTCAAGTTAGGACGTGGTGGTGTTGGCCGGAAGAGGGATGACCTGTGTGGTAGGCTGCCCATGATACAGTTTCAAGAAAGACACTTGGAATACAGGGTGGATGCGTTCTGTGGTTGGGAGTTCGAGCTCATATGTGACGGGGCTGACACGGCGGAGGATCTGAAATGGACCTAAAAACACTTGGCCAGGTTCTGAGAGGTGCAGCGGTGGATCGAGATTTGACGGTATGGCTGCAGTTTGAGGTAAACCCACTATCCTTCTGCTAAGTATTTATCTTGGCGCTTTTGATTAGCATACTGCGTCATTCTGTTGCGAGCTCTAACCAAGTTGAATTTCAACAGCTTCATGATCTTGGTTCGGCTTCTTCCAAGGAGGCAGTTTTTGAGCTGCCAACTATGTAGGTGTGAAGAGTAGGAGGAGGGCGACCATACAAAGCCTCGAATGGGGTCATGCCGATGACCGAATGGAATGATGAGTTGTACCAGAACTCTGCAATTTGTAAAAAGCGGAGCCATTGAAGAGGTACTTCATTAACAAAGCACCCGAGGTACGTTTCCAAACATCTATTAAGCACTTCTGTTTGACTGTTGGTTTGGGGATGTACGAGCTACTAAAAGCGAGTGTTGTGCCTAACGACTTGAACAATTCCCTCCAAAACTTAGTAATGAAGACCTTATCTCTATCACTGACAATGGCCTTGGGTGGTCCGTGCAGGCGATATATCTCAGTCAGGAAGACAGAGGCCAAGGAAGAAGCAATGAAGCCACTAGGTAAAGCCACAAAGTGAGCAAATTTGGTGAGGCGATCAACAACCACCTAGATCACAGTTTTGCCCGAGGCACTTGGCAAGTTGGTGATGAAGTCCAAGGATATGTCCTCCCATACTTGATTAGGCATAGGCAGAGGTTGGAGCAAACCATAGGGGGTCTGTGTGTTCTATTTGTGATACTGGCAAGTAGAGCAAGAATTGCCAAAAGTCTTGACATCGGTGTACATACCAGGCCAAAAGAAAGAAACTGACAGCCGAGCCAAGGTGGCTTTAATACACGAATGTCCACCCAAAAGGAGAGCCATGAAATTCTTGTAGCAAAGAGAGGATTAAACCTGAATCGCGGGGTATAATGACCCTATCCTAGAAATACAGCAGCTCGGATTTGAAGGAAAACTTTTTTTGCATAGACGGGTTCACTTGGAACTTGGTAATCAGCTGCTTCCCAATGGTGTGAGAGGCATAAAAGTCCTGTAATTGGGAGAGCAAGGGAAAAGACGGTGAACTAATGGTGGCACAAATAGCTTCTGGGATCTCCCCGGGTGGGCGAGAGAGAGCATCGGCCACAACATTTTCTTTCCTAGGTTTGTACAAGATTTCATAGTTGTAACCAATGAGTTTAGTCAATCATTTTTGCTGCTCAAGAGTTTTTATGGTCTGTGTCATGGGGCTGCGAATACTTTTATGATCAGTGTAAATTCTGAATGTTGATCCTGAGAGATACTGACGCCATTTCTTTACTACTTCTGTGACAGCAAAAAGCTTGCGGACATAAGTAGAAGATGAACAGATATGATGGCACATTTTTCTGCTGAAAAAAGCCTATGGGTGACCCTGTTGTGATAAGACTGCCCCCACTGCCACATTAAAAGCATCAGTGGTGACCTCAAAGGGTAGAGAAAAATTCGAAAATGCCAATACAGGTAAGCTCGTCATGGCTTCTTTTAATTGCGGAAATGCTTAAGCTGCGGAATCTGGCCAAGAGAATGTAGAGCCTTTTAAAAGTCAGTGAGAGGACTTGCAATGGATGCATAATGTTGGACAAATCTCCTATAAAACCCAGTAAGTCCTAAAAAAGTTCTAAGGGCTGTGAATGATTTAGAGGCAGGCCACTAATATGGATTGAATTTTTGTGGGGCCAACCTGTACACCCTGCCCAGTGATAATATGGCCTAAATAGTCCACAGAGTTGACACCAAAGTTACACTTAGAGAGTTTAGCAAAGATTGATTGATAAGCAGATAATGCAGAACCTGCTCTAAGTGGTATAAATGCTCAGACCATGTGGGACTATAGATGAGGATGTCATAAAAAAAAAAAAAACCAAGGCAAATTTCCTTAAAAAGGGTCGCAAAAGGTATTTCATGGCCGCTTGGAAGGTCGATGGGGCATTGGTGAGACCGAAAGGCATCACAAGAAACTCATAGTGGCCGTCAAAAGTCCTAAACCCAGTTTTAGGAATGTCCTCTTGAGCAAGCGAATTTGGTGGTATTCGGAGCGTAGGTCAATCTTCGAAAAATAATTTGCCCCATTGAGCTCATCAATAGTGGGAATTGGAAACCGATCTTTAAAGGTGATGGCATTGAGAGCTCAGTAGTCCACACAAAAACGTCAAGTCTCATCCTTCTTTTTGACCAATAGGACCGGGGAAGAATAAGGGCTGGTGCTTGGGCGGATGATTCCCTCTTTAAGCATATCGGCAATGAGGTGGGTCATAGCCTCTTATTGGAAATGGGGTTAGCGGTAAGGCTTCATGTTAACTGGGGTGGAATCTAGCTGTAAGTATATGTGGTGGTCATGGGGTCGGTTAGGGGGTAGGCTATGGGGGATGGTAAATATATAGGCATATTGGTGTAAGAGATGGGCTAAGTTTGTGGGGTAGGAGTCCAATGTATTATGGTCTTCTATGGTCAGGGTATTGGGGTCAATAGGTTGGTTGAGAGGTGGGGTAGAAGGAAGCATGGTGATGGTATGGAGGGTACCCACTGCATCAGTGTGCAATAACCGGTTGATTTAAGGAAATGTAGCCAGGGATATGGTAGGGGCTAGGATACCAGTAAGAGTGATGAGTGACCCATTGTGGTAAAATTGCATAAAGGGAGTAGTGTAATCCGAGACAAATGGGCCCAAGGTTTGCAGCAATTGAACACCAAGGACCACATCAGCTCCGTGGATAGGCAGTAAGTACAAGGAAACCGTGAATGAGTTCTGGTGTACCACCAAAGGAACTTCTGAGCAATACCCAGAACATTGAAGGTGAGCACCGTTTCCAACCATAACAGAAAATGGTGTCAGGTTCTGGATAGGTAAGCCCATAAACAAAGCAACACGAGGTTGGATAATGTTGTGTGAGCTCTCAGTATCAAACAAAACTGAGACACTATGACCCTGTATGCGATCCTGGAAACGTAATGTATGAGGGGAGGGATGGCCGTCCAAGGCTTGCATAGATAGATGAAACTGCTCAGGTTCGGGGTCAGGGATTTATGGGTTTTCATGGGTGTGTGTGAGGAAAGGTGACATGGGTTGGTCATTTTTGAGGAGGAAAAGGTCATCAGTCGATGGGGGAGGTGTATTAGGGTCATCATCAGAAGCCAGAAAGAGCAAAACTTGCTTAGACTTGCAGTGATGCCCAGGGTGGAATCGCTCATCACAGTTAAAACAGAGGCCCTTGGCTCTACGAGCAGACATTTCAGTAGGGGAGAGTTTTCGGATAGTGAAGGAGGGCTTGGTGGTGGGGGCTGCAGGGAGGGCCAAACGATTAGAGGGAATGGGTAGTAAGGGGGTTGGGGCCGTGGGGCAGAGGATAGTATAAGGCGCAGAGCTTGGAGTTTGGATTTAATCAATTTTGCTATCCCAATTGCTTGGCTAATGGATGTTGGGGGTGAGAATGGCAAGTTCATTCTGGATTTTCAGCCGCAACCCAGAAATGAAACAGTCCAGGATCGCGAGATGGGGTAGGCCAATGACCTTGTTACACAAACGCTCAAAATCCCGCTGATAATCAAAAATCGTTGTGGTCTGTTGAAGCTTAAATAAAGCTTGCTGGTGATTCTCAAATGCAAATGGGCCGAATCTGAGCTGCATGGCTCGGGTAAAATCTTCCCAAGAAGTCAGAAGATGGTTGTTGTGCATCCATTGAAACCACCCGAGGGCATCTCCGGACATGTAGCAAGAGATGCGAGATAAACGCAGGGGAGGTGGAATGGAGTAATGGGTGAGGTATTGGTCCACTTGGAAGAGCCATTCCAGTGGGTTAGAGCAGTCAAATGGTTAGAGGAAGAGTTTGGGAGGTTTTATGGGGCCTTCGGTTGGTGGGGTTGGCGGGGGGTGGTGTGGAAGAGCTAGCGTTTTCGATCTGGGTTTGGAGGAGTTGAAAGGTATGGAGGTAGGATTCATAGCGGAGGTCTTGACTAGTTTTGAATTCACCAAAGTTTTAGTGAAGGAATGGATAGACTCTTGCAGCTGATGAAGCTCAGATCGTTCAATCATGCTCCAGGTGAGCATAAGTTCAAGACGAAAGCACCAAATGTTAACAATATAGGTTATCAGGTATTTCCCAATTAGAGAAGGGAATGGGTCTCCTAAGAATGGGGGAAGAAGCTCAGAATTTCTGGAAAACTTTTCTGCCTTCTCATTAATTTCGTTCAGCTATATATAGGCTGATTACAACTTCTTTCCTAATGTTCAGGATCTATGGACACATGTCCTCATCCTATTTTGTTTAAAACTGAAATCGTAACTAATTAATATTCTGGAATATTCCTTACAACTCACCCAAAATACTACTTAAATGAAATCATTGAAATATGTAGGTCTGGTCTTGTTCCTCTTGGGCTTAGAGTTAGCGATGGAAGGCCCAATATTTGGGTTCGCTTGGATTGCAGCACTTTCTGATTAGTCCACGGTATCACTTGCCTAGAATATGATTTTGTCTTCACTACATAAGCATGAACCTCCTGACCTAACCTCCGCGCACAAACTTCCCCAATCGCAGGAAGAACAGCAATCGTCATTATAACCGAATTTGGCTTTACTCCTTCATCCACCATCCACCTTACGTACAAACTCCAAAGCTTCCCTCTGCAACCTGTTGTGCGCGAAACCTGCAACCATAGCTCCCTAAATAACAACATCTCTCAGAAATTTCATCAAACAATTTTTTAGCATATTCCAATGAGCCACAAGAAGTGTACATATGAACCAGTTTTGTGCGCAAGAACTAGTTGTTTTCAAGTCCATTGATTCTAATATGGATAAGAATTTCCCTTCCTTGTGCAAGTAATTTGGTTCTGATGCAAGTACAGGGATATATACCCTGTTGGTCCACGTAGTCAAAGATGGTGAGAGCCTCTTTGTAAATGGAACTTGGGTTTTTGTTGTGGAGGGGTAAGGAGCATGGAAATGCATGTTTTTCTTCTATTGGCTTCTTGTTGTTCTTGGTGGTTTCGGTGATTTTGAGTCTGTGATGGGCTCTTCTTATGGGTGGTGGTGATGGAGACTTTGTAAAAGGTCTAAAATTGAGGACTTGTAAGATGCTGTTGTTGCTGTTTTTATAACACTCGTTAACAATATCCTAAATTAAATTATATAAAACTGAAATAAATATATCATATATATAGAAGTGCTGCATATCCAAACAATTCTGGATATTCAATTATTGATGAACAACGTTATTTCGTAAAAGGAGTGGATATTCACATTTTAATATTTTATAGACTAAAATATATTTTTGATTATTTATTTTTTAGTCAAAATTCATTAATTTTGGTCTTTTATCTTTAGAAAGATTCATTTTGATCTTTTAACTTTCAAATGTTACACAAGTTTATCCTTTCTATTATCCCTTTATAAATTATGCTATTATCGGCCACCAAATTAAGAAGGATTCCTTCACCCTTAATTTTCAAATTAGGTTTCTTTAACTCTTAGCAATCATCATGAATTTGTCTTTATTTTCGCATAAGTATAAGGTGAATGCATTCCTAAATTCAACATCAAAAATAGATTCTCAACTTTACAAGATATTGAAGATGAATGCGTCCCTAAATCCAATTACATCAGATGTTAACATTAAAGTAAGAGATAAATTAATAACATTAGTAATTAAAGTGACAGAAAAGACGAATTTATATAATTTTTGAGAAATAAATAATTAAAATAATTTTTTTTAAAGATAAAGAATCAAAATAGAGACTTTTCAAAAAAAGTGTAGGTCGGCCGGCCATTGCTTTTGACCTCCTATTTTATTTGACCTTACTATTTATAGTTTTTTTTTACGGGAACTATTTTATAGTTGTGATAACTTTATATATTAATTATAATATATTAAAAAACATAAAATAATCATATTCTTTTTTTTTGGTGCTCAAAATAATCATATTCTAGTTAAACTTTTTTAATAAGATTTCTACCCGAGTTAATTATTAAGTAGTTATTATAATTTATCATGATTTGTGTATGAAAAAAAATCTGATTGGGAGAGGTCAGTCCTTAAATGTCGTCCAGTATCTCGAAGGATTAGTCTCCGTAGTTGCGTGCGGAGAATACCATGAGAAATAAAAATAAATAATTTATCATGATTAATGAGATTAATTTAAGGGTTAAATATGCTTTTTGATTCTCATAAAATAAACGAATTTTGATTTTGATTTTTGTCCTTCTAAAATCTAAAATCACAATTTTTGATCCTGTAAAATCATGTGACATCCATTAACTACTTATGTGTTTTACAGAATGTCATATGGTCATCCCAAGTGACATCCAATGACCTCTATGATCTCATGTTAAATTAGGATTTCCCTAAAATTTTTCTTGAATCTTAAAATGAATTATATTTCTCTACCCTAAAATGAATGCTAGGGACTATGGTGATATTAAATTTTAGAAGAATGAAAATCAAAGAAAAATAATTTACAAGGATCAAAACCAAAATTTGCACATTTTATAGGGACCAAAATTAGTAATTTTATATTTTAGAGGAATAAAAATCAAAAATTTTTTTTACAAGGACTAAAACCAAAATCCATTTATTTTCGAGGATTAAAAATATATTTAACCCTTAATTTAATATCAGGTCCCCGTCTTTTTTTCTTTCTTTTGGATAATAACATGTCTGGGTAACTTTATCTTTGTTGTTCCATGACAGGTAAAAGGAAAGAGTTATGTTAAGCAATTAACACTCTGAATAAAAGTTAGGTATAATTTCATAGATGCTTTAGATGCTATTTTTAATAAGAATATAATATATATAACAGTTTATCAATAAAAATATAACGTTTGTAATAATTGATACATATATCATATTCTCCTTAATAAATAACATCTAAAGTATCTATAAAATTGCAAATAAGTTCTATCTTTAACATTCAACTAAAAACTTTATAATTTTTTTTCATAACATAAATAAACGAATCAATTTTACACAATAATACCATTTCATCCATATAACTGATTCAATTAGAATAAACTACATTGTTGTCATAACAGATAGTTTAGGGATGGCAATGGATATCTTATCCAGTGAGTATCAGCATAAATTACGCATGATGGATAGGGTAATTACCTGTACAATGGGTACAGGAGCGGAAACAGGTAATTACCCGTAATATTTAATGGGTATGGGTGCGGGTACGGATACCTTAGTACCTACTTTGCCCCATAGCTGCATATGTATATATTAATAATATTTTTAATTAATTAATATATATATATATATATATATATATATATATATATATATATATATATATATATATATATATTAAACTTGGGTTACCTTTTTAGTAATCCTAAAACTAATTCCTTAATGTGAAGGATGTTTTTCATTGGAACCTACCATATGTAAAATAGATACTATTGCCTTGTTATTAGACCAGTGAACTTATTTCGTGTGTAATTGGACCAATTGCCTAGACAATATTGAAGTGCTTGATGGCTGAAAACTATGTTAATTCATAGGTTTGTTGTGTTGTGAAGTTATGTGGGTTTCAATTACTAAAATTTACTGCGCGGATGAAATATATATATATATATATATATATATATATATATTAAATTAAATCAAAACAATTGATTGAATTGAAACGAAAGTTAGCTTATTACTTTCTTATTATTCCTTAGTACCTAGCACTGTTCAGTTATTCATCACTTGAGTTCCTATTCTTCCTGAGTTCTTATTCTTCCTAGTCCTATAGTTTTTAGTGTAGGACTTTAATAATGATATTTGTTTGAGAACATAATAGAATACTATGCATTGTTATATATTATCATGATATTTTAGACTTTAATAATGTTTTTATTTATTTATTAATTTTTTTAGTTAATTAAAGTGCGGGTAGTGGGTGCGGATATGAGTACTTAAGTACCCAGCAGGTAAGGGTACGAGTACTTTAGTTGCTATCCACGCGGGTATGGATCAGGATATGGGTATTTTTTTAAATGCGGGTATGAGGACGGATACTATAGTACCCTACCCATTTTCATCCCTAAGTCCGTTTGTTTAGAATTTAAAAAATAATTTTTATATAAAATAATCTTGTGATTGCTTTTAGAGATTTTTAAGTAAAGCTGAAGTTAATTTATATATGTTTATAATTATAAAAATCACTTATTTGAACTCTTTTTCTTATTTATTGCATCAATTTTTTATGAGAAACCACTCAAAATAGCTTCTTATTAATTATAATTAGATCTTAGTTTTTTTCCAGGTTATGATTATTTTCAAAAGGTGAAACAAATAGATAAAAATTCTTAAAAGTGATTAATTTTTTAAAAAATGTAATTTTTTTTATGAAATAATCTAAAACAAACGAGCCCTAAATGAAACAAAAACTTTTGTTCCACGGGCCAACAGAATGTCAATGAAATATGTTGGTAAGTCGTATAAAATATGTAAGAAAAATTATATTGACTTCCTTTAAGTTTTGATTTAATTATATCTTTTAGAAGATGTTGGGGTAAGATTAAATGTCATCCAAATAACCGTTTTTTATGGTAAAAATTGTTTTTAGTAGAAGCTGATATATTTAAGTAAACTGATTAAATTGTAAAATATTTATTTTTATGAGAAAAAAGTTATTTTTAGAAAAGCTATAAGTTTGAATCTTATTTAAAAAACAGTTAAATTATTTTAAAATCAATAACATTCTTCACATTTCACCCCTGCAAACTAACTACCATACAAATATTATTAAATTATACAAATAATTACATACCCTTTTTTGTAATTTACTATATAAAAGTGATTCTTTTACACAATCCAAACCAAAATAGATTATCTTAAAAATCGTTTTTCAGCAAACACATCCAAACATAAAACTGATTCTATTATAATTGATTATAACAATAATCTATAATGTATATAATCAATTATTGAAATAATCAATTTTTCCCAGCTAATCCAAACACACCCTTACTCTTCTTATTTTAGAAATTAATCAACCCTCTTTAGATTTATGTTATCACTATATTTATCCCTTGAAGGGTAATAATTGAAATTACCCTGACCTTCCCTAAAAGGGACCCGAATACAGCTTTTGAAACAAAAGAGGTACCAGATATAATTGAGTTAAATCTCAAGAAATGTTAGTATAATTTTCCCAATAAGTAACTTCGGGCGAACCTCACGCTTCAACTTAATAGTCGTTGGTTGTAGTAGAAGTGGATTATGACTTAAAACGAACTTACAAAAAATGTCATTTCAGATAAGCTACTACTTCATAGAGTTGGTTTTACATGACCATTACTCATTACAAATAGTTTTGCTATACATCTAAACATGATTTTCCTAAAATTGTCACTTTAAAAAAGACTTTACTTAACCACTATACTTGACCGGGAATTGTAAGAACAATTTGTCATTCCCTAAAACAAGTTTGTTCAATATGTTAAGCTACAAGTTTATAATTTTGTGTTTAGATTTAGAGTAAACATTAAGAATGCATTAAAATTGAAACCTTAATGTGACTTTAATTTTAATCTACATGTTACTAGCACGTTCAAACATGTAATGGTTATATTAAGAAATTAAACTCTTTCAATGATGTGATAACATTTGATTAGCCGAGGATGTAAAAGTACAATTTATATAAATCATGTATCATAATGAAAACTCTTCAAATATATATTTGGTTAAATTCATTAAAAGATTTATCTTTTTTTTATCGGTGATTCTTATATAAGAACTAATTGCTTCTATAAGCAATAGTGTTTGCTCTGACACAAGCATCGTGAACAACACTGTGCTAGCAATTACAGAATTGCATGTACTATGTATATATATATATGGATGCTCACTTCAACGGCTCATGCCTTGTTCTGTTGGAGCTGTTGCAGTCATGGCTACTCCCCTGCTCCGTTGCTCAACATTTCCATGCCATCCTAACCAATATCAAAGAAAATAAATTTTAAAAAATGTTTCTCCAAAATATAAGAGTTTTTTTTCCTCTAAACTTTGCTATTCCTATTTTGATTCCTTGCTTTGTTATTTGTAGGGAATTCCGAAGATTATAAGGACTTAATTTTGATAACTTATTCAAATGCGCGTAAGATTTATAGTAGAGGATACAATTTCAAAGAAGAAAGTAAATAAGATTTCCATGTACAAATTTCAGAAAATAATAGAACCTTATGAGGAAATTAAAGTTAAGAGAAACTCGATATAGGTATATGAGCTGTATTTATTGAAGAGAAGAATGAAATCACAGTACAATCAAAACAATCAGGTGACAGTTATGACAAATAACTTTTATTTATGTTAATCTAAGACATGTCCAGCCACAGCCTATATATATTGAAGGAAGATATATAAGAGTGAAAACATAGACCAAATAAAAAATTCAGGGTCAGTCACGTTAACATAGAGGCTAATATATAGTTGATGTATAGTTCATACCAATGACCATGTCAAATCCTTGGTTTTTAAGCTCGCGATATTCTTGGCACAAGGCGCATGACTCGCAGCAGCAGTGAATCAAGCAATCCAAACAATTATTTCCCTTTAAATTGTGCTGCTGTCTCATCTTGGAGCGGTAGAAGCAAGAGTAAAAGCAACTACAGCCAATCACACAACAAATGAGTGCATACAAAGCCCCACTAGCACCACATGCTGCAAATCAAACAAATTAAACAATAATTAGTCTCATCAATAATATTACAGTTCATACACCAACCTCCAATGGTGGATTCCACTTTCCTTTCATATATTAATAATTGAACTTGTTCACATAATCCAGTTTTCTTACAAGTTGATCCCTTGTCAACAATCTCTGCAACATGGCCAAACGTGATACATGGACACCAGCACGTTATGCAACCTGAAACAAATTAGGCATTTGTTCTTTATTATGATACATATAAATTCAAGCCTTCAAGTTTTCTGGGAATTGGTCTTTTTTGGTTTCTTAGGATATTCTCGCACGTAACTGCGGAGACTAATCCCTCGACTTAGATAATGTTGCTGTATTTCCAGGACTAGGATTCGAATTCGAGATCATTAGTTAAGTTGGAAGAAACTTGTGTCATTTCATCCAAGCGCGCTTTGGGTTTAGGAATTGGTCCTCGATGTGATATCAAAATATCTATAACTAAGTGGTTAAAATTAAAATTTGATTCTTCCTACTTTATGTTTCTAAATAAAAGTTAAATTTCGAGCAATACAAGACATTTATACATATAGCTCAAAGTTGTATTCTTAATTTATAAGGATGAAGATCTTCTGTCCCAATTTCCTGTCACATTTCCCGTCCCCCATCAATAACAATTTGACACATAAAAAAATAAAATCACAGCTCATTAATATTTGTGTTCGTTGCCAATATTTGATTGGTGGAGATACCGAGACACTATTTTTTGAGATAGCAGATTTTTATTCTCTTTATACACGCTTTAAACTCAAAAGACTACGCATTAATGTAGACGCACGTTACTAAACTCAGGATTCTTGCATGAAGTTTATTGACAATAATGAATTAATGAGCAATATAAAACATATAATATGTGTTGACGCAGAGGAGGAGGGATATGGATTCTCTGTTTGTGTATGACAAAAATATTAATGCAAAAATTAATCTATGATTAATATCCGCATAAGAGGGGCTTACAATTTTTGAAGTCAGAGAAGCAGTCGCAGAGGCCGGTGGACCATTGGACTGGAGGTTTACGCTGCAGGGGAAGTAGTGGTGGCTGGTAGTGGGAATTGTCGCCGGAGTAAGGTGTTGTACTGCTGTAGCTCATAGGGAAACCGGTGGCGGCGGTTTGATTGTAAGGTACTGGCTTTGCTTGGTCTGAGACTACTGATGTTGGATACATCATTAAATTAAAATGCTAGCTGCTTGCTATATACATAATAATAGCTGTGGTGGTGTTGGATGAAAGTAACTAGCAGATATGGTTGGAGGAGTTTTGGACTTAAAGGGTTTGTTCCAGGGAAACTATATATGAATTGAATTTGGTTCCATCATATATACACGTACGTAGAATTTGAGTGACGAAGGGTAGAGTGGTTCCAATGAATTCATTTTGAGTTTATTAATACAAGTCAAGGTCAATGGATAGGGATAGGGAAACGCGTGCAACTTGTTCTTTAATTCGATTATTATTATTATTATTATTATTATTTTGGTAAGTCTTCGATTATTAATTTATTAGTATTATTCATAACGAAAGAGCAATGAGAAGGATAGTTAGTTGTTCACTTGTTGCATCTCATGACGGCGTGATAAAAATAAGAAAAATAATTCTCGCATGATTATATTGTTATTTTTTATTCAATTGTGTTATTTCAACGTCAAATTTTAAATATCATATGTGATATTATATATATTTATTTTTAGAATTTAATTGGTATATATTATTTGTATAAAAAAATTTTATACAGACAATCAATCAGAATTTGCCACATAAACTAAAGTGTTGGAGTCTTATCCTAACTACCTTAAAAGTCACACACACCATGATTTTTGATTGGTTGTCAGTATAAAAAAGTTTTACACTGACAGTGTATAACAATTAAACTCTTATTTTTATCTCCTACTTATTTTTTATCTTCTATATATATACACAATTTAAAAATACATCAAAAATAAAGAAATAACATGTTATCCCATTTTGTTGTATAGAAAACATTTCTCTTTTTTATTTTACTTTGGAGGTTACACACAGAGGTAGCGATGAGTAAAGTCAAAGGACTCGCTCTCACGAAAATTTATTATTTTTTGGCTTAAATAAATTTTTGATTTTTATTTTTATTTTTTAGGATATCCTTTGCATGCAATTGTAGAGACTAATCCATCAAATTATTGAACGACATTTAAGGGCTGACCTCTCACAACGAAGTTTTCTCCATACGCAAGAGTCAAGGATCGAATCCCTGATTACTTGCTTAAGGGACCCAAACTTCAAACAAGCTAGCCCATGGGCCCATGTTTGTTTTTAATTTTTTTTAAAAATCATTTTTAACTAAAAATTTATTTCCATATGGTTATAAATTATATTTAAGAACCTTCATTTTTTAACTAGTATATGTCTCATAAAATGTTTGATAAAAAATAACATATTATTTAATTAAATATGAATTGTTATAAAACTATCGAGTATAATCAATTAATAATACTTTTGAAGTAAGTTATTATTTTGGTCTCTCTGTGATTATTACTACCTAACAGCGAAGACACACTAAAGAAACATGATCAAGATTGTGTTTATCCATTGTGGAAATTAAGCACACACGTGAAGTAATATATTCACAGGCTAGCAAAATTGACTAGACGTTGTCTTTATAATTTTATATACATGTCTTATGTTTGTATAATATTTGTATAATTTTATACACTTATAAAATCACAATATTTAATCTCTGAAAACATTTCGGGCCAACGGATTGGGTAGTCAATTCAAGCCAACTCATTCGGACTACGACAACTTTCGGACTGGATTGAATTGGGTCAAAATTAGTTCGGACTCAAATTTTGACAACCCAACTTATAACGCGCCAAACGGGATAACCCATCGGATTGGATAGATTTTGGCAGCTCTAATGAGTAATGACAGTAACTTCCAAGATAGAAGGAACGAAATTTAACACTTTGTTTGGTATGATGGAAAAAAGATGGACAAAAAAGGGAAGGAAAGAAAGAAAAGGGAAAAATCACTTTTCTGTTGTTTGGATTTGAAAGAAAGTGAAGGGAAGGGAAAAAAACATTTGGGACCCACTCCAATTTTTTTTTTCCATATTTGAGAGGAAAATACGGAAACCGAGGTACCAATCATTTTTTGGGGTAAAAATATCAAAAAAATTCATTCTTTTATTTATTTAAGTTTTATTATATGGAGATATTTATATCATTTCATAAATGTTTTTTCTTTCCTCTCATTTTTTACTCAACTAAACAAAAGGAGAGAAAAGTTTTAATTTTTTTTCCTTTCATTTTCTCTCATACCAAATAATTAAACAATCCTCTTATTTTTCATTCTTTTTCTTTTCGTCCCCCTCCTTTCCTTTTTCTTTTTTTTCTTTCACTTTCTTTTCTATAACCAAACAAAGAGTAAAGGTTTTGTTTTGCTTTCTCTGAGTTGACAGTTGACACTGTGGAATGGCCCAAGCAAACAAACAGGCAATCCGTCCGCACATGATTTTTTGAAAACCACTGTAGCCGTCTACATCCAGTCTTTTCTGTATATTAAAATTAACGGATCAAATAAAGAACCACCCTTGAGATTTTATGATATAGCAATTAACCTCATTCTTTCTTAAAAATTGCCCTCTACTCCAATACATTGACGGTGTTAACTATCAAGGGACTTGACCAATTGCAGATACACCATTCGCATAAAAAATTTTAAGAAATAAAATAAGAAATTATTTTCGATACACTATTAGCATAAAAAAATTTTTATAATGTCAATCAATTGCAGATCATCCTACATGTGACTTTTAATTTAGTTATTAAAAAAGTCAAATATTAATAATCCACGATTGATTGACAATATAAAAAAAAATTATACTTACATTACCACCAATTTTTTTTGTTTTCAATTTAGTTTCTCACATATCAATCAATGTAATTCAAGAATCAAGATGAGACTGTTGCTATGTTTGGCACGGCCAAACCTCTAACTATAGTTGATAGTTTATACTGGATGAGTTTGTAGCTCTTTTGGTAAACGCTTTTCTCACTAGCTTATAACGTTTTTTCACTAGCTTATAAGAATTTATCACTAACTTATAACGTTTTTTTTTTCAGATTCTACTTGAGGTAGCGTTTGAGTTTATAGCTTATAGTTTATTATATTTTTTTATCATTTTTATCCTTATTATTTAAGTTAAATTTCTCCTTTATCCTATGTTAAATAAAATAAAATATCTTCTGTTAAATAAAATAAAATATCCTAATAAAATATATATTTAAGGACTAATTTCATTAACTAGATATATAATTAGGGCAAAAAATAATAGAGAATATATTTTTCTCTATAAAAAATAAAATTTATATAAAAAGTTATATCAACATGTTATTTATTTATACTATCACATTTTATTTAATAAAATTAGTTAAAAATAAAAATTAATATTTAGACTTTTACATGATAAATAAATTAAAATATTAAAAGTGATAATTATTTTAAATAAATAACATATATAAATAGAATTTATACAAAAAAAACATATAAATATGTCATTGAAAGTTCTTTTATATTTATTAGCTAGTTCAACTGTTAATTTTACTAAACATTTCCAATCCAATAAACTAGCTTATCCGCGATCTACTAATTTTTATCAAACAGAGCCTATTTATATTTTCAATTGGCTACTCAAACATTTCATTAATTAATAAAAAAAATTGTAATGGAATTGTAAAGAGAATTATAATAAACAATTTAGATTATCAATAATATTATTCTGTAATTCAATCTTGGCAAAAATGCATACAAACCCCATAAACTTTAGTTCATTTGCAAATAGGCACCTTAAACTATTATTTCTTCCTAATTAGTCTCTAAACTTATACTATTAGTGAAATTGATCATTCAACTTTTTTTCGGTTCGAATTAGTTCATAAACTCGTACTTAATTAAATATATTAACATGAATTTGTTGGTTTATCAAACACTTTCTTGTCTTAATCGGCTCAATTATTTTAGGAAAATACTAAATCCACATAAATTTCAAATATATAGAGTGGTATAAAATTTAAAAATTATTGTTGTATCTATACTGGAAGTTAGCAAAAGGATTTAGTTATTAATAATAGAATTTTCAAAGATTAATTGAGACGAAAAAATAATTAAAGTATTAATTTCCTTAATAGAAGAAGTTCAGGGACTAATTGAGAAAAAAAATAGTTAAATGTAACTATTTACAAATAGGTTAAAGTTTAGGGGGTTTGTATGCATTTTTCCCTTCGATCTTTAGTTGATTAAATTTTGTCTCAAACTTTAACTTACGGAGAGACTAATTGATGGAGACATCCACTAGCACCGATGAAAGATTAGAGAATAAAAATGCGTGAAAATTTAAATTGAGAAAAAAATTAGCAAAGCATGAATATAATATATATATATATATATATATATATATATATATAAATTGGAAGTCTGATTCAACCAGATGGCACAGTGAGAAAGTCTAGGTTTGTTAACTGTTTCAAAATAGAGCGTTTGTTTCGGAGGCTGCTCATATACGCAGAGATAAAGAAATCGTCAAATTGACGAGGAATGAAAAGTTGGTCAAGTTTGGCCTATCCCAATAAAAAGTGGGATAAAGTTTCTGCAGAAGCCATATGCTAGAATTAGCTATATGCGAGATACACAACCGCTTCTACGATGAAGCACCTCATTAGGTGCGTCACCGCTGAGGCACATGTTTTAATTGCATGATATATTAATAGTTTAATCGGGTTGCGATTGATTTTCCCAAAAAGAAAAAAGAAAAATGACCTTTCACCATTTTATGAGTTCTCAAGGTTTTTACTCAATGCCAAAAATGACCCTAAAGCAACTTTAAGGATGCCTTTGGATAAAAAGATTAATTAAGTGTTTATTTAATAAACTCTTTTTCATATAAGTGTAAAACCCGTCAAAAATAGCATAAGGTATATAAATTTATTTTTATAAAAAAATAAATATAGAGGAAAAGTTAATATTTGTTTGTCATGTTATTAATTATTTATAACATGAGGATATTAGTAGAGTGTAAATAAGTACTAATATGCTTAAACAATTAGAATAAAATAAAATAAAATTATTAATCATGATAAAGATAGGTACATGTTACCTTTTTACCCAAGTGTTAAGTTATGAGTTAACTTAACATACCAAGGGCTTTTCAGTAAAAATGATGAGGTATAAATAGTTAGAGAAAGGAGGCATAGGGTGGGCAACCATTAGCAATCCTAGCAGAAAAGAAAAGGTGAAGAAGAAGAAAGAAAAGAAGGAGAAGAGGAAAGAGTAGCAATAACAGAAGAAGAAAGAAAAGAGATATTCATAAACTTCAAATAAGGTGAGGGATTTGCGATTTATTTTGGGTAATTTTCGTAGGTGTTAGTATGAAATATGAAATGAGTTGGTGATGATTGAAATAATGATGTTTGTGAGTTGTTTTGGGTGAAATTCTTTCATGAAATTCATTTGAAACATGTGTAGGTTGATTAATCTTTGATTTATATGTTGTTGGCGATTTGTTATAGCTGTTTGTTGGTGGAAAAAAATGAAAATGGAATTTTGGGGCGAAAATGGCGAAACAATAGCGTTCTGCTGCGTTTCTGCAATTTCCATCCAGCGCTGGGCGCCCCTTTTTCAGCGCTGAGCGCTGGAGGACCCGAAAGGGGTATGGGAAGATGATACCAGAACTGAGCACTGGATACCTAGCGCTGAGCCCTATAGACAGAGACAAAAATCTTTAAACATTCATAACTTTTTCATTTATAATCTGTTTCGGGTGAATGACCCTTGTTGGAAAGCTTTGTGAATCTACTTTCATATGAAACTTGTTTGAAGTTAAAATTCCAAGTATTTTGAAAGTTATGGTCAAAATAGTGATCAAAGGTCAATGTTTTTGTTTCTAAAAATGTGCTGTTTTGCTCAGTTGAGGCGTGAAAGGTTGGATATACTTATTGTTATGAATTATACAATAATAAAAGGCTTTTAAAGAATGGAACCTAATATATTTGATACTTTGTTGTAAATTTGTTGAGGTGAGTTACGTAAATGTTGAATTTGGTGTAAGGTTAGTTATTATCATGTCTAGCTTCATTATTAAAATAATAATATGTTTCTTGGATTTTGATGTGATGAATTGAGATGCTTAAAGATTGTGAACCTATGATAGTTAGATGATATTATGAATTATATAATTTAATGAAATGTTTTGATAAGTTACTATGAGTGAACAACATTGCGGACTATGTTTATAGGATATGAGATTATAAAATACAAAGGGTTAAAGAGGAATATATGAAGACTGGAATGGAGTTATATGATGGTGATTTAAATAAATGTAGGGGCAGGATTATTATATGGTACAAGTGTTTGTTTAGAGTGTGATAAGCAACGTTTATATTCTTGTTGAATCTAAGAGTGGTTCTTGAATATGTGAATTATTGTTGTGTTCTATACTTATGATGGTCTATGGGCAATGACCTTTTTATTCACGTATTTATTGAATTATGAGTTTATTGTATTTTTGTATATTGAGTTTTAAGTTTCAAAAGCGAAGTGAATGCTTTTTGTGATGAACAAGGTTTGCTGTGAAATTATTGACAAACAACAAGGTAAGATTTATTGATTCAACTTTGTATTTGCGTACGAAGCAAATGTTGAAATCGGGTTAGTAAGATACTTCTAGTTTGTGATTGAAATGACTATAATGTTACTTACATGTATTTATGATTGAGGTCATTATGTAATTTATTAATTACCATTGAAATGGTTATATAAGTTATGTTAAGGCACATAGTAGAAATGTAATATTGTGAGTTGATTTGCATGAGCACGACATGCGTAAGAAAAGGGGTTTGATTTTTTTTGGACATTGAGCAATACTTGGTGTATCCGACCGGTCAGCGGACTCGACTGGTATATAAATGTGATCGTCGGAGCAAAAGGCCTCTAGTGAAAGAACCCTGGAGTTTGGAGGGATGTTCTGCAGTGACCAAGGTCACTTGCCAGTCCGCAGTTTCAACCGGGATAGAAATGCGACCGTCGGAGTGGGAGACTCTAGTGAACAACTACACAAGCATCTTGCCCAATGCTAAATTGACATCATGGCAAGAAATGATCTGCTATGTATGGTTTTGTACGTTCTAATTTTCAGATTGACATATGCTTAAATATATGATTATATGTTATACTATTTGATATTACGTTTTGTTTATCCCTCGTTGAGTTCTGGGACTCACCCCCGCCCTTTTTGGTTCAGATTCAGGTACTTCATAAAGGAAGTCATCTCAGGAAATCCTTGCACGTGTGTTGTGCTTGGGTAGCTGCTGGATCCTTTAGTTTGGTTTTGTCATATGGGAAATCTCCTCGTTTTAGAGTTTTGAATCTCCTTTGGATTTGTAAACTCTTCTGGTTTGTTTTTCTTTTAAACTCTAGTATGTTAACTCAGGGCCGATATGGCTTATGTTTTATGTAATCGTTTACTATGATATTTACTGTTGATATGCTACATATCTTGCTATGATGTGGCTTATACGTTCTTGAAAGGCCTTGGGAATGGAACAATGAAGTTCCATTCTGGCCGGTCAGGGACGCATAAGTTGGGTCCTAACAATAAGTTAAAAACGATTTATTTTCATAAGATTCTCTGACAAGCTTATGAAAATAGGTTAAAAAGAGTTTATGGAAAGACCATAAACTATTTTCATAAACTATTTGTATAAGTTTAATTCCATAAGTTATTTTCATAAGCTCCCCATAAGCTTTTCCAAACGCACCATAAATCTAAAAAATTGTAGTACCTGTGCAGACCCTATGTCTACCACCGTCTATAGGTAATTAAACTGACATATGCATCCACGTGTGGTCATATCATATTTTTTTGACTTGTTGGCCGTTGATTAGCAAAGACGTTACAATTTCAATTAGTATTCGAGACGTTAACGTAATACCAAAAAATGTGGTTTTTTATCATAAAAAAAGGGGACGAAATGTGGTTTTTAAAGTAAGCGATGATTCACCGTATATAAATATAATAGTAGTTCATTGGCCGAGAGGATGCATTGAACCCGTGGTAACTAGAGTAGTAGAGCAGCCTCTTACTTGGTATTACAGTGCCAAACATGTGTAATGAATTAACCAAGGAGCAAAGGCTGAGGGGGCGTGTGAATCAGTTAGAGGATGAACCAACAACTTATGCATAAACTTGAACTACTAGATCGTATTGTTGAGTGACTCAAGAAAGACGTCGACTTGCTACAGTGAGTTATGGATGTCCATATAATAGCTAATGGGTCATTTGTGATATTTTTGGTTCCTCTAGGATTGGTTTATTAGGGTTTGATGACCTTTATGGATCTGAAAATAAAATGTAACCCACTTAGAACAGGAGTGGATCTTCTCAAGTTGGAAAAAAAACATGAGGGGGTTATGTTTTTAGTCCTCATTATTCAATCCCTATATCCCCCATTTTAAACACATTTTCTCTCACCTTCAACATATTAGATGAGGGGTTGAGATTCAACATGAGAAAAATAACATGAGGGGATCCATTCCCAGAAGAGAGGCATAGGGAAAATAGGGGAATACATGATTTATTTCTCGAAGTATGTGTTACCAATTGCTTAATTGCCTTCATTTCCAAATAAACGAAAAATCATAATATCTCCTAATCCGACAACTACAGGTAAGTTTTCTGCCTCATGGATGAGGCACTTGGTTGAGTACTTCATGCTAGACGCGCCTGAGATACACATCATCTATACTATATACATTTTCAGCTCATTACTATGACAAGTTTATAGAGGTGCCATCTTCAAGTGCATTGTCTTCTCCTGTACACTTCTAAAGCCTTTGCTATTTCGGGTAATTTTTCACTTTCTCACATTGTGCATGCCAAGCTCCTTTCTATTACCCTCTCTCTCTAAGGTACCTCTACTTTTTTTTTCTTTTTCTTTTTCTTTATCTATGTTGAAAATGGAATCGATTGACATTGAGTTTTGTTTTAATGGTTTCTCAACACATTCTGATCGGAGAACCATGAGAGCAGAAGACGAGGGCTGTTCGATGAAATCGTCGTTCTTAGGTTTGATTTCTCTTCTACTCATATCTTTTTCTTTTTTCCACAATTTTTTTTTGTTTTCCACTCACATCTTATTTCGTCTCATCGCATTCTATTTCCTTTACTTCCCTTTTCCTTTTTCCTTAAAAAGCGAAAACTTGTGTATGACCTAACCCATGCATACTTCGGTTATGGTCGTAGATTCCTCCTATGACTGCCAGGTAACATCACGTCCCTTCATTTTCCTCCTTAAATTCATTTCCTTTATAATCTTATTTGACTTCATTTTCGTCTCTTTCTTTGCTTGACATGTTTTGCTAATGCATACTATGTGTTTGATTATTTTCCTAAGTGTGTTGCTAGAGTTATGTGTTGTTGGTTATTGTCAGGGTAGACATATTCATGATTCGAGAAATTGTACGTTTCGATTTTGTTTGTTATGTGACATATTTGATTTAATGACTTATCAAATTCATCCAGTTCTACACTTTTAGGTTTTGGTGATGTTGACATCTCAATGATAGGCTCCCATTCTTTACTCGATTGTTGCTATGTGATTGAGGAACTGTACACTTCATAAATGAATGTTGATCTAGAGTTGCTTTGTGAAGTGGAGTATTGTAAAGAATTTGCAAGATGCATTGATGTTATTGCTAATTTGTCATGGGTTGGTTTTTTTATCATATGTTGTTTCGGGTATGGTAAGCTTTGCACTATATATATATATATATATATATATATATATATATATATATATATATATATATATATATATATATATATAGCCAAATTACAAAAAGTAAAAAGAAGCAATATGACCCGATCTCTATATAGATATTTTTTTTTGGTATAAGAAAGTTTAGGAGGAAGGCAGGTTGCCTAATTTCACATTTAGTTCACAAGCCTAAGGCAACCTACCCTCCTCCTATACTTTCTTATACCAAAAAAAAAATATCTCTATAGAGAAAGCCATATGGTTTCTTTTGACTTTTCGTAATTTGACATAATATGTAATATAAAAATGTGATATATATGCAGTGCAAAGCCTACTTTACCAGGAACAACACCTGATAGAAGACCAATCCATGACAAAATAGCAGTGACATCAATGCATCCTGAAAATTCTTTACAATACTCCACTTTGCTAAGCAACTCTAGATCAACATTCATTTATGTGGTGAGCAATTCCTCAATCATATAGCAACAATTGAGTAAAGAATTGGAGCCTATCATTGAGATGTAAACATTACCCGAACCTGAAAGTGCAGAAGTAGACGAATTTGATAAGTCATTGAATCAAATATGTCATAGAACAAACAACATCGAAACCCACAATTTCTCGAATCATGAACATGTATTATACCTTGACAATAGCCAAAAACACATAGCTCTAGCAACCCACTTAGGCAAATAATCAAACACATAGTATGCATAAGCAAAACACCTCAAGTAAAGAATGAGTCGAAAATAAAGTTAGATAAGATTGTAAAGAAAATCAATTTAAGGAGGAAGATGAATGGATGTGATGTTACCTTGTAGTCGCAGGGGGCTCTACAACCATAACCGAATTATGCATGGCTTAGGTCATACACAAGTTTCCACTTTTTAAGGAAAAATGAAAAAGGAAGTAAAGGAAAGAGAATGTGATAAGAAGAAATGAGATGTGAGTGTAAAGCAAAAAAACTATGGAAGAAATAAAAAGGTATGAGTAGAAGAGAAATCAGACCTGAGAATGACCATTTCATTGCACAATCCTCGTATTCTACTCTCATAGTTCTGAAGTCAGAATGTGCAGAGAAACCATTAAAACAAAGTGGTCTCCTGGTAGTGGTGGTGGTCTCGATTGAGAAGGCGAGCGGGAAAATAAAACCTAGAGGGAGAAAGGGAGAAGAAAAACTTTGAGAGAGAGAGAGAGAAGGATAAGAATGAAGTTGTGAATCGGGGAAAAGATGAAAAGGTATTTAAAGTAGTTGAATGGAGAGAGAAATTATTGAGTACTATTTTCAATATATTGGAACAATGCAAGCATAAATTTGAAATTTGAAATCTATAAATTTAAAACATAATGAGCTGTTATGCACAATGTGAGAATAGTGAAAAACTTACCTGAAATAGCAAGGGCTTTAGAAGTGTATAAGAGAAGCCATTGCATCGAAAGATGACACTTGTGTAAACTTGCCATAGTAATGATCTGAAAATATATATAGTATTGATAGATATATATCTGACTTTTTCTTTTTGGATTTAATTGTTATGCACTATCAGTGTAAAGATTTTTTGCACTGTTAACTAATCTAAAATTGACACATCATTAAAATGTTTAACTTTTATGCGAACTACCTTAAAAGTCACTCATACTTAGAGCTATCAATATGGGTTATAACCAGTGAGCCAACTCGGCCTAACCCGGCTCACCAGTGGGTTGGGTTGCAAAAAAACAGACTCACTTTGACCCCGGGTTATTTTTACCCGACTCACATAACCCACGGGTTGGCCGGGTTGAACCCGTGGTGAGCTGGGATGGGTCACGGGTTTTTTTTTTTTTCTTCACCCAAATGTCCAAATCAGTATCATCAACAACAAGCCCAACCCAATTTTCTTTCCCCAACCTGTGCCACACGTGACTGGCTTCATTTCACTTTCACTAATTCCCTTTTCCCCAATTCCCCTTCACTCAATCACATATTGACCTAATCACAGAGAAAGGAGAAACTTCGTTGCCACCTGAGAAGGAAAGCTGCCGCTTGAGAAGGAACACCAATTCCTCTCCATGCTTTTTATTTCACGACGCAACGTTACTAATATCTTGTGAAGCTCCAACAGTATTGCTCTCTAATTTACTAATTCCCAAATCCCCAATTCTCCTCTGATTCATGTAAGGTCCAGTGTTACTAATTCCCCTTTCCCCAATTCCCCTCCATGCTTCTGATTTCACGACGCGGCAGCTGGCCTGCAAAAAGTTTTTGGTGATCAATCATGGCAATAATTCTTGGGCAGTATGTAGGTTCCAGTTAGTTCATTTGACATGCTTGCTTAGTGAATTTCTAGTTAACCTTCCAAAAATTCTTTGTTGATCAATCATGGCAATAACGTTTCAGTCCCACTAGCTGATGGCAGTTCACTCCTAAAGCATTTTGTTTACAATTTTTTTTAATTTTCAGAGTTTTTTATTTTATTTTTTTTTTAATTTTAGGTGAGTCAACCTGTGATGGGCCGAGCTGGGTTGACTATTTCTTGACGCATCAAAAAGTGAATCGGGTTGGACTGAACCGTTTTTTAGCCAACCTGTGATGAGCCAACTCGGGCGAGCCGGATTGGCCCGTTTTGACGGCTCTACTCATAAAATAATTTTTTATTGATTGATAGTATAAAAAAAACTTTACACCTACGATATATACCAATTAAACTTTTTTTTTTTGTGCTAATGTATCTGTCTTTTTTCATACGTGAATAATAAAGTTAAAAATTAAGGTTAACGAGTGCACAAGTATTAAAAAATAAAAAATAGTAAAAAATATTAATGTTAAATATATCCTCTTAATGAATTTTCAAAATAGTCATGGTATAATTATTTAAAGAAAAAAAGTAAATCAGCCTTCTAATAATCTTACAAATTGCCTCAAAAAAAAAAATCTTACAAATTATTTAAAAAATATATTAAATACAGTTTTAGATTCTGAAGACATTAAATACTTTTATTTTTATTTAATACATACTAATTTAAATAATAAGAAAGATACTGAATAAAAACAATTCTATATTAATCCTTTTAATTACTTAAAAATATATTAAATACTTGTTAATTTTTTAAGAAATTAAATACATATTACTTTATTTTTTTCATTTCACACATTGTTTTAAGTAAGTAGATAACGTAGAAGAATTTGCTACGAGATTTAATTTTACCAAACTAAGAACCATTCTATATGGTCACAACAAAATCCCCTGCCTCTGTTGTAAGCACCTTCCCTAGCTCCCTTTCTCTTTATTTAATAAAAATCCGTCGAGGCTTCATCTTCAGTACACAGGAATTAAACCTTTCAAAAATTAATGGCCTACATGGGATCATGGTCCACAGGCTTGTGCAATTGCTGCTCTGACTGCAGCGTTTGTAACTCTCTTATTCCACGCTTCATTCTTTCTCTTGTTTACATTTCTTTACCATATTATATATACTTAATTAGGGGTTATGCTAGCTACCAATATCTATGTTTTCATCTCATCATTTTTACTTTTGATCACCAGGTTGCCTCACGTTGTGGTGCCCCTGTGTTAGCTTCGGAAGGGTAGCTGAGATAACAGATAAAGGAACAACCTGTAAGTTAATTTGTAACTTAACCTTAATTACATGTTTGCTGTGGAATCAGATCTAAAAGTTTTCCTTGGCGGCTTCTTTTTGTTGCCGGTCGGGATTGAGAAATTATGATTAAAAATGGTGATTAATGCACTAGTTAATTAGCATTTTAAATATGTTCGTTAGACCTTAAAAAATAATCTTTTTAAATAATAAAAAATTTCTCATGCTCACGGGAAACTATAATTCTCAACCGTCCCCTTTAATGTTTTTTTGGAGAAATATAATCAAAAAACATTATTGGTATTACCAGTTTTTTGGATATATATTGTTTTACCAAACATCAAAATTTGGAATTCTTTCAATAAAATTTCTTGGAAACTAAAAAGAAAATCCTCAAACACCCCTTCAAGAAATTACTGTATGCTTCATGAACAACTTACCTTATTCTTCAATTAGATTTTGAACCCTTTTTGATTTTTGTGTTGGCAATGACATGCAGCTTGTTGTGTACAAGGAACACTTTACTGCATACTTGGTGGTTTTACTCATTTTATGTCACTCTACGCATGCATTTATCGTACAAAACTAAGGAGGCTATACGGTATTGATGGGAGCCAAGTTTGTGATTGTTTGGTGAGTTGCTGCTTCCCCCACATATCCATTTGCCAAGAGTATCGTGAGCTTGAAGCCCGTGGATTCGCCGTGTCTGAAGGTAACTAACTAAATCAAGTCATGAGGAGACTAAATATTATTATTATTATTATTATTTCTGACCATTTCCTTCCTTCATGTGTTGTTGTTTTTTATTAAAAAAAAATAAAAAAATAATTTCCTAGATTATTTAATTATTTAAGTGAATATATATATATAAGTAGAGGTGGGTGGTACAATTGCTTGCAGGTTGGCATGGGAATGTGCAAAAGCGTACACGCGGCGTCATAGAGGCTCCGACGGTGGAAGGTGCCATGATCCGTTAACCAGTGACATTCAATTGTGCTGCTACGATGAACACTTATCATGATGCCGGTGATCGATGCTATGGGGGTTTCAAGTGGGAAAATGAAATAAAGTGTGGTTGATATGATATGAGTATTTAGAGGCCAACAATTGTCAGTTATGTAAAAAGAAAGCAATAAACATGCCGTGTGCTCCTTTTTGTGTCCATAAAGTATTTACTACTTAGAATATAAAATAAAATAAAAAAAGTATTTATTATTTCTCTTACTTAAATTCCAGTGATGTTATGAAGGTGTTATATGCATAATTTCACCTTTGATTTAATCTAAAGTACATCATGATCTTAAGTTAATAAAATTCAATAATGGATTTATTTTCTCATTTTAGAGATAAGTAATTCACTTAAAAGAGTTTAACCGCTATGCTGAGTATTCAAGAAAACATTGTTGTATATATATATATATATATATGTCTACCACGATTTTTACATTGCATTTGTCTTGGTATTTTTTCTTCTGCTAAAATTCAGAAGTTCAACAAGGATGGCAGCTCGTTGTGCAATTCAAGCAGAGCCGGGATTGGAGACATGACCCCGGATTATATTGGGAATGGGTTATGGTTTCTTTGGGTATGTATTTTGGAAATCATTCTAACATTGTGCAGTTGAACTTAAAGCTATTAAAACTTGAAAAGGGCTTTATAATTTTCTTGCAAGCTGAAGTTTCCTTCTATTCTATCATCTCGCTACATCCCCCACCTTTTTTGTGGGTTTGAACAATTTGAAAGATTATTAGGCTGGTGTCTCAGAATAATTTCGCATTTTTCTAGGGCCAAACGTGCTGGAAGTCTGGAACTAATCATCCTTTGATGCTTGTCAATATTGCTCCCTGCATTTTGTGCTCTTCTGCTTTATTAGCAGAGTCTTCTGGTGTTGCTTTTATTGTGTCGGGGGCTCTGTTGGACTCTCCTTTTGTCTACTTAAAACAACTAATATTTGGTCCTTTCTCACCACTGAATTTGGGCACGAACATTAGAAAGCAAAATCCAATATTGGCTGATGCATGTTGCAATACCAATATCAAATGATGAGTCCAAAAGAGTCAGCTTACTGAGAATTTTAACTCTTAATATACTAGTTAGTAGTCATGCACGAGTTTTTTTAAAATTTTAATATTTATTAATCAAATTTTTTATTATATATGGAAAATATAATTTAATATTTCAGCAATACCTTGATATAAAAATAGGCAGATTGGACAATACGTCTTCTTATTAAATTAATTGAAACGGACTTAATTCTTAATTAAAAAATTATGACGTGAGTTCAATTATGCATTTGATGGTGAAAACCGAAAACACTCAACCTTTGTAGAGCATAAACTTTCTATAGACTTGCCCCGTTACATAAAATCCTTTAGTATACAAATTGCACCATCACTTAATGGATAGGAAACAACCACAAATCAGGACACAATTACTAATACAGAGAAAATCTTCTCCCCCCTTTTCTTTTCTTTTTTTGACTTTTTTTTTCTTATGAGCAATGCAGGGTGACCATTTTGCGCACCACCTAGAAATAATAATAATATTAATAATAGATTTACCGTTTGCAAAGTCAAGGGTGGGCCGAAAAGAAAGCGAGCAGGCCCACCAAGGGGGCATTGATGTAAGTCGTGGGCTCAGACTCCTGAAAGAAAGGCCTGGAATCAGGGAACGAATCAGTGTTATTGGTGGGTCCACCCACCACCGCTCCAACCAACACATTGGGATTTGGATTTGGGCTAAGGAAAAATCGAGACCCAGCTTTGCAGCCAATGTGGGCTGGGTGGGCCGCCAACGAGGGAAGAGAACTGCCCCGGTGGTGTATCCTCTGCGGGTAGCGTGCACCGTATCCAACCATGTACGACATGCCCAACGGGTTATCTCCAAGAATGTAGTCCACCTAGTAAATAGAAGCCACGTGCACTCTCATTAGAACGTTACCCTCACAATCCACATAAAATTACCACTTTGTGCATATCATCACGTGTGGAGTGGATGTCATTTTACGTAAATCTCAGAAAGGACAAAATCTAGCCGTTAATTTTGTCTTGTGTAGAAAACTAGAAATGGGTCCCTAATCAATCAACGGTGACGTGAAGCTCGAGGTGGGACCCACTAGTGGAAATGAAGTGGAGCTACCACTTACCTGGCGTTTGGAGAGGCGTCTGAGTAAAGCTGGGGTAGCAGTGTTCTGGCCACATGGCACAACCTTATTGGCGTGACTTAGGTAGTTAGAATAGGCCAAGAGCAGGAAAGACAGGGATGTTACATGCTGCATGTTACTTCCTCCAGCCTTGAAGATAAGCCCACCTTTATAATTAACCACCAATAGAGGAAGTTGTTAATTAATTGAGTTACAGTAGAAAAGTGGGGGGGGGGGGGGGGGGGGGGGACAAAAAGTGACTAAATACTGTTGATGCAATAATTTCGCAGAATTACCTCTGCATGAATGGTACACAAAAACCCAATCAAAGCCTTTTTCTTTCAAAAGCAAAGCATAATTAACGGTAACGCATTTTGCATACTTCAATTTTAGGTCTCATATAACACCTTACATTCATGCATATGTGGACAAAGTTAAATATAATCGTATGTTATATATAAAATTAAAATAAATATAATATATATATATATATATATATATATATATATATATATATATATATATATATATATATATATATATATATATATATGAATGAGATATACTTCATATTACGAATGTTCAAATGATAAAAGTCTATAATTTATGACTTTGGATGGGAGTATATTATAATGTTCAAATGTTCAAATATATTACATGTAGATATGAATGAGATTTATAATTTTGTCTCACTATTTAAAAAAAAAAATAGAATAGTGGGGAAATACCTGGAGAATATTGAACTTGAGGATGAGAAATTCCAGGCAATATAGAACAGATAAACCCATCTGCATTTTGCTTGAAAGACGCAAAATAGTTTGCTCTTCCCATGAGCACCTCCTTCAGAAAATAAAATTGTATTCATTTCTCATTTCCGCATTGTTTCAATTAATTTATCATATGCCCGTTGTAGGTACAAATTAATATTTTGTACATGAGCCAATCTTGTAGAATAATAGAGCCGACCCAACAGGTACAGAATCCAATGAACTTGTATGGATGCACATAGATAATATTTTTTAAGCTGAGTTTTCTCTAGGTATAAAATGTACAATGTGCATGCACGGTTACAGAGTAGTGAGAGCACGAGATAGGTTGATAAGAAAGTACCATCATGGTTAGTTTCTTTTTTTTTTTCTTTTTATTTTGGGTGTGAAAACCCAAATGATCAGTTAAAAGAAAAGAATGAGAGAAATGTGATAGCATGAGATCTTAAACAAGAAGCCAGACTCATAATCGCTTTGTCCTTACATGTCGTTTAGTATTTCGAGGGATTAATCTCTAAAATTACATGAAGAGACTCCTCCAAAAACCACCAAGACTCATAATCGCTTTGCAGGAAAGTGAAGCCATTGTGCAGAAAATAATGGGTGAGGTGTAAAAAAAACGTAATGGCTGAGAGTATGGTGCACATGCATGGAGCAGTACTGGGACCCATCCATTTGCCAGATCTAAAAGGATGAGAATAATTAAGGGGCAAGACTTTCTTTTTCCAAATGTTAATAATTTGGAGGGCAGAGTTTGGCCACCTAAATTGGTTGATTTGGTTCTGATTGAAGAGACACGACATAATGCACCACCCCAATTCTAGTCCTACTTAATTTAAAGACAATTTTGCCCCTTTGATATATCAATGGCATAAATAAATCCAGTGGCATGGTTTAGATCCAAGTTCCAATTCTTAGGGAATGTCTCGCTTGTATAACAACAAAGATTGGTGCGCACATTGCACCCAAAAATGCAATTCACATCATGTGCAATCATCAGCATCTCACACCCGCTTTTCTCATTGCTATCTTGACTTTTTATACACTCATGAATGAACGGATAAAGCTTTTCACGAATAAAATCTGTATTCACATTCCCTATCTAGTTGTACCACACATAGGCACGCAACCTTATAGACATAGATTCCTTATATGACCCACCAATAAGAGAAAGTCAAATTTAACATTCTTTATTCTCTTTTACAATTTTTTACACATGATATTACCAATGCTGTTGGCAAAACAATTGAGTTTACTACAAGTACTTGTATTTGAGTGAAATTAACATTTTTTTTATCCTATCAAGTTTGAGATGGATTCATATTTTTACAATTGTATTAATTTAACATTTTTTAGATAAGTAACATGAATTTAACATATTAAGTAGGAGATCAACACAACAAGAAGCCAGTGTAAAAAAATCCAGGATCCGTACAAGAAATCTAGTTCTGTACATAAAGTATTATGTCAATGTCTCTATTTTAAAATTGTAAGATGATGTTATATAATATAATAAAATAAAATAGATGATCTAATTAAATCTAAGTGTGTGTTTGGATGAAGATTTGTCAAACATGTATAGATGCAAATTATTTTTCCAAATTATTTTTACTAGAATCACGTTTGACAGGTGTAAAAGCACTTCTGGTGTGTTCAAAATGAAACCAAACACACACACTAACTTATTCCTATACATATCTAACTACCTGACTAAGAAGGTGTTTGAGTAAAATTAAATCTTATTTAAACAGCTGTTTTTCATGATAAAAATTATTTTTCAGTAGAAGCTTGATATGTTTAGATAAACTGGTTAATTTTTAAAACAATTGATTTTATGAGAAAAAATATTGTTTTTAGAGAAGCTAGAAGTTTGAAGCTTATTTAAAAAACCGTTAGATTATTTTGAAACCAATAACATTCTTCCTATTTCACCCTTGCAAAACTAACTACCAAACAAATATTATTAAATTATACAAATAACTTCATATCGTTTTTAGTAATTTATTATATATAAGTGATTTTTTTATACACCCAAACGAAATAGATTATCTTATAATCTTTTTTCAGCAAATATATCCAAACATAAAACTGATTCTAGTATAATCGATTATAACAATAATCGATTATCCATATAATCGATTATTGAAATAATCAAATTTTCGTAGCCGATCCAAACACACGTTAAGTTACCGTTAGTTATGCAAATAATACATAATTCAAGTGAAATTCTCTGTTGTGCGTATAATGATCAATGATTAATAATATGATAGTTGGTAAGATTGGGAAGGGACCAATAGGAATGAGAATCCCACGTAGATAAAAGTAAATCACACTCCACACACCACGTGATTTGCAGAAATTTATATCCATATTATGCAACTAGATTGAATGAATGAGCTGGGTCACACTGCGCCCCCACATGCACGAAGGGGGACGCAAGACAAGAAGAACAAAAACAGCACATAAAAGACAAAAGCGTTTTGATAAGCACACACAGATATAGTAATACATTAAAATAGAGGAACAGTTGAATTTAATAAGTAAATAGATAAATAATTAATTAAGTAAAGTTAGAATGAAGTTGAAAAGTACTAGTGATAATAAAGGGGAAGGGGGGTATGCAGTGTTAATGTTACTTACTACCTTCGAAAGGAGGACATTAATCCCGGCATGCTTGTTATCCCAACCAAACTCATTAATGGTGTCCCCAGCTCTCAACACCACCTCGTTCCTAACAATGTATTCTCTGTAATGACGCTTACGCGAGGCCTTGTGCAACCACGCCGCTGCCCACAGCAGCTCGTCCTAACATCAACATCCCCAAAATAACTTTACAATAATAAATTTAATTTAAATCTTACAATAACCAGGTCATGCAATCCAACGGTTAGTATTCGATCTAGAGATTTTGTTTTGGGCACTTTGCCTTATAAACATTACTACTATATTTATTATTATTATTATTATTATTATTATTATTATTATATGGTCACATGTCACATACCTGATAACCATTGACGTCGCAGTAAAATGGGCACACTGCGCGGCGCAGGCTGTTACTGTATGCACCACGATTCTTGTCAGCAAACCGAAACACCTGCATCACCCTCACCCGCACCCAACGGTCATTTTGTCGCGATATTTTAACGAAAAATACATTAAGAATTTAATTTTAATATACTAGAATTGTGAGGTATAAAAATTATCAATGAATGACAATTTATTTTATGTGTAATTTTTAATATAATTATAATAAAAATCAAATATTCTTAATGATATAATAATTTATCATCGATATACCATGTAAAGTCTACTCACCCATTAAATTCTTATAATAATATTAAAATTCACTATTACCCCACCAATGAGCTACTTTAACAAATAGCATATTTCAGTATAAAGAAAACAAATAGTAGAATAGTAGTAGTACTTGATAAAATTACACAGAAAAACACAAAAGGAAAAAAAGTGTCCAATTCCCGGTAGTGTTCAGTGAAATGGGTGCATAAGTGATTTCATGTCTCTGGTCAAAGCCGCGCTTTCTTTATTTTCGTGCTTTTTCACAAACCACTTTTCAAACTTACCACAGTTCCGTTTTTACCTTTCAACCAAAGCCAAGAGGAAACAGTTATAAAGGAAAAAAGGCAAAGTAGTGTGTGCACGAAAGTGACGCACCGTAACGGCTCGGTTAAGGAGCAACGTAGAGTATGCGGGGTCACGTGATCTGAATACGATGGACGCAGCGGCAAGTGCAGCGGCGGTTTCACCTGCCACGTCAGAGCCAGGGTGGGACCCATCCACCTTGTAAACTGTACGCAGCGTATCCATATCTTCAGGTCTCTCCCAGCAGTTATGGTCGGAGTAAGGGTCTCCTACTTGAACGAAAACGACGCCGTTCCCAGCCTTCGCCGTCGCTTTCAAGAGATAATCTGTTCCCCACCGCACCGCCTTCAACGCGTTACCGAGTTCCGGCCCCATGGTCTTCCCGAAATCGATCACGCTCCATGACAGCATCGTCGTCGTGAACGCCATCGGAAAACCGAACTTGATGTTATCGCCGGCGTCGTAGTAACCGCCGGTCAAATCCACCTGAAAAATACACACACGCAAAACACAATGCAAGTCAGAAAAAAAGTGCTGCATTCAGAACAGCAGCAGAAAATGTGGATTAAGAAAGTGAAGATACTCCGGCGGTGGCTCCGTCGTGCAATGCGGAGTCGCGGCGCCATCGGAGACGCTGGTCGGAGGGGAGTTTCCCTGAGCGCTGGCCTTCGAAGAAGAGGATGCTCTTGTGCAGGGCGTCGTTGTAGTTGTGACCGGCGTCGATTGGCCGGAGAGGGAGAAGCACAAGGAGGAGTACGGTGAGGACGCGAACTGCGGGAACGAAGAAAAGAGCATTTCGCGCCATTTTTTTTTTCTTCTCACTCTGTGGTGCTGCGAGTGAAAGAGTGAAGTGTGTGTGAAAGTGAACGACGAAAGGAGTAACCGTTGAGGTTGTTATATAAACGAGAAAGCACCCTTGGATTCCAGTGACTTATCAAATGGTGATTCGCCACGTGGAGATAGGGTACTGGTTAGTTTTCGTTGCCCGATGCAATGCTGGCTTGACCGGAAGGAACCGGATCTTGACCGGGTTCGGGTAGACCGGGTCAAAGTTTAGGAATATTATAGGGGCTAATGAGAGGCATGTGATGGGCACCGCCAATAGGTGGGTAACACGAGGAGTGCGAGGGAAAGTGGGTCCCAGAACGTAGGGACTAGGGAGCATTGTAAGAGAGCATGTAGGTGGCCGCAGCTTATATGATGGGAATGATTGTGAAGCGTCAGATGGTTTGACTGCATGGGGAAGAGGGAAGCATGTGAGTCTATGTTGGAGGATTCAATTGTTATGTTAGTTAGCAGCTAATTGGATACCCGTGCTTGCACGGGTTTGACATAATAAAAATAAAATAAAAAATTAATTAAAATATGAAACAATTTCTAGCCAAATGAAAAAAAAGCTAAGGTAAAGTTATTTAAGAATGTGTGGTATTGTTTTTTTAATAAAAATATTACATATATTTATATTTTTATATTAATAAAAACTTTAGAAATTGACCAGTTGATTAAAAAATGAACGTTGTTATTTGAATTTCAGGTAATGAAAATCATATATGAGATCATATATATATATATATATATATATATATATATATATATATATATATATATATACATTTATCTCATTTCTAATTTTTTATTCATTTTTATCAATTCCTCAATTCCCTTTTGCCTATTGTACATTGTCGTCATTGTTTTGCTGTATTATCGTCGCTCCTTCCAGAATCGGTCTAACATATATTAAAGTCTAAAGCAAATTTTGAGTGAGGTCTTTTTAAATTAATAAAGATATTTTTATAAAAAATTATTATATTTAAATTTTACTTTTTATTTTTTTTTTTTTTTTTTTTTTTTACATTTTGGTGATTTTTTGGGGACCTAAAACCCTTGCAAAATTTGAGACATTTTTTGTTGTTGCTTTAGCAGCTTCCCTCAATGGTCGGTCCTGACCACTCCTCTTTACGTCCCTCGACCATTATTGCATCACCACTCACCTTTCTGCCACATTGGATTGTCATGGGACGTGGATGGCAATGGGAGAATGTAGTGGGTGGCGGACTGTCGGATGGTGGGTGGCAGTGAATAAGGGGTGGGTCATGACCCCACATCTCACTAGCAACCCACCCCGAACAATGCCAACCACGATGAAGAAAGGTAGGAAGAAGAGAAAGGGTGGGAAGATGTAAAAAGGAAAAGAGAAAGAAAAAAAAGTGAATGTTGACAACATCTGTACACATTATGTTATTCTAAGGAGATGTTTGTTTCAAGGTTTAAAATTACATTCTCGGGAATCACATCTCCGGGAACGCTATTACTAGGAATGTAATTGCTGGGTATTTTGTAAAACATGCTTGGTTAATAATTAAAATTCTTGGAAATCTTTCTTGAAGTTCCCGGGAATAATGTGAAAGTTTGTTTGATTCATGATGTATATTCCTGAGAATAAATGTTGTAATTATCAAAATACCCCTGCTATATAAAATGTTGTATAAATATTAATTTTTGAATGTAATGGACAAAAAAAGATAAAATATAAAAATTAAGGTGATTATCATATTTATAACATAAAATGATTTAAATATCAAATTTTTAATGCATTTGATAAAAAAAGTGAAAAATATAAAATCAAAGTGATTATCATATTTATAACATAAAATAAATATTTGTATTTTTAATGAGTTTTTGATACATTTCTATTTCTTCACCCTTTAAAAAAGAAAGAAAAATGATCACAAGTATAGCTTGTTGGCAGGAGATTGGTGTTTGGGAGGTGGTGGAGTCTATGCTTAATCAATGTGAAAGCTTCCTAGAATTGTTTTGGAAACTCCTCGACCAAATCAATGATCACAAAAAAAGCTTGCTAGCGATGGTGCTTTTGCGGATATGGAAAGGAAGAAATGAATTGATATGGGAAAATAAAATGCCTAAGGCTGAAGACATTGTGTACGAGTCAAAGAATTCTCTATATGAGTGGCTCCAAAATAATAGTAAGCTGAATGAAAGAGGGCATACCCATTCCAGCACAGGTACTACGAGAGTCCAAAGGTGGGAGGTTCCAGTTCTGGCCTTTGTTAAATGCAATGTTGATGCAACATATTTTTTACAGGACCAACGTTTAGGTGTTGGAATGTGTATGAGAGATGATTCTGGTCAATTTTTGGGTGCACATTCAGCTTGGTTAGTGGATGTCCAGAGGTGCATGAAGGAGAAGGAATTGGTCTCAAACTTGCTATACAATGGGTGATTTCACTAAGCTTCCAGCGGGTAATTTTTGAGGTAGACTACAAAATGGTTGTTGATGGGCTCGACAGTTCCATAACAAATCATACTGAGTTTGGTGACATCATTCAGCAGTGCAAGACTCTTCCCTCATTATATCCATCCTATCAAATTAGGCTTATTCAAAGACAAGCAAATTTAGTTGCTCATGAACTTGCTAGGGCATCTACATTATATGCTAGCTCCATTTAGTTTAATGTTATTCCTCATTATATTGCTGAACAACTTTATTTGGAAATAATATGAGTTTGTTTGCTTCAAAAAAAAAAAAGAGAAAGAAAAAAGAAAAAGAAAAGTTGAGCTGAGAGTTAAGATTTGAATAGGGTGAACCAATATGATAGCACTAGGAACCAAAAAATAGGAGACGTGGAGTGTAACGGTCCAGACTGCTTTCAGGATTACCGACTGTCCCCACAAACTAACACGGATCTTTTCAGCGTGCTTTATCCTCACTCACACGTTTTCTGGGAAACTTTCCAGAAGGTCACCCATCCCACACGTGCTCCAAGTCAAGCACGCTTAACTAAAAAGTTCTTATGTTATGAGCTCCTGAAAAAAAGATGGTAGCCTATAACATAAAAACTCCATAGTTAAACGTGCTGACTTGGAGCACTTGTAGGATGGGTGACCTTCTGGAAAGTTTCCTAGAAAGCATGTGAGTGAGGACAAAACATGTTGAAAAGACCCGTGTTGGTTTGTGGGGACAGTCAACAATCCTGAAAGCAGTCCGGGCCATTACAAATGGTATCAAAGCGGATCTCTCCCAATACGATATGGTACGGGGATGAACCAAACGGAAGCTGGTGGGCATGTGACGCTTGAGGCTGACGAGGGCGGGGAGTGATCATCTTTGCATGAGACACGAACAAGGAGCGACTCCTGATAGGCTTCTAGGCAAAAGGACACATGAATAAACCGAATTCATATCAAAATGAGAGGGATCCTGATAATGTGGAGGTGTGGGACTGCATAGATAAGGAAGGCTTAAAGGAATTGATTGGTACTACCTATACCGACAAAACAAGATGCATCTTCTTCTCGGTTGCCTATAAAATAAGAACTCCATATTTAAGTGTGTTTGACTTGAAGCACTTGTGGGATAAGTGATCTTTTGGGAAGTTTCCCAGAAAGCGTGTGAATAAGGACAAAGCACGCTGAAAAAACTCATGTTGGTTTATGAGGACAGTTGATAATCCTGAAAGCAGTACAGGCCGTTACATGAAGTAGTAAAAGCCTGAGAGATAACATGATGAAGTCAGTTGACTAATGTTGGTTTATGAGGACAGTCGACAGTCCTGAAAGCAGTCCGGACCATTACATGAAGTAGTAAAAGCCTGAGAGATAACATGATGAAGTCAAGAGTGGAAAAGGATAATTTTTTTTTTATAATAATATCTATTCCCACATCATGATGATAATGTATTTCCACCCTCTCTCATGGGAAGACAAACCACCTATAATATGAGAATAAGACTTCCCTGTAATTATCAATTCCCAAAAGAAATTTTTTTAAACCTATGACAAACATGGGAATATTCCCAAGTCCTTATTCCCGAGAATCCTTTTTCATATCTTGAAACAAACACACCCTTACAAAAATAAAACACATGTTCTACGGAAAGAACTTCACGTAAATTTTGTTAAAAAAAACAAAGCAATCTGTTATTAATAGTATATAATCGGACATATTTGGATCATTAAGAAAAGAATAAGGGTGGTTGAATTGTTGATAGTATTGCATTTTTTTAGGTTCACATAAAATCTTTATAAAGTCATGTGCTTTGAACTCTAGGGTGGATTGTTCATTGTTGAGTGGTCCAATTTACACTCGAAGTCGTAGCCCATAATGTTTTAAAAAATTACATGAAGATCATATACCCAAAGTCGAAGCCCATAATGGCATAAAGGGGTCCTTCAACCATCATGGTCCATTTGGACATTTGGTCCCATAATTTTTTTTTAAACGACCAAAAAACAGAAGAAGATATAGTGAAAGCAGAGAGAGAGAGCGTTGTATTTGCCGAGTAAACAACAGAAGGGAAGTGAGAAGTGAGAACTACAATAAGCTCCAGCGTGGGTCAGAGTAGAGGGAGGGTAATTTTAAATTCATGTCTTTGTTTGAATTAGTGTTTCTATCATTTGGCTGCTTCTGTGAACAACATTTGCTTATGTTTGGGTATTTTACTTAATTGGATCGATGATGAGTTTTAATTTGTTCGAAACATGTCCTGAATCGAATGGTTTTGTTCTGTTTTGTGTTTAGTTCTACATCTCTGTGACTATCCAATCCCCAGCAACCGTCAACATCAACCTGTAACTGTAGCTCAACCATGTTCATATCAGTCTTTCCATTTTTCCATAATAAAAGATCACCATGTACTTCACTAGTAAGTAGCAACTAATTATGTTTTTAGAGTCAAGGGTTTCATAGCATTTGCTTGTCTTGGTAGTGTGCAGTATATGTTTGAACGATTAACTTCTGATTATTGTTCTGGCTTAAATTCCCTGCTGCATCTAGAAGGAATTTTGATGCATTCTATTTCACAAGCTCTTACTTTCATTAATGTTTCTTTTTTTTTTTTTTTCCCTCTTATTATTTTAAATAAATTAATTTAAAATTAACCAATTCACAATTATTTGATTTCCTTCTTGCACATTGGGGATTTGCAGACACTCGTGGTAAACAAAACTTGTAAATTTTGTAATTTAGCCTTTGACCTTTACTTTTCTCCCACTTTATAAATATTTATAATCTTGTCTTTTTTTAATACTGTACAAACTTGTAAATTTTACAATTTGGTTTTTGATTGTTGAGTTTTAGTTTATCTATTCTTGCCATTATTTATTTATGTTATGGGGTTAATATTAGACTATAATAATTTGCACAATTAACCCAAGGGTAAGGTGTTAGTTTCCACCCTAACATGTGCATAAATAAACTCAATAACTTGATATTGTCTTTGCAGACCAGATTTCATTTCTTCGAAAATGGATTTCTTTTTTCAATTATTCCCTAATTAACCAAATGAAATTAGGAGCCTATCCCTAAATTTCTTTATTTAGTTTCTTTACTCACTGTGGAGTCCTGGACGATGTTTCTACATTATTTAATTCACCCATTCCTTTATCTTTCATCTTGTTTCTTACCCTATTTCCTTTTATGATTTTTCAGCTGGATTTTGAACTTTTATGTTTACTACAGCTTCAGTCAGACTCAGAGGAGCAAGGCGTCAGTTTTTCTGCACATTTAAGAGGTTCATTTTTATGTGATTCATATGGTTTCTTTATGTCTGTTCATTTGTTCAGTAATTATTGGCTGGTTTTTATTTGCATTTTCTGCCTGCTTGCTTGCCTAGTGAGTGAAAATGAGGGGAAGAAAAAACTCTTGCTTCTTATATTTGCTTGCATTTATTAGAAGCCCAAGATATTTTGGGCTGCTCCTGAATCAGCTTCATATTTTATCAACTTACATCAGTAACCAAAAGTTAAAGATAGTTATAATGTAGATCACACACCAAGATATGCACTTTGTAAAAGTTATGACCTAATGCTCATGCATTGCCTTTACCTATTGAGAGCTTTAGCCTTTTTAAGTTATATTAACAGATAACTATGCATCTCGTAACACAGTGAAAGAGGTTTGCGTCTCCATTATCATCAATGGGAATTGGGAAATGTCCTTTCTAGATGTTGACTAAATTAGTAAAATACAGCCTTCTTCCCACTACGCAGCTAATTTTAATTTACTTGCCTCTCTTTTTTACGAATTGAGATTGTTGTGAACGGCATTTGTCCTAGTTCCTGCTCATTTTGTAGAGCACTCGACATCTGAATACAGATTTATATTCTTGCTATGCAGAGATAGCTTATTCTGGTTATGCTGTCTAGTTGAAGATGTTGCAACTGTTGCATCATCTCCTACTGCAACTTCATATTTCCGGTCTTTTACTCCCCATAAGTGCATACATCCAAGAGCTTACAGTACAGCAAGGCATCTTTCAATGGTGCCCTCTGTATCTTCTCCATCAGGTTTTCTTCAAATGCAGAGATTAAATATCTTTGGAAGCCAGGGTATTTTGAGAAATTGGCTACCTTCCAGATACATAAGTAATGCATCATCAGTTGAGCTGAAGACTGACAATGGTGTTGTAAGGTTCTCTCTGGGTAAGCCTGATGATATTAATTCCACAAAAATGAGCCAGAAGAAGAAAATGGTTAAAATGTCTAAAAAAGCTAAACTGAATGAGCTCAGATTCTATCGTTTGAAGGCCAAAAAGAAGATGAATTCTCCAAATCCAGAAGTTAGAATTAGATATAAGCTTGAAAAGGTTGGGTTTCTTCGTTACTATAATTTTTAGTTTAAAGCTTTATTTCCTGTAGCTGCTGCTTGGTAGTTGTTATTGATAATTTACTTCTATGATTTTATCATCTATGCTTTTGGAGATTCTCCAGTTTTCTAATAAATGTATTGACATTGTTCTGAATTCTGATAATCCGTAATTGAAAGTGCTGTCACCTCTCTTTGTTGTATGGGCATTGAAATATTGAATATAACCAGAATGTTTTTTTAATATTCAATATAACCAGAATGTTGCTATGTATGGTTTTGTATTTGAAATGCCTCCACAAAGTTTTTTTTCTCATTAGGATGGGAATAATTTTAATTGAACATTACATACCTGTTACAACAGTTGGACATATTTTTATATTTGGGAAGGTTTCTGTTGGTAAGTTATATTTATATTTATCATTAAGGCGTGATTACTTTGAATGTAAAGTTTCTTAGCTACCGTCCTAGTTATATATCACTTGGATAATAGATATCTTTTTGTTTTAATTTGGCTTTGTTGTATTCATCTCAGCAGTACAGACATAGTATAATGCCTGAAAAAGGCATTATTCCTTTCCCCCCTTAATTTATCATTTTCTAACTTAGGGTCTTTTATTTTAACTTATAATTCTACAGGCCAAGCGAAAGGAAACATGGTTAATTGAGAAGCTAAGGAAATTTGATGTGCCAAAACCCCCAACAGAAACATTTGATCCTGAAATTTTAACGGAGGAGGAGAGGCATTACCTGAAGCGAACTGGTGAGAAAAAGAAACACTATGTTCCAGTTGGGAGACGAGGAGTGTTTGGTGGGGTAGTTCTAAACATGCATCTTCACTGGAAGAATCATGAGACAGTAAAGGTTATCTGCAAGCCTTGCAAACCAGGGCAGGTTCATGAATATGCTGAAGAGCTTGCTCGACTGAGCAAAGGCATTGTGATTGACATCAAGCCCAATAATACTATCATTTTTTACCGGGGAAAGAACTATGTGCAGCCAAAAGTAATGTCACCTCCAGATACATTATCAAAAGCAAAGGTGATTACAACTTTGTGTTAGTTATTCATTGGCGAAATATATTTTGGTGATAAATATAATATGGTATTTTATGTTGGACTATTAGTATTCATATCTTTTCCTGTCATTCGGAAGGTAATATTCATTGTTTCTTCCTTTCTAGTGGGCATTTTAAAACTGTGGTAATAATCTACTTGAAGTTGGGAGTTATCAAGCATTAAACTAGGTTGATATATATTGCAATATTAGAATGTTGAGGTTATTCCAGAATCTAAACCATTCAGTTAATATTTTTGTAGTTATAGCAGCAATCATCTTTTCTTGATGAGCTTAAACTAGGTTGATAGGAATGATTTGCATCTTTTGTAGTTATAGCAGTATTTTGTAGTGCTCATTTTATTAAATATCCACCACATTTAATGAATATGTTTAGGTATAAAAGTTTTGCAGACTGCTATGGATTTATGCCTTAACATATTGCAGCTAAGAGCAATGTCAGGGAGCCCTATGCCCTTGCGGGCTTCGTGCATGCTAGTTAATTGAAGCTATAATTTATGTTCTATTGAGACACTAATTCTCTTTTATTTAGATAAACATGTGTTGGTAAGCGTTTGTTATTTTTTGTGCGAAATGAAAGGATTAGTGCTTGATGGAGTCGATGATGATCTAAAAGCTATGAAGTGCTGATTCATAGTCTTACACTGGAATATATTTTGTTGAGAAAGCATTGGATTATATCCTTGTTGCCTGAAGCATATGGTTTCTAACTTAATATTAAAACTTAAAATTTCCAGGCCTTGGAGAAATATAGGTATGAGCAGTCCCTTGAGCATACGAGCCAGTTCATTGAAAAGTTGGAGAAAGAGCTTGAAGAGTATCATCAACACCTTTCAAAGTTTAAAAAAGGGAAAGAGGATGCAGCTAAAGATGCTACGGTTGGTATTAGTATGTTATTACCAACTGATATAAATTCTGCTTGATTTAGAAACAAAAACTTCATGAGAAGTTTTGTTTTCTTTCCTTTTGGATTCATCTACTAGGGCTTTGAAACAGTACAATTACAGACTGTTTACTTAGAAAACATAAGTAATAAAGCAATATGATGAGAAGAAATGGAAAATGGTTGAGCTTTAAGTGTTTAAACAGCATATTGCTCCAATGACCCTTTTGGTCAGACACATTGTAAAGTTGTGGTTACTTTGTCAGGGACTGAGGAAGCATGACTCTGCCTTTGATGGATACAAATGTCACATATAAGCCTCGGACAACATGATCGTGTTTTGCTCTTGAGGAAAGTAAGACCCCACATTTTTATCTTTCTTGAAGTGGTTTAAGGCCTGCATAACTTCTGCATGAAATGTCAAAGTTGCCTATATATTAGACATAAATCCTAAGTGTAACAAAGGAAAAAGTTAGACAGCCCTTATGTCCTGACTTAAATCTTGTAAAGGCTTGTATCTGAACACATCATTGTAAATTAATGATGGTGCTATTTAGCATATGATATCATTAACAGATTAACTTATTTCATTTTCCCCTAATATGTTTCTGCCTCTCTGATCTAGCACAATGAGGGACTATCTCCCATTTCCCACAATCACTTCTCCATGAATTCCCTGTTTTGCTAGTGGCTACCTTATAGGGATTTATTTGTTGAATATCTTGATAGATTTCCGAGCGTTGCTCACTTGATATGTTTTTCCTAGGTTTTTTTTTGTGTGGTTATTTTAGGAGGATATTTTATCCTCTAGAGGGGGGGTGGAAGCAAGACATCATAATCATATGGAGTTATGGACAACATTTGCTTTTTTTTTTTTTTTTTTATTGGATTTTTTATACATGGTACGTCATTATACATATATTATTGTGACTTATATTATATCTCTTGCTTATTTTGCTACCTCATGTCCGGCCTGATTTCTGAACAGATAAGTGCGAGTTCCTGAACCAACGCAGAATTTGTGGTGGAATGTCAAGCATCACAGATTCTATTCCAAGGTCTCATTATTACTTGGAATGTGAATGATTGAAGAACGATTGCTCGAACCAATTTTCCGATGTGCTGAAACAAAGTTCAACATGACTTGCTTCATAACAGATTTCTTATGTCCTTTATGTTGGAACCAAAGTATAGCAGGTGCTATTGCATTTAGGATGGGTGAATGGTGCTACTGTGAATATAAGGGTGTTTTTGAAAACTCTTAGTTGAGGGCTTTGAAGTGCTTTCACCGGAAGTTACTGTGAGAAACTTTCACGATTGAGAAGTGTTTCTGCTGATATTTATTGTATTTCCAAACACACACTAATATTCCATATGGCCATTAGCTTTCTTGATAAGGCAACACAATATTTATGGCGAGGTCTATCTTTACTCAAGTACATATGAGAGATCATAAGAGGTTCTCAATTCACATTTGTAGATTCACTTGTCATGACTCATAAGAGGGCCTTTCCATATCTCTCGCTCTTTCGTTGGTCCAATAGATATAGCTTGAATAATTCAAGCTAGATCCATTAGGATTCAGACACGGACAAAGATAATTAACAGCGAAGTTTTGTAATTATCCCTCATTCACGGAGTCTTACTGGCCCGGCATCTCGTTGTTTTGACAACGGTGTTGATGTGTATATGCCATATGCTGATGGGTCATACCGAAGCTTTAGAGATCCACACGTAAGTGTTTCTCTCTATACTACTTGCTTGCGGGTATTTAAACAGATATTTTAGTTCTCATCTTATCTCAAGTCACTTTTCCTTTGGTTCCTTTCTATCCATAATAACCGAACTACGTTATGCATATCCATGTTTCTTAATTACTAGGATGTGTACTCGATGACAACAAAAATTAACTCTTTACTTGTAAGACTGTAATGTACACATTAATCGGAAAAGTTCTCTTGCTCCCCTTTTTCTTTTTGGATAAAAAGAGTCAATCGCGCCGTTGAGCCCGTTATTTGGTGAAGAGTTATTGTCAAATAGATTCACCTGGGTCAGTGTTTTTCAAATCAAAATTATGAGGTTCTTATTTACTGTACTGGCTACTTTTTGTTGTAGGACCTTTTGAAAGTCAAAGTTGAACTTAAAGCTAACATGGTATTAGTTAGCTAGAGCCTCGCTCCAATGAAGGAACGTGCCACAGTCTTGTAGCTTTTTTCGAAGAATGTTACATTGTCCTTGAAACCTGTACTAAAATATGGAGCAAAGAGTTGCTTGAATGGTGGGCATCGCAACTATGTTTTAAGAACTCCCGCTTTTCGTTTTGTATAAAAATTAGGTGAAGATTCATACTACTTTCGTTGAGTTGTTTTCCAATACGAAGAATATGTATGTAACAATGGTTATATGTTATATTTTCATTGATGATAGGTATGTATTCTTTTTATTAGGAAACAACATCAAAAATACCTATAAAATTATACCTAAATTTTGTTCCCTCCTTTTATCTTCCCCTTCTACGGTCTCCCTAAATTTTGTTCCTTCCTTTTAAATAGAAACAGGCCAAATATACAGCATTTACCTCAAGTTTTACACCAACCTGATGAATTTCACTTCAACAATTCAACACGAGTTATTTCTTAATCCTAATTGTAAAATGCTGACCTTTCCCACTATGCCTAAACTGTCCAAACTGGTTTAGATCAAAGCAAAAAGCTCTATATGGGCTAAGGATTGTGTTTGTGGGGAAGGTAAACTCCCACAGGGAACACAATGATTGTGCTTGTGCAGAGGGCAAGAGTTAGAATTTATTTATATATATAGTGCGAGTGTGGAAGGGAAGGCAAGCCACTATTATGTTAAAAAGGTGGAGCAAAAGTTTCACGCTTGGGGCATAGTGGACAAGTGTGAAACATTATAGCTATCCACCCCCAATTTCCTAACTAACAACCCAAGCCGACATGAGAAAAAGTTTCTCAACCAATAGTTTGAAAACGGAATTAGATACTGAACCCATAAGATAATTGGATTATGTTTTGATTGATCCAACCAGTTAAATTTATAATTGAGTCTTAATGAAATCACATGTGAAGCAGATAATATTTAAACTGAAAATATAGTCGGTTCACAATTCAACAAACAGTTCAGTCTTATTTTTAAAATATCATGGATACATTTGGAAGAACTTATAAAGAATTTATGAGAATAATTTATGAAAATAAATTTATATAAATAACTTATGAAAATAGTTTATGATATTTCAATAAGCTCTTTTTAGCTCATTTCAATAAACTTGTCAGATAAACTTATAAAAATAAGCTGTTTGTAGCTTATTTGAAAAAAAATTATTGCATAAGCGCTTAATTAAGTTATTTATCCAAACAAGACATAAGAGTAAGACCTCTTATAAGTCTACCTTAGACAAAAATTGTATATTATTTTCAGGTGCTAGGGCTGAGCCTTGTATTTGTTGCTTTGTTAGGTTGTTGCCCATTGACGCTTTTGTAGTGGAGGGCACCACAAGAAAATACCTAAACTACAATTTCACCACATTGGATTTAAATCCCTTCCATTACTGTCCGTACGTTAGAATGAGCAATGCCACTGGAACCTTATTTTTGAGTGTGAATGCTGTACAAAAAGCACTACAAAACAGATACTATGGACACTCAATCTGATTTAATAGTGAATCATGATCAAAGGGTATCTGAATTTTATAAGTTGAATGTTTGGGAAATTATACCGAGAGCCGTTGATTTCGTGATGGACGGGAAAGTGACGGTTGGTTAATTTGTAGGATCCTGCACTAGCACTAGCCGCAAAATTGAAGTCGGCATTTGCACTTGGCATGGGCACTTGCACTTGCATGCCAATGCCTAGGATAGAGACACCTTTGCTGTTTTCGTCGCTTCCACTCATTGTCACCTAAATTTATTTTTATTATTATTTATTATTTATTATTTATCATTTATCATTATTACTCCGCACCAACACCAAGCAATATGCCGGATACCCCTTCTTCTTCAACTATTATTACTTTACACATGCCTGCTATTATTTTGTTTCGTGTCTCTTAAACCAAAACGAAAGTAATACTTAGAACTTTTTTCTATAAAAAAGGTAGGCTTTCATTGTAGATAAAGAAATTTTGTGTGTGTGTGGGGGGGCGGAGATAGTTTTACATTCAATTATGCAATTGTCACCTACATTAGATATTAAAAACAAATTTTTACTTATTCTACTCTTTTGTTTTTTATTACCTTAACCTTTTTTTCAGAGAAAAACTTGAGGCAAATATATACTTACTAATAGTTATCATTTTCGTGAAAAAAAGCTTCAATTACGACTGTTGACATAATGAAAGTGTTACCTGCCAACATATCACCGCCACATTAGGAGATGAAATAGAAATACAATAAAACTTCGGGCCACTTCTACCTAAATGTATAAACGAAGTCCAGTTGCATGCTTGCCTATACTAAACAAAAGAAACTAATTCAAGTTTTTTACATACTACTCTTCTCTCATCCAAGTACAATTCCGCACATTCATTCTTTTTTTGACAAATTGCACATTGCAATTTTAACTTCAACTAAAAAAATTATTTTAACCCCTATATATTAAATTAAAATATTTGAACATTAGTTTTTGTCCACAATATAATAATTTTCAAATATACTAATTAATAGTATTTTTTTATGTGCACCACAGATATCCCCTAATCGACAATCAGATACTAATCTCTTTCGAGTTGCAGAAATCATCAGAGTGAGTACATTATCTCCCAACAAAGCGATTCGCATATAGCATAATAAGGAATCGAACCCTACTCATTACTATCTATCAAATGTGTTGAGTTTTGTTGGTAAATAATCTAATTAATAGTTATCACTACAAAATTTGCATATTATTTACTTATTTTCATTTAATCACTTTCCTTTTTAGGCTGTGTTCTCAAATCTACCAAGTGATAGTTATTATTGTCAAATTGGTTGATCATTAACTTATTTTCATTTAATTCTTTTCCTTTTTAATACAATGATTTTTGAAAATAAAACATTCACACATATATATTAAATTAGAATATCCTGTCTTAAGAACAGATACATCTATTAGACTATTCTCATTTTTATAATGACAAATATCATTCCTAATTTATTTTTTAATATCTAATTTTAATTTTTAAAATTAATTATGCATATCATTTTTCAGATTTAAATATTTTATTTATTAAATGTCGTATTATAGATTTTACTTCAATTAATTATGTATATAACATTTATAATTTTCCGTATTTTTATTTTATTTTATTATTTTTTATATTTTTTCTAAATTTTAAAATACTCATGGAATGCACTAGCTAGTATAGTGACAATTCTTGTAAGTAATTATCTACATATGATTTATAATTTTAGATATTTTTTATTTTTATAAATTTATAAATGCTCATGCAATGCACTGGTACTTGCGTTTTTTTTTTTTTTTAACTAAATGCACCAGTACTTGCTAGTATAGTTACAATACTTGCAAGTATAATGTTCTGCAACTGATTTTAACAAAAAACCTTTCTCTAAAAAAAAAAAAAAGAATTCAATTAATTTCAACATTTCTTTCTTAACTTATTACTTCACTTAAACAACTATTTTTTTGAGTAGGAATCATCTCCATTTCTCATGAGAAATGAAGATGTTCATTACTAAAATTTTGATATAATAAATGCATGGAACGACTACATACATATATATAATACACATTTATTTAGAAATGGACATAAATAAAAAGATAAAAAATAAAGAAGATCTTTTTCCATTCAAATTTCAAACTTTCACCGGCATTGCAATTCACAAAATTACCACAAGTAGACCTTGAATGAACTTTTCATTAAATGCTGAAGGTTCTATATGTGAAATCAATTAAACCCCAAGTAGTACTAGTACCTTTATTTTTGGTCATTCAATTAAGTAATTAACAGTTCAATTGATGCAAACAGGGTTAGATGAAAAACTTATAAATGACTTTTCTTGATTGTTCAACTAGTAAATCTTAAAAATAAAAAAAAGGTGAATGGCATTTTCGTTATTATACACAAATACAGTGGACATAATGTAATTTCACTGGAAACTATTGCCTACAAAAACCCCTCTCTCGCTCTCTCTCTTTCTCTCACTCACAAGCATAACAGAACAGAAATTAAATTACAGTAGAAACCATGAGAATCCAGCGGCCTCGCCACCTTCTCCTTTTCTTCGTATCAGCATTCTTCAACTTCCACGAAACTGTCATCGCCGGATACGACGGCTCATCCACCGTCAAAGACGGAGGCGCAACCGATTTCATCCGCAGCAGTTGCAACACCACACTCTACCCAGACGTCTGCTACACTTCCCTCTCTCGCTACGCCAATGCGGTGCAGCAGAACCCTGGCCAATTGGCTCGCGTAGCCATCTCCGTGAGCCTCTCCAAGGTTCACAGCGTAGCATCCTACGTGTCAAACCTCACGCGCGAAGCCGACTACAGCGCCGACTCGCGCGCTGCATCGGCGGTCCACGACTGCTTCACCAACCTAGACGACGCCGTCGACGAAATCCGTGGCTCGCTGAAGCAGATGCGACAGATAGGAGCCGCCGGCGCCGGCGCCGGATCGTTTCTGTTTCAGATGAGTAACGTGCAGACGTGGATGAGCGCGGCGCTAACCGACGAGGAAACGTGTACGGACGGGTTCCAAGATGTGTCGGAAGGTCCGGTGAAGGCGGAGATATGCGATCGGGTTTCGAAGGTGAAGAAATTCACGAGCAACGCTTTGGCGCTCGTGAATCGCTACGCCAATAAAGGAATGCCTTGAATTGAAGGTGAATCACTTGTGTGCTGTCGAAAATTTGTGACCGTTTGATTTGATTACTTTTGGAATTGCAAAAAAGTTAAAGAGTAGATTTTAGTATTTTACTGTGTAAGTCAAAAAAAAAAAGTGTAGTGTGTATAAGGGATAAAAAAAAAGATGTGAATCCTCCTTTGCTTGTAAATTTTGGTCTTGCTTTACTTTTGTTGTTTTAGTTCTTTTTTAGTTTGAGTGGCTTTTTAATTTGAAAAAAATGATTATTGCACTTATGCAAGGAATGCATTGCCTCATCCCTCATCCATAAAGATTTCTGGCAGAATGTAGGTGTGTAAAAAATAATTTTAAATGATAAAAATAGTGTAAAAAGATAGTAATGAGTATATGTTTATGTAAGTAGTTATGCTCTTTAAATTGTTTATGTAAGTAGTTGTACACTTTAAATTGTTGTGCTTATAAATGCTTTAAAACCTTTAGGTACTTATAACGAAAAGAAGTGTTATTAATCAAAGGTGATCGCATTGAAAGTGGATTGTGTCAAATTTTACCTAAGGTTAGTGATTTGAAATTTGGAGTCGTTATTTTGGGAGAGCTTTACCTAATTACTATCCTTATCTCGATGATTAGTCTCACAAGTTATGTCTATGAAATGTCTGATCAAAGACCATTAAAACAAAAAATATATGTTATTTACCAAATAAAAAATAAGAGGTGTTATTTGTGTTATGTTTTTCTAATTAAAGATATTTATATTTATATCTATCTATATCGTACATGCTTGAGTGTACCTTTGGTTTTAAAATGGATTTATTTAAAACACAAGAAAAGTTTTTGAAATATAATTAAGATTAAAAAACAAAGAGTAAAAAAATATGTAATTCTTTCGTGTCATGGACAACGCTATCATACCATAAAAAAATCAAATTAAAATGTCATTCCCCCCTTTTGTTTTTCTACTTTATGTACACAATATTACGTGTAAATTTCAAATTAGGTATATATTGCAAATGAACACAAATAGTGCAACAAAGACCCAACAATAGTCGATCACAATGGAAGTAGATTGATCCCAAGCGACCTCTCACTTGCAATATCAGATATTTGAATCCTAAAATCGTTATTTTGGAGAAGATTTTATACCTAACCACTACCCTCGACCCAAGGTTTAGTGTCACCACTTAACCTGTGAGGATATCCATTCAAAGACAAAAAAAAGTTGCAACAAAGAAACAAAACAAAATCAACTCATAATTGTTACATTTTGAATGAATGTTGAGGGAAATGTGGTGTTGTGCAAGCTAGGTGGGATTGCAAGAATTGCCAAAGGACTCAAAATTTAATTTGCTGGTGGTGTGGTCATCATCTTCATAAGAGTTTAATTCCTTTGCTCATACTCAGTTTTTCCTGTTGTACACGTGAATCACACTATTGGGTTAGCCATCAAAATTTTACATTTTTTTTTATAGACAAATATTAATTTGTTATGTTAATGAACGAAATTAAATCTATGACCTTCTTATGACTCCAAACCCTATGACGTCCCTTCCCCCAAACCACCTTATCATCCCGTTAGCCATCAAATTAACATTACATAAACTCAACTTCAAAACCAACAACACCAGTCTTATTGGATGAACTGTTGTAGGTTCAAGTAGTCAAGCTAAGGAAAGGGGGCAGTTTTGTCTTTTAGATGGAATTTTCAATATGTATACTTTACTCTGTTAAAGTTAACAAGAGAATTGGATTAAAAGGAGAAATTATAATAAGATAAATTAGATTAGGATAATATACCTAATTTAATATATGAGAGTAGAAAGTGCAAATAAGATAATAAATTTGGGGGATAAAATGCATTTTAGGTCGAGTGGTAAGCTTCTCGAATCTATAAAAGAAGAATGCAAATTTGAATCATGGTGGCAAACGTTCTAATTGGGAGGTTGTGAAAACCAAGGATTAATTTTCTGCTCTAAGCAGCCGACCAAGGATTAATCTCATAGCAAGTCCAAAAGGCCGAAGCTTATGGAGATAATCCAGGATGCCATTGGGGAGCCGAAGACCCTAATTACGGTGGTTCATTAAAAAAAAGTATATTTTATCAAACTATATTTTTAGTATATATTTTGAAGAGTAAATCCCTAATTTGGTCCCTGAAATTATAAGGTTGTATCAACTTAGTCCTTGACATTTTCGAAATTTCAAAAACATCTATGAAATTGTCAAACGTTAATTAATTTAGTCCCTCCGTCAGGGACTAAGTTGGTATGAACCTTATAATTTCAGGGACCAAATTAACACAAAATTAACATAGGGACCAAATTGATACGATCTTATCATTTCAAGGACCAAATTAGAGATTTACTTATATTTTGAATACATTCAGTTATATAGTACTCTTGCTACCAAACACCAAAAATCTCTCATCAAATCCGTGCTTGATTAGCTGTAAAACTTGTCTACCTTTGCAAATTAAAAGAAATCTGTGCATGTCATGTGTAAGGAAGCTGTGTACCTACATTCATTCAATATTCAAACTTGGGGGGTTGATCACGTATACGTAATTCAAGTTCAATACCATAATAACGATGAAATTGATTAGCACGGAATTCGTCACATGGCATAAAGATATTGTGCAAGTGATCAATAGTCAAAATCCAGGTGAATTTTGCTTGCAAGTTATTGATGTATATTCAGATGAAGAACCGCTACCATAAAATTACTCTGATGATTATTATATCGAATTTCAGTGATTTTTTCTCAGTCATGTAATGGAATAACATGATTTAATGCGCAAATGGCCTGATCTTGAGGGCCACAAAAATCTTTATCAACCGGATTTCACTATTCTTGATAGAACTGCAGGGCCATGATTGATGTTCTTGATTATGTTCCCAGGCACGAATATTTCCCTTTTCCCCTTCAATTATACTGATATTTATACAACCTTTACTTGTTTTTAGTCTCTTTTAATTAGCAAATTAAAAAAGCAATCGTGAAGATACGAATTAGACAGACCAGCTTTAGACATAACATTTTTGTTTTATGAGAAAGGATAGCAGTCTAATCAACCTCAAGAGAGAATCCGATTTTTTTACCTCTCATAGCAAAAAGAAAAGAGAGAATCCGATTGTCTAATAATCTATGTCCATAACACGTAATAAGATAACGTCCAAACAAAAATTAGATTTTTTTGGAAAAGGGAATATTAATTCACCTACATGGCTACATCTTCATCCACCAATCTATCAAATGGATTTTGAGATTTTGAGATTTGATATCTTTAATGTCTTATCTCTTTCTTTTTCATTTGACATATTCTTTTTTATCTTATCTCATTTTTTTTTTTTTTTTTATATTTTTCTCTCCAAAAAATACCTAAAAACATCAAAGCCATCATGTATGAAAGTCGGTGAATCCATATCCATCCATATATCGCTTTTCAAATTCAAACTAGGACGAAGCGTATAAGATTCATATCACTTTGTCACCGATCCATTATCTATGAAATTTAAAGTGAAAAGTATTGAGTTAGTTAATTCAGTTTGAGTTAGTTAGGCAGTTAGGAGTGTAACTGTAAATCAGTTAATCCGTGTGAGATTAACTCCTAAGTGTGTATAAATACTTGTTAATGGATTAATAAATGAGTGAGCAATTATTCAGCAATTTTCGTAATCCGTCTATACACTTTTCATAAGTCTATTGTGTGTGTTTAACTCGTCTACGCTTCTCGCGACCTGTTTGTGTGCCTAGCGCGACTTGTCTATACCCGCGTGTGTGTGTGCGCGCTTTGCGCGACTCGTCTATACTTCGTGTGTGTGCCTCGCGCAACCCGTCTATGCCCTACGATCCGTCTATCCTGTGTAAGTGTGAACTGATAGACAGGTGCGTTGTTCTAACATTTGGTATCAGAGCTTTACGGCCCTGGGATCAGGAGTGTGATTCTGGTAGTTAGTGTGCAAATCGATTTGGTTTTTTCTTGCAATGGAGAAATCAAATGGAATTATGGGTGGCAACCTACCAGTTCTTGATTCCAAGAACTGGGACCGATGGAAGAACCAGATGGAGGTAATCTTTGGCTTCAAAGATGTGTCTAACGTGGTGAAAATTGGCCTCCAAGAATTGGGGGTACACCCCACAGATGCGCAACGATTGGCCTTCAAGGAGTCAAAGAAGAAGGACTACACAGCTCTGTTCTTGCTCCATCAATGTGTGGACTCGGCCAATTATGAGAGGATTTCTGCTGCGAAGACCTCCAAGGCAGCCTGGGATATTCTTGAGAGGAGTCATGCGGGTGGTGATAAACTCAAGAAAGTGAGGCTCCAGACTTTACGAAGACAGTATGAACTGTTGCAGATGAAGGGGCAAGAAAATGTTGCTGATTACTTCACAAAGGTACTGACTCTCACAAATCAGATGAAAGCTTGTGGTGAAACTTTTACTGATGTGATGATAGTAGAAAAGATTCTTAGGACCTTGGTTTCCAAATTCGACCATATTGTGGTTGCTATTGAAGAGTCTAAGAATCTTGAGGAGTTGAAGGTGGAAGAGTTACAAGGGTCCTTGGAGGCTCATGAACAAAGGCTGAATGAAAGAAGTGTTGAGCGAAATTCTGAGCAAGCACTCCAAGCTCAGATCAGCAAGAAAGGAGGAAAGGACACTGGCAAGAAGTGGAAGGGCAAAGGAAAGTTTAAAAGCAGCAAGTGGAGAGCTGATGGAAATCCCAATTCTGGTCAAGATAGTCACTTCGTTGATCAAAAGCAAGGGGAAAGTTTCAGCAAACAAGGAGGTGGCAAAGGGTGGAAAGGTCAGAGAAAATTTGACAAAAGCAAGGTAAAGTGTTATGCTTGTCAAAGATATGGCCATTTTGCTGATGAGTGCAGATCCAATAAGGCTTCTACCAGCAGAGATGAACAAGAAGCAAATGCTGCCCATGGTGAAAGCTCAGACTCTGATCAAGTTCTTCTAATGTTTACTACCAGAACAGAAGGCACAAATTCTGGTTCTTGGTATCTTGACACAGGGTGCTCCAATCACATGACTGGGAATAAAGGTTGGTTTGTAGAACTTGATGAGGCAGTCAAGAGCAATGTGAGGTTTGCTGACAACAGTTCCATAAGATCAGAAGGAAAAGGGAAAGTGCTGATTAAAAGGAAAGATGGGAAACCAGCCTACATAGCTGATGTTCTCTATGTACCAACCATGCAAAATAATTTGCTAAGCATGGGGCAGTTACTAGAGAAGGGATTCTCTATCAATCTCAAAAATAATCAGATGAGTGTCTATGACAGCAAGGGAAAGATGATCTTGAAAGCTCCTTTGTCCAATAATAGGACCTTTAAGATTGATATTCAGGTGGTTGAATTACTCAGTTTGTCAGCAGCTGTCCAAGATGAAAGCTGGCTGTGGCACCTAAGATTTGGCCATCTCAACTTCAGAAGCTTGTGTCAGCTGAAAAATAGTCAGATGGTGTATGATCTTCCCTCCATTCAATTACCAGAACAAGTGTGTGAAGGGTGCATGATAGGGAAACAACCGAGAAATTCTTTCAAGTCACATGTTGCAACACGAGCTACTGAACCTCTTGGAGTCATTTTCTCAGATGTTTGTGGACCATTTGAAGAAGTCTCTCTTGGAGGTAACCAGTATTTTGTTTCTTTTATTGATGATTATACAAGAAAAATATGGTTGTTTCTCATTAAAAGAAAATCTGAGGTATTTGATGTTTTTAAGAAATTTAAAGTTCTTGTTGAAAAACAAAGTGGTAGGTTCTTAAAGATTTTAAGAACAGATGGTGGAGGTGAGTTCACATCAAGAGAGCTCGAGAATTTTTGTGATAAAGAGGGCATAATTCATGAAGTTACAGCTCCCTATAATCCATAGCATAATGGCACTGCTGAGAGGAGAAATAGGACTATTTTGAATATGGCAAGGAGCATGATGAGAAGTAAGAAAATGCCACGCTGCTTCTGGGGTGAAGCAGTAGCAACTGCAGTATACATCTTAAATTTGTGTCGCACCAAAAGATTGAATTGCACTACTCCTGAGGAAGCTTGGACAGGGAAGAAGCCAGTTGTGGGCCACCTGAGAATTTTTGGTTCTCTTTGCTACAGACATGTCCCAGATGAAAAGAGAAGCAAGCTGGAGAACAAGAGTGAGAAGATGGTAATGCTTGGTTATCATCCTACAGGGGCTTATAAACTATATGATCCAGTCAGCATGAAGGTGATCTTTAGTAGGGATGTTATCTTTGATGAGTCCAATACTTGGGATTGGAACCAAACCCCACTGAGAGGCATGACTGATAGACGGGTCCCTGTCACTTTGGCAGATCCTGATCAGAATGCTACACAACTTCAAGATGTTGCTCCTGCTGAAACTCATACTACAAGACCACAGAGGAATAGGCAACCACCAACCAGATTGACTGACTTTGTGATGTTTCCTGATAGTGCAATAGCAGGAGAAGGTGATCTGGTTCAGTTAGCATTGTATGCAGATGTGGAACCTGTGACTTTTGAGCAGACAGTTCAGGAACCTCAGTGGGTTGCAGCAATGCAGGAGGAACTACAATCTATTAATAAAAATGACACATGGGAGTTGGTTGCCCTCCCCAAGCAAAAGAAGCCAATTGCAGTGAAATGGGTCTTCAAAACCAAAATGAACCCTGATGGTTCAGTAGCCAAATACAAGGCTAGGTTGGTGGCCAAAGGGTTTCTACAAAAGGAAGGGCTGGATTATGGAGATGTGTTTGCTCCTGTGGCTAGAATTGAGACCATAAGGCTTGTTGTAGCCTTTGCAAGTGCAAAAAGGTGGACTTTACATCAGTTGGATGTCAAGTCAGCATTTCTAAATGGATCACTTGATGAGGAGGTCTATGTGTGTCAACCTCCCGGGTTTGAGAAAGCTGGCAGTGAAGAAAAGGTGTATAAGCTGTATAAAGCCTTATATGGATTGAAGCAAGCTCCTCGGGCTTGGAACAAGAGGATAGATAATTTTCTCTTACTGTTAGGCTTCAGCAAATGCAGTGTGGAATATGGAGTGTATGTGAAAGCCTCTAATGCATCGGACCTACTATTAGTATGTCTGTATGTAGATGATTTGCTTGTGACTAGGAATAGAAGTGAAGAAATTGAAGAGTTCAAGAGAAAAATGATGGCTGGGTTTGAAATGTCTAATTTAGGCATACTTTCATATTTTCTGGGAATGGAGTTTGTGACTACCAGAAAAGGTATATTGCTGCATCAAAGAAAGTATGCATCAGACGTGTTGAGAAGATTTCATATGTTTGACTGCAATCAAGCTGACACTCCTGTTGAAAACAACCTTATGCTTGAGAAAGGTGAAAGTGAGAAAGCTGTTGATTCCACTCTTTTCAAGCAGATTGTTGGTTCACTTAGATACCTGTGCAACAGTAGGCCAGATATTACCTATGGTGTTGGTCTTGTTAGCAGATTTATGGAAAGTCCTAGAACCTCACGTCTGCTGACTGCAAAAAGAATTTTGAGGTATATAAAAGGTACACTTGATTATGGTATACTGTATTCTAACAGTTTGCCTATTTCAGAGATTGCACTCAGAGGGTATTCTGACTCTGATTGGTGTGGAGATAAAAGTGATAGAAGAAACACAACAGGATATGTATTCATGTTGGGAAATGCCTCTATTTCCTGGAGTTCAAAGAAGCAACCTGTTGTTGCACTCTCATCCTGTGAGGCAGAGTACATTGCAGCCTCTTATGGTGCATGTCAGGCTTTGTGGCTTGAATCATTACTAGAAGAGATACATTTGAAAAGTGATGTTCAGATGCAGCTTCTAGTAGACAACAAATCAGCTATCAATCTTGCTAAAAATCCAGTTGCACATGGAAGAAGTAAACACATTGAGACTAGATTTCATTTCTTGCGAGATCAAGTGAATAAGGAGAAGTTGAGCTTAGTTTACTGCCGCACTGAAGATCAAAGGGCAGATATACTGACCAAAGCTTTAAAGGGAGAAAAATTCAAGTTGTTAAGAGATAAGCTGGGAATTGTGTCATTGTCAAATATTCAGTAGAGTGTGATGTGCTGCAAATGAATGGTGAAGTCTAGGGTGCCAACCTAGTTGGGATGTTAGACTTCATAGTGATGCGTCTATGCATATCACAGTTAAGAGTAAACTGAATTAAAGGCAGTGTATTGAGTTAGTTAATTCAGTTTGAGTTAGTTAGGCAGTTAGGAGTGTAACTGTAAATCAGTTAATCCGTGTGGGATTAACTCCTAAGTGTATATAAATACTTGTAATGGATTAATAAATGAGTGAGCAATTATTCAGCAATTTTCGTAATCCGTCTATACACTGTTCATAAGTCTATTGTGTGTGTTTAACTCGTCTACGCTTCTCGCGACCTGTCTGTGTGCCTAGCGCGACTCGTCTATACCCGCGTGTGTGTGTGCTTTGCGCGACTCGTCTATACTTCGTGTGTGTGCCTCGTGCGACCCGTCTATGCCCTGCGACCCGTCTATCCTGTGTAAGTGTGAACTGATAGACATGTGCGTTGTTCTAACAAAAAGAACTCGATATAATATTAATCACTCTTGTAACCCACGTAATTGCTTTTATTTAATTGAATTTTATTTTAGAAAGTTGTGTGACTTAGAATGAAGTAGTCCAAGATGATCATTTTTATGGAAAAACATTTATCCTCTATTTTTGTTACAATATATCCTGTCTTTTTAGGATATATTTGAGTAAATAATTTAATTAAGTGCCCTTTTAATAATCTATTTTTAAATAAGTTAAAAATAATTTATTTTCATAAATTTCTCTGATAAACTTATAGAAATAAGTTAGAAAGAACTTATAGGAAGATCATAAATTATTTTCATAAATTATTTGCATAAGTTTATTTTCTTAAACTGTTTTTATAAACTCAAATAAGCTTTCTATAAACTCTTTCAAACGCACCCTTAATAATAATAACGGTACTCATGACAGAAGGGAGCCCCAAAAATTTTTTTGAATATTTTTTTCCTATATATAAAAATACGAAAAAGGCCGATCCCTATAAAAAAAAACTAAAAAACACTTTAAGGAAAATCCTAACATTTACGTTAATATTATTTTTTAATCAATTTTGAGTTTATATTGTAACTTAAATTTTAGAAATATAATATGATATTATATATTTGAATAATTTAATTGGTATGTATTGTTAGTGTATAACTTTTTTATATTGTCAATCAATCATAAATTGTCACATCAATTAAAATGTTTGACTATTATCCTAACTATTAAATGAATAAAAGGCTGAAATAGTAACATTCAAGAATATTTGTTGGGTTCTAGAATACCTCCGTGATATTAAATATTATAAAATAATATAAAAAATTAATATTTAATTCTACGTGACATTAAATATTATAAAATTAGGATACATGACGATGCTGACGTGACAATCTATTAGTCACGTCAATACTTAACGGATAACTAGTGATTGCATGGATCAAAATCGAAGTTTCGAAACTTATAAAAACCAAAATCAACGAAAAACAAATACAAAAATCAAAATCAAAATTGATTCACTTTAGAGCTAGTAAAATATTAATTAAACCTTAATTTTAAAATGGTTCAGCCAGGGTGGCACGTTCCGGGGAGTACGCTGTACTGGACAGTGTTTGTGACCTTGTGGGTCATGTTTTTGTTTCACTTTCACAATATAATAAAATAAAATGAAAATAAAAAACTCACGTAGCGCAATCATTAGTAGGGGCACATTACGAATTCATTTCTAGTATCACAATCTGCAAAAGATACACAAGCATGGATTTTTGGCTCGATGCTTTGAGCTTTGTATTTGTTAATATCATGGGAATTTCGAGGAAACATATATAACATAGCGAAGCCTTTTAGTGTGGTACTCTTTGATAAAAGGATCACCCGTGGTTCTTGACTTTACCTACTGTACTGGATTAAAGTGGATTTGTAAGTAAAAGTAACTGGTCATAGGGGCTAAGTAAATACCAATTCTTGTTTTTTCTGAATAAAATATCCCCCCAATTAGATTAATAATTATAAAATATTCTATTTTATCTTATTTTTGTAAAAATAGTAAAAATAGTATCTTTTATTTTCTTATTCATGAATTTTAAAAAATAAAAATTTATGATAATTTTATAATTAGGATTTAATTGGTATAAACCATCCGTGTAAAGATTTTTTATAAAGATAACCAATCAGAAATTGACACATAAGATAAAGTTATTGACTCTTCTCCTAATTACCTTAAAAGTCACATACACAATGATTTTTGATTGGTTGTCAGTGTAAAAATCTTTATACTGACAATGCATAACAATTAAACTCTTATAATTATTTATGAAAATATTTCATCTCAGAATAAATAAAATATTAAAAATAACTCTGATAAAAGTTGTTTAACTAGTTCTTAAAAATCAAGAAATTGTTTTTGCTGGATTGTACCATTGAATTAAGATGATGTGACATCCAAATATAATGATGGTTGTTAATATAAACAATGACCTTTCTACCAGTTTCCAGGTAATACTTAATAGCAGTTGATCAAATTTTTATAACAAACAACGGTTGGGATTTAGAGGTCCAAATCTGCATCCGTTTTTTAAGGGACCATACTAAAATTTGCCATAACATAGCAGTCAAATTTCCATTGTTTGAGGACAGTTTGTTACTTCAAATTAAATAAGGGAATTATTTTTAATTTACTATTAGTTTAATATATTTTATATTATTATTTAATTATATATTTTTAAAATTGGGTTTTATTATTTATATAACTTTTTTAAACAGGGCCGTCTTAAACATTTTGGGGGCCCTGTTCTAATCTTAAAAATTGGGCCCTTAATAAAAAAAAGGACAATTTTAATAATTAAATATTATTTCAAAAAAAAGACAATCTTAAATATTATTTCAAAAAGGATAATTGTTCTAATCTTAAACACCCACTTCAGGACAATAAATACAAAGAAGATTATTAAAATCCTATTAATACAACTTCAAGCTAATATCAATTTTCTAGCTACTTAAAAAGAGCCTTCTTTCTAACACCTTTTTTTTAGTCAAAATAAATTTTGGGGGCCCCAAATTTTGGGATAAATTTGAGGCCCTGTGTTGTTGCACTCCTTGTACGCCCTTATCATCGGCCGGTGTTTTTAAACATCAACACCATATTTATATACTTTCAAACAAATATTTATATTTTTCTCTCTTAATCAATCATATGACAGAGCAAAAAATGAGGACACCATGACCATACTGTTAAAAAATCGTGGATACAAGTTTCCTGGAAGCTTGTTGAAGAACGGATATAATACTCGATCAGTTGCCAAAGATGAAGGTTTGATGGAAACTTGTTGAAGCTTGCCAAAGCCGCAGTTACAGTGAGTTGCTAGCTTGCCCAAGCCCCAACCACAGTAGCTTGTTGAAGGATGTTTGCTGGGTAATAACGTTTGAAGAACATTGAAATTTAAGGGTAATTCATAACGTCTCTATTTGAGAAGATGTTAAAATTTAAGCATCTCATTAATTATTTAATTTTACAATGGCAAATGTACAATGTAAAAAGCATCAATTTTGTGCTTCAGCTCCAATCGAGGTTTCCATTCCAAACGGCACTCATAATGAGAGCTCTGAAACATCATTTTCGGATGCCAAAATTGCATTCCAAATCCCTCAACTAATGTTGGGGCTCCAAATAGCAATCCAAACGGAGCCTCAATTCTTAACTTCTGCACTAAGAACTGTTTGTTCCACATAAATCGAGAAACAACACAAGCAAAATAATACAATTGTCATCTCTAGCAAGGACGGATCTAAGTGTATGACAACGGGGCACCTGCCCCCACTAAGTAAAAAATAATATTTACTAAATGTCGAATAATTTTAAGTTTGCCCTCACTAAAAATTAAATGTTATCCCCCACTGAAATATAAATGTTGCTCTCATTGCCTTACAACCCTACTATCCATTTTCATTTTTTTTAAGTATCAAGTGCGCAATCGTATGAGAGATTAATTCTTGAATGGTTATTTGGTGACATACATAATACATATATAGAGAGAGATTTTTCATAGTGTTGAAAATAAAAAAATCATACAACAATTTCAAAATATGAAGCCACGTAGAAAGTAGCTATAATTTGTAGAAGTTGAGACGTCTTCAATTTTTTGGATATACAATAATATAGTTTTTGTAATATTCAATTTTTGGCTTAATGATAATGATGTCATTATTTTATCGCTTATGCATTAATATATTTTTTTTATAAAAATATTTATAATATATGATCTTGCTCCCACTAATCAAAATTTTTGAATTTGTCCCCGATCTCGCGAAGTCGTTGTCCCCACCATTGCCACAACCGCCGCCGCCGCCACCACCACCACCACCACTGTGGATGCCATCACCACCAATACAGTCACGACCACCATTACTGGTACCTGCCGTCATCATCACTACCGTCAATTCTAGGGAATTAAATTTTTAATTATAACTACAATCTTAGTTTTTGCACAATTCAATCATAGAATTTGTGATTTTGAATCAATTTCAATTTTAAAAATTAGAAATGAAATTAAAATTCTAAATCATAATTCCAATTTCATTGTACAAATGAACACTTATATTTTTAACACTCGTGATGATTTGATAGGTGAGGATTGTAAAAGAAAATCTTATATAAGTTGTGATAAAATTTTGGTGATGTAAAAATTAAAAAACACCCACTTAAATAGAAATACAGTTTTTTGAATCATACTTTTATAGTTAGGAATATAAAACTCTGAAAATAAAATTGCAGCTTTCATTATTGTGTTTAGGCTTGTTACGGTTTCTTGATTCATTCAAGCAGCCAAATGGAACGTATAGATTTGTTTGTGTAAATTATAAATTAAGGGTGCTGCTTTTTACACCACAAAATTTTTAAATTTTTTTTTTAATATCCCCAAAATATCCCCATTGTCTCTTCCCTTTCCTTCATACTGCATTTTTGTTCCCCATTTCTTTCATCTTCATCCCTTTCCTCTTCTCATTTTCGGTTCCTCATTACTTTCTTCTACTTCTTCTTCCATTTCCTCTTTCCAAATACGTTTGTCTTCCTCTTCTTTTGTCTTAGTCATCCGTGAAAATGCAGAATATTTAGTTAGGGGAAGTGAGCGTGTGGAGTTCTACTTCTTATAGGTTTTTGAGTTGAGGTTGGTGCCACGAAAGTGGCTAGGATGTGAACAGTGAACACGGGCGCGATATTGAATTTGCTGAATGGATTATTGAAATTTGTGACAGAAATCTTTAACGATTATGTTGGCATTTAAGGTAGAAATGGGATAAACTACTGTGCCCCATGGCCACGAGGGAGAAGCTAAAATTGAACAATAATAAAAAAAGGTTTGTTCAAGAAAAATTGGCAGTGACCTATGGCTGAATTTTGGAACATGGGTTGTGACAAAAGATAATCAGAAATCACAATTCACAAACCCGGGACCATAAAAATTTAAACATGATTGCATTTTTCTTTTTTCTTTTTGATATAAACACGATTGCATTTTTCAGTTGAAAAAAGGAAACAAAAATTTATCTTCCTTTTTATGAAGGCAAATGTGAAGTAAAACAGTAACCAATGGTTAATCCCATTTGCTAATTGGATTATTGAAAATTGTTACAGAAATAAGAGGGAAAGAGGAAGAAAAGGGGAGAAGAGTTGTGTATTTCTGAAAACAGGTTGTGGGGGTGTATTTAAATAGTTGGAGTATTTTAGGAATACTCAAATGTTTTTAAAAAATTTATGATGTATAAGAAAAAATTGTGGTGTAAAAAGCAACATCCGTAAACTAAATGACATTCTATATAATAAGGTGAATTCTCTGGTATTTCAAATAACTTTTACCTTGTGCAGGTGATCCAATCAGATGGTGAGAACTTAATCTTATGTGATACTAACAGGACCACATCAATAAATTTAATTAAAATAATTTCACTCATGCAAGTTTTTAGTTATAAATGGTTATAATATTTTGCAAAATATTGAAGGTGTGTGTTTGATAAAAATAATAAATAAGAACACGTATATTTAGAGATAGATAATAATAAATGGATTGAGAGTCATACATAAATCGGGGAGGTGTGAACCCAAAAATGTGAAAGTCTCTAAAAGTTTCAACCACATTAGCCCTATCATCTCTCCCATATGCAATGCATGAGCAATTAACCTAGCTATAAGAAATTAATAGCTATGAGAGTGACACGAACAGACAAGGTTGGGAAATTGTTTGGCTTGTTTTATGTAGAATTTTGGACTGGAGCATTAGGACGAAACCAACCCGTGATATCGTGAAAAGACTAGAAACTAAGCAGGTACCAAGTGAGAGTGGGACAGTGTTAGCCATACCATCCATAGTTAACACCTTTCTATTTTATTCCCTCGCATGCATACAGCTCGCTTGAGGTTCACGAGAGGGAATAGTTGTTTGCTTCTTCTAAAATATATATATATATATATATATATATATATATATATATATATATATATATATATTGGTCCCCAATGAAAAGGTGTTGGTATTCTGTTGCTTGCAGGTGTATGAGCGAAGTTTGCTACAAAGATGCTTCAGAACTGTTCTTATCGACCAGCTGCTATTATATTATGTTAATATGTAACAGATTTAAAATTTAAATAACTGGACTTCATACAGTCTAGTTTTAATAAGATGATTATTATTATCCTGTCATACCTATTTTTTTCATGATATAATAATGCTGAAGAACCTCATCAATATCAGTACTTTTAATTAAAAAAAACTCAACCCTAGTAATTGTTAGTGCAGTCCCTTTGATTTGACTTAGTTAGTTATGTTGAGATCCTGCAGAACATGAATCATGAATGTATGGGTTTAAATTTCTGCAATGTATTTAATTTCTTTTTCATTTTCTTCTCCTCTTTCCTATTCCTCACGTTAGATCTTTTATCAGTCTGCCATTATAACGAAAATTTATTAGTGCAATATTTTAGTTAACTAACTGTTTTTTAGTAAAATTTAAAAATAAGAAATCACGTTTGTGTTATCAACGGCACAGATTTCTCAAATGTTTACTTTTGCGTCCCTAATCGAAACACAAATAGAATTACAAGCAACAAATTATGGGACGATGTTGACAATATTTTATTCCATATATCCAAACATTTCAAATTATTGAAGCGAACATTGAATCACAAGAACCGCATTATGCCATTCAAATGTTTGATTTGTCATTAGTATTCAGTCATATATTATAAATGGCACAAAAAACTGTGCATCCAACTTTACATAGACAATACAAATATAAAATTAAACAAATGGCTTAAACTTTGATAGTTGTGAAAAAAGAATGCTAAAGAATGTCCTAAAAACATTTATTAAGGAAGCAAGAAAATTTTTTTTTATTGGAAACTGATGTATTTAGTATTTGAAAAAGTGACATACTTAGTTTTTGAAAGTAAAATTATTTTTTTGATTTCTTTAAATAATACCTTTAAGATACTTATTAGCATGATTATAATCGAAAAGGGCTCTAACTATTGTTTAATACCAAAAACCATCCAGAAGAATAATTAATATTTCATAAGCCTCGTGACCATCGACAAATTCATGTGGTTGGGTTGAAGAGAGAGCACTTGTCCATTATGAATAGTTTATTTTTGAGGTTTTGATCTCTCCCAGTTTGCTGGTGTGCGCAAATACTTATTTAGAATCCCATAGGCCCAATACATCAAGACAGCTATAGGTCCATTAATACCGAAATCTTTAAAGATAGTCGATAGAGTGATATTTTTATAATTATTAATAAAAACATAAAATTAGAAAAAAAAAAAAAAAAACAAATTAGCCCTTAGAGTTCATGCATATGTTTTAAAGTTATATTTTACTCTCTGTCATCGCATCTCATTCATAATAATTTCATTTACATTTTCTTTATACTAAAATAGCAGTACAATAATTTTATCAAAAAAAAAAAAATAGCAGTACAATAAATTTAAAAATTATATTTAGAAATCTATTTTAACTTATCTCACGGTGCAACACACGGACAAAAATCTAGTATATTATTTGCTTACCAAAAAGAATCTAGTATATATTATAATGTGGGTCCCACTTGAATTTTGTAGGATCCACATAAATTTCAACCAATTGGAGAGTGTATGTTGGAAAGAGAGTGTTAAAGAGTGTGTTGCTAGCATTTTTTATTATAAATGGCACAACAAAACGGAAAAAAATCATCTCCATTTTTTATCTCTTAATTTCTGTTCATTTTCAAAAAAAAATTTCAAATAAATGTGTATTATACACATGTATGTAGTTCCTCCATGTATTTATTATTCCAAAACTTTAGTAATGGACAACTCCGTTTTTCTCCCTACTCCAACAAAACGTGTATACAACTTGACATGGATAATAAAAATATAAAATTAAAAGAAATGGCTTTAATTTTGATATTTGTGAAAAAAAAAAAGGCTCTAACTTTTATAATAGTATAATGCAAGGAAATATTATAAAAAGAAAATAATATAATATTAGTAATGAACAATAAATTTTGGTTTATTTTTTAAAAATATAACTTTATTTTAATGTATAATAAAAAATTTAAGATTTGAAAATATTGAAATTAAAATAACTTTTAAAAAAAGTGTTACTGAAAAGAAGTTAAAAAGATATATTACAAATTCACAAACAAAAGAAGTCACTAATATAGAAGATTTATTCATAAGCCTTGTGACAATCGACAAATATGGTTAGGTTGGTGAGAGAGCACTTGTCCATCACCAATTCTACATTTTTTAGGTTTCGGTCTCCCCCTGTTTGCTGGTAGGCCCAAATACTTGTTTGGAATCTCATAAGCCCGATATATCAACACAGCTGTTGGTCCATTATTAATACGGCCTTTAAGGTAATTAGGCCTATCAATATATTGGGTTTTGGTAGGCCCAATATAAGCATGTGAAACTACGTCGTTTGTGCAAAGAATCACCTATCTGTTATCTCTTCCTCACGCCACCGTTTTCAGCTTCTTGCTCCCACTGTATGTGTGTGTATTCTACTTGTTTGCACTGTTCTTCATCTTCTTCCTCTTTTCTGCTCAATGGGTACTCTACAATTCACCCCATATTCTCAATCTTAGCTTGAATCTCCAGTAAATTTCACTCTTTTAAATGAATTCATGACTTTTTTAATTTTAATTTTCAATCTGTTTCCTCTAATAAAGTTTGAATCTTTTCTTTGAATTCTAAACATTCAAGGGGTCTTTGAGAAATTTTTTTTTTATTGGGTACCTATAATTTGTCCCATATTTTTTTTGTCAAGAGTAACATGTCTTTGTTTCTCAAAGCTTTGCCTTTGATGGCACTTCGTCCCAGACCATCCTTCTTTTTTCTCTGCAGAATTTCCAATGCTATTCCAAGTGCACTTTCCAGAACAAGAACTTTGTCATGTGTTTCTGCTTCAGTTCAACCACCTCCTTCTGCTTCTGAAACACTCACATCCAATGCTAAACCTCATCCTTTACCCTTCAAGGAGTCTCTTGAATGGGTTTCTAGGACTGATTTTTGTGGTGAACTTTCTTTAAATGATGTTGGTAAGAGGGTCATGCTTTGTGGGTGGGTTGCCCTTCATAGAGTCCATGGTGGCCTCACATTTGTTAATCTTAGAGACCATACTGGCATTGTTCAGGTAATTGGATGTTTTGCTTTATTGTTTACTTAACCTTATTCATTTCAAAGAAGGATTTTGTGTTACTTATGCTGCTTTTGTTATCAAAACTTGTATATCACTGCTGCTATTGTAGTTTATGTTATGCATACTATTGCACTTCATTTGCTACTTTAATATTAGTGTTGTTTGTAATTGTACCATGGTGTGTGTACTTACTTTCTAAGCTTGAAATTTAGGTTACGACCCTTCCAGACGAATTTCCAGATGCTCATTCTGCTATCAATGACCTGAGACTTGAGTATGTTGTTGCCATTGAAGGTATTGTCAGGTCCCGGCCAAATGAGTCAATCAACAAGAAAATGAAAACAGGCTTAATAGAGGTATATATCAGTAATCAGGGGATTTGATTTTACTAATGGATTGACAGCAATTTGGTTGTACAAAAGGTTTTAATAATTTATATATAAAAGTTCTTAAATTTTTTATTTCAATTATCCTCCTGTTCCTTTCTTGTTAGTTAGTGAAGATAATCAAGATATGCTTTGTACTCAACCAATCTGTGTTCTATTGTTTGAAATGTTTATTTATTTACGGTTTTTTTTCCTATCTGCCAATATTCTATATGCATATTTGTGTGGCAGGTTGCTGCGAATAGTGTTCAAGTGCTAAATGCTGTAAACTCGAAGTTACCATTCTTAGTCACTACGGCAGATGATGCAAAAGATTCTCTTAAAGAGGAAATCCGTTTGAGGTAGTAGCCATGATGTTGCATGATGCTCATAATGGCTTCTTTATATTTCTGTTTTCATTGGTTTCTCCTAGACACATGGTCTTTAATCTTTATGATGTCAATGCTTCTTACTAGTTTACTTGTTAATCTGTTTGCAAATAGACTTCTATTCTTTAATTTGCTCAAGTTATCCGGGGCTGGAAAATATACTTCTATTGATGCTGTGGTTCATGTTTGCATGTTCGAAAGTCATGTATTAGTGAATTGCATTTTCTGATTTATTGTTAGCTTTTGTGGCAAAGAGAGAATTTTATGGATGTCCTTTCATTTTTTTAATAATACAAAAATTTACATTATGTAAGTTATTGGGAGATCTATTGTTTTATTACTTGTTGGCAGGTATCGATGTCTTGATCTAAGGAGGCAGCAGATGAATTTCAACATATTGCTGCGGCATAAAGTGGTTAAACTCATTCGGAGATACCTAGAAGACATGCATGGTTTTGTGGAGGTACTATCCTGTGAGTTCATCATTTGAGTTAATGTGTTTCTTGCCCTCCACTGTTAGTATGTTACCTCACTTTGGCGGTTGGTATGTTGATCTTTACCTTTTTGTGTTCATAAGGTAGATTGAAACTCCAATACTGTCTAGATCCACACCAGAAGGTGCACGAGATTATTTAGTTCCATCAAGAATCCAGGTATTTACATATATGTTCACCTCTTGACAATCTTACTGGTGTTATATTCACCTCAAGACTGTAGCTAAAGACTATGATATTAAAAAATTTCAAATATATCCCTTGTCATTTATTTATATATGTTTTTTATTGGGTTCCTTCCTCCTTATTTCAGTATAAGGAGATCAGTTACGTTTGGGCAACCTTGCATTAGATTTCTCTAAAAAGCTAGGTTAATATTTTTTTCCCTTTATCTTTTTAATGTGTTCCAATTACAATAGAGTAAAGAAGACAACAGCCTTAAAAATATTGCTCTTGTCAAAAGTACGGTGGGGCTAATTAGGTTTAGCTTCTGTAGAACCATATCAATTTAGAGTAAAGAAATGGAGGGCTCCATTACTATAGTTTAGGGTATATAAAGACATTTATTTCTAAAATGGGTAACATTTATTAGGCTTTTATATGCTTTATGCACCCTAAACTATGTAATGGAGCCCTCTATTTCTTTTGAGAAATGAAGAGGATCTTTACTCATCAATTTAAGGTTCTTACAATTGTTCAATTAGAAATTACAATGTCGAATTTTAAGTCTCTGATGGGATCCAGTATCCCAAATACAAAAGAGATTATCTAAACATGCATGGCTGTATCACAGAGCTATTACCTTCTGCACACACCTCGGTAGCAATGCCGTTGTTTTTTACCTTATGTATATGGCCTCAAAGCATCATCCTGGGACATCTGTATACAATGTCTTGGTAGTGACTAGTGTAAAAACTGATCACAAAAACAATAGCGAGCAGGAAAAACAACATAGGTTCATTGACTAATTTTGTCTAAAGTATTCCATTGAATATTTATTATTCTATTGGTGTAGCATCTATGATCCGCAGAGCATTGATAAGAGGAAAAGCATTATAAGTCTTTGTATCTATATTTTGCTAATTTTGATACTTTATTTTAGTGTTGTTTATTCACTAATCACATGAATTATGAAGCCAGGAACATTCTATGCCTTGCCACAAAGTCCACAGCTATTTAAACAAATGCTAATGGTAGCTGGTTTTGACAAATATTATCAAGTAGCAAGGTAAGATTTTCTTTTTATGTTCTCATCTCTATTGATATTTATGTGTTCAAGATATGCGCAGAGTTTGGTTAGCCTTGCTTTATTGTTGATTTTTAATTTGTTCCTTGTATCTTGACTTCTATTTTGGAGGATAAGTTATCCTCCCTCTAACTTTTCCCTTTTTCTCTCTAATTTTTTTTTTTCTGTTAAAAAAATACATTTGGTCTGAGTAACTTACATAAACTAAGAAAATACTAATAGGATGTCTGTTTTTGCCAGATGTTTTCGTGACGAAGATTTAAGAGCTGATAGACAACCTGAGTTCACCCAATTAGATATGGAGATGGCTTTTACTCCTTTAGAGGATATGTTGACCCTTAATGAAGAATTGATCAGAAAGGTTAGTTTATACCATTTGTAATCAGACCTCTAACAGGTTATGAAAATAGGTTTATCAATTATTTAGAAATTTGGATGTGATGAAAGCATATATTTAGCTGAAATTTTGGAATGGTGTAAATAGGGAATGTTTGTTGCAGGTTTTTCTTGATATTAAAGGTGTGGAGTTACCAAACCCTTTCCCCAGGCTTACATATGCTGAAGCAATGAGTAGATATGGTTCAGACAGGCCAGACACTAGATTTGATCTTGAGTTAAAAGATGTAATGATCTTTCAATGACCATAGCTTTCTTTGGTTTCTAGCATATGGTAGTTAATGGTTGTCCTCTCTTTTGTGTCTGTTCATAATCTCTATGATTTGATAATTGATATAGCTTGCTGTAATCCCTTGTTGAAAATCATTCTTATTTTCTGCTATAGTTTGTATTGCGGTAATTTACCTATATTTGCTTCTTAAAGGGTCTTCCTGAAATATGATTTTTCATTGGGCTGCAGGTATCTGACATTTTCTTAGGGTCTTCCTTCAGGGTTTTCTCTGATTCCTTGGAGAATGGGGGAGTTATTAAAGTGTTGTGTGTACCTTCTGGTGCAAAAAGTTACTCAAATTCAGCTCTTAAAAAAGGTGATATTTACAGTGAAGCACTCAAATCTGGTGCAAGGGGTTTGCCTTTTCTCAAGGTCTTGGATAATGGTAAAAGATGAATATTCTATTAATGTTTATTTATGATATTCAGATACATATTTATTATGTTCCATTGTTTAGTATGTAAACCTTTGATTTTAGGGGAGATTGAGGGAATTTCGGCATTAGTATCAAGTATGGATGCTACAATTAGAGAGAATTTGTTAAAGCGATGCTCTGCAGGGCCTGATGATCTCATCCTATTTGCCGTTGGTCATCATGCATCTGTAAATAAAACTCTAGACCGTCTTAGAGTTTATGTGGCCCACAACCTAGATTTGATTGACCATGTAAGTTGGTGATCTGGACTTTAAGAGAGAAAGAAATGCTCTTTCTCCACCATTCCTTTCTCTGATATTATTTGGTTATCTTTGTTTGAGTTTTAGGGCAGGCATTCAATTTTGTGGATCACTGATTTTCCAATGTTCGAGTGGAACGATTCAGAGCAGAGGCTTGAGGTCCGTTATGCTTTTAACAACATCCACTTCAGCTATGTATTTCTCAATATACTAGCATATCTAGCTTTGAAATTGTATGATCATTCTTTGTATTACAGTTATCTTCACCATGCCTCTATCCTTTTCTTTGAATTTATGTCATTCTGTGAATTGGCAAATTTCCTTTCATTAACTGTTCCTCATATTCTGGTTATCTTTGTATTATTCTGTAAATTATGGTCTAATGCAGGCTCTGCATCATCCTTTCACTGCACCAAATCCCGAAGATATGAATGAACTTGCATCTGCTCGTGCGTTGGCTTATGACATGGTTTACAATGGGGTGGAGGTAATTGAGATTTTTTCTTGATTAGTTTCCCCTCTCTGCAAGCCTGATGATTTTACCACTAATGTCTATACTAATAACTCATAATATTACTTTGTGCCTATTTTTTTGTCAGATTGGTGGGGGAAGTCTGAGAATTTATAAACGTGAAATACAACAAAAGGTTTTGGAGATTGTTGGCATCTCAATGGAGCAGGTTAGTGGACCATTGATCTGAAATAATATTTAGGATTCCATTTTTATGCTTATGGATCTTTTTCTTTATTTCCTATCGTTCATTTTTAAAAAATGTTTCAATGATGGCTGGACAAATTTTGACTAGAATTATATGCATTTTCCCGTCTCCCACCCTTTTTTCCGCGAAGATTTTTTAATAGCTATATTGGATGAGAATTTATTCAGGCTTTCACCATCTGCAGTGTTGTTATTAGTAGACGGGGCTTAGCACTTTCTCCCTAAAGCAAATGGTTACATTTACATGGATTACCACTATTTCTGAATGAATGGATGATGAATCTGAATTATGTTATTGTTACACCATCCAGATAAGGAAAAATGCAAAGAGAAATATAACCGAATTACGATTTTACTAAAGCCATTCTGAGATGGTACAGCTCTAAGGCAATATTGCCAAAATAGTTTATAGCATAGCCTATTATAATTTAAGACCATGTAGGCATGTACTGCCCTCTTGCTTGTTCCACTATTCCTTTGAATGAACTGCATTATTATGTTTTGCAATTTCTTTCAGGCTGAAGCCAAGTTTGGTTATCTTCTTGAAGCACTTGACATGGGGGCTCCACCACATGGTATGCACCTTTGTACATTATCTAAAATAGTTTATAGCCCTAACCCTCCCTTTCCCTTCCCTGTGGAGCAACCGAAAATTATCTGGCTAGAGTGCACAGCCATCTATGAAAAGACACTTCTTATTTTTTAAAGCAATAGGGGCACTGATTCTTTCTCAACTTTATAAGTTCAAAGTTACATATCGGTTGAGTATATAAGTAAAGAACCGTTTATAATAACATGAATAATCCTCCCTCTATGAGCTAGCTTTTGGAATGGAGTTAGGCTCAATTATTCTAACATGATATCGAAGCATACCATGATGTTGGGCCACCCGTAGATGTTTATTCCTGCAAACTTTACGCTTCAGATGTTCAATCATGGACGTGAGGGGTGTGTATTAATGTCAGTCTCAGCGGGCATGAGCAAAGAACCATTTATAATAACTTGGGCAACCCTCCCTCTATGAGCTAGCTTTTGGAATGAACTTAGGTCCAATTATTTTAACAAGTTGAATAGTTATACATTTTATTGATAATTGCCATGTATCAAATGTAGGAGGCATAGCTTATGGGTTGGACCGATTGGTGATGTTGTTGGCGGGGGCTAATTCCATAAGGGATGTCATTGCATTCCCAAAAACAACTACTGCACATTGTGCCCTCACCAAGTCACCATCTGAGGTGGATCCCCAGCAGCTGAAAGATCTGTCTATTACAATTTAGATACATGTTCAACTCTTCATACTTATCTGCGCTTCATACCCATTTTTGTATTATGCTGAGGAATAATTGATGTATATCTTTTGTTAAAAATAAAAATAAAAATAATAATAATAATAATAATAATAATAATAATAATGATGTATATCAAGGAAGAGGAGTTTTAATTTATATATGTACTTTTTAGGGAGGGATTCCAGTTATGATTGGATCGTTGGACGTATCATGTCCTTAATCAGTCTTTTCGAGCCAAAAAAAAAAGTTATATCGATTGATTATTTGAACTTTCAAGTACAATTGGATGTGATTACAATTTTCTGCTGCTATTATTTCATGGGAGGAAATTGCCAATTTCCATTGCCAACGTATGGATGCAAACGCGACAACGAAGCTAGAAACAGACCGGTTTTGCTGACTGTATGGTTAAATACTGTTGCATATCATATGCAAAGCTTTGTCAAAAAATCATATGCAAAGCTAAAATGAATATACTATATGCAAATATATGTTGAGTATAGTCTAGAATTCATCTAAATTATGTAATTTTTTTTTGGTTTCTTTATATTAAAAAAAAATGACATAACTTATTGTAATATAATTATTAAAATCAAAGTGAATTTATTTTGCACGAGTATGCACTTTAAGAACTTGAACGCAAAAATAGTGATGGCTTGTCCAACTCCCAACAAAGCTGCATACACGGGGCAAATTTTGCAATAGTACTCCCCAATGCGTACATAAGACATTGTAGATTCATGTGTGTGTAGACAGATATCAAGATATACCATATTTTAAGATAGAGTATATCTAGTTGTATAAATAATTGAGTTAACATACTAGTTTATCAGTTTAATAATATTTTTTGTACACCAGAATTTGACACATCATGAGACATTATATTTTTATGTAAGGGGGCATATGAAGTGAGAGTGCCGTATTTATGTGAGAGGTGATAGCATAATATTATAGCCACCTAGATGTCATTCAAATATCTAAACTTTATTAGGTAACAACTGGATTTAGAGCTTTTATGTTTGTGAATGCACCCATGAGATGTAATTGGTGAGCATGCATGCCGTATATAATAATGCTCATGTTCTTAGAAAGTTAATATGTGGCTCCCAAAACGAAACAAAACTTAAAGCATTGACATGTGATTAGGCACTAAGTAGATGCCATGTATGATAAGAACTTCTTCATTTTCGATCCTCTATTAAATTTGACCAGGTCCAGCTAGCTAGCATATACAAACGACGAAACGGCTAAGCAGTTTGGTCTACTTTTGGAATATCGAAGCCTCTGAATGACTCATAAACTGCCCTATTCCCTGCTATAGGAGAAACTGTGATTTAAGTTTCAAAACAGATTACACACGAGTTATGCCAAAACTGAAGAAAAAAGGGAGAGCCGACATAACAAAAAAAAACGGGTTATGCCAGCTCGGACTATAAAAATATGATAATTTAGAAAATATGTTCAAGCAAAGATTTTGTTAGAAAGTCTTAATCATGCTTTGCTTCTTTTGAATCTTGTGTTGCCACTTCCCTTGATAAATAATTTAAAAGAGATTATTGCTTAGTGTAAGAACTTTTACTTACGCCAGGACACGGCTATTTGATCAGATCAATGGACCTCGACCTCATAATTAAGTATAAATTCATAAAAACAATGGGACCTAAACTTGTGTGGTTGATAATTTATGAGAAAATTTCTTCCACCTTATGGTGTTGACTACAAAACATCATGTAAGAGGTACTGTTCATGTTCATGTACGTCAAAAGTTTGCTGTTACTTCTTATGAATTGTCTAATTGAGATAAGCTTATTCCTAAATTAAGTTCAGCATAGTAATATAAAACGAGAAAGATTAATTGAAACCTTACCCGATGTAGAAGAACATCAGCACAATTCCTAATAAATAGATGTAATGAAAAGTTCTGAATCCTGCAGTTGTTTGGAAGATGTTATGCCCATATTGTCTGAAGTCATCAAGGTACGTACCAGATCTTAATGATATTCCATTACTGCAAACTATTCATTGCATCAGAGTAATAATGATACCTTGACCTTGCTAATATATTTTCATATTTAAAAAAGTGACGTGCTCAGTTTCCCAATTGATAATGTAGCTTGATAATAATAAATAGAAGCTAAATGGCAACTTGACGTTGATTGTTTTAAATGACTATTGTGGATAAAATAATTCTAAAATTTAATTTATATATATATATATATATATATATATATATATATATATATATATATATATATATTTTTTTTTTTTTACTAATGAATTTATATATTAAGTGATGCTGAATTGCTAATCAAATACTCCCTTCGAAATAAAAATTCATATTAAGGGTATATCATTGAATTACTACTTGTGCAGTTTAAGCAAAAAAGTTTAAAAAAAACGTGTTGTGTCTTTGAATATTTAAGGGATCATAGTGTATCCTTCTGAAGTCCGGTGACTGTAAATTATAAAATTTTCTTTCAAAAAAAAAGTAAATTATAAAAAATTAAAACTAGTGTCTTGTTGATTTAAATTAAAAAATTTAAAATAAGATGTGTGGGCAAGGTTACTCAAAGAATTATTGGTTGCAAGTCTGCTTAATATGACGCCTTTTCCTTGGTGGTTGGAGACTTGGAGTAGTATTTATCCGAATGAAAGAGGTTATGAAAAGGACTACGTATTATTACCATTTCAATTTTGTTGTCTAAATTTTTAGAATAGTATATTTAAATGATATAACGCTCTTTTAAAGTGATTTTATCTTTAAAGTGGAAAAATAAGTGGGTTTCTATCCTTGATTTGATAAAATGGATAAAGACACTACAAGAAATTTTTCAAATACCTACGGATACTTTTAGTGATAGTCGTTAAAATCGTAGATATAGGTATTTGTGTCGGTCAAACCGTATGCAAAGGTAGATGAACCGTAGGTAAAGCCTATTGACAGTCAAATATAATTGTGGGCAAATATATGTAGACCGTAGGTAAAACCTATAGTGACAATCATATTCCTTTGGAATTCATCACTCATAATGGACGGGTGGACCAAGCGTAGGTGAATGTAAGTTTTACATATACATATAGATTTTAAACATATAGTGATGGATTTTATATGTCATTGAAAAGAAAATTTTTTGTAGTGAGATCTTATGCTTTGTTTGGGTGATGAGAGAAGTAGGAAAGAAAGAAGTAGGGAGGAGAGAAGTAGGAGAGAAGAGAAAATGGATAGAGAATGAGTGAATTTTTAGATTGTTTGGATGGAGAGAAAAAGAAAAGAAGTATAAGAAAAAGAAAAGTTAAATTTTAATACAATTACATTTTTACCCTTATAACAATAATAATAAATTTATATCATTGTTGAAAATAAAAGGATGAAATTGGTATTTCCTATTATGTCCCCACTTTTATTAGTTTTCTCTCCACCTTTGGAGAGATTTTATTTTATGTGGGTCCCATTTCATTTTTTTCTTTCTCACCTATTTTCTCTTCTTATCCAAACACATAAACTTTCCTTTTTCTCTCCCACTTCTCTCTCCCCCACTTCCCTCTCCCCAAAATCAGCCAATCCAAACGATGCGTTAATCTACCTTATCAAATCAATGATAAAAATACTTACTTGCTCACTTTAGAGATAAGTTCACCCCATAGATCTTTTTCCATTTAAACGATACTTCATTTATATTTATATGCGATATATGTATATAATTACAGTCACATACACAATATTTCATACGGCTGTTATATTTAGGGTTTAAAGATCATTTTTCTATATCATTTTTATTATTATGAACTAATTATCAATTAAGGAATTATGCAGAAGCAAAATAAAACAGAAACTTATCCGTACACTAATGTTAGGATCTACGAATATCAAGAAAGTAGAGGTCAATGCCTTGACACGTGTGCATAACATATTTTAGATATTTTTAAAAAAATATGTTATTTGAAGAACCAAAGTATGATACTCCGGATAAAATTCATTTACATTATATATATATAGTATATCCATTCCAGCCTTGCATATAATATAGGACAATATCTAGTTTTACTCACATTAAAATATAATATTTTACTAGATATCAAATTTAATATATAAAATAACTTTTTGCTTATAAAAACAAAGGATTTAATTGATGTCAGTGTAAAGATTTTTTTACACAGACAATCAATTAGAAAATATCATATAAGTTAAAGTGTTTGACTTTTATCTTAACTACCTTAAAAGTCAGACACATCATGATTTTTGGTTGGTTGTTAGTATAAAAAAATTTTATACCAACAATACTTAACAATTAAATTCAAATATATATATATATATATAAAATACATTATTGATCATTGGTATATTAAAAAAGCTAGACAAGAACAAGCCCTGGGGGGCCACGTGGGGTCACAAAAGTGTACATTATCGATACATGAAAAAGTAGACGGCTCACCAACAAGGCAACAACCATATCTGTAACTAATAGCTCTTATTTTGGGAGAAGATGGAGAGCACTATGTCCATGGAGCTGTGACGTTCACCTAATTTAATCACTCGATCAGGTTCTGGTTTAGATGAAAAGACAAAACGCTTTCATAATCAAGACCTGGAGGCTTCACGAGTCATTTGGTGTGTTAGGAGAACCATGGTTGTTTGTGCTACAAAAGGAAGCTACATCTGTAGCTAATTAATGATCGCGTGATCACTTTTTTTGTTAGAATGGTATCTAAACTCTAAGGCGTTGATTGCGAGTTAAGAGAGCAACAAAAGAGAGGGGATCAAAGGAAAAGGAAGGGAGAGGAAGGAAAGAAAAAGGAAAGCGTTATCCTTCTTCTTATTTGAGAGTACATATCGTATGAGAAGAAGGAAATGGAGGACATAAAACATACTTTTATAATTTTATCCTTATTTTAAAAAATTAACATAATTAATATTTTATAAATAATATTGATGTCCCAAAATAAAATGGGTAAATTTTAAAAATATACGAGGATAAGTTATTAATTTCAATTAGTTTTCCTCCAAAATATCCCAAATTGGGAGAACTTCAAAAAGTGGACATAGAAAGAGTTTGGAGTGTTTATTAAGATCCCCAAAACCTTCCCCTCCAATTTTTTAAACTCACAAACAATGATGACTCTCAAATAAACCTTTCCTTTCCTTTTCTTTCCCTCAAAAATCAACTCACAAACAAAGTCTAAAGGATTTTTAACACTTAAATGTGTCTTCTTCCTATAGGTTTTATTTTCATTTATTTTTTTGCAAAAAGAGTATAATAATGACAAGTTATTGGATAGTAATATAAATGTCTAGATTATATATATAGAGGAACTCTAGATTACCTGTAAAGAACTACTATATATATTACTATTCAATATATGATGTTCTGGTGTCCATCACTAATTTAATGTTAGGAATAAATATAAATATTAATAAATTATGATTTTTTTTAAATGTCAAATTATTATTGATGGAGGATAAAAAATGGGACAAAAGATCTCCATCCGGACGGAGGAAGAGGATATAATTAAGTGGAAGAAATTATGCGATCAAAATCAACGAGTGGAACCAACGGTGCTGGGAACCCATTTTGCTGTAACTTATTTAGTTGACTAATGTCAATAAAAGTGATATTATGAAATAGAAAGACCCATATATTCAATTGTTATTAAACAATTTCTATGGTACCAAGATTAGGACATGTTTCCCAATATAAAAAGATAATAAAATATTTAAAAATATTAATACCTTTGATTATTGGTACCCAAACTCAAGGTATCAAAACCGTAGCAGCTCCCTTGTTATTATATGATATATCCATCAATTCCACTTCTTGAAATTTGACGTGGCAGAAATTCTCAAAAATAAAAATGAAGAAATTTTACGTGGCAGAAAAATCGTAACACGCACTAACGTGTCAAACTAGTGGCTTAGCTTGGCCGCTTCAACTAATTTAAATTTAAAAAACCATAGCATTTATATTTTAAATACGAATAAAACCCAGAAGATTCCTCTCTATCTCTATTCTAATTTAATTTGACGAATTTGTAACCCTAACATATATTGTATTTTCACTAAACGTCATGCATGGAAAGAAATGTAAAACCCAAATGTGTTTAGTCAAACATCCCGTGCATCAACACCCACAAATATGTGTACGTGCATGGCCTACCAAAGCCCAATTCTACCCTATATATAGCACCATTTCCTTGCACTTGTCTTTCATAAGCATTTCTAAGAAAATCCTCTCATTCCTTGCTAGCTTAATATTGCCATATAGTATAGAAAAATACTTTGGTCACTTCATTTCTCGTATGGACAAGCTCTTATTCAACTGTTGCATTGGATACTTTCTTCTTTATTCTCTCATGCTTGTGCATGGCATAGAATTATCATGCAATCAAACCCCATACCCACATGTGTGCAAGCATTACATTGACACTACCAATACATTATCAACCCTAGATGCTTCATCTTCTTCCTTCCATGATATGGCCCTTAAGGTCACCATTGACCAAGCCATTAAAGCCCACAAACTTGTCTCAACCATGGAATTGAATAATTTCAAAGACAAGCGAGCTAAGTCTGCATGGGAAGATTGTTTAGAGCTCTATGAGGATACAATTTATCATCTCAACCGTTCAATGAGCTCAAACAATATAAATGACAAGTTAACTTGGCAAAGTGCATCTATTGCAAACCATCAAACTTGCCAAAATGGTTTCATTGAATTCAACCTTCATTCTCACCTAAACTACTTCCCATCCATGTTAAGCAACTTCTCCAAATTGCTTAGCAATTCCTTGTTCATTAGCAAGGCCATGTCTTTGGCATCATCATCAACGAAACAAGTTGGTGGGAGAAGGTTGCTTTCTGATGATGGATTCCCCTATTGGGTGTCAGCTTCAGATAGAAGGCTTCTTCAGGCAACTGAGGCAGCACCAAAAGCTGATGTTGTGGTGGCACAGGATGGGAGTGGGAATTATAAGACCATTTCACAGGGTGTGGCTGCAGCTGCAAGGTTGAGAGGGAAAGGACGAGTCGTTGTGCATGTGAAAGCAGGCGTTTACCGAGAGAGTGTTGATATCAAGAAGAAAGTGAAGAACTTAATGATCATTGGAGATGGGATCGATGCTACTATTGTTACTGGTAACCATAATGCACAAGATGGCTCCACCACTTTTCGTTCAGCTACTTTTGGTAAGTTCATTGTTATACTCCCTCCACATCTATATATAAGCAAAAAAATCTAACTTCACACATATTAAGAAAGTTAGTTATATTAGTTTAATTATCTTGATTTGTGTAAAAAAAATAAGTTATAGTCACTAAACTACCCTTTATTAAGAGTGTATAATGCGCTTGGAAGTTGTGTCTTGGGAGTGTATAATGCTCTTGAAAAAATAAAAAAACAATTAACCAAAGGGTATTTGTTGACACAATGACACTAAATAGGGTTGATTTGATTGACTTTTGCTTATATTTGAGTTCAAAAAATTTAGGCATTTTTTTGCTTATATATAGGTCTAGAGGGAGTATATCTCATGTATTCATATAAAATTTAAGGCTTAATCAAGTTTTTGGTAGTTGAAAATATAGAGTTTTTTTTATTTTAGTTTCTATCTTTGATTTACTATGTTTTTGATGTCTATAACTTTTAAATTTTTGTTTTTCGTCCCCATCGTCAACTTCAAACGTTAACTGCTGAACGTGGCAGACGGATGTTCACGTTAGCAGTGACACGTGGTAAAATAATTATTATTTTATTCCATCTGTCTGGCATGACACTATGACAAAGATCAAAAATAAAAATTTAAAAATTACAGACATCAAAAGCGAAATAGACAAAAGATTGGGAAGAAAACCAAAAAGTTATATATTTTTAGAGATAAAAAACTTAGTTAACCCAAAATTTAATTTTGATTTATTGTAATTTTTATACTGTCATCTCTTATATTACTATACCATTTAATAAATTTGATATATAATATAAGTTTTAATTTATTAAATAATATACAACTCTGGAATTTTTTTTAGACTCAAATGCATCAAATTTAAATTCATTCATGCATGCATGACTACGGCAGAATTTGATATTCCTCAAACAAATAGTAACAAATATATGTATTCACGCACTTTGAAAACGAAAGAAAGACTAATAATAATTGACTTTACGTATTACTAAAAGCAAGATAATGGATTTGTCACTTGAGTACTATAAATTTATGAATTATTTGCAGATTTTTGTGTAATAAAAAATTATCCACGAAGGTATTACTTATGGACAACAAATTTTTGTATAAAATCCATAGGTAATCAGAAAATTTCTAATAGTGAGTACGTATTTCTGTTCATATAGAAAAAGAACCGAGTGAAACATCAGAACTTGTCATATTATTTCCTATAAATTATTAGCTTCATTAACTATATGAGAAATAATTTTTTAACATTAAAATGGGAACATGATACGGTATCCCCTTTGTTTTGTTGATGTATTTTTGAGATGCGTGTATAGAAAGAAGATAAAAGTAAGTGAAAGATAGAAATAAACACATACGATGTCAGATACGTGATCAAAATTTTGATGTTCAAATAACATAAATGATATTATATAATACATGCTTGTTAACTAGGTATTTATATAATGGTAATCGGGTATAAAAATTGTATAAAAAATTGATGTACAATTAATTAATTTTTTAAATAGTAAAAATAATTAAAATAGTGGAATTTTTCGGAATTTGAATCTCTACCACCAATTTTGATGCATCCTCTCTTCCGCACCAAGTAAAATCATTGAATTAATTTAAGGAGAGAAATGCATGTTTTAAATTTCTCTTAATTCAATGACTATTACAAAACACATAGGGAGAGAGATTACATCAAAATATTAATGAATTGTAATTTTTTTTTATTAAATATCAAATTATTATTGGTGTGGATCGAAAGATATGACAGAAAATTAGGACAAAATATCTCCATCGCCAAAATGGGCCGTATAGAATACAAATGGAAAAATTTCCGACTCACGTGATTGAAACAAACGTCCCTACTTTGTTGCAGCGGTTTCAGGAGAGGGCTTCATCGCGAAGGACATAACCTTCGAGAACACAGCCGGACCACAGAAGCACCAAGCGGTGGCTCTCCGTTCCGGCGCCGACCACTCTGTGTTCTACCGCTGCAGCTTCAAGGGCTACCAAGACACCTTATACGTATACTCCCAACGCCAATTCTACCGTGAATGTGACATATACGGAACCGTAGACTTCATCTTCGGTGATTCAGCAACCGTTCTTCAAAACTGCAACATCTACGTTAGAAAACCAATGAGTAACCAGCAAAACACGGTCACAGCTCAAGGTAGAAGTGACCCTAATGAGGACACAGGCATCATCATCCATAACTGTCGTGTAACTGCATCTGGGGACTTGAAACCTTTTCAAACCTCTTTCAAAACCTTCTTAGGTCGACCATGGCATAAGTACTCGAGGACTGTGATCATGAAGAGTAGCCTTGACGCTTTGATTAGCCCTTCAGGTTGGTCACCGTGGAGTGGAAGCTTTGGTTTGAGCACTCTCTATTATGGTGAGTATATGAATACAGGACCTGGTGCTAACACTGCAAGTAGGGTTCAATGGCCAGGTTTTCATGTAATAACTAATCCTACCGAGGCTGTGAAATTCTCTGTTGGTGATTTCTTGGCTGGTGACTCGTGGATTCCTGGTAGTGGCGTGCCGTTTGATGCAGGTTTGTGAAGAAAAGGGATCATTGAGAGAAGATGGTGGTGGAGAAGAGTAGGACTTGGTCGTTTCAAAAATGTGATAAAGTTAGGGAAATTGTCATGTAGTTTGTGTTGGGTCTCCCTTGTACAGAGGATACAAAAGATGCTGTACTTTGTTGTGTGTTATATACTTTCATTGCCTATAATTTCCTTTTAGAGACTATTAATTTGTTCAATTTGTCATAGGATGCACGCACGATAGATATTAGGACTATCGATCGTGTATAGTTTCAATAAAGTTGTAAAAAAGCATCAAGCTTCCTCTGTAATTATATAGTTCATTGTAATTATTGCATATATCTATAATTTTGTTTTTGACTAAAACTGCTTCCACCTGCACTACGTACGTTGACAATGCAAGCCATTTTTCTTCACATCACGATTAGCTGTGTTAGTTAGAGGACCCACAAACATGTAGGTCATGAACAAAATTAACCCCCTCTAGCAACAAAATAGAAGTAGAAATTCATAAAAGAAAGAAAGGTACCCTTTTCGACCCCTTTCTGTTTGGTGCTAAGTCAAATCGTAGATGAAGTTAGATTTAAGAGGAAAGAACTCAAAAAGGAAATACATGATAGGGCTCGTAAACAAATTGAATTTAGATTCTCTGCAAGTAATTAATTTGAGGTATGATATATAGAAGAATTTTGAGGTTCAAATAATAAACTATGGATTCTTGATTAACTAATTAATAGAAGAAGAAAAGGGTTTAATTAATGTTTCATCATCAAATGCAGTTTCGTATTCAAAAAATTGACATTGATTAAATATGTAAATTGCTTTGTCTCCTTTTATTTTCGTTAAACTATATTTAATTATCTATATATAAACTAAAAGAAGTAGTGTGCATCTTTCCAACACCAACAAGGCCGTGCAATCGTAAATAACTGACTTTCTTAAGCATGTTGTCAGGGATTTGATTTTTGTCGTGTATATAAAAAATACTTTATTGGGAGAGAAGTACAAAACGCACTTCGGTGATCTCTACACCTCGAAAGAGAATGAAATTGGGAGAGGCAAAACATATTTCGGTGATCTCTACGTTTCGTAAGGGATTATCCTTCGACTATCGATTGGGGATACGTACCCTTGTGCACAAAAAAAAAATATTGTTCCAACTCCATTAATTAAGTGTAAGATGGTAGGAAATAAATTAAGAAAGATTATATGGTATCCTTTGGGTACCATACCCTTGTCTATGTAGTTCAATTAGATGATTAGAACTTAGTCCCATATAATATTAACATAACTCAATTAATTGAGATGACGCATTCTAATTGGACATAGGATATCCAAACTCTTTACTTTCCAAGGGTATCATAAGAGAGAACCCTTATCCAAATTAATAAGAGAGTAATTTTCTCGAATCTGTAGAATTTTATGATCGGGATCTTTCGTCCTATAGAAATATAATAACTCGCTAACATCTCCAATTAATCAAAACCTACAAGAACTATATATTGAACTCAACTCATCAATGATTTTACCAAAAAAAAGGAATTTTACCTAAAAAAGAACTCATCAATGATTATCGATATCGGCAATTTATTTTCTAACATGGACAAACCGCTTGTTCATTTCTGAAATTTTTTTTTTATAAGCAACATATGTTAATTATATAGTTGCATGAAATAGTGGTCCTGTTCATACACCTCACATGGAATGATTAAAGGACCTGTATAACATGCCATTTATAGTTCAGACCATGATTAATTATTGGTTAATGTTTCCATGAGCAAACTCACATGGTTTGGTTAATTAAATACAATTAAGTTGTGGTCCTTGGTTGACGTTAACATTCTAATTGTGATTTGTGATATTGCCGACCATTAAACAGAAGGGCGCTGATTGGTTTTGATCTAACAATACAGCTGAAGTTAAGTCAAGTCTTCTTCTGCACTTTTCCTGTTCAGTCGCCTTAACAAGTTGTAACTAGGATCTCTTTTCATGATAATATATAATATCAAGGTTGGTCTTGAGATTTTGGATACTCTGTACGAACTGAGAAGTTGGCGCCCTTATAATCATTTGAACACTGTCCTCTTTGTACTTTTTGTTGCAAAATCTATAAACCGTTCATAATCAAGGTTCTTTAAAAAATCATTAATTAAAGCAAGACTATTTAATCTATCTTATGACATAGTAGATCACAAAAAAGATTTTAACAATTTCAATTTAGAAAAACTTCTCTCAGCAGATGCAACAGTAACAGGAATAATTAATATTAATTCTATAAGTTATGCATGCATTAGGAAAACAATTAAATGTTTTCAAAGAACTCAATATCATAAAGCTTGATTTTGATTCAAAAGTTAAAACCTCTTTTATGACTTTTAGTTCTACAAATAGAATTTCACCATTAAGATCGTAAGAATTATCATGTTTTAGATAAGTTTCAAGAAATTTGTAATATAATATTAAGTCCTTATTAGAAAAGGACATAAGCTTTTCAATACTAAACAAAAATCCAAAAATCTCTTCATATGTTATATACTGCTCAAATATATTTCAATAATCATGGATACACTTTAAGGAATAATTATTTTTTATTTCTAATAAGTAAATTATATAAAACATTATTTTAATATATATATATCTATCTATCTTAATATATGGTGCCCCTTAACATGGAAAACAAATTAATTATATAAATTTTTAATTTTAATATTATCAATTTTATATATATTAAGTATATAAAAAAAATTGGTGCCCCTGACAAAATGGGGTCCTGTGCGGTCGCTCCTTCCGTGCATGCTCAGAGCCATCACTGTATAATACGATAATTGAGGTTAATGGAAAAGCAAAATGAAATGCAGGCAGGTGATAAGATGTTAGGCTTTGTTACTTACATCATCCCATTTATTCATCCACCACCACATTTTTATTTATTTTTATATTCCCAAGATATCCGTATCTGGAATACAACCCTTTCCGAATGTGTTCCGGTAATTAGTTTCCGGAATACAAAAAAATTGTGTTCTACCAATTAATTGCCGGAATACATAAAAATTAGTGTTCTGGAATTTTTCAAGTTTGTTAACCAACGGACATTTAGTTTTCAGAATATAAAAAAAAAATGTGTTCCATCAATTAGTTGCCGGAATACAAAAAAATTATGTTCCTAAATTTTTCAAGTTTTTTGATCCCGGAATATAGCCGGAATACAAAAAAAAAACATGTATAAATTCCAGCAACTAATTATTCGTACACAATTTTTTTTTGTATTTTGACGGCTAATTGTCGAAACACATTAGGAAATGGGGTTTTTGTCTTTTCATCTAGAAAAACCAGTAAATGTGGTGGTGAATGTGTTAGTGGGGTGGTATATGTAGCAAAAAGATGTTTATTGTTGAACTTAAACGGCTTGCAAACAATGGCTCACCTTCTATCATTTGTAAGGGGAAAGCTCTTTGAACATTAAAACAAGGAGATCATACAGTGTTTTTGTTTTTCTTTTATGTATTTTTGAAAGGTGAATTCTCTGATAAATTTTATCTTGTCTAAGTGATCCAATCTGATGGTGAGAATAATTTGACATGATCCACTAATATGACTCATTTAATTGAGATGACACATTCTGATTAAACATGATAACTTTTACCCCAAAATTATTGAGTTTCAGAAAAAATACCATTTTGAAATATATGTGTATATAAAGGAAGATAAAAAATAAGTAAAAAATATAAATAAATATATAAGAAGTCAATTACTATATTCAAAACTTGATATTTAAATAATATGACCCTATTCCTAACATGGGTTTTTGGTCGCACTTGCTTCAATCACTATTTCAATACAAATATATTCATTTAATATAATAATATTGAACCACACCTAAAGAAAATAAATGAAAAATAAAAACAAAATACCTAACTTAAAATAAAAGACATGATTTAATACTAACATATTTGCAAAAAATTGTAAATGTTGATCTATTTTTATGTTAATTCCTAACTGATATAGTTGAACAAGCATTGATTACTTGATGTTAGGCTTTCTAAACCTTATCAATTATGCCAACAGGGCAACACCATAAATAATCGTAAGCTGCAATGAACAGAGATGGAACCTTTCCTATACCCGCACGAGGAATGCTAGGAATACAAACATTCGTACACTTCTTTCATATATTTTTTATGGGTCATATTTAATATTTTTTAAATAATTTAAAATTAAGAGAAAATACGACATATTGTATGATAAAAAAATATGTTAGAAAAAGTGTATTATTATTTATAAATGATGAATAGTACGAATACAAATTCGTAAGTCTTTAAGAAATTATTTCTATTGAATGAGAATAAATCTCATTCTCTGTGAACTCTGTTTTTTCTTTCGGCAGTTGTTAATTTATTTCCCACCGAATTTGTACGAAAATTTTTGCACTCAGTAGCAATACTCTCTCTACATAGATTCGTGAACAAGGTAACAGGCAATGACAAAAAAAATTTCGTTTAAAAGTTACCATTTACTAGCTGTTTTAATGTTTAAATTAAGTGTTAAATTCAAATTGTAATTTAGAAAGAAGATTATAATTCACTAAATATCAATATTAATTTTGACTTGCAATTTAGATAGTTATGTATTGGGCATATATTTGTTATTTGAACTCGAAGTACGTAAAAGAAATCTGTGAGGCACGAATAGTTGTCTAACTTTGCAGCTAAGGGTGATTTCACACTGTACCATAGAGTTCTGCAAATTTAGAAGCTTCGTAACTATGGATGCATCCAAGTTGCCTGGTAGGGCCAAATGTCTCTACCAACAGAGCAAAAGTTTGAAAAGTTGCCTATGTCATTTGGCTTGTTGCCCTCATGATAATATAATAGAATTGCTCCACTAATTTAACATAAATTGAGAGTAAGCTGAGTATAGATTGGCTGATAGCATATTTGATAATACCAATATATAGTTCGTTAAATAAGTGAAGGAGCTTTTACATGATCTGGACATGCAGGTCTTTTGACCATTTTTAACAATGATGGTTTTCATTCATGTAACGATCTTGGGGTCAAAGAGTGTGGGTCGTCTTCTATGCACCATGTAAAACAAGGTACATGCTCATCACATTAGTTATCTGCTACAAGTTCGTTCATGCTCTTACTTACTCATGCTAGATAATGGGGAGATTCACCAAGGATATTTGAGATGACCCATAAACCCAAAAATAAAAGGCAGTACTTGCAACAAAACAGTTTGTCTTAGCCTTTATTTCTTTAGCTGGTGGAATATCCATCTTCCCTCAAAGCAGAGCAGAGAAGTCAATCTCAGAGGGGGGGGGGGGGGGAAGAAAAGGTAGGAAATAGTACCCGAAAAAATAGGCCAATAAAACAGGAGCCATTATATTAAGAACGTATGTCATCAACACTCGGCAGTTTCGAATTATTCAGCACATCAAAATTTAGTTAAAATAATTTAAATTCCACTAAGCAGCCATAGTAAGGGCTGCAAACAACCAACAGTACAAGTTGGCTACTCATAAGATCAACGCTGGATTGAAATGTGGACAGACAACAAGAAACGACTTGCTGAAGCTTTAGATGTAACCGACTATAGTAGTTTGCATTCATGTAATGACTGTTGGAGCTGATCGACCGGTGAATTCCTGCATCTTCGAAAGTTTCAATGCAACCTCCACCTGTAATATCGATAACTTTCAGCTACTCTCAGATGATTGCTAGCTAGGCAACGAAAAATTATATTTAAACATTATAAACATCTTACAAGAGGAGCAAGTGCTTCTTGTGAAAGTCTACCAATCTTTGATGGATCCTTCTCATATTGTTCAATGTATAGTCGAATAGTTGCACCTTCTGATCCAGTTCCAGAAAGGCGGAAAATCTAGGGCAGGATTTTGAAGGTAAGAAAACAAAATAGTTAGCAGGCCTCATAAAAAATTGAGGAGAATAAGTGAATGATAAAAATGGAATCTATCAAGCCAAAATATAAAAACCCACATAAACTTTAAATTCCTCGCACTGGGAAGAGGGAAAAGGGAATAGATAAATTCAAATTAATAATTAAATGCAAGACAAAAGGTAACTGTTAAGCTAGTAACAAGTATTTCCCAAACAGTAAACTTACCAATCGTGATCCATCCTCAAACAAATATCGGATGCCCTGATGTGATGAGATAGAGCCATCCACAGGATCTTTGTATTCAAATTCATCAGCATGGACAACATTTGAAACGTCTGACCTTACTTCCTTAACAATCCTATAAAGATAGCGAATGAAATTCATTAGATTTATGCTTCAGATCACCAATTCGACCATTCAATAAATAATCTTTGGACATATAGCCACGAAGTATATAGGTAAATGTTACAGACTCATCATTCCAAGTCCATGAACTACTTAATTTTAGACTTAATTCTCAACCACCAACAATTGTACTTTCACACTGGCCCCCCGATGAGAACAGAATTGTTGTTGAAAGCAGCTGATGTGGCCACCCAGGCACTGAGGTGAGGCAGAAAGGAGGCTCAGCAGCTCAGGTGACCTGAAGCAGAATGGCACACATGATGAGGGCTGATGCACACTTCTCAATGACATGGGCCACTTCTGGAGCTGTCAGCCAAAGACATTACAAAGTCTTAGAATTTTGAGTATGGGCCTAACTCAATCCCAAAAGCTAGCTCAAAAGGTGAGGATTGTCCAAGCCTTATAATGACTACTTTGGCCATATTTTTAGTCGATGTGGAATTTCAACACACACCCTCACGCCTAGGACTAGACATTTGAAGTGTGGACAAATGCGAGTGGAATAGCTGGCCCAATAATAGATTTAGGATAAACTCTGATACCATCTTAGAATTTGAGCTTTAGGTCTAACTCAACCCAAAAACTAGCTCATGGGATGAGGGTTGCCCCCCACTTATAACCACTATTCAGGCCATATCACTATTCAATGTGGGCCTTTAAACACAGGTTTTTTTTTTCACGGAATACCAAGGTTCTTTGGATAATGGGTGGAGTTTTATGCTTTGCTTTAGGTCAACAATTCCTAGAGAAGTCTGCCGATGATGTTGTCAAGGTTTTGGTTATTCAAGGGAAGTGAAGTGCTAGTTGCCTATGTTCTTTGGTTGATGGGTCGTGCTTCGTTTTTTCTGTTCAGGCTTTGCTATTTCCAAAGCTCTTATTTAACACCTTTTATTAATGAAAAGTTATTTTCTTAGAAAAAGCTACAAGCTCTAGTATTGGACAGCTCTTACTGGAAGCAAATTATGAAGTATAAGGATGAGGAAAGACTGGGGAAATAGCTATCTCGTATAACGGGGGAAAACCAGAGTCTCAAGGCACTTTTTTCAAAAGCTACTAGACACAATTTTTTGGTCAACGAGATTCTTGAACGTGATTTCTCATTTCAAGAATATAAAACAAACAGGCTATATAACATTAGAGAATGTCACATCATGGTCAGACTGATTCAAACAAGCTTTTACTGATACAGAAGGAAAATATACTGTACGCAGTCTCAAAAATTAAAATAAAGTAAGTTGGAGTAGTAAAATACTAAAATTAACATACTGATTGACTTCTGAAAGTGAGGACTGCAGTTTGACCAAATATGCCATCAGTTCCTTTGCTGCACCTGCATCCACATTCTTTAAGAAACAAATTTGAACCGGTTAAGTGATTTTCAAAACATACTATACCAAAGTAGGACAAAATGCAATAGAATCATACTTCATAGTCATAACGAGTGTAATAGTGGCGCCCATAAGTAGCCCAATGCTGCCGAACTATGTCTTCAACTGTTACAAGCTTGTCTTCAAGCTTATCTTTATTTTTATATGCAAGTATAGATAGCCAGGCCAAAACCGCCCAGATTCCATCTTTCTCACGAATATGGTCGGAACCTATCCACAAACACAAGGAATAATCACAAGATAAAGAAGTTTTGACAACTGTTAAAAGTCGTAGTTTGGTCTTCCTAATGCAATAGCAAACACATACCAGTTCCAAAACTTTCTTCACCACAAACTGAACATAATCCAGCATCCATTAAATTGCCGAAGAACTTCCAACCCGTGGGAACCTGGCTTTGAATAATAAATTGAATAACTATATGGGCCTAAAAGCCACTGGTGAGCATTTTCAAACTTGAAGGTGTTTAGAAATATCATACCTCAAAAAATTTCAAATTCAGGTTTTGGGCTACAACATCCAGGGCAGCAGAAGTTGGCATGCTCCTACAATATATTTTACAGTTTAAAATTGGTATATATTGGTAAAAGTGTAAAACTAGTGGTAAGAGATGAAGAGACCCAAATAACAAGGCAAATCTCAGCAGTCAGCACACACTGTCGGCTTGCAAATCATATTTTCCCCAAAATCCCAAGTTGCTAGGAAATAAGCTCAACAAACAATGGCATATCAAGAAATTTGGGTCAGTGGGGTAATATATACAAAAAAATACGACTATTCAAATATTCGTATTACATTAATTGCAAATCCTTCCTATTGCATAGTCCGACTAGAAATACATGTGTTTACTTCTTTTGCTGCAACTAGATAGATAATTACAAGGCAGTTGATTATTACCAAACATACACAAGTAAAAGCCTGCCATTACTGCATTGCACATGTGCTTTTTTGCATGCAAACACACACTGATGAGAGAAAAAAAGAGACAGAGAAGCTTAAAAGTATGATAAAAACCTGGCGACTCCCTTTAAGCCAGCAGAAAAGTACGGTATAGTTTCAACAGCATTTGCAGCAATGATGGCCACAGAATCTGAAGGAGTGACAAAAAACCTAACAAGCAAGGAATACATATAAATTACAAACTAAAAGTTAGATATGATTTAAATTTATCACACATTAAGGGCTCCACTACCTTTTGCCAAGTATCATGTTGCGATCTGCATCACCATCAGCAGCAGCACCAAACTCTGGGGGCTCATCTTGAGATTCTGATTTGCCCAATCCCATGCGAGCAACCAACTCTTTCGCGTATGTCAAATTGGGATCTGGATGTCCTCCTCCAAAGTCTTCCTGTATCCAAGAAAGCCATTCACAAATTAAAAGCAAATCATCACTATATTATTCAGAAAACTTAACACTGATTCTTCGCATTAATCAACAAGAGAATAAGACCTTTGGTGTACAGTTCAATAAAGAACTTTCTTGAGCCCCAAGCTCATCCACAAAAATACGCTTTGCATAAGCTCCAGCAACTCCATGTAGTGCATCATAACTTCAACAGGATTACAGAAATTTACCAAAATGTTTGGGATGAAGAAAAGAACAAAGAAGAATATTCTATCAGTTTAAAACAACAGCATCCACAACATATACCAGAATGTGAATTTAGGAGATGACAGCAGTTTCCTGATAGACTCAAAATCAAAAATTGACCTGCAAAATTTCAATTATGGTAAAAAAAGGATCGAATCAGTAAAAGCACATATTAAGACAAAATGTTTGATTATCTTAAGAAAATCAAGGTTGCATATTGTATGAACAGCTGGCTCACAAGTGACTCCAATGCAACTGCATATTCAAAAACCGGGGAGCAAGAAAATTTATTAAAACCAAATTTTGCAGCATGACCAATTTTCAAACATCCCCTTCCTTTAACATTCTCTAGTTTTGCAAGTCAGGTGGCATCGCATGACATAAATAAATCTATTTCCATGAAGCTCTTTTGTATAAATGCAGAAAACAAGAAAATGTTAATCCTGTAAAAAATCTTACTTCATCAATTTTACATAATCACTTGCTGAATCAAAAACCTCAACATCAAACGGTCCTTCAGGGCCTGTAAAGTTTGTAACACCTGTTGTTGTGATATCCACCTGGGAGAACGAATTGATATTTGGGAACAAGGTTTAGCTAGATGAAACGCATCGCGTCTTAATTAAAAAACAGGGAGGGGGTAAATAAAGAAAAGGGAACATTTGCAGCCAGGTTGTGAGTAGTACATCTGGCAGATCTTCAGCTATCAAGTACTCCTTAATTGTTGTTGTGTATTCATATATCTTGTTAGTAATTCCCTCTGGTGCAGGTCCACCATTTTCCATGTTATATTTAATCCCAAAATCCTGCATTACGGACACCAAATGACCATAACAATCAATCAGAGTCTCATCATAATTATAATACCATATAAGCAACTAACATTTGAATCAATTGATTATTTTTATTTTGAAAAAAAAAAAAAATCAAGCCATACATCCATCTACTCAGCATATTCACCTTTGAAAATATTATTTTATTTCTTATTGATATCTGAGAGAAAGTGCATTTTTCTATGTTCACCATCATCTATCCAAAACCAAAAGGGAATTCACCATATCAGAAAGCTCATTTGCCTTTTTTTTGGGGGGGGGGGGGGGAGGACATTCAGGTATGCTTTTATGGCAGCATAAACACAATATTTTGATGTTCATGTAAATCAAACTTCCTACTGAAAACTTCCCTCCATCAACTTTTTTTAATAAAGAAAAATGTGTAACTGCATATTTTCCCACTTGTTTTAGTTTTCAAGATTGCAACCAGAACCAAACATATCCTAAGAAACAGCATAATATGAGGCCACTAGCTACCTTTTCCCGTTTTGAAAGTTTAGACTGGCATTTAAAAATAAAAAATGGATATTACCACTTATCATTTCACCATCCTAGCTGAAAAGAAGAGTACAAAAATTTTATCATGTAATTCCATGATCTATAAAAACTACATCAAAACAATTGAAGTCAACCTCAAATAATTTATGTTCCACAGCGTCCTCAGTTCAGATAACAGAAATAACATGTGAGAGAGCTTTACACCACACATTAAATCCCCACACCTATTTCATCAGACTCAGTAATCAAATTTAATTCCTCAAAAAATCATTAAAAGTAAACATGGAAGTACTCACCTCATGAGGGCCACCAGGATTGTGGCTTGCTGTCAGTATAAATGCACCAGTTGCCCTCGATCCCTGGTATATATAAAATAGTTTTTTATCCATTATTTTGCTATAACTCATGAAATAATCGTTACCATTACTTGCAATTCCATCATAAAAATCATGGACTATCTTGTCGAAACAAAATACTTTCTGGGCAAAAATAGCAAGGATACAGAGATGCAAACTTCAGAAAACATGACTTACATCGACCCCAACTCTTTCACGTATAACAGCAGATACAGCAGGAGTTGAGAGCAATCCATTTTGACCAATCCAAATACGTCTTACTCCATTTCCTGCTGACATTTTAGTTATGATCTGCAGATTCATTAAAATCATTAGGGATGTACAACTTGATCTTGACATTAAGAAGATAAGCATATGATGCGTAGCGAGAAACATATATCCTCTCTTTAAAGAAAGCCATAAGTGAAGAGATGCATGACCAGTAGCATACTCAGTTAGACTAACGGCTGAGGCAAAAGAAACAAGTATCATTTAAGGAATAATGAAACTTGTTGGAAGTCCCACATCGCCTAACTCAATTCCTAGGATGCAGTTTATATATCTGTTGGGCCACTCCACTTAACACCAATTGGTTTTAGGATAGAATCTAACATGGTATCCAAGCCAAAGCCCATCTTCCGTTGTTTATCGCCAATTTGGCATCGCTTGTTCCGTCAGGCATCTGTGGAGGGGCGGTGTTGGAAGTCCCACATCGCCTAACTCAATTCGTGGGATGCGGTTTATATATCTGTTGGGTCACTCCACTTAACACCAATTGGTTTTAGGATGGAATCTGAAAAAACTTTGTAGCTGGTAAATAATATTTTGGTTTCCATCTCCTTGTCATTATGATATCTTCACCTATACCTTTTCATTTCATTAATTAAAAGAAAATTTCAACACCCAAACAAATGAATTATATCCAAAAGGCCACAAGTTGTGAAATCTGGTTAATCTAAATGCCCACTCAGGTTAGATGGTACTGGACAGTACTAATCAACATTAAACCAAAGAAGCTCAATTTCAAAGAGACAACATCAAAGAAATCTATTAAGGCATCAAAGCAATGCAAAAGAGAAGTTTTCCGAAGAATTGATATCAATTAGCTTGCAGTTAATAACATAGCTGATAAATCAAATACTTTAGACTCCAAGAAGTCCACATATAAAAGCAAGAGAAACATTCGGTGGAAAAAGTACCTGAATAGCTTCCTTTGAATAATAACGACCATCACCAGATACAACTAGCGTTGCACCTACAAGTATTTAAGGAACCATCGTCATTATCCCACACATGCAGCATAATTGAAACGCAAAAAGGAAACGGGTGAAAGGAAAACAGTTTCCAATAAAACATATGAAGATCCACAATTTATCGAGAAAAACAGGAAATGTTCAATGCCTATCTTTTCTGTAATTAAGTGTGGAGCTTACCCACTTCCACTATCACTAACAGGAAACAGTTTGGTTTACCACTTTAGTAAGAGACAAAAAGGCATATTCATTTCTGCAGTGCAGTAAAGCTGATACATGTTACTAATATGGTGGTTATTAAGTGCTTCACATAAATAAGGTGAAGCCACATTGTTGCACTTTAAAGAGCATAATCCAAGTACTCAACCAATTGCATGAAATCTTATACATGAAACAAATAAATTATATAGCTATTATGAGGTAGTAAGTTACAAGTTACAATCAAAATAAAATAAGACATGAAGGACAATTACCTCTAACTTTTTCTTCAGTTAGAGCATTGAATGATGCCTGAACAAAGTTTTCCAGGTAATTAGGTTGCAAGAATACTTTCACCTGAAAAGATCCATCCAATCCTCTATTAGATAGTACAAGGAACACACAACGAAGGACATGCAACAATCCGAGTACAACAGATCTTGCAACAGAAAATTTGATTCAAACTGAAATGTAATTCCAAACAACTTAACAATCTTATTGATCGTAAATTGCTCAAAAACGACTACGAATTTCGATGCAAACAGGCAAATACTTCACATCCGCTAGCCTAGTTCCGATTCAATCACGATTCATATCAAAGCACAAAGCGTAAACATTAGATACATGATTCTAATAGAAACGACTTGATCGCAACCAGATCAGATTCAGAAGATCTCAATTCAATTTTCGAGATACGATCCAGTAATTTAATTCTCAGAAAAATTAAAAATAAGAAAACAGAGACAAATTTATTACGATCTAAAGCGGAAAAATCAAAGGATAAAGGATGATGAAATGCAACCTTCTTGCGGAGACCAGAGGTTCCAGGCTTCTGGCCATCGAAGGGAGTGGTGTCTTTGCGGGAAACATTGAAGAGCACCATGGCTACCTGATCAGAGCAAAACGAATTCTAGAAATCACAGAATTGAGAGAAGGAGGGAGAGAGAGAGAGTGTGTGTGCGTGTGTGTGTAAGAGAAAGAAGAAGAAAAGAAGATGCGAGAGAGGTGGCATTACTATTTATTTATTTATAGGCAAAGCAATAGGCAGAGGAAAAGCGAACAAGGAGAGAACGAAAGGAGTGTTGAAGTGATGAATGAATGAATGCTTGCTTATTCAGAACGGATGGATGACATTTGTGCGACGAGGAATTTAATGGCCTTACTATGGGCGAGCGTGGGCGTAGTTCGCTTGTTTTTGGAATTTTGTACTGATTGGTTTTCACTTTTTTAACGCTGATAAGTATTTATTTTTAATTTTAATAAACTAATATAGTGATCCTCAAATAGATTTATTTTTATTTGATTGCTTAGAAATGGATTTAATTGTTATGGAATATGTCGTGTCAGTGTTATACCGATAATCAAACATAAATTATCACATTAACAAAAATAATTGACTTTTATTGTAATTATCTTAAAAGTCATTTATATGATAATTTCTGATTGATTGATTGGTTGACAGTGTACAAAACTTTTTAATGATAGTATATAACAATTAAACTCTTTAAAAATAAACTCATGAACTTAACTTTTTAATCAATCCAAACAGTAACTTGAATGAGTTACACGAAGTATAGATAGAAGAATGTTATCTTAAAAAAGTATCATATATATTATGCGATTAATACACCAAGCTAAAATATGGCCAAAATAAATAAATAAAAACATCAACCCAAAAAGCATGTCATATAACAAATTAATTTTGTAATAAGATTTAGACCGTTGGTTTATTATGCTAAAATTATCTAGGAATCCCTGCCTAATTGAGCCATTCCCGCGGTTACTTTACTACTGAGAGGGGGCAACATGAACGTAAGTGAATCTATCCCATGCTGTTGTATTGTGATTTGTGACTAGGGACTTGATTGCATTTGCATGTACCATGTCCCTTTCATTTTGGTAATATTTCGACCTCAAAAAGGTTTATTCGACTTTATCGCGATGCACCGAACCACATGTCAATAAATCCCTTTGCCCCCACATATGATGCTTCTTGTTTTTAGGATAAGCACCCCACTTATATGCTGATACATATAATTTAATCACCGGATTGAACATCAATTTAAGTAAAGTAGCACACCTGCATGTTTTCTATCGCTGAAAGTTTAGTTGGTACCTTTTAATACAAATAACTTCAAAAATGTAAAATGTAACCCATCTTTTTTAAGTGAAACTTAACCCATCTTTAATACAAGCCCATTGTATTTGTTTATGTGTATGTTTGGATAAATGTTTGACAAACGTGATTTTGGATAAAATTGATTTTATAGAATTGAGTTTGAAGTAAAATAATTTATATTTAAAAACATTAAGTAAAAGTGAGTTAAACGATAAATTTGAGGCTAAAAATCACGTTTGGGAGCAAAAACTTCAAATCCTAGCTTTAAATTAGATCAATTCTATTCGAAAACATCCAGACATGTTAAAATCAATTTTATGTCTTTGGAATCACTTTTGCTTCTCACAAAAGTGAATCCAAATATGCATTAGGTTGAACAAGAAGTCATCTTTAGGTACAATGTTTATATATGAATTTTATTATTTTTATAACCAGCTAGATTTAACAGTTCAGTTAACACATTTCACTTAAATTAATATATGATGTCTATTAGGGTCATATGTAATGTTGCAATAAGTTAGTTATAATTGCCCAAAATTTTTGGAGGTTATATTTTTTACGTACGATTTTTTTTAATAAAAATTTAACTTCTTTAACTTAATCTTCCAGATAAAATATTATTTTTCTTTAACCTTCGTAAAAATCTCCTAACTCCAAGCTTCATATTTATAATAAGGATTAGAGTCCTCTAAATTGAGCACAAGGATAAAGTGAGAAAATATGGATGTATCCATTATTGATTAGTTAAAGTAGGTCTCAATGCACTCTAACTAATTAAAAGTAGATACATCCTCACACTTTTTCTCACTTTAGAGGAACCTTTTCCAATAATTGTCTAATATAGTTAATATGGCAGAAATCGAACATCTGACAACATGTTTAAGAAACTCGACTATTCACGAACTGTGTTGCACCTTCCGGAAGAAGATCAACCATTTTAATTGGCAATGTTAATTAATGAATAAAAGAAGTATATGTGAGTCTTTCTGTGCTATTCTGTATATGGACGCATGAGTTTTTTTGTTTTTGTTTTTCCCCTTTACATAATATACAGATCGAATCAAAGGCACACCACTTAAACATCTAAGTTTTGATCATTAATACCATTATTCATATGCCGTACTTACTTTTATTATCAACATTTTCATGTTGGAAATCATGAAAAAAACACATGTAACTCCTGCAACGGCATTAGACACTATTCAGTGATATTGATGTAGTTGAAAATTCTATAGTTGATCTTGGAGGAGAAGACATAACAGGTTTTGGTGGCATTTCCAGTGAATCCATGGTACCTTCCAACATGTCAATCACTTTACTTATTGTAGGTCTATGAGAAGGAAATGTCTGAATGCACCACAACCCCACCATAGTCATTCTCTTTGCTATCTCATTTTCTTCATTGGACATCATCCCATCAAGTCCCAAATCACTACCCAGTTCAAGCTTCTTATAAATCACCAGATGTGGAAAATATATCTCGCTTGAGCGACTAGCTTCAACTTTAATGTTCTTCTGCCCTCCAACCATTTCTAGCAGCATCATTCCATAGCTATAAACATCAGACTTATGTGAAACACCTCCAAAACTTTTATTCCACACTTCAGGAGCTACATACCCAACTGTCCCTCTAGCATTTGACATTGAAATAATGCTCTCGTCCCTTGTGCTAAGCTTAGCAAGCCCAAAATCTGATATCTTCGGGTGGTAATTCTCATCCAAAAGAATATTATGTGGTTTAATGTCAAAATGCAGAATCCGAGTGTTGCATCCTTTATGCAAGTACTCAAGTCCTCTAGCTATCCCTATTGCAACCTGGTGCAACTTCTCCCAACTCAATGATGGAGTAGTTTCAACTGCCTTGTTGTGAATGAACTTTTCAAGGGAACCATTAGACATAAATTCATATATGAGAGCTTTTCTACTTCCATCTAGACAAAAACCAAGAAGAGTGACAACATTAACATGAGATGTTTTGCTGATGCTTGCAACCTCGTTCATAAATTCTTCACCATTCCCTTTTGACTCATTAAGCACCTTAACAGCCACAGAGCAACCATCGAGTAATTTTCCTTTGTATACAGAACCATAACCACCTTCTCCCAGTTTAACTTCGAAGGAGTCAGTCATTTTTTTAACATCAGAGAAACTGTATCTTTTTAGACCCAGAGGACTCTGACTTTCAAGGAAGGCTTCTATGTGTCGATCATTCCTTTTTATCTTGCCAAATTGTGTTGATACAATCTTCCAAATCTTAGCTTTGTTACGGCATATGATGACAGCGATAAGAGGTAGTCCAATTCCAATAGCTACGAAACCTGTCAGCAGAATTAAGGGTCACTCAGGTGTATAGAAAAATTGAAAATAGTAATTGGACATAATTTTTCCTATATATCATTTTACACCGAATCCTTTGTAACTGTGCAGATTCACACACATGTAGATCCCACGTGGAAGTACTCAATAACCGATCCTAAAGAGAAAAAATTCATCACTACATTATGTTATGTTCTTGGTTCCTGAGTATAAATAAAAAGGTAAAATGAAGAAAGGATACCCTGACCCTAACATTGGTCAAATTTGGATTCTCTCCGGCTAGTTTCCTCTCCATCTTCTCTCTGGGCAGATCCAATGAATGATATTGATCAAAGAGAGCTGCACTATTGTTGGATTAAAAAAACTCTCCCATGATAATGCATGCGGTATCATGTGTAAAATTAATTGTTACACCGCTGGAAAGAATCCGGACCCGACATTGGTCACGCAACTTCAGTACAAATTCTATCTTGGATATCTAGCCCTCCCATACTTTGGCATTACACATAAGTCATTAGAAATTCAAGATTGTCTTATTTATATGATGATTGTATATACGGTTTCAAAAATAAAAACTGATTGACAAGTTTGATATAAATTTCACGACAGGCTAGATTCTTATTTTCTTAGTTAGATATCAGATACAGAAGAAAATCAGGTTAACTTCAGCTAAAAAACACATGCGTACAACTATGATGTTTTGGAATAACTGTACCTAAAGCCAGCTTCAACCCTCTATTCCTCGTTCGACCTGCCGAAAAAATACATCAGAGTTAGATTGCTCGCGTTCAGAACTTTACAGTCACGAGTTGAGCAATTGCAATACGACTTTGGCATATGAAAATGAATTTGTGGTGGGGGGGGGGGGTGGTAAAAGGAAAAATGAGTGTGATCGGTTTACAATTTTAGCTTTCATAGTGTCCACTGTCCTAGAAGTGATTGTCGCATGGATAAATGTTTCACTTTTTGAAAGTATTTGTTTTATATGAATTGATTCTTACAGAAATTCACTTACATTATGTCTGCAAATTAGAATTATATTTTAACTTTTACTTCCAGTTCCATTGGTTGAGAATATTATAATTTTATGTTTGTATTGTGAAAAAAAATTATAACATAGAATTATAATTCTACATTCAAATTCTTAGAATTGGGAAGGGTGGTTATGGCGGCAATGACGGGGCGACATGGCGATGATGGCAGTAGTGATGTTGGTGGTGATAGAGGTGGTGGTGATGATAATGATGTTGTGTTGTTTTTCTGGTGTTATCCCTTAATAAGCATCAAATTTACACCTAATTGTGTGAAATTGAAATTTTAAGGATATCGATGAATTTTTAAAAATGACTTAAAATAGTTATTTTATAAGTTTATAGAAATGTGATATGGAATTATAATTTTAATTTTAAAAGAATTTTCAAATAAAAAATTAGAATTCTAAACCACAATATAATTAGAATTCTAAACCACAATATAATTATAATTTCAGTGATATCAAAGAAAATTAGATGTCTTGCATTATCATTGGAAAGGATGATATAAAAAATTTATTATCATTAAAAAGACAATTATAACTATTATGTTTTAAAATATTTAATCCAAGAAATTTATAACACAAAAGCTAACCATAGGATAGCTAGATTATTTGTTTCAAATATAATTCTGCCATGGATTCTTGAACGTAATCCAATATCCATCAACTACTACAACGTTATGTGGCCTGGCATTAAAGATTAAACTACGCAGGAAGGCAATGAAAAGTCAACCACTGTGGAAAACAACCAGCAACTGTCGTGTGTCAATTGGGGTGGAAATAGGCTAGTCCGTTCGTCGGGGGTTTATGACCTAATCTATTTTAAGATTTAATCTGGCATAGCCTATTTAACAAAAAGGTCAGATCAAGACCTTTTAAAAAGCCTATATAGCTAAAGAGGCTAGGCTAAGACTTTAAAAAAAACTTATTAGACCTATCAAGTCGGCCTATTTAACATACGTACATATATATATAAAAATATATAATTTAATATATAATACTATAATATATATATATATATATATATATATATATTATTTATAATATTTATAGCATTTGAAAGTAAAAGCCTATTGACCCATTAAAATGTAGATGTCTACTTACATATTTATTTGTGAAGGCCTAACGGCCTATTTATCAATATAGACCTACCAACTTCTTTATCATTAGAGGCTTACAAGCCTATTTACAAGTGAAGACCTATAATTTATTTATAGGTGGAGGCATATTTAAAGGTCTTATAAACAGGCTTTTAAATAGGTTTTTAGGTCAGGTCAGACTTTAAAGTAGGTCAGGTCAGGTTTTGAAGTAGGTCAGGTCAGGCCTTAAAAATTAGCCTATATCAGGCTAATAGACCAACCTCGGACCTTAAGATTGGAACGTAGGCCAGACTTAAACTTGTCAGGACCTAATTCGACCTAAACTATTTCTATCCATACGTGTCAATCTCAACATTTCCATGAGCTGTTGTTTCTAAGAATTTTGGTATTTGTACATTAAAATAGTTGTTTTTTACACTTGTTTCTAAAAAAAAGCAGAGTTATACGTTTTTAAGAAGAAATAAGAGGATGATTAGCTGGAACGTCTCAGCGGCAGCATCCAAGTCCAACTACTAATGCTAAAAGAAACTAAAAGTTGATGATGCGTGCTAAAATTTAACCGCATTTTAAGTAACAATCATTGCAAGGAAGATCCCGGATTGTATGTCTGCGATCCTCTCTCTGTCTCATGACACACATGGCATATTATTATATTAATTAATGTATTTCCCTTACTGTAGACACTTAACTAAGAAGTCAACATTAACAGGAGAAAATTAGTAAATTACTACGAAATCACTTGAAATATGATTAAATACATGCTTTTCTTTCAAATTTTAATTTTAATATTTACATTTTACAAACACATCACAATGGCCTGAATCAGGAGAGTTTGCTGTCATAGATGACTAGAACAGTTTTGATGTGCAACGTCTACGTCATACATGGCTGTTCAATACTGGCTGTGAAGGTGGTATTTTGGTATTAAATATTGAGAAATGCTCATCAGTGTTCCACTAATTAAAAACAGATTTAACTCGTATATACAAAGATTTTTTATATAATTAAAAAATCAGAAATTATCAAAATATTTGACTTTTATCCTAATTATTTAGAAATCATTCATATCATGATTTTTGATTGATTGACAATATCAAAAATTTTATACTGAAAATGTATAACAATTAAACCCTTAAAAAAAATCATGCGATAGATTTTTTTTATTAAAACAATGATGTATTTAATATATAAAAAATTTAAATTTTGTGATTTTTAACAATTTCTTATTCAGTTTCTTTCAACATCTCCCCACCCCCCAAAAACAGAAGAAGCTAGAGTTGGACTACTTTTTCATTATTTCCTTTATGCATAATTTTGATATGTTTGAGACTATGAGGTGAAATATAATCTTGTTGTGTTTCTAATTACATGCCACATTCAAATCAACGCGGGAGGGATTGAGACAGGAAGAGGAGGCAAAACAAAGGATCTCTATCCCAAAGCCTTGATTGTTTATCTTAATTCAAAATATGTGCTAAAACATGTATATAAGACCAAAAAACAGGGCATCAAACAACAAATATGTGGTGAGTAGCATTTATCATGTGGTGATTTGATTATCAATTAACATCTTTGATTCCCACATAATATGCATCCGTCAGTGGTGTATAAAAAAAGTATATGTGAATAGCATAACTGTTCAAGAAAATGCAGAAGAGAAGTGAAGAGAGAAAAGAGTACATACTACTTTTGTGAGTAGGACATGCTGAATCATGATTTCCACCGGGGCAATAACAAGAAAACTGAGACGAATCTTTCTCATTCGTTCCACATGCTCCTCCAGATTCCTTGCATGTTCTGCACTGAGAAGACCACTCTGCATCAAACTGCACATCAAACCCTCGATCCAGCGCTTTCTTCAGCGCCTCAACTCCATTCTCAGTGTCCAAAACAACATCCTGTGAAACTTGCACTTGTATACTAACCCTGCAGTTCTTAAGCCCTGGTAGTAGCTGCAACTGAGTACCATTGACCACATAGAAAGCATGTTTATTGCTATCATTCTGGCACATAAAAGTGTTCCCCACAATTGAATTAATCCAAGAGGGGCATTGGTAGAATATGGTGACATTCTGAAGGGTTGGGAGAAAACGAAAGGGACTTGCATTCAGAGAAGTGTTGGTAAAGTTGGAAGAGCAGTGATCATAGACAAAGTCTGTTCTCACAATTCTCATGGTACTAGCAGTTTGGTTAATGTTTAGTAAATTGAAATTTTGTGAACCAACTTGAATTGATGTGATTTGATTATGCATGCACGTGAGCTTGAACCCAACGTTTCCACAAAAATGGGGTCGGTTCCCTCCCCAGAAAGGATAGGACACGTTTCTGAGAGATCCACAACTGAATGATTGGCTGCAAATAGAGTAGGTGTCATTGTTTTGAGAGTAATATTGTGGCAAAGCAGTTAAGAAGAAAACAATGGTGAGTATGGATGTGAGGAAGGGGAAATGGGTACCCATCATTACATAGGTGGATGGAAAGGTTGGGTTGATCTTAATTAATGGAGAAGCCTAGCAATAGCATGTTGTTGTTCAAAATTTGATATGGCAATTATTGTGATTGTGAGTTAGGGTTTTCCTTGTAATTCTTTCAGGGAAGGGGGAAACAACAAAATAAAGAATGCGGAGCTTGGAACTATTCTATCGTCTATATTCTATATTCTATATTGGCGTCTTAAATTGAAAATCCGATGCAATCAGTATTTGTTTATTTAAAACGAGAAGGACTGGTAAACAAATTTCAGTGTAAAACAGAAGAGATTGTTGACTTGTAAAATGGTGCACTGCGGCCACTAGCTACTCTTTGGTTAAATAAAAGGATATGTGCATGGAAAAGGTGAGCACGTGTAAGGGATGGCAATGGATAGGGTATGGGTAAGGTACTATAGTACTCGTCCCTATATCCGCATTTTAAAAAAGTATCCGTCTCTGTCCCCATACCTGCGTGGGTAGCAACCTTGATACCCGTACCCTCACCCGCTGGGTACCTAAGTACCCGTATCCACACCCATTACCCGCACTTTTTATATAAGAAATTTGTGGATTTTGAAAATAAGATAAGTAAATATGGTATACCCAAAGGTTTTTGATTGATATAATTTTCATATTATTCATTTTAAACAATAAAATAACTTATTTTTGTACTTACATAAAGTTACGTTCCACATAGTAAATGTCTTGCATGCCAAACTAAAAATGCAACCTGTAGATTTAATAATCAATTTGTGAACATAAAATGTATGAAATGCAAAGGTTCAAATACAAAATGTCAAATAATCAATCTCCAAAACATTAATTAAATCTTGCAATAAAAAATGATACATTACACTAAAAGGAGTGTTAGTAAACAAAAAAAAAAAAGGAATGCTATTGAATTGCAGAAAAAATAATATTAATGCCTCCTTTTTATTTTATTTGCCAACGCTTGATGATTATCATTATTGTCAGGTTAGTTCACAAGACAAAGAAAAACACGTTGAGATTATTGTAAACATTAAGATACTAAATAGAGAAAGAAAACATAGCAACCTAGGCATTTCCATAGGAGATGATTTGATCATATTAATCAAGAAGTAACATACAAAGTATAGGCGACAATGAAGCTAGCCAAGTGAAACTGACGATGAAGCTCTAGTTTTTATTTTTTATTTTTTTAATGTAATATATTATAATTAAGGCATGATGAAGTACCATATAAAGTATAGACGACGATGAACCTAGCTAAGTGGAACTGACGATGAAACTTTGGAATTAACAATGAAGCTCTAATTTTTTTTAAATTTTTTTTAATGTAATATATTATAATTATGTATATAGAAAATAAATATATAAAAAAATAAATAAATATACATATGGGGGGTATGGGGCGGGTACTAGAGTACCTGTATCCGTACCCATCCCTATTAATTTTGGTGGATAATTATCCGCATCCGTATCCATACTCATTAAGCGGGTAATTATGCTATTCGTCATGAATAATTTTTATGGATACCTATTGGGTCCGACATCCATTGTCATTCCTAGCAAGCGGGAATCGCAAGTACTGTGGAGGAATTCACGTTTGGTATGTTATATACTAGAGTTCTAAATATATAGAATTTTCAGATGGAAAATATTTGTAAGTGGCAATTGGCTTGTCATACAAAATCATCTTTATTTGAGAAAAGTAAAGGATAGACTTGGTTTACATTGGACTATTAAAAAGTAACTTGCTGGACTATTTTTTTTTTAGATATAGGTGTTAATAGGTGTTAATGCTCTTAGAACCTTATAAAATAAAATTTATATAAACAAATTATACAAACATGTCATTTAAGCCATTAGGATTGGGCTAGTGGTGAGGGATTTAAGTAGTTTACATGAGGTTATAGGTTCAAACCTCATTTGTCATCATTGTACATCAAAAAAACATACAAACATGTCATTTCATTTATATTATTTAATAAAAATATTTAAAAATAAAAGTAACAAATTAATGTTCTAATTGTGTATTGGCTTTTGAGTTAAATAACTTTTAGTTAAAATTAACTTATTAGCTATTTTTATCAAATAGAGCTTAGTGTCAGTCCTAAGGGTATTGATAATGATAATTCATGTCCATTGCCTCACATCACCACATGGGACTCTTAGCTACCAAATAAAATAATTATTATAATTAGAAAAGACTTCTTTTGAAGAAATGACCTTTGTTATGAGAATAAAATTATCCAATAATCAGTATTTTAAAAATCGGTCCAATCGGATCGGTTCAATCATCGCACCGCCGATTCGTGACCTCCTCGATCCTAGTCAGTCCCGAGAATCGAGGAAGCAGCCTGACTAGGAAAAATAAATCAAAACCTATTAAAACAGTGTGAAACATTTTTCGGAAACCAGCTGGTTCATTGTTTCAATTTTTTAAAAAAATTGAAAGGTACTTTTAGACTTTGGTTCGGTTTGTTTGGGGCTCAAGTCCAAACCCAGTTGACCTGTACATTAACCTATAACACAATTCAACTATCTCACGTTCATTCTCAGTTCTCACCATCTCAGAGAACAAACGGCAACAGAGAGAGCCATCTTCACGATGACGGCTTGGGCGAGCTCGTGAAGTACCAACCCATTTCAAATATATGGTTAGTGTCAAGTCTTATTCGTCTTGCATTAGTCGTCCACATCCATTTAATTTGCATCTTTTGTTAAATAGTTTGGTCAATCAGGACATGTTATCTCAATAAAATTAATATACTCCTAACTTGAAGGTTCTGAATTATCACGCATCTTAAAAACTATATTTTCTTTATGACTCGTTGATTGATCTTTTTGTTAATTAATATGTTTATATATATATATATATTTACACTTCGGTTCTACAATCAATTAAATCGATTGAACCTTGGAACACGCTCCTCTCCAATTCTTGTGTTGATTGGATATTGAAAACATTGCCAATAACTGCTCAAAGTTAAAGCAGAATGAGACTAACCAATACAAAATCCGAAAATGTGGAAAAGTATAACCCGATGTCGGAACACATTACACAAGTCATCATGTTACAACAATACAATACATTATGGCTTTATTCGTGATTGCTGAAATTATAATTGCATAGCAACACTGGCGTAGTAAAGACAGACAGGTTGCATTTTTTTCCAGGACAGGAGCCTGGCTCATCATATGTCCTTGAAATGGGCCTGACAGTTCACTAAGCCTAACCAGAAAGAGAAAAGGTGAGCCCAACCTAAGCCCCATGGACAGAGTTTTTGTTATGGGCCTAACACTCCTCACTGACCCTAATTTGATTCTCCAACTTGTAACTAGTTTATATATATACAGCTGAAAGTCAGGGTTAGGTGCTAGTGCACCTAATGCCACCTTGGGGTCCCATCAATGACAGAACCTGAACCTGGGGGCGTTATATCACCGTCTGATTGTGACTCTGAGAAGTTGTAAGGTATGCCATTCACGAACGATGTTGTGCCAAATGTTGCATTCACTGGCCACTCGCTGCACCCGATTTGTGCATTATGGCTAGGTACATAGTTGCCAACCTCCGTAGATTTATCCCCAAAAAAGTCATTCTGATCATATGCTATTACTGATGCTTGATGGTTGTTTGGAAATTGGTCCACAGTGTCACCTATTGAGTTCGATTCATTAGATTAATTAGATTAATATCAGTTATGATTCAAAACCAATGTGAGATTTACTTTGCAGAGAGAAAAGGATTTGTAATTGTAACATAATTTTGCATAGACAAATAAAAACACATTGATTAATAATTTAATATATAACATATATACGGATATACCTTGGGTTAACAAAGCAACGTTATCGTTTAAAAGCCCATCAATTTCCTCCAAGTCATTCCATCTAGCATATGCATCTCTGACTAATTTCTGAATATAGCTCTGCAAGTGTAACCCTTGGAATGAATTAAAGGATGCAAAACAACATCTAGGAATTAATTGAGGTGGAAAAGTGAGTTTGAGCAAAAGGGGTACCTTATTAATATTGCTCAGCTCCCTGCGAGGAAAGATTTGGCCGTTGATTTCAGCTCTAATCATCTGGCATATGGGATTTAAAACGATGCTAAATTGAGGCCCGCGGAAGATGTAGTATTTGTTGCCCATGATGCAAGTCTTTGCATGATTGATTGTCACTTCCCACATTTTCTCTGACATCCCAAGGCCTAAAATCTGATTGCAAAACCACATAACGAGAGTTTATTATCCATATAATCATTTAACAATGAAAAATTCATCATTCTTTTCTCTCTTCTTTTTTTTCTATTGTTTTTATTTTTCTTTTGTGACTCAATAGTACTGACTGGGAATAGAGTAGTATGGATATATACCTTTCTGAGCCTATTTGGATCAACTACGCTTAACTTGAGAAAGTCTTGCACCGTGTTAATCCCATCTGAGGACAATTTTTTGTGGAAAGCTCCATCTTTTCCAATCTTCTCTAGGCGCCACACTTCGTCCTGGAGCATTGGTGGGTGGTGTTTTTTGTACACTTCAAATGTAAGGAAAAAAAATAATTAGCAAGAAATGAATATACTTAGTAATTACTAATACTAATTAGTATATAAATTTTTACAGAGTGTTTGTTTGGAGGGAATGAGTAGGACAGGTGGAGAGAGATTTTTTTAAATATTTCTTTTTTTGTTCATTTTTTAAAAGAAGGGGGAGTAAAGGAGAACAAAATCATTCCTTACTCAATTTTGACTCCCACCAATATTGGGGGGATTTGAAGGAGAGGGGATTTAAACATTTTGAATAGAATGATTAAAATATTCCTACTTATGTATTTTAAAACAATTATGTTATTTGACCATCAAATTTTGGACATCATATATAACATCATATATGTTTATCTCTATCTATCACTTATTTTTTATCTTTTTTGTATACATTCATTTCAAAAATACATAAAAAAAAAGTCTATTGTTGTCCTTATTTTGATGTTCTACAATTATTTCTCTTTTAAAATCCAAAAATATAAGGATATAAAAGTAAATTTGTTTTAAAATCTCTCTCATTTCCTTATGAACCAAACACAAATAGATTTTCTCTTCCCTTCATTAAAATCTCTTCCCTCATCTCCTTTAAATCAAACATAATAGTTATTTAAAATCTCTCTCCTCACCTCATTGGAATCAAACATAGCCTTCAAAATTTCTATACACATTATCAAATTAGGTACAAATAAATCCTAATATACTCACTTTGGACATTTTCGATACAAAACTTATTTAGAAGGAGGCCAAAAAGTTACCCCAAAAAATTCACCACTAAAATTATTTAAAAAACAATTACCACTAAATACGTGCTTGACCCAGTGTCTTCCAAACCATTGACTTGAGATCTACCCATATCAAGCAGATTGCAAAAACCAGAGTAGAAATTTGTATTAAATGAAAATTGTAAATTGACCAGCGATCCCTTTCTAGTCATCATAAAATATGACCCAAACAACAAAAAAAGAGATCACTATTGCTTGCTGGAAAGGGTGAAAATGAAATATCCTATCTTGTCGGAGGTAAGACCAATGATAAAGTGCCATATTAACAAATTTTAAGCCACAAACTCCATAAGATTTTTAATACTGATAGTCTTACATCAAGATATCAGTGTAATCTTTGGCTGTTTGAACATTTGGATAGGGATTGGGAACCCAGGACAGAGAATTTCTACACAAAAATAAATTTATTCATGTATTGTCATATTAATTACCTTAAAATCATATGTATAACAATATATAATTGGTACCACCAAAAAAAAAAAAAATATATATATATATATATATATAATTAGTTGATGATGTAAAAAATTTTACACTAACAATATATATATATATATATATATATATATATATATATATATCAAAATTAAACTCCTAATTAAAACAAGAGTTTAATTGTTATGCAACTGTCTATGCACTAACAGTATAAAGTTTTTTACACTGTCAACCAATCATGGTATGGATGACTATTAAGGTAGTTAGGATAAGAGTCACAGAAATATACAGACATAACAATTTTTAATTGGATGTCTGTGTAAAAACGTTTTACACTATCAGTGTATAGAAATTAAACTCTTAAAACAAACTATTTGTATGAAGAAGTTACATAATTTTATCATGTAAGCTCACTTATTTGTGGCCTTCTGATTTTTTTTTACATATTCTATGAACTACTCTCTCCGTCTCATTATATATGTCATATATGCCTAAATCACACGGTTTAAGACAAAGCAATAAATGAAAGAATGTGAACAACAATTTTACCAAATTAACATTGTTTATATATATTTTTTTTATTTTTACAAATTCTATTAACATTAATATTAAGCTACATTCAATGAGAAAAAATAAGTATTTTAAGACATTGATAATAGAACAAAATGCAGTTATTGGTCATTCAAATGTTTCACTTTGAAAATAAAAAAGTGATGGTTTCGGTTAATGATTCACATAACAGATCGAATTCTAAAAACATAATTAGGAGTAAAATTGATAGAAAACATTTAATATTACATTGAAAATAGAAAATAATAAATATTTTGGGAATTTTTTTTTTTTATATATGTGACATATATAATGAAATTTATAAAATTTATAATAATTATATATGCACTATATCACCTGGTCATTGATAGATCATTTACATGATTCATTACAATATATTTTTCAAAAAATTTCTATCCACGTGAGGAAATAATCAATTTGTACATATTAACATATACCAGATTTATCAAAAGAATATATCAGAAACAACAATGCGGTATAATTTTTCATGCAAAAAAGTGAAAAGATGTTCCTTCATGACTTTCTTTCAATTTTTCTATAATCAGTAACTCATCATCAGACCATCAAAAAAAGTAACTCAGCATCACTCCCCACTATGTTTCTCATGCCGTGCAACTTGCATTTGATGACAACAATAATGGACACTTATTGATAACGTTATATTCTCGCTCGTCTTTTATGTATCAAATTTGATTAAGAGTTTAATTATTATGTATTGATGATATAAAATTTTTTATATTGTCAATTAATCAGAAATTATGATATAGATAATTTTTCAGGTAGTTAAGATAAGAATCAAATATTTTAACTTATGTAATAATTTTTGATTGATTGACAGTATAAAAAATCTTTATCCTGACCGTGCATAATAATTAAATCCTTTCATTAAATCATACGACTTAAAAAAAAATTAATAATAATTTTATCAAATTAATATTATTTATATTTTTTTTATTTTTATAAATTTTATTATCATTAATTATAAATTATATTCAACAAGAAAAAATAAATATCTTAAGACATTAATAATAAAAGGTAGCTATTAATTACTTAAATATTTGATTTTAAAAATAAAAAAATGATAGCTTCCATTAAAGTTTCACATAATTATTTAACAGAGTTCACCGACGAAGAATATGTTATGGCGTACATTCTGCCATAGTTTTCTGACACAACTGTAAGATTTAAGAGGTCAGTCAATACTTTCCTTTTCATAGATCTAGACCGTACTTATCCACAACCTATAAATAAATTAAACAAATGGACACTTGCACACCAACCAATTAACATAACTTATTAATTATATCAGTATATGAATAAATTGAATAAACAATGGTTAACGCTTCATCTATCAAACATATATCTACAAGTAGCTTGGTTAACTTCAATGTCATATGTGTAGAGGAATATATATATGCAATCGTTTGACCAAGAAACCATAGAAAGTTTAGCACATTAATAATTAAGCTCCATCTATTCTAAAGGAGTATATGCTTGCATATTGCAGAGAATAAAGTGAAGTTATTATAATTAACTTTGAGAGTATAATATTAAATATTATTTCGAGTTGATAAAAAAAAAAACTTACATTCACCACGGTGATCTTTAACAACAAATGCTTCAGTCATGCCTTCACGAATTCGTACACCTTGATTACTTCCGGGAGCAACTCTCACTGCAACTCTGAACTTCCTGCTACGTATCCAGCTAGAGTTATCTGTGAATTCTAAGTCCCCAATTGGTGCAATACCATCCCTCATGGTCAGATTCAATTCTCCTGTAAGCAACGGTCTCTTCCCTGTTCTCTCCTTCACTATGTGGTTGTTGAATTCCTCACTCATCCACGACTCGTTATCACTGTGAGAGAAATCTCCATCAAGAACCACAAGTTCTAGCTTGATGGTGTGAGGGAGACTTGTGGGAACCATCTCATCACCGTTTTTGTCAACAAGAACCACATGGATGGGGTTCCCATCGATGTCAAATATCCTGCTACCCGTAAATATAGGGAGTGAAAGCTTTTTGTTGAACATGAGTTGAAAACTTGATGGTTGCTCTGACGCTTGGATTCTCAATGAAGGGGATCTAGTTATTGAACGTGGACAACAATGTCTCATGGCTCGTTCTACCTCTTCACTCACCTAACAAAAATATATAATTATAATTAACTTTTATGAAAAATATAAGTTAATGTTAAGGTCTATGTAATATTGATTTCTATCTATTTTATGGTAAAGTTTAATGACTTACCACTCTTCTAAACAAAGGTTCTAAGCCTGAGAAAAGGTTCTGCAAGTTCTTTACCATAACGACTTCTCCTATAACCCTGTCAAGAAGAATTGGTTCGATTCATGAGAAGTGAGACATGTTAATTAATTTGAAGCAAAGTGGAGGATATTATATATACACTTATACCGTACAGAAGCTTTGTAATTGGATCAAATTAATTAACTTGATGAAAAAAGAACATTATATAATCAAAGAGAAGATAAATGGGAGTAATGGAATGAATTCTTGGTAGGTATGACATGTAAACATACGAAGCAAAAGAAGGTCTAGTAGACGTTCTCATCCGTTTGTCGCTTGGCTTATCAGGGTCTTGATCAGAATCATCAAAAAACCGTTTCGCAGCCATTCTAGTGAAGAATTTGGGACCAGGGATTAAGAGAGAGTGAAAGACGTACGTTGGTGTAAGATTGCACTGCGCTATAAGAGAGGCAGGAGTAGAAGAGGGGCTATGATTTGCTTTTTATACCGCAAAACAAAACTATGTCCGATTGTAGAATTGGGTTACATATATAATATTCTAAAATAACATAAAAGCAAGACAGAAGGTTCTTGGAATGTCGGAGGAAATAGCCAAGCACATAGCATATATGTTGTATGGCCTAGAATGCGTATCAAATGATGCCAAGACTTTTGCGTCAACTAACAAAGATATGTTGTTTCATTTTGGTGTCACACATATATTTACTAATATTATTTTGTTGTATCAGTTAAAAATTTATGTAATATTAAAAAGCAAATTGATATAACAAAATAATATTAAAAGATAAAATATATATATATAACACCAAAGTGAAACATCCCATCTAAGTCAATAACCACCCAAGTCTACCCAAGTCTTTTATCATTCTCTATCTCTATGAGAAAGATACTGTCAAAAAGGCATGTAGGACCCAGAAATTTTGGAAGGATCCCTCATTATAGATTGAATGGTACGTACAAATAATCAGAGATCTAGCATCAAACCAACAGATTCATATCGTATTGCTAAAAGTGAAAATGCATGTTGTATCAGATTCAGAAGAGGATCATGGAAAGAGAAATCTCCTGATTCGAAGCACTAACTATTTAATTAAGATCAAGTCAGGTGTGTAAGGTGATATCGGGTCTAATTAATACATTAATTTGAAATTCTTTCTATTCTAACTCAAGTTTAGAGATTTGTGTATACCAAAAAAACAACAGTAAAGAGATTTGTCTCATTTCACAGTATGGTTATTTTCATTATACATAAGTAAAACAAAAATTTAAGCAGATTTTTTACTTGCTGAAAACGAAGTCGATCATAGGACAGCAACCTTGACATTTATCATATTATTGTTTATTGCATTAATTCTATAATCTAGTAAATTTCCTATAATTTGTTTTATGTTTTGCCATTTACCAATTTGGTCAAATTCTACATGTTTCTAGGAAGGATAGAATGCGTGTTGGGGGTTGTCAACTACAATGACCGAGCTGACTTGTAATTACTTGTTGCAGCAAATGATACTTAATATTATTTACATAATGATAATCATACTTTATTTAATATCTTAATAAAGTACTGCTTTCAATGTAACCAAAAAAAAAAAGTACTGCTTTCAAATTTGAAAAGTGTTTGAACTGTTAATTTGATGTGATGCCTTGTTTGCCGGCCACGCCACTTATAAATCAGGACTCAACTGTTTTTTTTATACATCAAGAATTAAATCTAAATGGCACTTTTATTGAGCTTCAAATCCACATGGCACACGCTCAGCGCTGGCCATTGTCACTTTTACTGATTAGTAATGCTTGTCGTTGTTGCTTTTGACTGGAAAATCAAGTCCAATTACAAATTTTGCAATTATGAGATGGTAAACACGTTTTGTTTTATCAAATTTTAGGGTCAAATTACACCTTAATTTTAGACATAAGCAGAGAACAGTTTCACCGAAAAAGGAGCAGAAGACCACAAGAGTTAGCTAGGCACCACAGAGACGAGTTTCTAACTATTTCTAAGGAACTGACAGTGATAGTTGGTTGGTGATGTATTAGTTTTGTGAAATATATGGAAGCTGAAGTGAAACTATTAGGTGGTTTCTGCGTAACTTTACAACCGGACCGCGGAAATTCTCGCTTTTCTTTTCCTAGCTATTCTGGTCTATAGGACTACATATTCTGAGTTGGAAATACTATATATGCTAGAACTAAATTGAATATTACCGTATGTACAACTTCGTGTAGTTGTAGAACAGGATTTGTTCACTTTCAAACTCGAAGACTCCTTCGAAAACCTTCACTTGACTAAGAGCTCCATTAATATGTCTTAGATTGACATTATTAACAGTAATATTTCAAAGGTTAAACTAATCATTTGATCCATATACTTGATACTAATTTTGGATTTGGTCCCTATACGTAAAAATTTTAGAAATCAATCCCTATATGTACAATAATTTTAAATTTGATACTCACTGTTTATTGGGATTATTAACGTCGTTTGTTGGAGTTGAAGTATACAGACCAAACCAAATTGCAAATAATTGTCATGTGACCGAATGGAAAAAAAAATTGAATTTGAGAGAATTCAAATGCAAGGCTGTTGTTATCTATGGAGCAAACCTTAGTAGTCTATATATGTAATGCGTCTTAGCCAATTTTGGTTAATATTAGCCTGTTCGAATGCAAGGCTGTTGTTATGGTTAACTATGCTCTTGGTGGTGATGTTGAGAGTGAGGATCAGGTTGAGTGCATTGGTGGTCTGGCTGCTGGTTTGAAAGTGCAGTTTCTCTTTCTTAGATGAATGCAGGGTAGTTCTGTTTGAAACACATTGCATTGCTGTGTAAATGTGTTGTTGCTGCTCTAATTGCCATACTGTTGAAATGTTTTGCTACTTCTAGCTTGTCTATCATATACTTTGCTAGTTGCTAGGATTAAATATTTTGGTGGATAGTCGTGAGCTGCAGCAGGCTTTAGTCTCAGGGAAGTGTTTTTTGCCTTTGGTGTTTGGTAGATTGTTGCTGTTATTTTTTTATTAGAGGGTATGGGCTTCTTTGGATGTTGATTTTTGAAATACTGTTATCCTCTTTATATTGTTTTTTTTTTTGGTAAACACAGTTTAAATTAACGTGAAGCATGGGCCTATCTTATTGATACGTTTCAAAAAAACACCACACGAATACGTTTTTTACTGACAAAAATCTGTTCTTCCAAAAATAAATATATATATTTATTTTGGGAATAGTTTTTTCTGGCCCAAGTGTATCTTATTAGATTTGAACCGATGACTTACGCCTTATCATGGCGTTACTCTACCACTGAGTTAAAAGGACCTTGTTTGATTCAATTCTTGTCCTGCGAATAAGATACGCCCCGTATAAGATTAGGGAAGACCATCAACCTATATGAGAATTTATAGTGGAATTTACATATTATCTACCAACAGGAGAGATCTGGGCGGAAGGCTCCTCTTTATATTGTTTATGTGTTGGGATATCCCTTTTTTCTTATAAAATAAATTGCGTCAGGCATGAACTTTCTTGCAAACAAATGACATATATTGGTGGTCTTGCCATTGTACTTCGCGGTGGCCCTGAGCATGATTTTGTGGTGCAACCGCACAGGGTCCCATTTTTTAGGGGATACCAAATTTTTTTTTACTTAGTATATATGTATATAATAAAATAAAAAATTTATATAGTTAAAAATTTTATATTTGAATCTAATAAAAAAAAATTTATATTTAAAACTTGAGGGTCCAACTGTTTTTTAAAATTTAGTGCCTAATCATTTTACTACTTATTTTAGTAAAAAAAAATTTAAAAAGAAAATTAACAGCTACATAAAAGACTTCATTTTTCATCAATCACGTATCTCTATCCATTTTTCCCTCACTTGCGTTAACAATTTTTTATTAAAAAAAAGCCAAAAGACTCACTTTCCCTCACTCACTGACTCACGTCTGCGTCTCTCTCTTTGTCTGACGCTCTGACCTCAGACCTCGGTCAGACAGTCCCTGTGCCTCACGTATCTCTATTGGCAGTGGTGCATTGTTTCATTCACAATTTAACGTTGAGTCTGTTGAGGAGTCTTTTAGATTTCACTATTTTTTATATATTGTAGATCAAGCAATTGACTTACCTAATAGAAGATTTAAGCAATATAGCACATATGAGGAGATTTTTGGGTTTTTGTTTAGTATTAAAAGGCTTAGATCATTCTCTAATAAAGATTTGAAATTATGTTGCAAAAAACATGGTGATTCTTATGATTTTGATGGTGAAATTTTATTTATAGAACTTATCTAATATTTTGTTTTACTTGAGGTTGTATTAAAATAATTAATAACTAATTTTTTACATCTTTTTGTGCGTTTTTGATAATCAATAAATATATATATATATATTCGTCTTATAAAAAAAAAAATAGGATATCAATTTCTTAATTTGGATATGACATCCAAAATGTGAGGGACAATCCTGATTGTATTGATATCTGCTTCCATGCCTTAACCTCTTCAAAAAACCAGTAGTTTCAAAAAACCAGTAGTTACATTCGTTGAGGTCCACTCGTTGACCAATCAACCCATGCCTAATTAAGTTCTATTTGAGTTCCTCTGCCAAAATTCAATACTAACCAATGTAGTGCTCATCAGTACTCATAAGATCCATTGGTGCAATACTTCTTGAACACTGGGAAGTATCTCTGGTCAGAAACTATTTCAATGGCGAGGGCACGGTCTATATATCTGAAGTGGCTTCATTCTGCGGCTGTACCTACCATGACCCACTGGGCCTGGAAAATCATAGGCTTCCACAAAAGTTTTGGTTGAGTTCATTAGCTCATTTTAGATGGTTTGGAAATTGAACAAAGGAATGCTGAGCAGAACAAATCGTTGATGGGAGATATGATGTGTAATACACTCGAAGCACATAAGAGGCATTGTCTACCATAAGTATCCTGTTTAACAATAAATTTATGTAAAATTATAGGAATTATGTTTAAAATAAGGATTTAATTTATATAAACTGTCAATCAATTGAAAAGTATCACAAAAACTAAAATGTTTGATTTTATTCTAATTATCTTAAAAGTCATTCATATTATGATTTTTGATTGGTTGACAGTGTAAAAAAATTTACACTGTCGATACATAGCAATTAAACTCTTAAAATAAACCAAATTTTAAAAAATGCATTTGTACAAGTTAACTATATATTAAATACGGTTTAATATATGATGTAACCGGTATTGTTTACCTAAGAATTTATCCTCAAAATAAAAGGTCAAACCGGGTTCATGTCCAAATCCAACAAGACAAGAATGTGCCCAATTAGAGGCCCAGTCTAAAGTGGGGCCATTTGGAATATTGCATCATTTTTTAATTTGCTTCCAATAACTAATAACAATAGGAAAATTTATTCGATCAACATATATATCATATTCATATCAGTTGAAACTTATTTGAAAATATTTTGCTCCTAACATCTTTTGCTTCATCATGATCCTTGAAAATCAGCAAAGGAGCCAAAGGAGAAGCAATTTTACTTGAAGTTATATATATATATATATATATATAAAATACCAAATTGTAATTATTGATTTGGATTTGATCCAACGGCTAAACTTATCATTTTTATTTAAAATACGAAATAATTAAGACTAACTTTAATATGAAGAAAAAAATAGAATATATTTAATAAGGATAAATATTGAGTATCTTTTATTAAAATTATAAAATTATTTTATTAAATATCTATATTCTTTGTTTCTAGATTTTTTATTAATTAAATAATTTATATTTAAAATTCGTTAATATGTATCAGAATATTAGTCAATTTTTAAGGTTTTATTATTCTTAAAGTTATATTTAAACACTTTACACAATTTTTTTGAAAAAAAAATTAAATATTAATTAATCCCCAAAAATCAAAGAATTGGAAGTTATATAAATAATAATTAATTTACTTTGAAAAGGATTTTTAATTAAAAAGTTATAACATTAAAATAATTTCCTAATCTACTTGTACTTTTTTATTTCTTTTTCGGTATAAAAATCATCTTTTATTTGTGAATTTATACAAATAGAAAATTGTTAAAGATAAGTAAAATTAATTTTTAGCAAAATTAATTTAAAACAAATAGGCTAATTTATAAGACATTATTCTTATACTACGTTAAATTCATGAAAAAAACGTAAAAAATTATAAGATGTTAAATTATATGATGCTAAATTCATAAAAAAAAACTAAAAACAACTTAAAAAGCTAAAATTTTAAGATATCAATAAATAGATATTTTCAATATATGAAATTCATTGAAAACTTATATGTTTTGATCCAATGAAATATATATATATAATTATTAACATCTTCAAATTTATGTATTAAAAAATATAATTTAACGTAAAATATCTATTTTTCTTGGATCAAAACATATAATTTTTTATTCAATTTAATATATTAAGTATTACAGATATTTATATATTAATATCTTCAAATTTAAATTTTTAGCTTTTTTATGAATTCATTATCATTTAACTCAACGTCTTATAACTTTTAGGTTTTTTTTATAAAATTAACGTTTTTATAAATTTGCCAACTTGTTTAAATTAATTAAAAATAAAAAAAGATTTGAAAATTATTCTAATGTTATAAATTTTTTAATTAAAAAATTCGTCACAAAATAAAGCAATTATTATTTATCTAACTTCCAATGTTTTTATAAATCAAATTAATTCTCTTATTTTTGGTGATTGATTCATATTTAAATTTTTTGTTGTTTAAAAAATAAAGTTAACTGTTTAAATATAACTTTCAAAATAATAAAACTTTAATAGTCTACTAATACACTTTAACGAATTTTAAATATAAAGTATTTTTTTGCCAAAAATATAAAGTATTTAATAAATAATAAATATCTAGAAACAAATAATATAAAATAAAATATTCAATAAAATAATGTTATAATTATTTATTCTTATTTTTTCTCTTCATATTAAAATTAGTTTTTTTTATTTATTCTTTTAACTAAAAATAATAAGTTTTGCCGTTGGATCAAACCCAAATTAACGATTATAATTTGATGTAAAAGTAAAATTTAACACCTGATATTAACCGACTTCTCTCTCTCTCTATCTATATATATATAGATATATATCCATTTACATAAGTATAAATAATTTTTTCACTTACAATCAATCTCAACTCTTAAATCTATTTTCATCATGGCCAACAGTTATTAAAATTAAAATCACAATCATTGTAAGATGAAAATAATACTTCAGTCTATAATAAAAACTTGAAATCAAAATTAATAATAAAAGATACAATTAATCCACATTATTCTAATTTCATAATGTCCAGTGTATTGCACAGGTGCAGTTCAATTCAAACCTTTATCCACACTCAAATCAAAATTGTGTCCAAATGTCAATGCTTTGAATATTCTATTTGATTTCATCAACAACCTAAAAAGTAAACGAGTGAGCTGAATGGCCAGACAACATTCATTGATTGTTATATAATTGCCCCATATAGATGTTGGTACGTGTTCTTTCATCATCTAATGGAGGAACTAGTATCATTTATTTTCAAATAAGAAATATTCGAATCCTTGAACTTCTAATTAAGTATCCACAATCTTAGTTTTTATTTGTACGACTTATTTGCATTATAAGTTGTGTGGTTATAAAAAACCGTTTAGAAGGAACAAATAGAAATGAAAACTCTTGAAATAAAAAAAATATTTAATGAAACTTTAGAAGTCCTTGTGTATATAAGAGACATATATATTGTTTTTAATTAAGTGACATCATTTAATTGTGCGCCTAGATTATATATTAAAGTAATCATTATTTTCTTGAATTTGGCTTCTTTAAAGTGAGAAAGTTTCTAAAGTGAGAGAGTAAGGATATATCTACCCTTGATTTACTCTTAGTGGGTTAGGATCTCTATGCATTTATCAAATAAAGAGTGGATGCACCCTTACTTTCTAACTTTAGAGGAGTTAAATCCTATTTTCTTATATCATTTTGCCCTTAAAAATAAAACAGAAATGTCATAACTCGTAAATCCTCATAGTTATCGTATGTGACTGTAATTTTTTTTTTTTTGTAAGCGTACGTGACTTTAATTTAAAACAAAGTTATAGGTCACACATAGCAAAGAAAATGAGATCATAATTTTGTTATATAAGCTAGCCTCCACATTATTGAAATTGTCTCATTATCTCAGCTCAATTGGTTAAGTTGTGGGACCAACATATGATTGGTCCGAGTGATAACAAGCTCAAACCCCTTAAGTAAGTGGTCAGAGGTTTAATCCCTGGCTCTTGCGTACGGAAAAAAACCTGATTGGAAGAGGTCAATCCTTAAATGTCGTCCAGTATCTCGAGAGATTAGTCTCCACAGTTATACGCGGAGGATATCCTGAAAAACTAAAAAAAATAAATTGGTTAAGCTTTGAGAGATGAATTATGAGTGCATATATAGCTTAATTTGAATGTAATATTGATGGCCGGTTGGAAAAGGATGTGTAACTGCAAATGACACCTTACAATGAGACTGTAATAAAATAATTGACATTATTATACGTAGAATCCACTAATTTCACAAATGGGGAAATAATCAAAAAATAGTTATATGCTACAATTTCAATGGCTATCCTGTTAAGTCAGAAAATATGAAAAATTGAAAATGAAGCTTTGCCTAGTAAAGAGAATAGAAAAGATATGCAGAAAAATCTGTCATTTCTGATGTAAATTGCAAAATAGAACCCCGTTAATGATTATTCGCTAAAATCAAAGCCTCTCTCCAATTGTTCGTCAAAATGATGAAAGGAAACGAAAATGAATATCACAACAACATTACAAACGTATTTGATAATTGTAAGTAATAAAATGATGAATAAATCGAATATCATTTAGAGAATTAATTGCCAACTATCAATTCACAAGTTAATCTATTATTTAGATTTATAAATGGTGCGAAGGAAGCTTAAAGGTATAAAACAAGTAAATGAAGCAATAAAATCTTAGATTTGTAAAAGAAACGTAATTTTTTAGTAGAATTTTTTAAGTTAAATCCTTGAACCTATTTGAAATATCTGTCATATTATTAACACCGCAATTTTTGTTGGATAATAAAGTTCCACATAAGATAAAATAAAGACAATTGAGAAAGTGAGTTCATAAATGCTAATACTTTCAATGAGGTTCTACTTCATATTTGGTGGGGACGATTCAAGTTGGTGATTGATTACATACTGGAGTCACTCATTCATACTCTTGAAGAATAATTACTGATTTCTGATTAGGCACCTAGATAAAGATATATAATTATAGCAACCTGAATATTGATTAAGCATCCCTTCATCGATTTGATGTATTCACGAAACTGACTTGCATTATAGGGATGCTTGCTGAAAGACCCTTCCGCAAATTTATAGCAAATTCATGTCAATTATTCACGAAAATGACTTTGCATTTTAGTAGACTTTTTGCATTATAGCGATGCTTCCGCAAGAGGTTGTACCTGTTTTTGGTAAAAATTAAAAGGACCACTTTCTCCTTTTTGGGTTGCTTTTAGAAAATCTTTTCTGAAGTGAAGAAATTGTATGATTTGCATTGAAGTACAGGACAAGGAAAATAGTACAGGACAAATGTTTGAGTCACGACACAACTGTTTGCCCCATACATTGTTTGGTGGACAACACACAGCACAAGTAAAATAATGTAAAATTTACTTAAATACCTTTTATAATATATAATATTATATTAAATAAGTATTATATATAATATTGTTATAATTGATAAAGAAATATATAATATTGTATATATATATATATATATATATATATATATATATATACACGTTACTAGAGAGAGAGAGGATAATTTTGTCTTTTTGGATAGTATGTCCATGGGACAAAAAGTTGTCTCATGGTTTGGTGAGGGACAAGATTTTAAGTTTTTGTCCAGTCCTTCACCACCTTTTTTGTCCAGTCCCTTGATCACTTTACAAATCAAACACGGAACAATTATTTTTGTGCTGTCCAGTCCTTTACTTTTTTGCAAATCAAACGCACCAGAAAAGTTTGAAAATGTAACACCCTGGTTTTTCGTGCTTTCTAAGAATAATAAACTTAATTAATGAGTTTATATTTTTATCTGTGCTTTAGAAAATGATTTTGGAATAAAATAAAATCATATTCATGCTTCATATAATCGTAAGAGCTTACGGTTAAGTTTTGGGCCGAAAACTTAAACGGAACTCGATCTACGTCTTACGGATGATAGTGTTTTACTACTATCAAGACCTAATCTTGACTAACGGACAAGACCATTAGTCTTAGAATTCAATCCTCTATCTTTTTTGCTAAAATGCGTCCCGAGGTTCAAAGATAAAAATAATATTTTATATTCGGACCGATAATCGATCGGGAAGACGATTCGAGCCGTATTATGGTTTTTCGAGAACCTTGAGCCAGTAACTTTCATACCAAGGCTATGTTAAGTCATTTGGGGACTCATATCAGTGTCGTGAGGATTTTCAAAATGTCGGGACGTGAATTGACCAAATTGCCCTTGGTTAGTTTTTACTAATTACTTTTACCATGACTTAAGTCTTAAGTAAACTCAATAAATATCTCACACTCTCATCCTCACCTCCCCCAAAATTTTCGACCAGTAGCCCCCTCCCAAACTCTCATCTTCTTCCTTTCTCTCCTTTCTCATTTTCTCACCATTAAACTCCATTTTTGAAGCTTGATCTTTGAGCTTTTGTGAAACAACCTTCACTTGTTTTTGAAGGAGATCATCCTAGGAGGTAGATCCTCATATCTATCTTTCTCAATCTCTCATTTATCTCCCCTAAATTTTCATGATCATAGATGTTAGGGTTTTGTCCCTAAATCTTCAAAAATCCATGAAAAATCATAGAAAAATCATTTTAATACCAAACCAATTTCTATGGCCTAGGTTCATGACATACTTGTATGGCCCAAGAGCTTAGAGCCAAGAAATCTATCTAGCCTTTTTTTTTTAGTGAGAGGCCGAGACCCCCCTTAAGTGTAGGATAGGGTTTTTGGTTGGTTTTTGATGTTTTGAGTTGGTATCTAGGGTTATCTCACTTTGTTAGGGTGTTATCCAAGAAATAAGAATTTTTGGAGCTCCCTAGCTATTTTTAAGGTCAAAGGACCGAACCCTAGGGATAGTGCAATAGGAGAAATCTTTGTATTTTTGAGTTAATGCCTTTATTGATTGTGTGTATGTAGTGATCGACAACTAGTCGAGCAAGTTTTTGCTGCTTACCTTGGAACTTCAAGAGGTAAGAGGATAAACCTGAGGAATTCCAATTCTGATGGCTATATGTTACAGTGGTGTGTTTGTAATGTAAATAAATGTCTGCATCTGATTATTGGTGGAGTGTTTTATTTACAACTGTTGATTTGACTATGCATGATACAACTAATGATGTATGTGGATACATGGAATAATTGTTAAATAACTGTGTGGATGTATCGTGTGCCCTGCTGTGGGATTTAAGGCGTTAGAGAATTTAATATCGATTAGGATCCGACATGGTATAACATAAAAGCTTTAAAAGCTTGAGATGTGGAATTGAGAAAAATAAATATGTTTTATTGTTTCTCAATTTAATTTAAGAGAAAATAAATAATTATATCTTTTGAAATAAAATAATAATGAATAGCTGCTTTTAAGGAAAATCAACTTAAAAGAGCAAAGTTGTGAAAATGAGTTTTTAATAATGAAAAACGATGTTTTAAGATAAATAGTGTTTTGAAAACCTTTATTAGTTTTTAAATTAATAAAGCTAACTGTTTGAGTAAAAGCGTTTTGAGAAACGTGATCAAGTTATTTGGTTTTATCCTAGGAAAAGGGTTTTTACAAGTTGTATTTCAAAGTTTGTGTTTTACCGAAAAACGACGAAAGGAAAAGAAATGGTCTTAGACCAAGTTTTGTTTTATGGAAAACCGATCCCGAGGACTTTGTGAAAGTATCGGAGATTTGGGTTTTGGGTTTTGAGTTTTCAAGAAAAAGTGGTTTTAAGCTTAGAAACTAGAAACCGAGACGTCGGGATTCTAGGGTTCTGCAGAAACACGTGGATCAAGGATCCGTGTTAGTTGTGGTCCTATCGGCTTAGGGGCGATCTTTGTGGTCCTGTAAGCTTGAGGATGTTTTTATAATCTTGAATCCAAAATTCTAAACTGGTGCATCGGTTAGGGATGTTTGGATTTGAGTTGTTTTAGACTAGATGTCCTGTTTTGAGAAAAATGTTTTTGAGGCTTAAAGAGTCTAAGACATTATGGTGGTTGTTAGCGTTGGTGCTACAAAGAGGAAATATTGATACGACAAAGATCAATTATCGAAAACTAAATAGTTTCTCATGCATTTTATGTGGGGCAGACGTGTCATGAAAACGGGGGACCTTGATAGGCAAAGGGAACCTGAGATGACTTATTTGTCATTATGTAACATTGTGCCTTGATAGATAATGATGTCATACGTGCCGTGGGCTGTGCGTATTGTACCCTGAGTTGGACAATATAATATGAGTTATACATCGTAAGTACCACTGCCATACGCACCCATGGATTATATATCTGGGAGGTTAAGTACTTACGTTTGAGCCATTTTTGGTGATAATCATTGTGGCCTGCGGGCCAATGATTTTAGAGCCTGATCAGCTCATTCTGATGTTGATGGGATTTCCGGAAATCTAGATTGAATATTAGTTGAGATATATGAAAGTGCCATGCATACGTTTATATAATGACGTTGATTGTGGGGTACGAAGCCCTTATGTGATGCACGATAATGTTTAGTGAGATATACTATATCAATCTGCTGTTTGTGATTGGGCATATAGTTATCGTTTTAGATTCATATATTGGTTTCTCACCCTTGTATATTTTCTGGACTGTTCTGTTTCTGGTATATATATTATATGTACAGATGAGCCTGGGGAGCGAGGGATTAGCACACACGGGAGTCCGCTCTCTCACCTTTGATCATAGTGAGGATCCTGCCGCCTGGGTCAAACATCCCAGGGCTACCAGCGCGGCGTATACGGGCCCAGTTTGCACCCTGAGAGGGAGCTTTGAGGTGGGACCTCAGGAGAGGGTACACACAGTCGAGACTGTCCAAATCCTGCTGCCACTGATCTGGTTGATGCTGCAGTACTTTATGGATCACGGGGAGTTACAGCACCATATCCCAGTCGCCCAACCGCCACAGCAGCAACCTCCCTTATCCCCTCCACCTCCATTTGTCTTGGTGCCCATGGGGCCAGAGGGGGAGGAGGAGGAGGAAGAGGAGGAGGATCTTGAGGATGAGGAGCTCATTACGACTCCTGAGTATCATCCTTTGGAAAACGGGGATGCTCCGGTTGAGGGAGTCGGAGACGCAGGGATGGTCAATAGGGATGTAGTTTCCCCCGACCACTCTTCTGATGGACCAGTTGGACCCTCTTTTGGGGGATTATCCAATGGCTTCCACTAGATTGACCAGCTTAGGGTGTAGACTCTTTCTTTTAAGGCAGCGATTTTTGGGTAGTCTGTCAGCGGCTACTGATGGCCATGAGTTTTAGAGATATGGTTCCAGACTATCACTGCCTAGTTCTTAGCTTTTTATCAGCTTACTTTTCTAGTTTCTTTTGAAAAGGGACATGTTGTCCATAGGTCGTTTGTATATGACTAGTTATATATATATATATATATATATATATATAGTATCCTGATATTACTCTGAATTGTGGTCATTTGTGTTTGTTAAATAAGAATTATTAAATAAACCGTTTTTCCGAAAGTAAAACCAGCAAGTTTTATTTAACGTTTTGGTTGGTGTTTTGGGTTACAAACGTGATAATGGTTTGAGGGTGTCACAGAAAAGCTTTCAACGGATGGTGCTCTCAAAATTAGAAAACAAATCTTCTTCACCTATCCTTTCTATTTCTCTTTTTTTTTTTTGGCTTTAACGTGTGTGAGTTGATATTGTTTCTTGTTGTTTTGAGTATCAAGAATAATTATGGAAAAACCTATTAAATTTTGATGGATATTTATATTATGGCAAAATAATTCTTAAAGATTTACATGTCTCAAGCGATAAACAACTTATTTGTGTTCTTCAATTTTTTCTATTTATTTTTATTTAACTATTTTAATTATTATTTTTCTAACACTTGTATATGACAATTAGCGCATGTAACTAAAACGGTGATTAAGAAGGACTCAGTTCCCTTAAATTGTACTTTCATGAAATCATAGTTGTGGGCGTGAGTCAGCATTTATAAGATTGAAAGTCTTCATACTTTGTAATCCATATGATTTTTTTTTTTATTAAGATTCACATTCCTATTACTTTTTAGAGAATTATTATTATTATTGTACATTCTTAAGCAGATGCTAACCACTAGCTAATTAGTTAAAAAAAGCTAAGATTTTTTTGAAAAATGATATATTTAACATATCGAGAAATGATATACTTAAATTTATAATAAAAATTTATGATTTTTTGATTTCTTAAATAATGCCCTTAAAACAATCGTTAGCAAGACCTATTTTTAAGGCATATTAAGAAAAATATTTAACATTGGTTTTAAACAAAAAAAAATTAATTTATTAATTCAAAATTAATAATAAGCCTTCTTTCTAAAACATGTATTTATGATCTTGATTCAAGAATGTATAATAATTTCTTGCTTTTTAGTAATACAGTTTATAGAAGTTAAGATGTTCAAGCGTCAAATTCTAGTATTATTTGACTAATTGCATAAAATGTGAAGTCCACCAAAAATCAAGATGACAATGACTGCTTCTGTTGTTTCTCAATGACATATAGTGACAAACTGATCTCTAGTTCAATTCTGAACCTTACGAAAAAGAAAAGAAACCTATATATAGTTATAAACAGAGATAACGTGAGAGAATATATGTATCTCGAGTGTGGGTGTCAAACTTGAGAGAGAATCAACGAGCACTTTGATCATTCTCTATTCCCTTCTGTTAAATATCAACGTTCATTTGCTTTTCTGGTCTGTTGCAGCTTTTCACGTTCTCCTTTCTCTACTAATGTACTTAATTCTAGGTTTCATCTAGTTATCTATATATATTAGGAGAACAAAGATACACAGGAAGGAAGCCTTGAGGGTTTGTCATCTATATATATATATATATATATATATATATCTACCTACCTACCCAATTATCTCATCCTCTCGTCTCTCTACCTCTCCGGCCATATCCCCAACTGGTTTGTTCCTTGTTCATATATAGTTTCTCCTTTCTTAAGGGTTCATTCCTTGTTCTTTTACTTCTTTGTTTGTTCATTGTTTGTATATATGTAGAAACCGATTATTGTTGGATTCATTGTTTATCAGAGCACTAAGAATAGGGCCAGCGGACCCAAGTGCCCCATCACTCGCAACATGCATATGATTCACGGGATATTCATTTCCTTCCTCTTTCAAATTTTAACTTTTCCCCAAGTGTTGGATTCTGTAGAAATTGTTGTGTGTATGTTTTGTTCATTGTGTGTGTGTGTATGATTATAGCTGCTGAGGTTATTTTGTTAATATAATTTATTTTCATATTAATTACCTTGGCTTGTATGTACGTAATTAACTAGCTATTAGCATTCTTCATTAAGGATGATATGATAGTAGATAAATGCTAGCAAGTGTGTGTAATGGGAGCTTCATGAGGATAGAAAAGGTTAATAAGTGCATTTAGTTTACAAGTGTAACTAACTGCATGCCAATATCCTAGCTAGCTTCGTGTAAGAGGAGGCCAAATGGACTTATGCTCTTCTCTGCTTTAAAATTTGTGCTTTAGTTCTACCATATCAAACTGGAATACAGCCTACTGCAACAAGTTTGATACGTTGTATTACCTTCCAAGACTAATTTAATCATGTATATATGTAAGCTTGTCTCAATAGTTGTAAAACTAGAATTCTGGATGTATTTGAATATTCTTCATGTATTTCTTGAATGAATGTTACAATAGAAGTTGCATTATGTCTTTATATAAGACTGCATCGATCCTAACTGTTCTCTGAATAGCCTAACTGACTAACTAATTCTAGCTACAGATTCTATTTATAACAGGATTAACAGAACTTAAGCTCTTAGAGCCTTTTAGAAGCTTTGACTTTGTCAACCTCCATTCCTTCACTCCCCCTCAAGTTGGTGCATGTAAGTTCTGAATGGCCAACTTGCCTAGCAAAAATTCAAATCTGGCCCGGCCTAGAGGCTTAGAAAAAGATATCCGCAACTTGATCTTTGGTGCCAATCTTGAAAGGTTGAATGTCGCCAGACTGAACTCGTTCACGAACAAAATAGCAATCCATTTCCACGTGTTTAGTGCATTCATGAAAAACTGGGTTGGCTACAATATGGAGGGCAGCTTGATTATCACAAAACAATGGAGTGGCGCTGAATTGGGATGCTGCAAGCTCATGCAGCAACCATCGCAACCAAATGACTTCACTAACTGTGGCAGCCATGGCTCGGTATTCAGCTTCGGCAGAGGATTTGGCAACCACAGCTTGTCGCTTAGTTCTCCATGAGATAGGTGCTCCTCCAAGAGTCACTAAATAGCCTGTGCAAGACTTCCTAGTCAGAGGACAACCTCCCCAATCGGCATCACAAAAAACTTGAAGGCGTAGATCATTCTTGCTTGAAAAGAAAAGACCTTGTCCTGGAGTAGTCTTCAAATAGCGGAGAATTCGTTCAACAGCAGTCATATGGATTTGTTTAGGTGTAGCCATGTACTGACACAAAGTGTTCACTGCATAGGTTATATCAGGGCGAGTTACTGTCAAATATAACAACCTCCCTAGGAGTCTCCTATATCGGGTAGGATCAGTGTCAGGATCAGTGGTATGAATCCGCAAGTTGCAATTTTGTTCCATAGGAAAAGTGCTAGGCCTGTAATCTTCCTCTGACTGAGAACAATTCCTTGTGGGGACCGGGCTACCTCAATGCCCAAAAATACTTCAAAGGTCCCAAGTCCTTGATACTAAACTGTGTATCAAGATACTGTTTGACCTGCTGCATGAAAGCTGAGTCATTTCCAGCTAAAATCACATCATCTACATAGATCAAGGCTGTAAGGAAAATGTCCTTTGACTTATAGATGAATAAAGAATGGTCTGCTCTATATTGCTTGAAACCAATCTGTTCAAGTGCAGTGGTAAATTTCTGATACCAATTTCTGGAAGCTTGGCGTAGTCCATAAAGTGACTTCTTGAGTTTGCAAACTCGGGTGTCTCCTTGTTTGGTAAATCCTTGTGGAATTCTCATGTAGATTTCTTCTGTAAAATCTCCATGTAGGAAGGCATTGTTCACATCTAATTGGTGAACAAGCCATCCTTTGGCAGCAGATATGGCTAACAAACTTCTCATAGGCACCAGTTTTGCTACTAGTGCGAAGGTCTCATGGAAATCCTCCCCTTCTATTTGAGTGAAACCTCTTGCCACAAGTCTGGCCTTGTAGCGTTCTATTTCGCCATTGGGTTTGAACTTGATTTTGTATACCCATTTAGAGTCCATGGCATGCTTTCCCAGCGGCAAAGGAGTTAGAATCCAGGTGCCATTACTCTCTAATGCCCCAATCTCTCTCTTCATTGTTTCTCTCCAGTGAAGGTGTTTTACTGCCTGTGAATAAGTCTTTGGCTCATCTTGAGATGATATGGCCACTAAGAAAGCAGAGTGGGAGTTAGAAAATTTATCATAGCATACATAATGAGATAAAGGGTGTACCACTGTGTTTTCTGAGGAAGAATTGGATATGGAAGGATTGATGGAAGGTGGCAAATTGACTTCATAGTCCACTAAATGTTTGGGAAGATGTCTTGCTCTGCCACTGAGTCTCTCGGGGGCAGCAATATCAGTTGCTTCTGCTGATGGGCTTGTTCTGTCATTGAGTCTCTCGGGGGCAGCAGTATCAGTTGCTTCTGTTGATGGGCCTGCATTGTCATTGTCTGCAGGAGCAGCTTGTACTGTTATTTCCCTTGCAGCTGCATTCTCTGGACTGAGTTGAATTTTGTTAAAAATATCAACAGTATCTGGAATGTCAAGATGTGCAGGGTGTTGAATTCTTGCTGCATTATTTTCCCAAGATTGAAGTTGCCCACTTTGTGCACTTCCTATACTGAGATTCTCATTTTGTATGGAAATTCACTTTCGAAGAAAATAACATCTCTAGACACATAAATTTCATTACTTGCTAGATCATAAACTTTATAGCCCTTTTGACTAGGAGGATATCCCACAAAAACACAAGCTCTCCCCCTCTCATCGAACTTTCCTTCCCTTCTTGTTTTTAAGGCATATACCCGGCAGCCAAAAACCCTTAGATCACTACAAGAAAATGTGTTTTTAGCGACCGAATTTAGCTACCGAAATAAATCGGTCGCCATTAGCTACCGAATTAGCTACTGATCCTGATTTTTTAAAAAAATGGTTTCCGATTTCATTTAGCTACCGAATTAGAGACCGAAATTATTGGTAGCAAAAAATCGGTAGCTATTCCCGTCGCTAAATACATAATTTTGAAAGTCATACTTGTTGACCATTTAGCTACCGAATCTGCGACCAACTAGGTATTGTTTTTTTGTTTGCGACCGCTAACGTGTCGGTAGCTAAAAACTTAAGAGATTAGAGACGGTATTAGCGACCGATTTATATCGGTAGCTAAAAACTTAAGAGATTAGAGACGGTATTAGCGACCGAACTTAAGAGATTAGAGACGGTATTAGCGACCGATTTATATCGGTAGCTAAAAACTTAAGAGATTAGCGACGATATTAGCGACCGATTTATATCGGTAGCTAATTATAAAACTTAAATCCCGTCCATCCCCCCATTTTTCACTCTCACTCTCTTTCTCTCTGTAAAACCTAAATCAGCCATAGCCACCGCCGCCGCTGCATCTCCTCTCAGCGCCGTCGTCGCTCTCCCTCGGTACCCATCCCCGCCGCGCAGCTGCATCTCCTCTCAACGTCCATCATTGCTCTCCCTCGGTGAACAAGTCAGCCTTGTCTATAAATGGAACCCCTGCCTGTTACGGTGTGGTCCCAAGAGTAAAAGAGTAAAAAACATGGGGTGTTGGGATCAAGATACTCTCATTATCATTATGTTTGGGTGATTGGGTTGAATGACTCATTGATCCCTGACCACACGCAGATAGGGAGTGAGAGAGAAGGCGGTGATGGGTAGCTCAACGGAGGATTTCTCGGTGGTGGTGTTGGCATCGGATCTGGCCGTCGATGCTCGACCCTTCTTGTCCCACCAACAAGAAGAAGAAGACAGCTGGCACGACTGTTCCCAGCACCTCTTCCCGGACGAAGACTTCTCCGATCTCGATCTCCTCCAATTCCTCAGCCTTCAAGGCGCCGACAAAAACGGCAACCGGATTCTCCGCGTTGTCGGAAAACACTATCCTGGTACCTACTAACCCTCTCTGTCTTGTTACCACCTCAATGTTTTTTTTTCTTTTTTTTTGGGGGGGGGGTTGGTTTCTATGTTGCATGCTATGAGGGATTTTGTCAAGTGCGTTTGTAACTAAAATTTCAAAAGCTCACTTCTTTATTAATTCTACTACTAGTCTTATATGGATCTGTGTTTTCCTTTCTTCCTTCATAACTCTTTCTGTGTTTCTCTTGAAGGCTTTGCAGTTTTTTAAGATTTTAACAATTTAATTTAGGCTTTTTTTGTTTGTGTGGTGCTATGTTGAGACCTGAGCTGAAACAAGATTGTGACTTAATATCCAGCCTTAGTGGAAATAATACTCTAACTTTTGGGTTAAATGAAAATCTTTGTTCCCAGGGATATCTACCGTCAAATGCACATGCGGGCCATGATCAACTAGTTGTTGACTTGTTGCATTACTTTTTATTCTCTGATTCAGACAGTGAATGCAAGTTAGAGTGGATTTTTTAAGTGAGATTGTTAAAATAATCTGGATTTTTCTCTTTTCTGAGGAAAGTCCATGAAAATCATGGTGATTAGTTATCATTGGTTAAGTGTGCTTTCCCATTTTATATTCTAACTGTCTAAATACAGCATTTGACAAGCTTTTCCAGAGAATGTTGGATGCATGGCTCAATATGCTCGTGCAGTTTTACTTGCATTTCTTGTTGGTTTTGTCATGCATATGCAATAAGTCAACTCTGGATAATGGATGAAAACTGGATAGTCATTTGTTGATATGAATTTTTAAATGCATTGCTTGGATGAATGTTGATTCGTTGAAATAGTTTCTTCTGTCAAAAAATGATTTCATCTGTAAATATGCTTTATTCATTTGATTTTATTTTTGTTTTTGGAGTCTTCTAACTGATCAATGTGTGAAATTTATATTTGATATATATATATATATATATATATATATATATATATATATATATATATATGTGTGTGTGTGTGTGTGTGTGTGTGTGTGTGTGTGTGTGTGTGTGTGTATTCTAGAGTTGTATCTGGGCCTGTCACCTGATGATCAAGTCACCGAGATTATTGATATTTGCTTTTCTACTTCATTGATACATTTACACTGGTTGTAAAATTGGAAAATGACTTCCTAGTTGTGTTGGTTTGTTTGGGCAGAGGATTAGCTGGAGGCAAGTCATCAATTGAATCCTGTCTCTGCAGGTGTGCTCTTATGCCCTTTTCCCCCCTTACTACTACTGCCCTTTGTCTTTGATTTGGGCCAGTAATGCTTGCTGACTATTAAAATATAAGTGTATAAGATGTTTCTTGTTTCAGCCTTCCTATGAAATATCTTCGAAAATCTCATGCATCTTGATTTTTTTGTCTGGTTTTTCACTGGATTGCAGAATGTATCTGATGAAAAGGAATTGGTGGAAATGGTTGTAAGATTGCTCTCTTTCTCTTCCTGTCAGGTTGTACTTAGAGCATTTCCTGCATATGAATTGTGGAAAGATTAAGAATGGTTTTGTATGGCTTGATATGATCTAGGTTCCTTTAGGCTGTTGGAAGATTGTTTTTGGTTCCGAAATGGTATATACTCTTTCATGTATATGTACAAGTTTGCCCGTGACTGTTTCTGGAGTTATTATTCCCATTCTGTACTGGGATATCGGATTATCATGATGAGCACTAAATAAGCTATATAATTTTATAGAGCTATGTTGATGGAACTAAGACTATTTTGGGCATGTTGGCACGTTTGCCCGTTCATGAACTGAGGTTAAATATTGCTGATAATCCAGGGAGTGGTGGTAGGCAAGCAATCCTTGACGTCTAAATCAGCATCAGTTATGGTGAGAGCTGCTTTGTTTCATAAGGGAAAAATTTGTTGGCAATATCAATTATCAGCCAACAGCTAGATTCATTGCAAATTACAATGGCTAGATACATAGGGAATAAAATAAAATGGGAGAGAAGTCTTTTTTGCTTCTTAAAATTGAGCTATACAATTGCACAAACACATACAGAAAGACTACTGCTGAGGATTTTGGTCATGCTTTGATTATTTGTTTGTGAGATATGAGCTATACAATTGCACAAACACATACAGAAATACTTTGCATTACATTTTTAATAATGTATATATGTATCTCTATATATACCATACCCTATAAGTAATTGGCATATTTCTGGTCTGGCTCCATGTCAGTGGCATCTTCCCTCCTTGATTGGCTTCATATATTGCCATTTGCTCTGCCTACAATACAGTTTCGTTGACTCATTAATTATGTCTGATATTGTGTGATTATATGTTTTATTATTTTTAATATTTAAAAATCCTAATGTGATTTATTATGCAGGAAAAGTTTTATGAAAGACGGGGTAATGCCACCAGTCAGGGACAAGAGCACTCTGCTGCATCTGACAACGCCATTTTCTTGGAGGTGGTGGGTGGTAAAAACAAGAAGGGTGTTGTGTATGGGTTGGGTCGGATGGGGGATGAGTACTTGACCTCATCGACGTCACATACTCAATCTGATCCTGGCCTTACTCCCGACGTACGAGAGGTTATCGCCAATCTCAATGCTGAGCTGGCAACGAAGGACAACAGGATAAATCACTTGGAGAGGACGATGGATCAGACACAGAGAGAGATGCACGCATTGTTCCAGCACTTAAGATACAGGCCCGGTTCCTCTAGTGCCGTTCCACAAGATGATTCGCATGCTGATCCAGGTGCCGATGATGAGGACGATGGCGAGGACGATAATGGCTGGATCCCCCCACCCCCCAGCACATTGATATTATCTTTGTTACATTTAGTTACTACCACTATTGTACTACATGTGTTGTTTCTATTTGGATATTGGATATTGTATTAGATGTTTATATATATGGTGGATTTATATTGATGTTTGAGTTGAGTATAATTTTATGTAATTTATCTCTGTTTTGTATGATTAGGCAGGATGGTAATTTTGGTAAAAGTTTGGTATTATTGCAAAAAAAAAAAATGATATTTAGCTACCGAATCGGATTCGGTAGCTAAATATAATTTGCAAATTTAAAATTTAGCTACCGAATCTATTCGGTAGCTAAACCAAAATATATATTTAGCTACCGAATAGGATTCGGTAGCTAAACCAAAAATATATATTTAGCGACCGAATTTTATTCGTCGCCAATTCGGTCGCTAAACTGGTAACAGATATGGTATACGTGACCATTTCAGCGACCACAATATTTATATTTAGCTACCGAAATATTCCGTAGCTATTGGCGACCGGAGTGAAATTCGGTAGCTAAATCGATTAGCTACCAGCACTTTAGTTACCAACTCCATTCGGTCGCTAATTCGGTAGCTAAATTGTTTAGCTACCGAATTTTGGATATTAGCTACCGAAAAATTCGGTAGCTAAACAGCATTTTTCTTGTAGTGGATGTTCATAATTTGGTTTTCTACCATATAAAATTTCATAAGGTGTTTTATTGGCTATCACTTTTGATGGAAGTCTATTGATGATGTGAACTGCTGTAAGAACACATTCACCCCAAAATTGAGTTGGTAAACCAGAATAGAACCTTAAAGCATGAGCCATTTCTAGAATGTGTCTGTGTTTTCTTTCTACCACCCCATTCGGTTGTGGTGTGTATGTGCATGTTAGTTCCATCAAGATTCCTTTTTCTTTATAGAAAATTTTCATATGTTTGGACATAAATTCGAGCCCATTGTCTGACCTTACTCTTTTAATTTTTCTTCCAAATTGGGTTTCTATCATGCAAATAAACATACGTAAATAATGTTCTACGTACCTCTGATTTGTATTTCATGAGATAAATCCAAACCCCTCTACTGAAATCATCAACAATGGAAAGAAAATAATGAGCTCCTGTTGTAGAAGGAATGGTATAACTGCCCCATATATCACAATGGATTAAATCAAAGCAAGAATCAGATTTTATTGAGCTTCGAGGAAAATGGAGCCTTGTCTGCATAGCTCTAATACAAGAATCGCAAGACAGTTTATTTTGACTTCTATCTATGTCTAGACATATCTGAATTATTTTAGCTTCTGAAGCATGTCCTAATCTTGAGTGCCATAATTGTGCATTTGTGTTACCAACCTTCATTGCTATTCCCCCATCCAGTTGAAGGATACATAAGTTAGGAGTGAAGGTAACAACACAATTATATTCTCGGGTTAGTTTACTAACTAATAAAAGATTGCATTTAAAATCAGGAATATGCAAAATATTGTTAATAGTCATTGTGTTAGAAAGAATGGCCTTTCCTTTGCCTTTCACAGGCACCCTCATGCCATTGGGAATGAGGACAGGATGCTGAGGTGAGAAAGTTTTCTCTTGCAGCAAATTCGCATCACATGTGATGTGTTCTGTGGCTCCTGAATCAAGAACCCAGGGCCTGCTAAGATTACAATTACCTGCCATATTTACAACTGGCTTTCCTTGTTGAGTGTCAATCATAGGCTCATGATCCTCCCTTAACTGTTGCAACAATCGTTCATACTGTTGCAGAGATAAACCTGGAATAGGGCTGGCATCTGTGGTTACCCGGGCTGCCTTGAACCCAGCTTTCTTGCAAGGCCAAGAACTTGTTTTCTCCCTTTTATCACGACTAGGTCTCTTCCAGTCTTAAGGGTAACCAACAATTTCTCAGCACTCTGCTTGAGTGTGTCCTATCTTATGACAGTGATCACACTTAGCCCTGTCTTTCTTTGATTCCTTGTAGCGGCTGCTTGTAGTTTGAAAAGCTGTTGTGTCAATGGAAGGCTTCTGCATGGCAGAGATGAGTCTTTGTTGCTCATCTTCAGCCACAAGATGATATGCATGACCCAAAGAGAGAGTAGGAGTCATGCTGAGAATTTGGGTTTTGACAGTCCCAAAAACGTCATCTAGCCCCATAAGAAAATCATAAAGGTGCTCCCTTTCACGCATTTGGATGAGTCTTTTCTGAACATCACATTTGCAGGTTCCACAAGAACATTTAGGCCAAGGTGCGATTGACTGAGCTTCATCCCAAAGTCCCTTTAGTTTGGTGAAATAAGCAGGGACAGATAACTTCTCTTGTCGAAGAAGGGTGATAGGTCGTTTCAATTCATAAATCCTTGGGGCGCTTTCTTTAGCGAACCTTTCTTCAAGATCGATCCAAATCTCTCGAGCGGTACTAGCATAACGAACACTGCTTCTCACCTCTTTGTCCATGCCACTCTTGAGCCATCCTTTGACCATGGCATTACACCGCATCCAATGTGCAAGATTGCAAGAATTCATGTCTGGTCTAGGAATGGTGCCATCCACAAATCCTATCTTGTTCTTGGCATATAATGCATTGCTCATGTCAACAACCCATTAGCCATAGTTACCATCGCGAAGGGGTTCACTGACAAAGATTTGTTCCGGATGATCCGAGGTATGAAGAAAATAAGGAGACATAATATCAACATGATTGTGATTACCTTTGATAGTCTCTTCTTCATCCATGGAGGGCTTTTCATTATCCACGGGAGACTTCATTGCATCATCTTTGTCGTCTTTACTCATGGTGATAGAGAATCACAGTGCGTAAGGATGATGAGGATAACAAGTCACGTTGCTAGGCTTTTGGCTCTTTGATACCATGTAAAACTAGAATTATGGATGTATTTGAATATTCTTCATGTATTTCTTGAATGAATGTTACAATAAAAGTTGCATTATGTCTTTATATAAGACTGCATCCTAACTGTTCGCTGAATAGCCTAACTGACTAACTAATTCTAGCTACAGATTCTATTTATAGCAGAATTAACAGAACTTAAGCTCTTAGAGCCTTTTAGAAGCTTTGACTTTGTCAACCTCCATTCCTTCAATAGTTTAGGTCGAACATGCCATATTTCTCGTGAACAATTACTTTCAAAGTTTCTAAGGATCTTCCTAAAGATATATACTAAGTTTGTTTCCGTTTTCTGCTAAATAATTGTAGGATTTTACATGGGAGAATATATATTTGACGAGCTATGCAATCGTGCATTCATCACTTGTGGTTGGGTAAATATTAGATTTTGAAAGGTGTTGTTATGGCCTGTAGGAGGTTCAAGAGAAGTTTATTTCACCTGGATTTGGTAGATATACCTTTAGTCGGGAAAAAATATACTTGCATTGGTTCAAGCCGGATGGATCTGTGATAAGTCGGCTAGATAGATTTTTATTGTCAGAAGAATTAATTACTGATTAATTGAAGATTGAGGATCAATGGGTGGGGAAGAGAAATGTCTCCGATCATTGTCACTTAGTTCTAAGAAGTGGATGCGCAAATTGAGGGCCCAAACCGTTTAGATACAACAATTGTTGGTCTCTTCACCAGGACTTCGACAAATTCGTGACTGAGTGCTAGACAGGTTTTAGCGTGGATGGATGGAGGCTAGGATTTTCTCATTTAAAGAAAAATTGAAGTTGTTGAAGGAGCACATGTGTGTTTGGGGGGTTCATGTATGAATTTGGACGGGGGGATTCAGGGGGATGCTGGTAGAGCTGAAAAAATGGGTTGCAACCCGTGAGCTCAATCGGGCTCACCGGTAGGTTGGGTTGGCTGAAATCTGGCTCATCATTAAGATGGGAAGGGGTTCACATATGATTTTGGACGGGGGGAGGGGGAATTCAGGGGGATGCTGGTAGAGCTGTCAAAATGGGTTGCAACCTGTGAGCTCAACTCGGCTCACCAGTGGGTTGGGTTGGCTAAAATCTAGCTCATCATTACCCCCGCTAATTCTGACCCGGCCCACCAATGGGTTGGGTTCAACGCGGGTTGAGTCGGGTTGGCTCACAGGTTGCACCATTTTTTTAAAAAATCAAAACACAGCGTTGAATAAATGGAGAAAACTCAACTCTCTCGCTCTTTGAGACGTTCCATTTCTGCATTCTATGACCCCTTTTCTACTGTGTTTGGATCCGCTGATGCGCTTGGCATTCAATTTGTTCGCGTGTTGTCATTTGATGGCAACAAAAGGTGTTGACACTTAAGACTGTTGAGATAAACATGACTTTGTTTTTATTCTTGAATTCAGTGGCATGCCATGTTTTGGTTTAATTTGTGGGCAGTGTGCTTAAATTTATGTCGTTTCACGCTTATGCCACTTTAGTCGATGAGTTTATTAGAAACGATGAACTTGATCAGGCTAGAAAACTTTTTGAATTCATAATTGGAAAGGGTATAGACCCTGGAGTCATGGGGTACAATGCCATGATTAAAAGGATGACAAATGCACATCATGCTCCAGATTAATACACTTTAATGCTTGCACAAAACTCCACTCGCTCGCTTTTTGAGACGTCCCATTTCTGCATTCTGTGGCCCCTTTCTACTGCGTTTGGATCCGCTGATGCGCTTGGCGTTCAATTTGTTCGTGTGTTGTCATTTGATGGCAACCAAAGGTGTTGACACTTAAGACTGATGAGGTGAACATGACTTTGTTTTTATTCTTGAATTCAGTGGCGTACCATGTTTTGGTTTAATTTGTGGGCAGTGTGCTTAAATTTGTGGCGTTCCACGCTTATGCCACTTTGGTCGATGAGTTTATTAGAAACGATGAACTTGATCAGGCTAGAAAACTTTTTGAATTCATAATTGGAAAGGGTATAGACCCTGGAGTCATGGGGTACAATGCCATGATTAAAAGGATGACAAATGTACATCATGCTCAAGATTAATACACTTTAATGCTCGCATATTATTGCAAGTTAATATTAGTTTTTTTCATTATTTTTTTTTCAATTTTTTCAATTTTAGGTGAGCCAACCCGCATAACTCACCAACCTGTGGTGGGCCGGGCCAAGTTGGCTATTTACTGGCTCACTAAAATGTGAATCAGGTTGAGTTGGCCCTATTTTCCCCCAACCCGTGGTGGGCCAACACGGGTGGGTCGGGTTGGCCCGTTTTGACAGCTCTAGATGCTGGGGGAAGGGATGGCAGCGCCATGTGGTGTGCTCTGGGGAAGGCACTACTGTGTCGCGCCACCTAAGGCATCGAGCGAAATAGCATCTTCCCCTGACTGTGCCATGTGGTGCTGCTATGGCGTCCTTTTTTTTCTCCTGCTAGCCAATGGGTGTTTGACATGTGACATTGTATTTTTATTAAAAAAAATAGGAGGTGCTGGTCCAAGGCGCCACCTGAACCAATGATTTCCACGTCAGCAAAAAAGTAATAAAAAAGGCTTAATTGCACTTTTTGTCCCCTAATTTTTTTAATTGTGCGATTTTGATCCCTTAAAAATTTTAATTACGCTTTTCGTCCCTAAATTTTCTTAATTATCCGATTTTGATCCCTCAAGAAATTTAATTGCACTTTTCATCCCTCAACTTTGTGAAATTGTGCAATAAAAGCCTTTATTTTGGTCCCTAGAAGGACTAATTTTGCACAATTTCACAAAGTTGAGAGATGAAAAGTGCAATTAAATTTCTTGAGGGACCAAAATCGTATAATTGAAAAATTAAGGGATGAAAAGTGCAATTAAAATTTTTGAGAGACCAAAATCGCACAATTAAAAAAGTTAGGGGACTAAAAGTGCAATTAAGCCAATAAAAAATTTCATGTTAGCAAAAACTAGGTTAGTTTGGTAAATAGTTTTGAAACAGAGTTATTTTGGTAAATAGTTTCTAAAACTGGGTTAGATTGGTAAAAAACAAAGACCAACCGCTTTCTCGGTTCCTTAGTCCAGCCAAGACCGGAGTGGCATCCAGTTGACGGTCCAACCGGTTGAACCAGTCTGATTGGATCGATTTTTAAAACATTGCTTTGACCATTCTCTATTCTGTTAAATATCAACATTCATTTGTTGTTCTGGTCAGTTTGCTTTGCTTTTCATGTTCTTTTTTATTTTTTTTAATAAGTTGCTTATTTTTATCACCTGAATGTTTCTACTAATGTAATTTCTAGGTTTCAGGAGAACAAAAATACTAATGTACATCTATATTATGTCTAGCTTGCTCCTCTCTCCCTATCCATCCTTGAAAAATATATGCAATCTGTTTAGAGTATCCTATATATATGGTCCATTCTCCTCTTTCATTTTGCATAACTACACGACCTTCACCATCTTGGCCTGAACAAGCAACGATTCAGACCATTCTCCTCCTTCTCCTCACGGCCTTCCAGAACCGCACAACTTTCACCCATAGGTAGGGGTGGTAAATGGATAGATTGGATATTTTTTTGTTCGGAGTATAATGTGGATGGATTAAAAACAATCTATTAATCTGTTATGATCCATTAAAAAAGTCAATCCATCCATCATCCATTTAAAAAAGTCTATCCAATTCATCCATTAACATTTTTTTACGGATGGATATCCAATGCATCCATGAAAATTAATGGTCGGGCAGATCGACGGGCGGGCGATCATTCGAGCAGATCAACAGGCAGGCAATCAGTCGGGCAAGCAGCAGCCATACGGCTGTTGGCGGGTGGCCAATCGATGGTTGGTTGGCGATCAGTTGACGGTCGACGTCCCGTTGGACGGTTGGCGTCCCGTTGGACTGTCGGTCAGCGATCAAGTCGGTGGCTGGCTGGCCTCCAGTCGAGCTGTTGACGGTCGACGTCTTGTTGGGCGATCGACGGTCATCGTCTGGTCGGCGGGCAGTGGGGGGTCAGTCGGTCGGGTGTTCCACGATAGGGGGCCGACTGTTTGTGTTTATAAAAAAACGTTTTGAAAAAAAATGATTTTGGAGTGGATTAAAAAATCAGTATTTTTGTTTTGTTGATCCAATGGATTTAGAAGAATAATGGATGGATCAATAGCCATCTTGAAATAAAATGATCCAATTTGATTCGGTCCATTAATTTTTTTTTGTAATGAATGAATTAGATGGATTTAACTTTGGATGGATTGTGGACAAATGGATCTTTTTGCCACCCCTACCCATAGGTACTCCTCCTCCTCTTTTGGCTCCTTCATTTTATGTTATTTTTTTAGTGCCATATGTGATTGGTTTAATTTTTGGATAATGATTATTTGCTCTCTGTTTTAACTGATTTTTCTGTTTCTTTCCATTAATATTTTGCTCTCGAGTTTTTGATTTTATGAATGTGACATTTAATCTGTGATTCATGAACTACCTGCTCACTCTTTTATTTTTCACTATGTTGTAAGTCGATTGTGGGGGGCTGTTTTGATATAATAAAAATGGATATTCACAGTTTATTTTTTCTTTTCAGGAAAAATGTCAAGCCATTTGCGTGCCAGGAACGAAAACAACATCAATTCAATCGTACTATTAATTAGTTTAGGTTTATCAGTTGCCATTATAATAATAATGGCAGTAACAGTTTATTTATGTAGTGAATTAAGAAAAGGTAGAATTTCTCAAAGCATTCTGAGGGAGGCTGGTTTAGTTGTCTTACAACTCATCCAATCCTCTTCCTTTCAATGAGGTTGAATGTTGTGTATGTGTAGATAGTTTTAAAAATAGACATAAGTTACTTAGATTACCATGTGGACACACTTTTCATAAGATGTGTCTCATAAAATATTTAGTACGAGCTGAAACATGTCTGGTTTATAGGCAAATAATCTTAAGTGAAAATAAGAATACATGACTTGATGTAAACCACATTATGTGGGCATTTAAATTTGTTTTTTCTTTTAAGCCTTGTATTAAGTTTTATCATGAAAATGAAATAATTATCCCAATTTTCTTGCACTTTCCTAGTGGCTTTATCGCATTTTTATTAATGGCTAAGAAAAGAGGAAAAAGATAGTCAGCAACTCAGGATAACTCTATAGTATACTATTTTTTTTAATGGTAGAAATAGCTTGAATAACACAGTTATTGATCAGCTAATTGAAATGGCAATTTGTTTTCAAATCTAGATACAAAAGCAATTTTATGACGAAGAAAGTAATACGGTAGACTAATGTTGCAATTTAAAAATAGGCTACAACTATTAAAAGCTTTAGAGATGAATCATATGATATCATGAAATACCACGTTATAGCACCTTATTTTCACTACAAGTATTAACTACGAGAATTTCTAAGCTTTTAGCAGTATCAAGCCGTATCAGTATATGAAAGGGAGCCTTTTAGCAGCTTCTATGCAGCACAAAAGAGGATAAATAAGTTAACAATAAATTTCTCATGTTACAAAACAACAATGCTTCATTTTTGTTATAAAACAAAAAAATAATATGGACTATCATAGTTGAGATTTGGTTATTACAGATTTCTGAACTCATACATTTATTTGTCACTGAAAAAATGAGTAAGAAATCCAACCGTGGTTCAGTGATACAGAGGGCAAAGTATTACTTTTAAAACCACAGAGAGCAAATTGTTTTTAAATCAAACTATAATATGAGGTAAACTGTAATTTACACAAACGGATTCTAGTCTATTTTATAAATTGTTCGGTCCCACTTCCTATGCATTGCACACCACCAAACGGAGTTGTTTTCTTATTTTGCCTCCTTTATTTATTTAAAGTCAATTAGTGAAGCAAAAAGGTTATATGGCCTCACTTGGGGACACATAAATGAAGTTAAATCTCATTGTGGTTGGTACCCAAAACTTGTAAAATTAAAGGTCCTTTGACATATTTGGATCACTCAGTAGAATTAGTTTATGTTTTTACTGGTTTTAAGAGGCACTATTCCTGATGTTTTAACCTCAGTAAAATTATTAATAGGTTCTATTTGTAGTTTTCTAATAGAACTAGATATAGACCCACGCGATAGGAAAAAACACGGCATGTAACACACTTGGCAGCGGATTAGTCCTCGAATTGTTGATGCTCCGTAGATCGTAGCCAGTCTGGTTGTGTCGGGTAGTTCGAGTATTAGTTGTAGTAGTAGAAATTAACTTTGTTGTCGGGCTTTGAAGAATAAGAGTAGCTTTGGAATCAGTGCAAGTAAAAGTGGGTCACCCCACATATATATATAAGAAATATGGGCAAGTAGTGAGATGTAACCAAGATCTTTATATTTTTCAATGAAATTTTTCTTTTAGCAAAATCGAAAAATGATTTAATTTTTATATCTAAATTAAGTGGAATGTAAAAAATATTTGAGCTAACGATTATATTTCAAAATGGGTTTGTTGCAAAATACAAGTAGATTGATATTATTAAAGTAATGCTTTATTATATGAAAATACCATCCTTGGCTAGCTTACTTCAGTGTGAAGGATCCTCTTTCAATAATTCAATTAGTTATGGATTTAAAAAAATTATTCCAATTTTTAGTTTCTTTTTATCGATCAACCAATAAAAATTTCAATAGATATAAAAGTTTAATCATATATTGCCAAACTTTAGTTATATGATAAATTCAATGTTGATGAATGTTAGTTACAAAATTGTTGTAAGTCGTTGGTTATAAATACGCATAACAAAGAGCATTTTAGAAAATTGAGTGATAAAGTTTAAGATTATGTAATCAAATGAGTTTTTGAACAATATTTAGATAAAATAAAAAAAATATGAATATTTTTATGAAAATTACTCTTTTAGATAAATTTACGTGCCTTTACATGGGGAGGGATTTTTTTTTTCAAAAGAAAATTATGAAAATAAAACTACTATTAATTATAAAATAATACACCTGATGTCATCATTTTTGTGTACATTCACGTCATATCAAATCTTAAAAAAACTACTATCAAATTTTAGCTCTGCTTTTTTTTGTAACCGATGCAAACCTCTTAATAGTGCAACGATCTAAATGTAACGATGATCAATTAATTATGATTATAAACCTGATTGAGAGAAATTAATATGGAAGAAATGAAAGGAAATGTTTTCTATGTTGCCAACTCAGCATATTTATGAGGTGACATAATTGGATTTACGTTGCAAATAAAAAGCTGAAGTGTCATTGTCAAGACTTGTGAGTCTATTTTAATATATTATAATAAAATCTATACATAGATAGATAGATTCAAGGCATACTGAACTCTGTTCAACTTTCCGCCGAATTCTCCATTTCTCCTCATGACATGATCAGTTTTTAGGTACACATAGTAGCTTTAATTAGTATACTGATACTAATATAAAGGAGATCACCAATTGCAAGTTGGTTTAGCATTAGCAACTTCAAGAATATTCAGAGAAATCAAAATGCCTGTGACCACAAAACTCACGAATAGTCGTGTCCCTTTCACTAATATTATGAAATATGTTTTAAAATTCACAATCATTACGGGTCCACTTCTAAATAACAAAACTACAAAATTAACTTTGGATATTCCCAGCATCATATATCTTTTACCCAAAGAACACATCAGTGTGAGCTTCCCTAAAGATGAGCACATCTATAATCAGTGTATTTATATTATGTTTGAATAAATAGTTTAATTAAATGTTTATTTAATGAGTTTTTTTTATATCAATGAAAAATAGTTTATTTTTATAAATTTCTCTAATAAGCTTATGAAAATAAGCTAAAAAGAGTATATGGAAAGATTATAAATTATTTTTATAAATTATTTATATAAGTTTATTTTTATAAGTTATTCTCATAAACTCTTCATAAGCTTTTTCAAACGTATCCGTAATCTATTATTAGGATTACTTATTGGTTCTCTTCTTCAGATCATAATTATCCACTCAAAATTTACTGCTGATTACATAACATTTTCCTTTCTTGCTTTATTTGGTGGAGCCTTCCCTCTCTCTCTCTCTCTCACTCTCAATTTCCGTACACACATTAATATATGTATAATGTGCCATAGAGCTCGAATATTAATCATGACACTAGACAAATGCCATCTCAGAATTAAATGAAATGCAATGTTTGTTTTTCAGTGGAGTAACCATTTAGAACTTAGTTATCCCCCATTGCTACATATAAGTGGGTCTAAACTATAAAGTAATTTGATATTAACAAGCACACTGACAAAAAAGCAGATACTGAGAGATAGTGGGGGAAGTTAGAAATGAAAATGGCCTAAACAATATATGTATTTATATAAATATATCACGGTAAAGTTACATTTCGGTTTGATTATTGAAGCTTGAAGGATGGATAAGGAATCTCCAACTAAAGTGGGATTAAAAACCAAAAAGCTCGAGACGTAACCTTAGTGGATCCATTTGAGTAAAAGGACATGCCGATATTTTAATGGAAAAATGTGTGTCACAGATGTGTCTGACACATGCACATCTAAAAGGAAATGATAAAGATGATAGATAGGCATGGCAATGAAATCCGAACCCGTGGATATCTGTCCAAATCCATCCCGTTCGGAACGGGAAAAATCCGATCTTTTTCGGTTCGAATTCGGGTTTTCCCCGCTTTTCATAAAAGGGGACGAGGATGGAGATACTGATACCTACCTCGAAACCCCCACCCGAACTCGTCCCGTTATTATAAAATTATTAAAATACCCTTAATTATAATTTAGGTTTTGAAGTTTACACCATTTCAATCACAGATTCACTCCATTTGCGTTCAGTACTCAGCAAGCAGCCGCCCCCCTCCTTGTCTCCACCGGCCACCACCGCGACGGGAACGCTACTCACGCAAGGATATTGACCACCGTGACGCGAAGGCGAGGCGAGCCACCCATCGCGACCCACCCAGCGCCGCACGACCCACCATTGAGCGCCACCAGCGCCGCATTACCCACCACCGTGACCTTGACCCAACGAACACGAGCCACCCAGCCCCGCACGACCCACCACCACGAGATGACCCAGCGAACCCGAGCCAACTAGCCAGACGACCCGCCACCGAATTTCCGGCCACCACGAGACACTACTTCTCCTTCCATCTGCGGCCATCACTGAATTTCCTGAAGGTAAGCATGTTTTATTAGTGCATACAACCTGCTTGATGAATGTATTTATATCATTTCATAGTGCATACAACCTGTTTGATGAAAAGCCTCAGTAACCAAATGGGTCATTACTACTTCTTGAGTCTTCAATTAATTTTTTTAACCTTGAATCATTGGGAATCATTGGTTTGGGGTACACTGTTATTATTTTACTTGCTAGATGTTGCTTGGGATCATTGGCGGGGAAACCCGAACCCTAACGGGGACGGGGATGAGGGTGTTTTTTTCATCCCCAACAGGGATTTGGTGCGGGTACGGGTGCAGGTTTCAGGTATTTATTCAGGAGCGAGGATGGAAAAGGCAAAACCTGCCCTCGTCCCGCCCTGTTGTCATGCCTAATGACAGATACATTCACCCTTCTTTGATTTATTTATATATATTAATATTAATATTATTTGAGTTTATTTTTAATATATTATGTGTATAATTTTTTTACATCATCAATCAATTACAAATTGCCATACGTGTAACTTTTAATATAGTTGTGATAAGAGTCAAACATTTTTAATGATGTATCAATTTATGATTTGTTGACAGTATAAAGAATCTTTATACTGAGAGTGCATACCAATTAAATCCATATTATTTAAATATTATATAAATTTAATTGATATGTACTATCTATGTAAAAAAAATTTTACATTGTCAATCAATATTTAGAAATTAACACATCGTAAAAGATGTTTAACTATTATTCTCATTACCTTAAAAGTCACATATGTCATGATTTCTAGTTGATTTATAGTGTAAAAAATCAGGGCCGACCCGAGGCCCAAGCTAGTAAAGCTATAGCTTTATGCCTCTCAAAATTTTTTTTCCTTTTGAAATAAATGTCCGGTTTGTATCTTCTTGTATTATTATCTTTTTAATATGTTTGATATATTAACAAACATAAGTTAGCCCACTTGGTATGAAAGGTTATCATTAATTGCAATATTCAATGATCAACTCCTTCTTGTGTACAAAATAATTAATTTTGTATAAGAAAATTATTGGGTTAATTCATTAATTTTTTAAAAGGTGATTTCTCTAATATCCTAATGGTAACTTAACCCATTTTATGAGGCTCAATTAGATGGTGAGAATTATTTGACTTCACTCATTAATATAACTTATTTAATTAAGATAACATATTCTGATTGGATAATATAACTTTTATCTCTAAAATATACGAGAGAAGCCACATTTTTCAAAAGGACTGGCCAAGCGTTTTATCCAAAGCGAATACAGGGATAAGCTTAGACGGGCATGCCTCTATCAAGCGACAAGTAATTCAAGCCACACTCTGCTCTCGTGCCCCCCCGTGCCTTTCTCACCCCCTATTCTTAAAATCTCTATGCCCACTGTTTTTAGTTTTACCTTTCCGTTTCCACCTTTCGATTCAAACTAGCTAACACCTTGACTATGACATCCCACGTATAATTTATAAACAAGCAAGACAGATAAATATATGTTTATGGTAAGTTTTCTTTAGTAATGAATATTGTCTAAAGTAATATTCTTTTCAATCGTTTCTGAATATTCATCTATTTCTTTATATATATATATATATATATATATATATATATACTCCTCATCATTCATTTTCTTTCTTTTTATCTGTAATTACTTATTAAACTATCCGAACCAAATTCATAATGAATTTTACATCACAGATATCCACAAATACGAATAATTTTATGATCCCTATATCAATATCGTTGTTGAAAACTTAATTTTGAGTAATTGCTATAATTAGAATATAAACTTGTAATTGATAGAATTTACAAAAGACTTTCGATGAGGGCAAGTGTCAACACTAAGACATTTGAATTTACCCAGTTTTGCTACATTAATGTTAGATAGGGATACCTAATTAATCTCCCAAACAAGTCACGTTTAAGAGAAATCTATTTTAAAATGGAGGCTACAATAAAATTCCAAGACATATTCACTTATATAACTACAACTTACTACATAGCCAGAGCTAAATTGATGCAGTTTGATCCAATCAATTGAACACTTTTTACTTATTTTATAATAAAAATGATGAATTGAATCTGACTTTTTATTATGGAGAAATCCTCTCTTAGATTATAGCTCGAGGAGATGATGTTAGCTCCGTGCATTTTAGACCTAAGAAGAAAGATGATAGTTTGGTGTGCATTAAAGCTATTTGGTGTTGCAATAAACACTTCGAGAAAATCAAGTGAAATGAGGATTATGATGAAAGTTATAGCTTGTGTTTTTTCAATTAAAAAGTTTCATCGTATCTACCTCTATCCTTTAAATTTAAAGTTTTCAACATTAATGTTGTGGATATTATTAAATGAGGAGTATAAGAAATATTTCAACCCTTACATCAAGAACCTAAGAACATTGTTTAATACAATCCAATGGATTAAAATACCGATCCATAAAAGAGAAATAAGTCCCATCAACCTTTGCTCTAACCCAATACCAAGCTCTCACCTTAACCATATCTACTAGATTTTACAAGTTTAGATCGACTTCTCTAAATATAATATCATTCCTATTGAATCCAAAGAGACCAAATAATAGTGAACCAAATTAAGAACCAAACCTCTCGACTTTTTTTGCACAAGTGATAGCTAGAATGTTGAAGGAAGTGTGATTTACCATCCTCCGACAAAACTGTGTGGAATCTGAGCCAAGCATAGCATCTTGCCCAAACTTCATAAGATATCCTGCAAGAGAAAAAAAGATGCATAATAGACTCCTCCATATTACTACATAAAACACATTTAAGATCACTCCCCTCCATTATCATATTTATATTTCTCAGGTTTACTAAAAAAAAAAAAACATTTTCAGGCAGATCTGTTAATTGCACAACATTAATGTTGAAAACTTTAAATTTAAAGGATAGAGGTAGATACCAAGAAACTTTTTAATTGAAAAAAAACAATCTATAACTTTCATCATAATCCTCATTTCACTTGATTTTCCCAAAATAGCTGAAATTAGGAAAACAACTTTTTTTTTTTTAATTTAGTTGCAAAATAACTCATTATTTTACAAACCGTTTTTCCCCCTTCTCAGAATAGCTTAAATTTATACAATCTAGTTATCTCAAACATGTTTCCAACCCACCTGATTTTTCAAAAACAACTGAAATTATGAAAAAAAGATTTCTATTTGTTTTTAATATAGTTGTCAAATACTCTCTCTCAAAAAAATAAAGTTGTCAAATCACTCAAATTATTTTACAAACAATTTTTTTTTCCTCTCAAATCAACTTAAGGCTAGTTTGTTACAGCTTATAAAAAAATGATTTTCATATAAAATAATTTAAAAATTATATTAAAATCATTTTTTCACAATCTGTAACAAACATATCTTCTCTTTTCTCTATAGAATCAGATTTTAGTGAGAAGCTAAATGGAATATCTTCTCATTTTAGCTATAAAAATGATTTTTTTTAAAAATAATTTCCTAAAGAATCTTAAACAAACACAATTAAAATCATAATTATTTTTAACTTAAAAATGATTTTTATCATCAAATAATCTTAAACAAACGCACTCCAAATTTATACAATTCTACCCGAACTGAATTGATGGGTGGGGTTTGATTAACTTTGATCAATTTTTACTTATTTGTATAATAAAAATGATGGACCACAAGTGACTTTTAATATTTGGATGCCGAAATTATGTTACTTTATTTCATATAATTTGTTTGTTTCTCGCGTTCCAATATCATGTTTTTGTCTAAGGTCCTCGATATCCGAAAATCATTTTAAGTCGAAAAGACCCATTTAAGAGAGGAAAACTCTCCTGATATATTTTTTTTCATTCATAAAATTCGAATCTGAACTTTATTTAAGGGAAATCAAACTCTTTACTACTTAAAAAAAAAAGTTCATTATAACCTCATGTTTTCACCATGAGGGAAGTAGTTTTTGATAAACCTTACCTTTCCATTTTCTTATCACCTCATTCATCTCATCAAATCCCAACTTTCAAACCCTTTGAAAGATGAGTAACTTTAAACAAATAATAAACATCATACAGTTCATTTTTTGTTTTTCTTCTTTAAAAGGTTACGTGTCATCATCAGCTTGACCCTACTAATTTATATGGTCACTATTAATTTTAAGTATTCTCACTCGCATAATTTTTATTTCATAAATAATACCTAAAGTATTGATATCTGGTGATAACATGTGAAATTATTGAAGCCACACTACGAAATTTAAGTAAGTTATTTTTTGCCATCTCCTTTTCATTCCGAGATTCCAAAACATTTTTTAGCTTAAAATATTATTTCTTCTTGTTTACTGTATTTTTATTATAAAAAATAATTCAATTTTTTTTTTACTCAAAGCATCTATTAAGAGATTGAGACCTAGCTTCTTGCCTTTGGTGAAAAGTCGGATTACCACTTGAATTGTTGAACAGGTGGCTTACATGATCCAATTTATGACAAAAACAATTTGTCATTACCAGTAATTACAGAAAGGAAAATGATTAATGCATATTATTTATAGCTTACATTTTTTATATTAAGAATATGCGGTATAATTAAAATATAAGTGTATGAAAAAAAAGATATAAAATCAATTATAATTTAAAGATGAAAATTTGATACACTATCAGTGTAAAGTTTTTGTATTATCAGCTAATCACAAATAATTTTATATGTGATTTTTAATGTAGTTATTATAAAAGTCAAACATTTTTAATGATGTAATAATTTATAATTGATTGACAATATAATTTTTTTTTACATAACTATGTATAACAATTAAATCCTAATATAATGTAAGAGTTTTTTATGCTGTGCAACCTTGTTAAGGATTTTAAAAGAGTAAACTCATATGAGAACTTATATATACTTTCAAAAATAAAACGCATAGTTTTTCAATAAATAGTTGCTGTTTTTAGGTTTCTTAATCTGTCCAAGGTTGAACAAGATAGAAAAAACTATAATGTAAATATAAATATGATTATTTAATATTAAGACAAAACTTAAGTGTCGTTCCATAATTACTTATGGTATTCCTTTTCAGTGAGAAAAATACAACGCATCAATAAAGATATAACATGTGTAATAACTATTAAATATATCATATTCTTATTAGAAAACAACAATACAAGTACTAAAGTATAACATGTAAGTTTTTTCCCTTAATATTATTCTTGAAGAAATTAACAAAAATACTCAAAATGGTAATCAAAGACATTACCAACAAAAGTAAAAAGTTGGATGCAGCAGTCACCGAATTTCACTCCCAAAGGGAAAAACAAAAAATTAAACCTTAAAGAAACATAATTATTAATTAAAAAAAACTCATATGAAGTAATACAAACACAAACAACATAACATATAAGAGTAAACATTTTGCCTAAACAAAAAAAAAAGAGTAAACATTTGTTAGGATACCTATTTGGAGGGGGGGAAATATGATCAAAGAAGTTATATTTGAATATAAATTTAAGCTCAAAAGCTAATCATCAAAGCAATATATATATATATATATATATATATATATATATGAGTTTGAATAAAATGAAGTAATTAAGTATATATCACCGTTGATTAGTTGAAATAATTGAGATATAAACTCACTCTCACTTTAACCAATTAATAATAGAGTTTAATGGGCATGCACTGTCGGTGTAAATTAGTTTTACACAGACATCCAATAAGAACTCATCATGCTGACACATCAACCCATTTTATAACTGCATTTTAAAATTAACTGCAGAATAGTGAATTCTAATTGGACAGCAGTGTAAACCTTTTTCTTTTAATAATAAGGGTCTTGCTAATAAGTATTATAAATATATTGGTTAAGAAACCAATAAAAGAAAGTTTGTATTAAAAAATTAAGTGTAATATTTTTGATATATATTTCATCTTTTCATACAAAATTTTCTTTTTTAATTTCTCAAACAACAATAATATGAAAGCAGTTAATTATATGTATTTAAGCTCTCTATAGACAAGCTTTATCTTCTACATATAGACAGGATGTGGCAGGTGAATTGACGCAAAATTTAAAATTAAACTCTTTGTTAAAAGGGCATTTAATTTTGGGTAAAATATAATTTGGATAGTAAATTTTCTGATATCCTAAAGGTAACTTTATTTATTCTAAGTGATTCAATTAGATGGTGAGAAAGATATAACTTGACTCACTAACATGACTCATTTAATTGAGGTGGTGCATTCTGATTGGACAGGATAATTTTTACCCCAAAATTATTTGGATACTAGAGAAGGCACCAATTTCCATATATTTCTTTTCTTTTTTTGTTACAAAATTTGCATATATTTCAAGCTACGGGAGAAAGAACAAGATGAATTTTTTGCTATCTCAAGAGTAATTTTATCCTTTCTATATGGTTCAATTAGATGATGAGAATTATTTGACTTGACTAACTAACATGATCCATTTAATTAAGGCGGCACAATCTGGTTGATCAAAGTAACTTTTACCCCAAAATTATTAGAGGTACCAGAGAAAGCACAAAAAAACAATGATGAATTCTTTGATATCTCAAATATAATTTATCCTATTTAGATGATACAATCAAATGATGATAATCATTTGACTTGACCCATTAATATAACATATTTAATTAAAATGATATATTTTAATTAATCAAAATAATTCTTACCCCAAAATTATTATGAATATCAAAATAATATCAAAAACAAAAGCAGAATTATCAATCAGCAAAGGACACTGTCATCCACCGTGGCAAATGGAGCCACCGTGGCAAATGGACACGTTGCAGATATAAACCTGGTCCTCCCTCGCACTCTCTTGTCGTGTGCAACCAAAATTCACCTCCTCCTTCATCTCCGCTTCACACAACAAAACAACATACAACATAGAAAAAAAAAAAAAAATTAGAGTGAGAAACTCACCTTTCTCTCTCTAACCATTTTCTCTTCCAGAAACTGTCGTGGCCACCACAGAGAAAAACACAAACCTCACTGCTTTCTTCATGTAATATAGTGCTCACGCACTTTGGCACGCAAAATTTTCCCGGAAAATAAGGCTCCAGAAAGAAAGAAAGAAAGAAAGTGCGAGAAAATTGAGGACGAAAAAAGCGCATGGCGACACCGTTCACCGGGATGCAGCAGCACTTGGACGGAGGCGGAGGACTGGCGGTTCTCTCTAACTCAGTCAATAAGATCGATTCCTCATCCTCGCTCAATGGCGGCGGCGCCTTGAAGAAGTGCTCTGAATTGGACTCGCCGATTTTGATTTTCTCGTTCTTTCACAAAGCGATTCGGAATGAGCTCGACGTGCTGCACCGATTGGCTATGGCATTCGCCACCGGTAACCGCTCCGATATTCACCCTCTCCCCGAGCGCTACCATTTCCTCAGCTCCATTTATAGGCACCACTCCAATGCCGAAGATGAGGTGCAAAAATTTGGTTCGAATTTATGTTTTTGGAGTTTGTTCTTTGTTGAATTGTGTAATTGAATTTCCTCTGGTGATAGGAATGGTGTGGAAATTGAAGATTTCTAGCTGGTTGCATTTTCAATGAAAATGGCGCTCTTGTGTTTGTGTATTCTCGTCCATTGAAACTCTTGCTAAATTTAGGTTAAATTTTGATATTCGCTAACTTAGATAGGTGCTTTTCTACTGGTATGATAACTAGCTTGGATACTTAGAGAGAACCAAGGGGAGCAATTTCGTAATCGCTGACACAATTTTGCTTCTCTCTCTTGTAAAAGATCAATTGATTTACAGCTATGTATCTTGCTTTAATCTTCTATTACTGCTCGTGGCAAAAGATGGTAAAAGAAAAGGAAAACTGTCTTATTTAGCAATTTAGCTTGGGATAAGAAGTTAAGTTCAGGTGCCAAAAGATATTTTAAAATTGAAGCATTGGATATGATTTGCGAAATCACATTGGTATTTGGTTTTGCCTTTCAAGTAGATAAATTTTGGTTATTCTCATTATTTTTTTACACCATGAGTTTAATAAGATGATTTGGATATAAAATCCAGATATGTTTCCTTTATTTTTTTTATTCCCCCAACGTAAAGAGTGTTAATGCGGTTGTTGTGGTAATACTATCATACTATTTATTGTGCATGAAAAACATTGCAACAACTTCTCTATATGTGCCATTGCAGGGTTGTTCCCTTGTTTGTCACTAAATAGCTACAATATTGAATGATTTGTACCAAAAAAAAGAAAACCTGGTTGAATGCTAATGCTAATTCATCACTAAATTGAGCTTTTATGAGAAGGTAAATTAATGTAGTTAGCAAACGGCTAGTGGCACATAAACTCATTTCATTTTTTTTCTATTTGATATGAAGTGATCTTTTATTGTCAGTCCTTCAATGCATTTCTTAAATTATAAATTAGATGGGAAGGCTGTGAAACTTGTCAACTTCAATTATAAATTATCAGAGCTTTCATTTGTGTTTGATTTGTATTTTCTAGAATTTCCTGATAGAGTTGGATGACTTTTTATTTTTTAATTTTTTTTTTAAATAAGGCATTATGCTTTGCATGTGGATCCTTCATACTTTCCTCAAAACATTATTTTATTGTTTTGGCTTTACCACTCCTACTTTTCTGCTATGTTTCAAATGTTATGAGAGAAATATATTTTGGAATGCAGGTGATTTTTCCAGCGCTAGATATACGTGTGAAGAATGTAGCACAGACATATTCTCTTGAACACAAGGGTGAAAGCAATCTTTTTGATCATCTATTTGAACTGTTAAATTCTTCCGTCCATAATGATGAAAGTTTCCCAAGAGAGTTAGCATCCTGCACGGGAGCTTTGCAGACGTCAGTTAGTCAACACATGGCGAAGGAAGAGGAGCAGGTATAAGATTATTTAATAGCTTCTAGACTCTTACCTTGTATTCGACTCTCTTTTTTTATTTTTTATTTTTTGCCTCCCTATGATGATAAGGGATCCTCCTTCTTGAAAAAAAAGAATTGCTATAATTGACTATTGGAATATGAAAGGGTGCCAAATTGGCCTATGTGGTATAACTATAGAAATTGTATCAGTTTTTGTTGTACACTAATTCATTTATGCTTTCCTTACTTGATGGGTTAAATGTTCTTGTAATGACTATTGCTTTTAACGCAACCATATGGACTTGGTATAGTGATTCTGCAACAGTAAGTAATAGCAGAACCTGCAACAAGCTATTAAGTAGGTTCAGATTTTATGTTAGGAACTATCATTTAACTAAATTGTAAATTATTCTATTAAGTATGTCAGATGATATTTTTTTTATTTCTATGTGATTAATACCTGCTATAAAGAACTTTTGAAGCACTTGCTTGTTGCCTTTTCTTCCTCTAGTTTATTTCCCCCCAAAAAAATTACGTTCTCAAAGCTTACGAACATTGGAGATACTGTCTAAAATCAAAGAAAGCATCCTGAAAATCTGTTTCTTTAGGATCTTAAGATTGCACCGGTTATTTGAGGATTTAATGAACAAATAGTTAGATGTTATAAATTATTGTCGAACATTTTATTGAATTGTAAGGTGAATATAGTTTTTTTTCCTAACTTACCAAAGAAGAAAGTTATTAGGAAAAAGAATGGAAGAGTACATAGACACGTTACGACATTCTTCGAACCAGTGCCCTAGTACATACTTTTTGCAGATGATATTGTCATAGTTGATGAGTCCAGAGATAGAGTAAATTATAAACATGATTTATGGAGAGAGGCTAATCATAGACTTTTTCTGAGTTAAGTAGGAGTGAGACACGGTATATGGTATGTATGTTCAATAAGACGGGCTAGCAATGTTTCGGAGTTTAAAATTGGGATCACATCATACCACAAATTACACACTTTAGGTATCTTTCATCCTTCCTACAAAGTGATAGGGATATTGATGAGAATTATTGTTTGGTAAATCTTGGTGAATCTTCTATAAATTTCAATTAAAGTTAAAGAGATAATGGTGGAGAGCAAAAGATTGAAACTTCGATTTAAATAAAAACTGGTTACTTTAAAATCCAAGTTTTAGTAGATTCCTTTTGAACTAACCAACCCTATTGTACCTAGTTATCCGGTTTTTGGAGGTTGGCAAACACGCCCTTAACAGAAGTAGAAAGACACGTCAAAATGCAGCCCTCCAATCTATCCTGATTTTCTTACAAAGCGATCGTTTTAATGAAGCCATTAGCTGACCTTTATAAAGATGCCTAGAAGACAATTCTATCTTGTAACGGTGGAAATGATGGAAATTTATCTTTAGAAATGTGAAGATGTTTATGTATAAGAAGTAGCTAGGGGGGGGGGGGGGGAAAGACATATGGTTTTGGTGTTTCTTAAGGAATTTAGTTATGATTATTATTTGCCATTTATTGAGCAGCTTAAGAAGGAAGAAAGGAAGTTACCTTTTTTTTTTGGATGAAAAGAAGATATTATCAGAAAGAAGAAAGAGAACTAAAACAAGGGTAGGGTCAGTTGCATGGATCAAATGACGCCACTTGGTTCTATCAAAACCCAAATCTTCAGTAGGCCATTTACGACTAAACCCTTTATAATAATTTAATTTAGTTATTCTTGGTCTTACTCTCCTTGTTATGGGAGTATCCTCAGTCTAATCAACTTTCCTAACTAGAGCTTCTACCACTCTTCTTCGCAAATGTTCAAATCATCTTAAGCACGATTCTACCATCATTTCCTCAATAGGTGTCCTACTTTTCCTCTAGTACATTCATTCCTTATCTTATCTTTTCTTGTACTCCCACTTACCCGAAACAACATTCTCATCTTTGCCACACTTATCTTATGCTCTTGTTAGCACTTTATTGCTTAGCAGTTAATAGACTCAATACCATAAAACATCGGTTGCTGGTCTTAGTAGGTTAAGATATCCTACTAAAAAGCAAAAAAATTAAAAATAAATCCTTCCTACTTACAAATTGGGAGTCTCCTATGATCCTTGTAGAAAATTTTGTGCATCAGATCTGGATCATTGAACTGATTATGATCCTTGTAAAAAGAGGATTGTAATTTCTTAATCATCAAGTCAATTTTGGGTTATATCCTTTGATATGGCGTTATCTACTTTAAATAGATGGTTTGCACTCTTCCATCTTTTGACACGGTCTGTCAAAACTATGAACCTTTCTCTTCCCGTGTCCTTTGGCTCTTATATGTAACACCGATATATGAATTTTATCCTGACAGATTTAATAATTTCAAGGACACTTATGCCTTATGGTAAGGATTTCTTTTCTCCCTATTTTTTTTTTTCCTTTTCCCCTTATGACTTGTCTTGGAGAAATTATCCTAAACATTCAACTATTCCTTTTCCCAGCCAAAAAAAAGATAGCTCCTTTGTTTGGACTTGCTTTTGGCCATGGCCCTAGGGGTGTGGGTTGTCATATTAAATAGCCTGCCAAATGTGCGTGATAGGTGCATTGAGTTTGGTCTCGGGGCACTATGGCCCCACTGACATCAACACCTTCACAATATTAAACCATTAATGTGATATTAGTAAATATATTATTGGTACTACATTTACTTGTCGCTTTTGTAATTTTCTTTCAAAATCAAGTATTTCAAAGATCAAATTAAGCAGTCAAACATTGCTTCTTGAAAAATTGTTATTATTAACTTCTAAATAATGTAAGTGGTTGCTAAATGAGAATCTTAATTTTTACCCTTGGTCTGGTAAATTTGTATTTTGTATAAATATTACTGCTAAAATTGAACTCGAGAAGCACTAAAAAAAGTTTCACATAGGTTCCATTGCTAAATTGAAATTATTGTGATTGATTAAGGGGTTAATATTTATTGAGAAGCTTTATCATGATGTTATTTACTGTGATTAATTAATGGGTTAATATGTACTTAGAAGCTTTTTTGATTAATGGATAGATATATTAGCTGGGTAACATATCGTTAAGTCTTACTCCCATCTTCCTTAAGTAAGTTTGCACAAAACAGTTATCTGTATAGTAAGCTGATGTCCTTAAGGATTCATTGCAGTAACATTTTGTCATGGCCTTGGAGTTTAAATGGCTAAAACAATCTTATTTGTTTGGGGGTGTCTGATTTTTTTGTTTGTTGGGTGATATCAGGTATTTCCTCTGCTTATTGAGAAGTTCTCTATGGAGGAACAGGCATCTTTAGTTTGGCAGTTTCTTTGCAGTATTCCTGTGAATATGATGGCAGAATTTCTTCCATGGCTTTCAACATCTATATCCCCCGATGAATCTCAGGATTTGCGAAATTGCTTAATCAGGATAGTGCCAGGGGAAAAGCTTCTTCAAAAGGTGTGGTTTTTAAATTCTGTTTTAGAGCATTGTTGTTTCCTTTTATTTTTTAATGTTACTTTGTGGGTTGAAACCAATGATGCAATTTATATACATTTGAAATGTAATGGTAATGTATCTTATCATATTTTTGCTTATTGAAGGTTATTTTCAGCTGGATTGAAGGGAGAAGTAGTGTCAACACAGTTGAAAGTCTTGTAGATCATTCTCAAGTTCGATGTAATTCTAGTCTGTTAACCCATCAGGTTGAAAAAGTAAGCTGTGTATGTGAGTCTACTACAACTGGAAAAAGGAAATATTCTGGATTTATGCTAGATGTTTCTGATGCCAATGGAACGCATCCTATAGATGAAATATTGCTCTGGCATAAGGCAATAAAAAAAGACTTAAGTGAGATAGCAGTGGAGACCAGAAAGATACAACACTCCGGAGATTTTACTAATCTTTCAGCTTTTAATGAAAGATTGCAATTCATTGCTGAAGTTTGCATATTTCACAGGTATCGCCGTGATTTAGTTTTACCAATATCTGTCTTGTGGAAGTACCCTATGTTTCTTCAATTAAAAAATTCTATAGTTTAATTTCTTATGCGAATTATTTATATTTATGTACTTTAATCTTTATGTAGTGTTATAACTTATTAGCCTGCAGCAAGAAATGGTCAAAAAGTTATGTTATTTGAACAGTAAAGACCAACCTTTCTTATCTGAAGTATTGATTATTTATTTCTATGAATGCAGTATTGCTGAGGACAAGGTTATTTTTCCAGCAGTGGATGGAAAATTTTCTTTCTTTCAGGAGCATGCTGAAGAAGAAAGCCAATTTAATGACTTGCGGTCTTTGATTGAAGGTATTCAAAGTGAAGGAGCGACATCTAATTCAGAAGTTGAATTTTATTCGAAGTTATGCTCACTTGCTGATCATATAATGGAAACCATACAGAGGCATTTCCATAATGAAGAAGTTCAGGTGAGCCGCCATTGCTCATGTGATAATCTTTCTGAGTGGCTAGTGTGAGACTTAGCATGTTTATCAAATGCAAGAATAAACTGCAACAGTAAGGCTAATTAATAGGTTGGTGGGATTTGAGTGTCATATATGCATATGCAGAAGTTGAAAAATATGGGTAATTATTGTATCTATTAGTTAATTAATTAGCCTTTATTGGAAGAGAAGTTTGGCATGGGAAGTCCTTTAATTTGTAATGCACAATGGAATGTTTATTCAGGGACTTCGACAAGAAATTTGCAGCACAGACTAAGCTATCTTTTAATGTATTTTAAGTGTGCCTAATTCCTCTCATCTTTAGGTTCTTCCACTTGCAAGAAAGCACTTTAGCTTTAAAAGACAACGTGAACTTCTGTATCAAAGCTTATGCATGATGCCTCTGAAATTGATTGAGCGCATCCTGCCATGGTTGGTAGGATCATTAACTGAAGACGAGGCAAAGATGTTTCTGAGGAACATGCAATTGGCAGGTTCTATGTCTATTTTTAATTTTCTGCCTGCTAAAAGAAATGATATTTCTGAGAAATTTTCTTGTTTAATTTATATATATAACCTTCTCAATCCTTTTCAGCTCCAGCGACAGATTCTGCTCTAGTCACACTCTTCTGTGGTTGGGCTTGCAAGGCTCGTAATGAAGGTCTGTGTTTGTCTTCAAATGCATCAGGTTGCTGTCCTGCTCAAAGACTTTCTGATATTGAAGAAAATATTGTTCAGCCATCCTGTGCTTGTGCTGCATCATCTGATAGAGATTGCTCAGAATTAGCTGAATCGGATGGGAACAAAAGATCAGTCAAGCAAAACATATTGACATCGGACAAGAGTGGAGATGCACCTGAAACTTCAGAGACTGAAATTATCCAGAAACAATGTTGTAGTGCTCGATCTTGCTGTGTGCCAGGTTTAGGAGTAAGCAGTAACAATTTTGGGCTGAGTTCTCTTTCTACAGCTAAGTCATTGCGCTCCTTGTCTTTCAGCTCTTCTGCCCCATCTCTTAATTCCAGTCTTTTTGTATGGGAAACAGAGAGCAGCTCATGTGATGCTGGCTCTGCACAAAGACCAATTGATACCATATTTAAATTCCATAAAGCTATACGCAAAGACTTGGAGTATCTAGATGTTGAATCTGGAAAGCTGTGTGACGGTGATGAGACAACTCTTCGGAAATTTAGTGGAAGATTTCGTCTTTTGTGGGGTTTATATAGAGCTCATAGTAATGCTGAAGATGATATAGTATTTCCAGCATTGGAATCCAAAGAGGCACTTCATAACGTGAGTCATGCATACATGCTGGACCATAAGCAGGAAGAACAATTGTTTGAAGATATTTCCCACGTTCTTTCTGAGCTTTCTGTTCTTCATGAAGCGTTGCAGATGACCCATATGTCAGAGGATTTACGTGAAAGTAATCTTGGAACTTCTGATGTCAATGGTAGTGATATTATCAAAAAGTACAATGAACTTGCTACAAAGCTTCAAGGGATGTGCAAATCCATAAGAGTGTCCCTGGATCAGCATATTTTCAGGGAAGAGCGTGAACTCTGGCCATTGTTTGGGAGACATTTCACTGTGGAAGAGCAAGACAAGATAGTGGGCCGGATAATTGGAACTACAGGTGCTGAAGTTCTCCAATCAATGTTACCATGGGTAACTTCTGCACTTACCCAGGATGAACAGAACAAAATGATGGACACGTGGAAGCAGGCAACTAAGAACACTATGTTCAATGAATGGCTTAATGAATGCTGGAAAGAGAGTCCAGTGTCTATCTCACAGACAGAAACATCAGATCACGGCACTTCTCAAAGAGGTTTTAAAATATGCATTAGTTTCTTTCTTGTTTTGTGGAAATTGTAATATGGACAATTAATAGTGTGTTATTGTTCTTTCCTAGGCGCTGAATATCAAGAAAGCTTGGATCTCAATGATCAGATGTTCAAGCCAGGTTGGAAAGACATATTCCGGATGAATCAGAATGAACTTGAGTCAGAGATTCGGAAGGTTTATCGTGACTCAACTCTTGATCCAAGGAGAAAGGCCTATCTTGTGCAGAATCTAATGACAAGGTTGGTTCGAGTGACCATATATCCCTGGTTTTATTTAACTGTTACATGATTAACTGCATGTTCGTCTGATAGCATTTTACCCTATTGTCATCAAGCTCCAATTGTTGATTAGTTATCTGTGTATTGTAGTCGTTGGATAGCTGCCCAGCAGAAATCACCTAAAACTCTATCTGAAGAATCATCTAATGGTGAAGAAATAGAAGGACACTCGCCATTATTTCGGGACCCAGGGAAACACGTATTTGGGTGTGAGCACTATAAAAGAAATTGCAAGCTTCGAGCTGCATGTTGTGGCAAGTTATTTACTTGCAGATTTTGTCATGACAGTGTGAGCGATCACTCAATGGATAGGTGAATTTCTGATGGGATTTCTTGCATTTTGTAGTTGTATATACTTCTAATTATATGCTTGATCATTGCAGAAAAGCAACATCAGAAATGATGTGTATGCGCTGCCTTACAATACAACCAGTAGGGCCTATATGCATGACACCTTCATGTAATGGTCTTTCGATGGCAAAGTACTATTGCAATATATGCAAATTTTTTGATGATGAAAGGTACCTTTTAGTTCTTCCTTCAGAATTCAAATTTTTGGTATTTAAGTTGCTATTGCCCTCCTTTCGGGGAATTGGGATCAATGCTGTGGGCCTTTGTACCTTGAGCTTCACATTTCATTACATTAGGACTGAGATTGACAACTTATGGACAATATGTGAAGGTGCATTACCATCCTAGTGGAGAAAGTGACTCTGTAAACGAATTCAACTAATGGAAGTTTCAAAGAAAAGACAGACATTGAGTGAATATTAATGGTAGAGCAAAATGCAAGGCTCAATCTATGCTCGCTGTTAACTCTTCTGTTGAAAATAAAGGGATAATATCCCAATGTTTTGAAAAGAATGAATTCAGTTCTTTTGATGCTCGTATATACAGATGAACATATTTATACTTATGCAAAACAATTAGTAGTTAAAAATTAAAAATTGTTTGGTCTGTTTAATGCTATGTGAGTGTTAGCAAGAAATATCATATGATTGATTATGATTTTAGTCTTTCAACTTTTTTGGTTTGTTGATTTTATTTTTCCTTGCAACTTTTTTCTGATTATAACTTTGCATCATTCATTTCCAGGAATGTATATCACTGTCCGTTTTGCAATTTATGCCGTGTTGGGCGAGGGCTTGGGATAGATTATTTTCATTGCATGAATTGCAACTGTTGCCTGGGGATAAAAACAGCATCTCACAAGTGCTTGGAGAAAGGTTTAGAAATGAACTGCCCGATTTGCTGCGACGATTTATTTACATCAAGTGCTACAGTCAGAGCTCTACCCTGTGGCCATTATATGCATTCTGCTTGCTTTCAGGTCTATTTCACACCCATTTTAGGTTTCAATCGCCTCTCAAAAGAAAAGAAAAACAAATATTTGTTTTCTCAATGTTTGTGGATTCAATCTTATATTTTGTTATAATATTTTAGGCATACACTTGTAGTCACTACACATGTCCAATCTGCAGCAAGTCATTGGGAGATATGGCGGTGAGAAGATTTCCTTTCATTAAATTTGTTTTTCCACTCAATCAAGCCTATATTCTCCACCTCTATGATTCTCCATCAAAAAATAAAAGAAAATATTTATAGATGCACAAAAAGAATGCAAAGAAGAAACAAAGAAGGCCATAATTCAATAATGCTCTCCAATCTTTCTACAATGTACCCCGAATTCTCAAGTTGAGGCAAAATCAATTATGTTAGCAATTTGTATTTAAGTTTTTTATATAATTTAGTTAAATAAAACTCTTGTTTTTGCTTAGTTTGAAAAAAACTAAAGAGTGCAAGAGGAAATGCATCCCTTTGATCAAGTATACATTTATTGATCTTTAACAAATTTGTGCATATGTTGTTGCAGTCTTTAAATTAGGAATTTGATACAACTAAAGAGTGTAAGAGGAAGTAAACTCCCTTTGATTAAGAGAAGATTTAAAGAAAAGATTAGTGGTATAAATAGAATATTGATGTGGAATGTCAATACCTTATATTCTATGTATATTAATAGCCACGGAGATAACTAACGAAAGTCAAACTTTAACCATAGATTGGGATTGTGTGAGGGAGTTTCTTTGTGCGGATCAGTTGTACTCTTTGTAGGGTATTGGGGTATCACTATTAAATCAAAGCCACAGTTTATTGAACTTTTATGGTACATGACACACCATACTTAGTTGTTTCTCTACCTACCCAGGTTTACTTTGGTATGCTTGATGCCTTATTGGCTGCTGAGGAGCTGCCTGAAGAGTATAGGAACCGCTATCAGGTGAATACTTTTGTGTTTACACTCTTTACTTTATTCCTTTCAAAAGCTAATGTGGATTTTATGAAAGAGCATTCTGGCATTTTAGGCCAGCAAAGAATTTGTAAGTTTTTTGTCTGTTAAGCAGTTTTGTTATGGCCATGTAGGACATACTCTGCCATGACTGCGAACGAAAGGGAACTTCACGCTTCCACTGGTTATATCACAAATGTGGATTTTGTGGCTCGTATAATACCCGGGTGATCAAGTGAGGCATCAAATTCCAGCTGCTCTTAGTGTGCTTTTGACAGGGAGGTAGACAGAGTTTGTAAATACTTGTATAGCCAATCCAAATTTTCCCCCAACCAAGAGCCTAGATCGTTTCATCTTATACATAATGCAAGTTAGTCACTTCCGTAGAGACTTCTTACCCCTTAAGAGTTCTCGTAAGCCGGAGATAGAAGCACCTAATCAGTTCTACAGCAATTATGTACAGATCAACTTTCTTCCGAGTTTTTTAATTATGCAATGGATACTTTTGCAGGTTGCTGCCCCTCTTCGTTTCTCCTTCATATCGTTAAGTTCATCTAAAGAGGGCTGATTGCACTAACAATGCTGAGCAATTTATCTCTTGGGTGTGATCAATATACATATAACTTCTTACCTATCATCCCTAGGTGTCAAAATATATTTTATATTTATTTTAATACAAGAAAGAGTCACGTGGACTAGCGTCTTGAACACAATTTTTATAAAGTGACGACTGGATTAATGCCTTCGGCTAAGTTGGCATAACAAAAACTATTACAAACCAGAAATTATTTTTGAAAATATTTCGCGGTAGGGACCAAAAAACCCGTCGTATATACCTTTCTATCAGAAAACAAGAAGAAGATAGATGAATTGAACTGATATTATATAGAATGAATCAATAAATACACTGTGAACAGCATCACCTATTTATACAGGAAATGGTTCAGCAAGGCAATTAACAGCTCACTGTCAGGTTGGCATAACCGCTTAACAAAACAGAAAGCTAATTATATCTAATTACAGATTATACTCTGATATCCCCCCCACAAGCTCAAGGGGGTTGCCTAGCAGGGAACACCTTGAGCTTGGTTCTTATCGATTCAAATTGAGATGGAGATAACGGTTTTGTAAAGGAATCTGCAACCTGATCTGCAGCAGGGACATGCTGAACAAATAATTGTCTGCCAATAACCTTCTCTCGAACAAAATGGATGTCTAATTCAATGTGCTTGGTTCTTGCATGTAAAATGGGATGGTAAGTCAAAGAAACAGCACTTTGATTGTCGCATAACAGAGTTGGAGGTCTGAAAGGAATATGCAGCTCATGAAGCAGTGATTGGATCCATAACAACTCTGCAGCAGTGTTAGCCATGCTGCGATATTCGGCTTCAGTACTAGAACGAGCAACAAGGGGTTGCTTTTTAGAGCACCACGAAATCAGATTTGGACCCAGAAAAATGCAGGATCCTGAAACAGAGCAACGATCATCTTGATCTGTTGCCTAGTCCGCATCACTGTAAGCTCTAAGAGAGAATGGCAAACCAGGATTAGATGGTTGCAGCAGCAGGCCATGAGATATGGAGCCTTTTAGATACCTCAAAATTCTTTTAACAACCTTCCAATGAGACTCCAATGGTCTAGACATGTACTGAGAGACCTTATTAACACAGAATGCGATATCGGGTCTGGTTAATGTTGCATATTGTAATGCTCCAACAATTGGTCTATAGAGAGTTGGATCTGACATGACATCAGTTCCATATTTGCTCAGCCTGCAGTTGCTCATCATAGGAGAGGAGATACCCTTGGAATCACTCATATGGGCTTTTTGAAGAAGGTCTCTGATGTATTTTGCTTGAGTAAGTAATATAGAGCCACTTGAAAGGTGCTTTACTTCAACTCCAAGAAAATAGTCAACCCTGCCAAGTTGCTTAAGAGCAAACTGGTTATGCAATTTACAAATGAGATCTTGAATAAGAGTAGGTGAAGATCCAGTAATTAATATGTCATCTACATAAATCAGCACAAAGATGCAGATGCCTTTTCTGTTATAAACAAGAAGAGAGGAATCACACTTGCTTTTGACAAACCCAAACTGTAAGAGAGCAGTGGTTAACCGATCATACCACGCCCGAGGGGCTTGCTTCAACCCATAAAGAGATTTATGGAGTTTGCAAACCAAGGACTTGTCGTGAGATTCAAAACCAGGTGGCTGTACCATAAACACTTCTTCTTGCAGGAAACCATTGAGAAATGCATTATTTATGTCTATTTGCTGGATGTCCCACTTGTTTGTAAGAGCCAAGGTTAAGATAATCCGAATGGTCACTGGTTTTATGACTGGTGAGAAAGTTTCTGAGAAGTCAAAACCAGGAGTTTGATGGAAACCCTTTGCAACAAGTCTGGCCTTTAGTTTATTAACTGTTCCATCTGCATTTTCTTTAATTCTGAACACCCAGCGACAGCCAATGGCTTTTCTGTGAGCAGGAAGGGGAACTAGGGACCAGGTTTGATTGGAAATTAAGGCCTTGTACTCAGCTTGCATAGCCTCAAGCCATTTAGGATCAGCTAAGGCTTGTTTAACATTCTTAGGTTCAGTACAAGACAGCAGGACTTTAGGCTTAAGATTTCCTGTTTTGGCTCGAGTTAGCATGGGATGATTATTGTAATTACGGGCGGCAGGACTGAGGGAACCAGAAACAGTATTCTCAGAGTGAGAATCAGCAACATTTGAACCAGAATTTGCAGATATAACAGGAGAAAGAGACTCAGAATTTGCTACTGTAATGGGAGAAATAGTTTCAGAATTAGTTAATTGTACAGGAGAGTGAGTAGTTGCAGCCAAGGGAATTGAATTAGCAGTAGAAATTGGAACAAAGGAATTAGGAGGCACAGAAACCAATGGTATAAATGCAGGTAGATGACTAGAACTGATAGGATTTACAGAAGAATTAGAGGGAGAGAAAATGTAAGGAAAAGGAAACTTGAGTTCATTGAAATTTACATCTTTGGAAATGTAAATTCTACCACTGGGTGCTAGGCATTTGTGACCCTTATGTTGAGGTGACAAACCAAGATAAACACATTCCATAGATCGAAATTCCAGCTTGTGTTGATTGTAGGGCCTGAGTAAGGGAAAGCAGGAACAGCCAAAAGTCTTAATCAGGTGATAGTCAGGAATAGAATTGTACAAGGCATGAAAAGGGGAGGAAAAGTTATACAAGGCAGCAGTTGGCAATCTGTTAATTAGGAACACAGCTTGAGTGAAACTGTGATCCCAATACTTGATAGGCATTGAAGCATGGGACAAGATAGTTAAACCCATTTCAACTATTTGCCTGTGTTTCCTTTCAACAGTGCCATTTTGGTGGGAGGTATGAGGGCAAGTCAATCGATGTTGAATGCCAAGATCATGTAGATATTTAGTGAAAGGCCTAAACTCTCCCCCCCAATCAGTTTGAAGAGCCTTAATAGAAACATGAAACTGATTTTGGATTAATGCCAAAAACTGTTTAAAGGCTGTGAAGGCATCAGATTTTTGTTTAAGAAAGTATATCCAAGTGAATTTGGTAAATGTATCAACAAAAGTTATGTAGTAATTATAGCCACAAGAAGAGGAAAATGGTGAAGGACCCCAAAGATCACTATGTATGACCTCAAACGGTTTAGTATAAACAGTAAGGGAAGGAGGAGCATGAATTCGATGTGCTTTCCCAACACAACAAGCAGTACAATGATCAACAACATTTTTATTATGAAATGGAATTTTACAAAGATGCAGAATGGTTTTTACAGCATTAGAGTGAGCATGTCCTAGCCTAAAATGCCACTGAGAAAAGCTATTTACAATGGAAGAATTGCAAACAACAGTTTGGAGGACAGCTGTATTATTTAAAGCAGGAAAACTAGAAGACTTGGCAACAGGATGACTAGCAGCACTTGAAGCACTGAGCCTTGAAGGAATTATTTGAAAATGCTTGAACTTGTACAAACCATCTGGGCCAAGCAAGCCTTCGAGTAGCACCTTTTTAGATGCCTGACATTTCACAAAGCAATGAAAGGGGTGAAATTCAAAATACACTTTGTTATCTTGTGCAAATTTACTAACTGAGAGTAAGTTTTTAGTGATGTGAGGAACATGCAGTAAGTGATTCAAAGACAGTGTAGTGTTAGGTGCAGAGGTAGAGGCAACTTTAGAAAAACCTATAGAATGAATTTGCAAACCTTGGCCATTTCCCATCATAACCTGGTCAGTTCCATTGAAAGGAAAGCTCTGAGTAAGGTTCTGTTGATTTGCTGTAAGGTGATGAGAGGCTCCCGAATCAGGGTACCAGCCTTGAGCATCAAATGTTGAGGGAGCATTGAGTTGTTGTGTAGCGGGTAGATGATAAGGCAGAGCCAAGTTAGCAGAAGGTTGACCAAACTGAGGTGCAGAGGGAGCCATAGGACGAGGAGCATTGAAGCGAAACACATTAGATGCAGACTGAGCAGGTGTGAAACCTTGGGCAAAACGATACCAACAGCGAAAAGCCTCATGTCCAGGCTTGCCACACAATTGACAGGTTGGACGAGTCCCGCCTCTGCCACGAAACCTGCCACGGCTTCTACCGCTACGACCACCACGAAAATCTCCACGGTTACCAGAATAGGAACTACCAGCTCCTTCAGCAGAAACAGGATTTGCAACATTGACAGAGTTGGCCGTAGATTGAGCAATGTTGGCCGAGGCACTAGGTGTAGTTAATTCTTGACGAAACTTTTCGAACTGAGCCTCTTGAACCATTAGCAAGGATTCAAGATCTTCAACTGGAGGAGAATCGACACGGCCATAGATCATCATCACGAAGGAGTTATACTCCTCAGAAAACAAGAAGAAGATAGATGAATTGAACTGATATTATATAGAATGAATCAATAAATACACTGTGAACAGCATCACCTATTTATACAGGAAATGGTTCAGCAAGGCAATTAACAGCTCACTGCCAGGTTGGCATAACCGCTTAACAAAACAGAAAGCTAATTATATCTAATTACAGATTATACTCTGATACTTTCCAACAAATAACATCATCTTATGTGATGTAAGACAAAAGGCCATCTTTAATGACAACCTGATGTTATAAAGCTTCCGTTATGCTTAGCATCCAGTAAAGGATCTCAGAATATCTTCAATGTGTAACTTGCTTAACTTCTTTATTATAGGTCTTATTATGTCATTTCATAATTTTTTACTTTATATTATTTTTAAGGAACTTTTCATTTCAATGGTAAAATTCTAAGAAGTTTATTAAATGTGTTTCACAAGTTAGCAATATCTTTATTCACATTTATTATTATTTCAATTTTCGGAGAAAGGTAATAAATGTAATTTTCTATTTTTTTTCTCTCCTTATATTATTGGAGGTTCTTATATAAAAATTGATTGCTTATAGAAACAACTTTCACATGCAATTCATGTTCACCTAATCTCATTCCAATGATGCAATTGTGTAAGGAATGGTGAACGGTTGTTTAGCTCTGTACTTTTAAACAACTCCTATCAGTGATACGTTGACCTTCTACGTGGGCCTATAGGCAACCTTACCATATATTTGGCAAGAGGTTGATTCCGCAACTTAATCCTATCATGGTAATAATTTTAAGTATTGAATCATAGCTTGCTTATCGTCCTCTTTTATTTGAATTCTTAAAGTTTGTTTTTGACGTGGCTTATACCATATTTTTGGATTAAATAGATCATGTAATGTTAGGGGAGACAACAATATAGAGAATAGAATTGCAGTGGTTGTTTCCTTGGATGCTTCAACGAATAGTATGACGCCATCTGCAAATAGCATATGTGAAATTAAGGTAAGGGGGCAACCCTTTTGAAAGTAAAATGATTCTCTTCTATTCTTGTGTTAAGCTTTCAATTTTCCCCCTACTGATAAGGATGATTGTGTTTATGGTTGTCACGCAACCAAGAATCAAAAGAATCCAAAAAAGTTGTCCCCTCTCAAGATTTGTTTAATGACGTCCTACCTTATTGTAAGCCTTATCCAGGTCAAGCTTGATAAGTATATTCACTTTTTTCTCTTTCTTTCTTTCTTTCTTTCTTTTTATTTATTTTTGTTTTGTGTGTGGTGAAACGTGTTCTAGACCACCGCCAATGTTCTAGCTAGAATCCCACATGTAAGGCATCTTCCCCAAGTGCTTTGAAGGGTTTGAAAGAGCAGGCTACTACTTTCACTTGAGTACATTAGGATGGAGTACAAAGCCTATAATAACCTTGGAAGATGTTTGTGAGCCAAAACATACATTAGAAGGCAGAGATAAGGAGTAGACGTCACACCGCACCTATTTAGAGGTGTAAAAATTGGTTACAAAGGGAGGGTGAAAAAACCATTCTTCAACAACTAATTCTGCTTCTCCTTCTCTTGAGAGTTGAAACGTGAAAGCATGCATCACCTATTAGCATTTAAGATTGGGTCCAATTGAGGGAGTAAATTGATTTGTATAAAAGTTTGGGAGTTACTTTATTTTATCTTATGTGAGATTTTATTCTCCAATATTCTCCCTCAAGTCCAACTGGAGGCCCAGTTAAGACCTGCTCAAATTGATTTTTGATTTTTTTTTTGGACTTGTACTCTTTTTTTTTTGCCCCAGAGGCCTTAGGTCCATTGATTTGTTTTTTTTTTGGTTGCCTAGGGTTATGCTATTTTTTTTAGTCAGAGGCCTCAATTTGCTTTTGTTTTTTTTTTTTTCAATGGGCTCTGATATCATATTATGAAAAGAGAAAAACAAATATACGGACTAATACTTTTTCTATATTGATTGAATAAATGTGTGTTCACTTAATGAATCACACCTTTGATACATGACCTTATATACATGATATCTAATCAAGAGACTTAGCAAGAAGCTCTTTCTAAACATAACGGCTCTAAGAGCTCTATAACAAGTCTAACAGAAATAATTGTCTTAACATTTATAACAAATAACTAATCATAATACCCCCCCCCCCCACACACAAACTGGTGAATGAATACTCATAACTCCCAGTTGGGTTACAAAATTATTAAAAGGCTGAAAATCTAATGGTTTAGTAAGAACATCTGCCAATTGGTTGGAACTTGCAACTGGCATTAAGTGAAATAGATTTTCCTGCAACTTTTCTCGAACCACATGACAATCTAAGTCGATGTGTTTCGTCCCTTCGTGAAAAGAAGAGTTTGCTATGATATGTCTAGCTGATTGACTATCACAATATAATAGGCTGGAGAAATGAATGGGACCCGAAAATCCTTTAACAAATAAGTGATCCATTTAATTTCGCAAACAGTTGCAGTTAATGCTCTATATTCTGCTTCTGAAGAGGAGCGTGAAACTGTGGCTTGCTTCTTGGATTTCTAGGAAATAAGAGAGCTGCCAAGGAATATGCAATATCTTGTGACTGATTTGCGCGTGTTTGGACAAGTGGTCCAGTCAGAATCACTGAAAGATTTTAGTTGAATGGCAGAACTGCTGGGGTAAAATAAGCCTTGTGACGGTGAAGATTTTATGTATCTTAAAACTCGGATGGCAGCTTCATGATTGAGAGGTGTTGGTTGAGTCATGAATTGACTTAATTGCTGCACAGAAAAAGAAATATCAGGTCTTGTAGTTGTCAAATAAAGAAGCTTACCAATAAGTCTCTTGTATGATTCAGGATTAGGCAGAGGAGTGCCACCCTGTTGAGTTAAACGTGTGCCTTTAAGCATAGGTTTTTTGCAGGCTTGGAAGCCAGCAACCTGCATTCAGACAAAATGCATATTTCCTTTGGCAAATATGTATGCATTGCTTAGATCTTGCTATTTCAAGTCCAAGAAAATATTTTAAGTAACCCAAATCTTTAATTTTAAATGTGATGAAGAGCAGCTTTAGCACAGCCTCTCACCCCCAGACAGATGGTCAGTCAAAGAGGATCATTCAGACCCTTGAGGACATGCTTAGAGCGTGTGTTTTAGATGGATATGGATGTTGGGATAAATTTTTACCTCTCTTAGAGTTTGCGTATAACAATAGTTATCATGCTAGAATAGGCATGGCATCCTATGAAGCTCTTTATGGAAGAAAGTGTAGATCCCCTTTGTGTTGGTGTGAGGTGGGTGAAAAGACCTTGATAGGACCTAATGTGGTTCAGCAAACCAGAGAAAGAATAGAGATGATTAAGGAGAGAATGTACACTGCATAGAGTAGGCAGAAGAGCTATGCCGATAAAAGGAGAAAACCTTTAGAATTCCAAGAAGATGAACATGTATTCTTGAGAGTCACTCCTAAGACTGAGGTAGGAAGATCCATGAAAGTCAGAAAGCTAAATCGGCGATTCATTGGTCTTTTCCAAATCCTAAAAAGAGTCGGGATTGTTGCTTACCAATTGGCTCTTCCACCTTTATTATCAAACCATCATGATATTTTCCATGTATCACAACTCAGAAAATATGTACATGATGAGTCTCATATAATAGCTCTCGAGTCAATACAATTAAGAGATAACTTGATCTTTAAGCGTAGACCTAGTCAGATCGTCGACAAGAGCACCAAGACTCTAAGCAACAAGACAATTCCTTTGGTGAAGGTAGTTTGGGAAGGATTAACTCCTGAGGAAGCTACTTGAAAACTTGAGGAGGATATCATGCACCGGTATCCGGATCTTATTAATTGAGGTACATTGCTTTAGTTGAGGGGCTGTATTAGATTCATCTGATTGAGAAAAGGTTAGCATATGATATAACAGAAGACAATGGATACAAAATATCAGGGTTTGTAGAACCTGAAATATTATTACCGTGATAGTCTTGTGGATACTATTGTTCTTAATTAGTGCAGAAAAGTCATATATATTCCCTCGTCAGATCTTTCTCTGGCCTCATTAATTAGGGCCACTACATTGGACACCACCCAGTCTAGCTTGGATTCTTCTCTAATTTTCGTATAATTAATTTCGCAAGGGTGTTTTTATTCCACAGAGCTGCAAAGTTGACACAACACAAGAGGGCATTTTGTTGTTAACGTTAGAGATTAGAGAACAAGAAGATGGGATAGGCACACAATAATATAATCTGGGCTTAATTTGTACGTCAAGGAAGGTGTAAAATAAAATCAGCTCTTGCTGCTGCCCCTAGGGAGTTCCACGCAAGAATATTCCTCATTGGGCAATTGAGCTGAGCTTGATATAAAAGCTCTCTTGAGTCAGACCCTCCATTTTGCCATTACTGCAGAGCTACTTCTTAATTTGCACTTGACCGTATAATAACACGGGCTTTCTATGTCTACCCTTAACAAGCATTAGATGGACACTACCTTCTAGCCTCTTGGTGTTGGTTCTCTGCATTTTGTCTACTCCAAGTCCAAGTGAGTGCATGCCACTCATGTAGAATGTTGGATGTATTAATGTCGAGTAAATCATCATTTTGGTCTTTGAAAGTATAAGTTGTTGTCAGTTCAGTTCTTGAAGGCAGTTAAATTATAAAAAGTCCTTCAATGTTAATTTTGTCAATCAAGTTAGTCCCTCAATATTAATTTCGTCAGTCAAATTAGTCTCTATCAGGGACCAACTTTACTAACGAAATTAACATTTAAGGACTTTTTTGTAATTTAACTGCTTTCAGGAACTGAACTGACAGCGCCTCATACTTTCAGGGATCAAAATAATGGTTTACTCTAATGTCGGAACAAGTTATCATGATTGTATATTCACACTTTTTTTTAATTTATTATAATATTGTAAAATAAAAAATTATAATTGTAATTAATTAATTAATTAATGGTAACTGTGTTTGAACTTCGAAGTGTCAAAATTACTAAACTTATTTTATATTATAGGGACATAAATGTTTAAATGACTGATCCATATATAATATATAAGTTTCTTTGTAAGGTTGTTGGTGCATGCATAAGAGACAAAAATAACATTAGACATTTTTTTTAAGGTTATTATAGATTACCTTTTTTCGAATATATTTTTTTAAGGTTACTTATTTCATTTGTTTCATTTATCACGGTTTTAAAATAAATTTTTTTTAAAAAAAATAATAGAATGGGCCAACCAATTTGACCTCAAAAAGGACTTAGCCGAGTTAGTAAATGGCAGCTGTTACATACATCATCACTTTTGTCCATCCACTCCCACACTTTTAATTTTAAAGCGTGAAATAACTTTTTATGGAATTTAATTGAAAAAAAAATGGAAAAGGAGGTAGAATAATAATATGTTGACCTCCAAGTAATGGGCCGGGCTGACGAGTTCTACTCTCATGTGTGTTATGAAGAAGAACTTTGCATGACTTATGCAACAGGGATACAAAGGAATGTTGATATTGAGCACAGAAGGAAGGAAATAATAATATTAGAGGACGGTCATTTCAAAAAATCAAAGCGAACGTGAAGCGGCCACTTCTACGTTGCAACATCTGGTTGCACTCCTGCAATATTGGGTTGTTTACATGTCCCATTCTGCCTCACAAATTTTAAAATTAATTCAATACAAAATTTCAGATAAAGTCAAATATATTTAACACACTTCTAAATTACTAAGAAAATGATCTATCTGAAAAATTTATTTCTCAATAAAAAAATAAAAATAGAGTCTGTCCATTTAAATTAAGATTGAAACATGTCATCATAAATAATAAAATGGTATTAAATAATATATTGCGGTTTTTTTGTTGCACGAGAAAATCTCCATCCAATAATAAGAGATTAATCTTTTTCGGGATGAGACATAGAGATAACGGAAATGAGTTTCAAACAAAACCTTTTCTATAAAAACAGATAATAGGAATCGAATCCCTGTCAACATATTTAAGAAAGCCAGCTAATAAGGGTCTGTTTGGATTGGCTTATAAACAGCTTATTTGGGCTTATCTACTGACATAAGTGTTTGTCAGAGTGTTTGTGAGAGCTATGAAAATAGCTTATGACAGCTTATTTTGATAAGCTCTCCAGGATAGCTTATGAAAATAACTTATAACTTATATGAAAACAGTTTGACTATATTTTCTCTTTGATTATAGAAATAACTTATGCATAAGCGCTTGTCCTATAAGCATTTAATTAAGTCGCTTATCCGAACAGACCCTAAGTGTGGTGAGCCTTATTCGTTTAATGCCTTGCTTTATCTTAGGAATAAAACACCTACCATAACACCATGCTTTAAAATGATCACTCTGAGAGATATAATTTTTTTTTTTGACAAAACTGCAAGAGATATTAAATATGCATTTGTTTATATATATATATATATATATATATATATATATATATATATATATATATAAAAATAAGGGAACAATGTGTATCCCCTAAACTTTAGTTTCTTTGCAAATAGATACTTTTAACTATTGATTATTCCTAATTAATCATTAAACTTCAACTATTAATGAAATTAATTCTTCTGTTAACCTAAAATTAGATCACTAATGATGATCGAATCCAAACGTTCATTTCGCTTTAATTTGAATCTTAATTTCATTTATTTCTTTTTAATTTATTTAAAAAAGAAAATAAAACAAAGATTGCATTTATCTTTTTTGTGCGTTTAATTCTTCTTCTCAACAGATTGAACAACAATATCCGAAGAGTGAACGGACCGGGGGCACACATGAGAGTAGAAAGGATTCTGTCAGTGACAAAAATGGTGGCTATCCTTGTTAGTGAGCCTGCAAATAACAGGGACATCGATAGTGGTGACCTTTAAGAAGTTCTTGTTCTTAAACCGCTCCAAGTGACGCTCATTCTTGGGGTGATGCAAATTTAGGTGTGGTGGTGGTACTTGAGGCCGCCACAAAAGAGGAGGTCTTCGGGTTCGGGGACAGTGAATGAGAGCTTGGAGAAGGGGATCTGATCGCTGGATGTTCACGAAAGATATGAAGACTGCCGCTTCGTGGAAAGGGGAGTTCAGGTTCGACCAATTCATGTGATACAGTCAATCGCGACAGACCCTCTTCTTATCGGGATCGCACTTTCTGGCTTCGACTTTGGGGGAGCTCCTGCTGCTGTTAGAAGCGCCATTTGGGATCAAATATAGGGTGCATAGGGGGCTTGCCGTCGCGAAGGCGGAAGGAGGAGTCATCGTCGACATAGGTAAGGAAAGAGTCGTCATTGGTGAAGAAGAAGAAACTGAGAGCAACTTTGTTTTTTTTATTTTTTTATTTAAAATAAATGCAATCAACGATTCATATTAAAGTGATATGAACGACTAAGTTTGATCTAATTTTGGGTTAATTGAAAGATCAATCTCAGTTCTGCTTCAGCAGCTCAGTGGTAAGGCTGCAGGGACATTTAATGATTGATGAGTCATGAATTCGATCCTACAATCGCTTCAATTTCCTCCTTTTCCATATAAGGCTTAAGTATATTTCCTAAGGACCCAAAAAAAAGAAAAAGAAGGATCAATCTCAATGATAGTCAGAGTTTGAGGATTAAAATTTAGGATGTATATGCATTTTTCCTAAATTTAATAACCAACTTGAGTCAACTAAATGTATTTTATTATTTTCAATTAATGATGTTTTAAATAATATAGAGTCAAGGTTACATATAAATATGGATTTAATTAATATTTATATTACACTATAAATCAATCGTAAAGGGTTACAAATGATTCGTGATGGGTTGAAGTCTATCGGAATTAAACTCTATAAGTATATGGTTTCATCATATTTGCACATGTATATTTTATAATAAAAAACTTTAATTATAAAAAAATAAGGAAATGGATTTGGATTTGAATTCTCTATTTTTTACTCTCTTATTTTCTCTTTATAAAATAGAAAATACAAAATCAAATTTTAATGAGTCTTATATATAAAGATAAATTTAGTTTCTTGTTTTTCTCTGGAAAGAGAATTTCTAATTTGGCAACCCCAACTCCAACCGAACGTTAACTCCTTGGTTCGTTGTTCTGTCTCTCTTATTGTTCCCGGCAATTTCTGGAGACAAGACAAGACAAGAACCAACTCTCATCTCTCTCTCTCTCTCTCTCTCTCTCTCTCTCTGCTATTTATTACTATCCTCCTTCATCATCATCATCAACATCATCATGGCTATGGGGCCTGAAAGATCGAAGCCACTTCACAACTTTTCGATGCCATGTTTGAAATGGGGCAACCAGAGAGTGCTGAGGTGCATCAAACTCACCACCGAACCCAGTCACCCACACCCATCTTCTTCACGTCGTTTCCAAATCCAACATCCCAAACACAAACCCTTATCCAACGACATCGACGATAACCTTAACAACATCAACGCCGTTCGAGAGAAACTCATGATCGATCTCCGGGTCGCCGCTAACAACCTCAAAGTTTCCATCTTTCAAGAAAGGGTCGCCGCCGATGATGCCAGGCCTTGGAATCCGAGGACGACCAGAAGAGCTGCGTGTAAGGAGGCACCAAACCCTCAACAACAAAGGAATCATCTCAATTCACCCAAGAAGGTAATTCAAGCCAAGGAGAAGAATCCAAACAAGTTTTCGGTTTCACTCTCAAAGGAAGAGGTGGAACAAGATTTCTGGGCTTTGGTTGGGACCAGACCTCCCAGGAGGCCCAAGAAGAGGCCCAAGCTTGTCCAGAGGCAATTAGATGTAAGATCATAACAACACCATCCAATCCCATCCAATCCAATCCAATGTTTTTTTTTTTTTTTTTTTGTTTCTGTTTATCATAACACCATTATTTTGCAGACACTTTTTCCTGGATTGTGGCTCACTGAAGTCAGTGCGGAATCTTACAAAGTGCCTGAGGTCCCTGAATGAGGTTAAGTTTAATCCCTGACGATTATAAGGGTTGATTTGGTTTGTTTCTAGTTTGTTTGTTGTTTTCATTTCCAATTTTCAAGAATAATTATAAAAATGTCACCTTGAAAATAGGAAATAGAGGAAATAAGGTAGCATTTTTACGAAACAGTGGAAACGGCCCCTCAATTTATGTGTTGCCATTTGCATGCAGCTCTGAATTTTAATTGAATTAGTGATTAAATTTCTGACTAATGGTGCTGCAGGAGGGGCTGGAATGATGCCAATGCTGCTGACTTCTTATCTTACAAAATGTGACATAAATAATGGTAATTACCAAATCATCCATGTAAATCAAAAGTTCAATTCAATAATATAATAAAATATCATTTTGGTTATCATCTGAAATGTAAAATGTATAGATTAACAATATTGCTACTTTCTTTCTTAAATCTTTCTACTTCTGTGAAAATCTACCATCAAATTGTTAGAATTCTTCTGTACTGGATGCAGCAGTTTTTAACTTTTTAATGTTTAGTTACTTCCAATCTTCGGAACACATTTTCTTAAAGGGGAATAAAACCATTTTTAGTGTTTGTAGTAGAGATTTTGTTGTTCCACAAAACTTGGAGGCATTAAGTTGTCGTTAATCTGTCAAAAGAACATAGTTTTTACTCTTTATGGCAGAATCGCGAATAATATATGTTAGCGATCAACTTGAGTTTATTTTTTCTGCGGAGGCTTTATGTGAATCTATCTCATGAAGCTAAGAACGTAGAATTGTACCAAGAAATTATGTGTGGTACAAGTTTTACCAGTTATATAGAGATGGCAAATTTCGATTTGCATAGCTTGGGCCAGTGACTTTAATGTTAAAACTGTGGACATTAATGAAATAGTTTATATTTCTGTCAATTGAAAGTATGGTGAAACGTGGTGCTTTTTCCTGTATATTTGAAGAAATAACAAGAAAAAAGAAATATGGTTTGTTTGGTTGACTAATCTATTTCAGTAAATGCCAAGTGATAGATTTTTTTTGGTTTAATAAAGGCCAAGTGATAGATATATAATGTAATACATGAAACTTCTCCACTTTTTCTACTAATATGCTATTCTACCCAAATAATCTACCACAGAAGTTTAGCCAGAAATATTGGTTACAAACCATATGAAAGCCAAATCATCTCCAGAACAAATAAATAATAAAAGGAAGGACACTTTCTTGTGACAGTTTCATTGGTTGGCTTCTCCAGTTTAGGAAAGCAATAGATTCTGGGCCATTATTGTGGTGGATTAAGGAAGTCTTTGCATGAGTGGCAAAACCAGTTGCCCCAATAAGAAACAGGTAAAATTTGCACTTGCTATTTTGCTGGTGAAAATAGTTCAATGTTCATTCATAGAATACCTGCTTGATTGTGTTGCCATTTAAGGACTTGCTGCAGTGACCTAAATCAGATCAAATTGTGATGATGAGCATCTGTTACTGACTTACTGGAGAAAGAACAATAGGAAAGTATATTTTGCTTTGTCTTTGGGACATTAGGTAAATGTTGATTGAATCTGTTATTGGAAAACAACTCAACTTATATCTGAAGCAAAAGTTGTTCTTAATTGCATGGGTTTATGATGGTCATCTTCAAATAAAATTACAGCATTGCCTGAGGAAATACTGGCAATTCGTTAAGGTAAGGTTTTTCTTGCCATAAACCTGTTCAATGTCTCTGACCCTCACCAACTATGCTAGGATTCGTCCAGCTCATGTCAGTGCAGGTGAAGCAATTATGCTAATTGCAGTTGCGCGTGTATTTATGCCTGTGATAATTCTTGAAGGAAATAATGCTACATATATACATGTGTATACATATCACATCATGTTTACACAGTTTGTAATAACCCTCACACATTCACTTTGATTCTGTCACATAGCCCAAATGTGACCAGACGTGTGCATAACTGATGTGCTAGAAGCATTATCCTTCTTGAAATTCTGCTGTCATTCACATGGGGAACACGAGTACATAGACAGGTACTAGGTATGGACATTGTGGGTGAACTATGAAAGTAATTTTGCGTAGGTAGGCGATTCCATCAAACACAGAACAATTGCCGACTTAAGGGTGTGCTTCATAGGAGTGAAATGGAAAGAGCAATGGGGAATAAGTTAAGATTAACATGCAATGGTTTAGATACATCATACACCGATGAATCTCACTCCTGTTTTCACTCTTATGTAGCAGTTCAAGTACTTGCTAGTAATCAGAGCAATATTGTGAAGCAATCTTTCATACCACAAAGATCTCAAGTATCACCATAGTAGACATGGCATATTGCCAAAATAGGTTTGTTGAGAAATAACTAAATTTGTGGTAGTCATCAACATGCATAATACATGCGCATCATTTTGGGTTGTACTACTTTTTTTTATTTTGTGCTCAAAGGGGTTAAAACGCTCAAAATAAACAAAAAAACTAGGAAGAAAAGATGACACAGGGTATGGAAGCCTCAATCATATCACTAAAAGGGAGTCTAGCTAGCACCATTGATGGGAATCCAAAGTGTGAAAATCCAATTGTTGAGACAAGCTCCAGTTCGCAATCCATTCTGCACACGCTTTCCTTTCTTTAAAAGTATGAGAAAACTCAATCTACCATTCTGGAGCTGAACCTATTACGACTTGATAAAAGGAATTAGCTACCATTTTATGAGAAACTTGCACAACTATGAAGAGAAATAGGAACATGAAAAAAGAGAAGAAATATATGCATGTATGAGGAAGATAGACACTAAAAAAAGAGTAATGGGGAAGGGTTTGCGTGACATTCCTGATTTGTTAGTTCTTGATGAAGGTCACACACCTCGAAATCAGCATAGTCTTATTTCGAAGGTTTTGTCCGAAATTCTAACTTAGAAGCGAATTATCCTTTCAGGAACTCCTCTCTATAATACTTTTCTAGAACTCTAACACATTGTGCTTCGGCAAACCAACTTTTCCTGAAAGAATATAACGAGAACTCAAAAAGTTATGCCAAAGTAGATTAATGCAGGAAAAGAAAGCTTCTAATGGTTTGAGTTGGGGACCAGATTCTTGTGGCAATACAACTGGAAATCTCGCTAATGAAAAAATAGATTGGTTAAAATTGTTGATGGATCCATTTGTTCGTGTTTACAAAGGTAGCATTCTTTGGAAAAAATTTCCTGGGTTGAGAGAACTTATAATGACTTTGAAGCCAGACAATTTACAGAAACCACTTCTACATAGTGTAGTTAGAATAATATGAATCGTATGATTCAGACTGCATTAATGAGTTGCGCGCAAAAACGAGCCGCGTCTGTGCAACGCGAATAGGAAAAACTACTTTTTTGGGCCTTTTTGTTACGTTCTGGCACTGGCGAGACGATGATGAGGTTTGTGCTGGTGAAGAATACCTCTTGGGTTATGGATCTGAGATGGAGAGCTAAGGAGAAGAGGGTGGCGATTGTGAAAAAAGTTAGAGAAAAAAGATGTGGAGAGTGAGGAGAAAAAGGTTGCGGCTATGAAAGAAGTTAGAGAAAGGAGATGGGGAAACCCTAGTATCTAATGTACCAATTAATGTGCATAAAAAAAATAAAAAAAATATAGTGCATATGAAATAAGAAAATTAATTAATGTATATATGAAATAAGGAAATAAAATATATGGAAATTGATTTTTTGAATAATGATTTATTTTGAAGTTTTTATTTTAGTTTATTGATTACTTTATGAGTTATTTGACTTTAAAATACTAGTATCTATTTTTCGTTATGTGAAAGTATATTTAATGGTTCTTTTAATTATTGGTTATGTATCTTACGATTCATGATTCAATTCGATTAACGATTCGGAAAATAGGTCTTCCGATACACGATACCAATCTTGATTTGTAGTGTGTTTGTTTCTCCGTTTGCAAGTATATACGTTTGTAAGAAGCAATAAGAGTGATGCTTTGAAGCAAACGTATGCTTGCAAGGTTGCAAACGGAGAAACAAACACATTGCAAACCGAGATTCGACACAACAATTGAACTTCTCAAAACATATTGAAGTTTGATCATAAATCAGTTGTAGTCTTTGTTCATCCATCCATTTTCCTCCTCTGCTGTCTATTAGAAAAAAGGATATGTTTTTTGACAGGGCTCAGTTGGAAAAGTTTGGATTGAATTCATATGGAGGTGTCAAAACAAGATTTTTGGTGGAGTTCGTCCGACTATTTTAGGCGTTGAATGAGAAAGTTCTGGTTTTTAGCCAATTCATTGATCGTTTATGTTTGATTATAGGCTAACTCCAGGAAGTGATGTATATGTTTGAAAAAGTTATTTCACAATAATTTGTTATTTAAAAGGTTTTAAGTTCATCATTTATAACAATTAATTTTTCTTAAACTTTTCCTTCAGTGTGTTAACTTTTACACTTAATTTATTCCAATAATTCACATTTTATTGTTGTTTATTACAATGAATTAGCTTTTATTATCTTGTAATTACCTGCCAAAATTCATGAAGACACGTCATTCAAGATTCTAACCTGTCAGTGAGTGAAGTTAACTAATTTGGCCTTGCCATTCAATTTTTAAATTGTGTTGTTTCCGAGGATTAACACGTGTTGTTTCCAAGAATATATATGTATTCAGACACAATTGATTTTGTTTAGAAGGTGTGTAAGTGAAAGGGAGAGCAAAGATTGCAGAACAAAATGAAGCGGCTTCATTCTCGTAGAGACTTTCATTTATTTATTATTTTTAGCAGCGCTAAATGCTACGAATATAATCTGTATTAATGATGCTTGAATGGTGCTTTTAAGCATGAATTACGAAGACTATGAGACCCAATTTATTGCAATATTTATTAACTCAATCCCATGTTTCATTTGTCAGAAAAATACGAAATCGATTTCATACGGTTTAGCATTTTTCTTTTATTTTTGGTTTGTTTTTTGTTGTGATGTTTAAATGCAAAACCTTTTATGACCTTTTCTCATGCTAACTTTTTCCATTCCAAATTGAGTAAATTTGATCCCTGAAATTGTAGGATCGTATCAACTTAGTCCCCCACATTATCAATATTTCAAAATAATCCTTAAAATTTCAAAATGTAGCAAATGCATCCCTGACATTATTCACTTAGTTTCAAATGCATCCCTGACATTACCAACTTAATGTCATTTTAGTTCATACAAATATCAACGAAAGGACGAATCTGATTAACTTTCTGCAATTCCAGGGATCATTTTGGAATATTGATAATGTGAGGGACTAAGTTGATACGATCCTATAATTTCGGGATCAAATTGGATATTTACTCATTCCAAATTAACTTCCACTTGTTCCCAACTCCCAAAAAAATAAAAGAAATCAACAAACTAATGAGAAGACGGTACATCAAGTAGCAATTTTGAGGTTCAGGTAAAGATGATTTGCAATTGACGCACAATATATAATCTTTGTTCTTATCACTAGTTTAAGAAAATAATAAATGGAACTTTATTTTAGGAATAGGGTAGTGATAGGAATCCAATTCTAGTCTGTAGGTGTTTGGGGGAGCCTATGATCTGCTAAGCTTCCAATCATGATCAATTGGAATTTCAGTATTTATGACACGAATTCTGGTTATCTAATAAATAACACTTAATTATGACTACTCAGTATATTTCTAAGTTAAATGCATCAACTTTAAGGTTATGTTTGACAAAAATAGCTGATAAACTAGTTTATGACTGATAAGCTAATTTTTAGCTGAAAACTTATAGCTGATAGTGGATAGCTGAAAACCTAAGGGCCTGTTTGGTTTTTATTTTCATTTCCTGTTTTCTTTTCTTGTTTCTATTTTCTGAAAATTATTTTCATTTTCAAATTTTGAAAAATTTGAAAATGTGTTTGTTTTGACTTCCTGTTTTCTGTTTTCATTTCCTATTTTTAAAAATCTAGGAATGAAAACATTGAAAACAACTATTTTTTATTTTCAGATTTGGGTCCAATTCAGGAAATGTTTTCGGTGAAAACATTTTCACTAAACTCAACCAAACGCATTTTCAAGTTCATTTTCTATTTTCATTGAAAATGAAAACAGGAAATGGTCAAACCAAACAGGCCCTAACTAATTGAATTTGAAGTGTTTGGTAAAATTAACTGTTGAACTAGCTTATAAATGTAAAATGATATAAAATGACATATTTATGACAAACATAGTAAAGTGAGAATTTCACTAAATAAATGAGGGTAAAATGAGAGAAAAGCCAATAAACAATAAGTCATAAGCTAAATAAATTAGCTTATAAAGAAAAACTATAAGCTAATGAGATAAGTTTGTTTACCAAACATTTCTATTGCAGTCAAACAAGCTTATAAGTTAGTCAAATAAACTATAAGCTAACTTATTGGACTTGTCAAACAAAGCCTAAGCCTATACATGAATCAAAGGATGGTCCATGATTAGGTGAAGTTAATAGCTCGGACAACAAATTTTCCAAAAAAGTGAAAGTTTCATCAAGATTTGTTTGTCCATGAAACTGCCACCTCTAGTAATCATATTTTTTGCAATTAGACACAAAATGTTAGTTGAACAAAGGGAGCATTTCTCATAAATAAGCAAGGGCTAATGTGAACAAAAACCAAAGGGCACAACCTTCCATTTTAAAGAGGAATCACAAAAGAAAATTAACAAGATGGGACAAAGCATTAAAGATGGATTCCCGTTGTTCTGTCTCCCAAGATCTTGGCTCTTTTATCTGCATGACCATCATTACATTTTTATTTCTTTTAATCTCTCCTTCTAATCATTCTCTTGCTATACATAATCAACTTCATTGAGTACCATACTAATTAACCCCTATCATTTCTCTCTTTCTTATCTAGTCAGAATAGATAATGGTGGTTCTGATAAGCCAAGACTGATTAATCATCCATCCATCCATCGATCATGACATGATAGCATATGAACAAATCATGAGTTCATGCTCTTCTTAACCTTCCCAGCACGTAAAAATGAACCCAATCCAAAGAGACTTGCACTTCCCTTAGAAATGTAAGGAGTTGGTACATTTAAGACAGGAGTAATCCTAAGACCACTGGCATAACACTTACCTGAAGGAGATTTTTGCACAGGATACAAATTTAAGGTGGAACATGAAGATGGTGAAGATGATAATGACTTAGCTGCTGATATCTGCCTGTTTGAACTCATTCTCTTTGGATTTAGCACTGAACCGGTTGAGTTGCTTCGCGACAAAGGTAAAGAGAAAATCAAGCTTTTCTTTGTATCACAATGAAGACTTTTGCTTCTACTGAAACACCAGAAAGACTTGGAGTGAGTTTTATTATCATAACCTGCAGCATTCACATCTAGGACTTCTCTAATGCTCTCTTTCTTCATCTTGTGATCAACTCTAGGGGAACATGGACGTGGAGGAAGTTTCATATAAGGAGGTTCACCATAACGTGTGTGTTTCCAGGTGGTACTTCTCTCTTGCTTTATCTGAATTGGAAGGATCACCCCATTAGAGAAAAGTTCATCAGCTGAAGATGATTCAAACTCAAGGCTTCTGCTAGTGCTGAACTCAAACTCATCAAGATTTGTCTCCAAAAGCAATGTGTCTTTGCAAAGAACATCTTGTTTCACTGCTAAATCATTTTGCTCAGAGATATCATGGGAGAAAGAGAGACGAGGGGGAGCTGTTTCAGAACACATAAGTACCACAGCCTCCCTCCAAATTCAGAATCAAATAAAGGAAACAAAAATAGAACTACGGTGGATTTCAAGGTTCAAATAACTGATCAAAGGAGATTATTATTCTTCTCTGAAAAGGACGCAGAAGGGACTTTTTTTTTTTTTTTTTTTGTCTAGTATTATTGTTGGAGAGTAGAAACAAAAGAGGAAGACAAAGAATATGATTTAAAAGAGAAAATGTTATCAGTGACAATTTGGAAATTGTAAAAAAGGATGTAGACTGCAAATTCAGTAGAAGTGTTGCATGATTAGAGGTATGTGTCTGCAACCCCAATCTAATTCTGCTGAACTGAAGGAATAATGTTTGGAGTCTTTCTCTATAAAATGGCCAGCCGACAAGACTTGTTCTATAAGATATACACTTTGTGGATTCTCATTCCAATCACTGATGAAGCTTTTTGTTCTTTCCCCCCATCATGTTTTTGTATATTTTAAAGGTACAGGAACATTGTCTCATCTCTAACATAAACAATCACAAATATTATTGTATAAAAGAAAGTTTATTTAGATGGTGAAGCACTGTTAAATAAATATTTTATCTTTCATTATTTTTTGTTCCCTATATATATCTATAGATGATTTCTTAAGGACATGTATAACAGAATTAATACTTAATTGAAAAATCATATAACCCGTGGACAGACCAAATTGCAATCATTTTTGGGTTAATTACCCTATGACTAAAATTATACTAAATATGTTGCATTAAAAAAACACGGATCAATTAATAAGAATCCAGTATATCAAGTAACATGCAAGTTTGAGGTTAGGTAAAGATGTTTGATAAAAAATTTACGCACAAATTATAATATTAGTTCTTATCACTAGTTTAAGACAATAAATAATAGATAGGATCGATCTTATCACTGGTTCTTTTTTTATTCTTATGTTATGAGAGAGAAAGATACAAAAACAAATTTGAATGGACTCTGCGGAAAAAATCTGATTTTGTGTCTTTTTTTTCTCTCATCACATGAGAGGAAAAAAAAAAGGATCACTCTCCAATTAATATAACATTATTTTAGAGAAAAAGAAAAGGAATATATGCATATCTATTGAGGCAATAATCAAATTAGAGTTCGTAGAGAAAGACAAATAAATAAAATTGAAAGAAATGAAAGAACATTACACCTACCAGTCAAATTTAACATATTCAAATTCAACATGCACTCAAGGGTTAGGGGTGCAAAAATGTTACAATTAGATATTTTGTCTTCATTAAGTATTTTATTGTTGTTTACAAAATCTTTACAAGGTAATGAAGTTATCAAGGATCAACTTTCCAATAAACATGTTAAGGACCAAATCTCTTAAAAACTGAAGTTGTCGTAACGCTTAAGTATAGGAATTATTTATTTCTCTAAGAAATGTAACTTTTATTTTCTAAAGATAAAAAATTCTAATTCATACTCTTCTTATATTTTAAAAATGGCATCTCATTGAATTGTACTTCGACACGAAAACAATGTTATCCATCCACATGCTATAACTTGGTCAAATTAATCCATGATACTGACTTTATTATTCTTATAAACATTGCAAGGATAATACTGCTCTATTCTGACTTGTGATAGCTGAAAAGATTGAAACTTCCTTCTAATGTAATTATGTAAGGGCAAACTGAGGTTAAATTAAGGATTAAGCAGAAAGATGAATTGAAAAAAAGGGTTGAGAAGAAAAAGAAACCCTAGCAAGGAGGCGGGGGCCACCTTTGAGGATGGACCCCAACAGATAACTAGTGTTTCTTCTTTTCACCAAGACAGATAACCCTTTTTTGACAACTTGCCATGTGAGTAATCTCTCAACGTGGAAGATTGAGCAAACACTGAGCCTTGATGACAAAATAGTCCTTATTTCCCATGCTCAATACTTGCCACAGCATGGAACCCCACTCACCCACTATTTTGTAGGACCCCATAAAGCATCTATCAAACCAGAATTGGCATTACTAGAAACCATTGTTTGGTACAAGAAAAGATGTAACCAAAACCATAATGTGCCCAAGAAATGTCATGCACTTTGAGTGAGACGTATCGTCATTTTATGGATTAATGGTGTATAGACTTGTTTCAGTTGGTTGTGGTCAATGCTTTATCACGCCAATCCAACATCTATTGAGGTCTAAAACAAAATCTTTGATAAGTTTTTATACTAAATGAGTTAACTTATGTTTGTTGATGTACTAAACATATAACAAATATAATATAAAAAATACAAAGTTGATTTTTTTTTAAAGAAAAAAATTATTTTTTTGAGAGGCCTAAAGCAAGGATTTCACTTGCTTTACCCTTGGGTTAGGCCTGTGCTTTAGTAGTGGACCCAAATAGAAAAATAATAGTGATAACAACAACAAATAGATCACTCCTATCGATTGATTCAATTATACAGGTGGTGGTGCCCATTAAGATGCCTTGTTTGTGAAGAAATTGCTTTTCACTCACTCTGGGGGAAAGCACCTCTTGAGGTGGAGTGTTCCTACAATATAATGATAACTTCTTTCACCGATGGAAAATTGAAATTCTCAAAACTCGAATTTTTGCAGGTGAATTTGAATATACTTGCTCCTTTTTTTTTTTATCTGCACAGAAGTGTATCAATAAAATGGAGAAAATCAATGACAATGATATCCAAAGACTTTGCCCTACTTCAAAGCATAAACAAATTATCAAGGCTACATATTACTTACTTCGAACTAGCTCTACTTTCATCATTTTAAATGCCAATAAACTTGATACTAGGCATGGCAACGGAACCCGAACCCGTGGGTACCTACCCAAACCCACCCCGTTTTGAACGGGAAAAATTCGATTTTTTCAGGTTCGGGTTTTCCCCCGCTTTTCATAAACAAGGCCGGGGTTGGGGTTGGGGATATTGATACCCACCCTGAACCCGCCCCGCTATTATGAAATTACTATTATACCCTTAATTATAAGTTGGGGTTCTGAAGTTTAAAACATTTCGCTTCATCTCCCTCATTCACATTTCACTCCCTTCCCTAACTCCATCAGCGGCCGCTAGCCGCAAACCATCCACCAGCTCCCTTCCATCCCTGACTCCATCCAGCAGTCGCACACCACCGCGATGCGAGGCCACCCACCACCGCAACGCGACGCGAACGTGAGATCCCCACCCAGCAACGTGAACGCGACTACGCGAGCGGCGAGCCACCCAGAACGCGACGCAGATCTGCTTCTCCTTCCATCGTGTTGTCCGGCCACCGTGAGACACTGCTTCTCCTTCCATCTGCGGCCACCACGTGAGCACCTCCTTCCATCTGCGACCACCATTATTAGGTTTTGTTACTTTCCCTAAATATCAAGCTCTTAATGGATTCTTTTGTTATGAAAATGGAGGATTGCTCATTCTAATGAATAATAAAAACTCTTTAAGCCTTGTATTTTTTTGCATTAAACTTTCATCTGCAGGCTTGTATTTAACTGAAAATTAAAACATTTGGGTAAATTTCCTATTGCGGTTGGAGATTTGGGTTTTTTTTTCCAATTGTGGTTCCTGGGGCGGGGGGCGAGGGGCGGGGCGGGGAAACCCGACCCCCAACGGGGATGGGGATGGGGGCGTTTTTTCCACCCCCAACGGGGATTTTGGTCGGAGGCGGGTTTCGGGTATAGAGTCGGGGGCGGGGATGGGAAAGGCAAAACCCGCCCCGTTGCCATGCCTACTTGATACATGGTCACGTCCAACGGCTTTAATTGAAACACCACCAAATTTTTTTTGGAACACCACACATTTAATCAAATTATATCTTTTTTCATTAAATTTTACTCTATCATTATATCAACCTTGATGTCATTATCCTAAGTAGACCAATGTAATTAACTACTACTGTTTATTGATTTATATAAATTTCCCCATGATATAATGGAAGCACCCAAATCCAGCAGTTTTAAAGAAATAATAAATTGATAAATTTAAGCATTATTAGTACATGTTATTCTTTTTCAGGTTATTGAGTTGACGCAAAATATCGAGCTACTACTTAATTTAAAAGTATCTTCACCTACTCCCATGAAAGTGACCAAATTGTGTTAACGGTGCAGTCGGTGCTGCCGTACTAGAAAGTTATTAGTTACGACATTGTTATCCAACATTTCATTATGCTATTTATTTAAGGGCGTGACGTTTTCAGATATGAACCGTTAACTGTCAAAAAGTCCCACATAATCTATTCAACATTTTTTTCCTGAACAATTCTGATTATTTAGGACTTAATTTATTGGCAGTTGAACAAAATTTAGCCAAGTGCTCATTTTCAAACTTTTTGAAAGCACTTACTCCATGTCTGGTGATCGTGAAAGAGTGACTTATTAAACAGTGATAAACCTCCCGTGTCAAAAACATCAGTGAAGGCATTTGTCCCAATGGTTAAGATTAGCAACCCATAAATCATAAATCTTTGCTTGTGGTCAATTTAGGATGCAAATATTTGTATTTGACACCCGCCGAGACATTGGGATATAGATTATTTAAGCAGAAGTATTGTTATTAAATGAAGTAATTAAATTTTTTTTTTTTAAGATAAACATAAAAAGAAATTTTTTCATACTGTTATATTTATTTGTTTATATTTATATCATAAAATATTACATAAAATTATATATATATATATATATATATATATATCATATATATTTAAAATAATCTAATTAAAAAAAAAAAACACAACCCTTGAAAGCTAGAACTCTACTAGTATATTATTATATCAACTCATTACTCATTGACCGAGACTACTTCCTACTTAAAAATAGCAATATTTTTAAATTTTATTTTTAAGTAGCAAGTAACCTCAATCTATGCCTCTATGGGCTTAGTCAATAATAAAAAAATTATAACAATATACAGAAATACTTCCAAACAATTATTACTATGCTCCAATTGAATGCAGTAAGGCTTTCTTTTGGCAAGTCAAATAATCTAACTTATAACTTATTTGACTAATTTATAAGCTTATTTGAGTAAACTAGAGATGTTTGGTAAACTAGTTTATCTCATTAGCTTATAGCTTTTTTTAAAAGCTATATTAAATAGCTTATAAATTTTTCTCTCATTTTCACTCTTATTATTTTAATGAAATTCCTAATTTACCTCGCCCCTACCTCATAAATTTATATAAAAAATCATATAAACATATCATTTCATTTATATTATCTCATTCATTTAATAAAAATATTTAAAATAAAATTAAAATTAAAAAATTAACATTCTAATTTTTAGATGACAAATAATTTGAAATAAATCAAGTATTAAAAGTAATAATTATTTTAGAATAAATAATATAAAAGTAAAATTTATATAAAAAAAATCATATAAACATGTATGTCATTTTATATTTATTAGTTTGTTAAAGCTAATTTTACTAATCACTTCAAATTCAATCAGCTAGCTTTTCAGGTCTAATTTTTTAGCTAAAAATTAACTTTGCAACTATAAGCTATTTTTGCCAAACAAAACCTAAATCAATTATATTATTGATTATGATAATTATTTATAATAATTATCTACTAATTAATAATATTATTAACCTATTATATTCAACTTAGACCATCTTCATAGGTGCAACTAATTGTAGTGGGAATGGACTCTCTCATGTTGGAGAATCACTTGGATTCTCTCATGTTAAAATCTCCACCCTTAAAACATTCATTTCCCCCCTTTTTAATATTTTGAAGTTTCTTCCTCTTCTTTACAATTGATGGCTTAGATTTAACTGAGGATAATGTTATGGGAGAGAATCCAAACCCTATAGCATAACTCCACTTTTTATAGGTCTTACTATATCACCTTACCACTTTTTACTTTATACTACTTTAAGCAACTTTACAATCCAATGATATGGCTCTTAAAAGTTTGCTGAATGGGTCCCATAAATTACTCCACATCTTTATTTATATTTATTTTGTTTCAATTTAAATTATTTATTCATTTAACATTATTATTTGAATTTCAAACAAATTCCATGAATATTAACAGCTACTTTCAAAAAAATTAAATTTTATAATCAACAGAGTTTTGTCAATTATAAATTTGCAAATCTGTAAAACCAATACCGTTTTGTCAATTAAAATTGTTGGTGTTCATTTGATATTAATATTCATTTAACATTATAATTTAAATTTTAAGACGAATTTCATAAATTTAGGATTTGAAATAATACTCATTTCTATTTGTTTTTATAATCAATATTAACGACAAGTTTGAAACTTTATTATGATTAGATTGAATTTAGCAATTAATAATCACAATTAATAATATTTTTTCTCCATTTTTTATTGGTGATTTTTATATAAAAATTAGTTATTTATAAAAACAATTGTCCTTAGATGTGATGTGACATCCACAGGGGATGTACTTATTACCAACAAGAGCTTGTTCTCAATTTTAAGAACCAGTTACGCGTGCCAAATATTTATCCACTAATACATACTACTAGAAGGTAATAAATATCTGCACAGAAGAAGGTTGAGGATTTGATCCAATCATCTGAATGCACCACAGTACAAACGGCCTTGCAGGCAGGCAGGCCATTGGAATAATAGTTACAAAATAAGTAGAGCGCTATAAAAGCCTAAGAATAAACAGCCCACAGGCAAGATTTCTTCTTTTCACAAAACACAGCCAGAGACATGACATGCATTATGATGTCCACAGCTGGTTTAATAATGGTAACATGTAAATCTTAGAAAGTATTGTGATATGAACAATTTGATGACTAAATTTTTACTCGCCTAAAACCACAAACTTTTATCATCGAAGATCAATGATATCAAATTTTAAATCTGGGTTCATGTAAACATCTGTACATGTATTGTAAATGGGACCCCCATCTGGAGGCTGATTATGTGGATGAAAGCCACGTTGCTGGCAATGTCTAATGACAGACATGCCACCAGGAGTTGTCAACCGAAAAATGCCATGCCTTCTGCACATGTAAATAGACACAAGTCATTTCAAAATACATAATCTTTCTATACCCAAATTCAATACCTTCTTTTCTGGGAATATTCTGACTAATCTCCTTTTAGTGGGACAAGAACAGTAAACATGCTGATGTGGGAGTAGGAGAACCAAGAGGGAAGCCACTATAAATTTACAATTATGTTTAATATTTAGTTTTGCATGCACTTTTCTAAGTGAATATTTTAAGAACAAGGATTTTATTTGAACTTTTTTAAGAATTATCATATGATTAGAGTTCTACAAACATTTCTATATGGATTACAACTCTATTAAGGCTTTTTACTTGTTTGCCAAGGTTCACTATGTGTCTTATTGTGTTTCCTAAAATTATTAGGGGTCAATTTCCTAGTACAAATATCCCTCACTCTAACTGTATAAAGCAGTCTTGTGATTGATAGTTTACCAAAATTAATCTCACTAACAACTATATTCATGTTACGGATATGCTTTCTTTGCTAACTTCCCCACATCAAGACACATTTGAAACGCGATGTTACCTTGAACTGTCTGTTGGTGCCATGACTATTGCAACAGCTTCTGGCAGCATAATCTAAAGAGACAAGCATTTCAATAAGATACTAAAAAACTTAAAATAGAAAATATAAGAACAATAGAATGTACTTAGCTTGATTCTGTAGTAAATGAAAGCATAGCAAAAACAAAATACAATAGAAGAAATACATTTTTAGCAAAATCACCAAATTTGAGAGAGAATCACCAAAGCAAGGTATACAAAAGAAGAGAAAATTCAAATATATTTTAACTTATATGTTTATATGAGATTATATTCTCAACTTAATGTTCAGTAAACAAGGATCACAAAACTGAATCTAGGATGACTAGTTGCAAGACTTCACTTCAGAAAATAGCGCAAGAAAATTGATCTGCGGCATAACATATAAAACATTTCCATCAGTAGTAGAGCTTCTCTCTTCCCCCTTTTCCTCATAGCAAACGGCACAAATATATCTCAAAGACTTAGCAAAGAACATCCATTAATAATGTTAGGATGGAAGGATAGTAAGTTAGTTAGTTAGCTAGAGGGGATTAGATAGTTGGTGAGAGAAAATATAAATAAAGGGAAATAAGGATAGTTGCATTCATTCAGAGAATTAGAAGAGTTTGTATGGAAGGGGAAACCCTCGGAGGAGAGTTCTTTCTCCTATTCTCAGTCTTTCAATAAAATTGTTCATTTTCTTGTTTTTTTCTACCAATTTCTCCATTCTATTTCTAGGATTTCCTAACAAATAATGATCTCAACTAAAATTTAAGAAACCTTTGAACTCACCTGATATGAGTAATGGGTGTGTAGATCGATTGATGACATGAAACAGGATTGTGTCGGATGTGTCTAGCAAATCAAAATCATATATATTTCAGTGTTACAACATGAGTAGACTAGTACAGTAAAAATAAGAAAGTTGGATATGAGACAAATGACACTAGAGTAACACAAGAAGAAAATTCATTCTACATGGCATCATTTTGTATCTCTCTTTTTTAGAAGTTAGGAAATAGAAAGAAAAAGAAAAATCACAACACCAATCTGTTCTATCAAACACATACGCCAAAGACATTCAGGTTTGCTCCATTGAAGTAAATTTTTAAGCCACCAAGGGTAGGTTGCAACCAAAGTGCACAAGATACAAACATGTAAATCTAGAAGGAGGATGAGAGAATGGGGGAGGCAGCAAAAAGAATCGAAAGTCCTAAAACTGACCCTACTGAAATGTATAAAAAATCCCTGCAACAAAAAGATGGTATAACCTACTAAATCTGAAACTCTCCTGTTGTTATTCTCAAGCAAAATGATCCACTCGGGATATATGTTACTATCACTTGAACTGGCATGTCACATCCATTTACGGATAGGTCTGCAATAACTAGGTGACTTGTTTTCTTTCCTTTTACTCCTCTGAGTGACTGGAGTGGATTCTGCTTTCTTTTCCAATTACATTCTTTACCTTTTCTTAGGTGTGGGAGGAACAAGAGCTTATATACTGATTTTAAAACATTCTCCACCCAGCATACCTCTCAAAGTTGATGGAAATTGCTCCAGGTGCATTTCCCATTTAAACATTTCTACAAGAGCCTGCTTTTCTATTATTTCTATTATGGTAAAATTTAACATAGAAGACAGAAGTACGGCTGTGGGAGGTCTTGATGGCCTCCAATGCACTCTTCTCAAATTACTTATTTATCTCTCCGCTCACATAGGGTAAGGCTGTGTACATCATCTCACCCTTCCCAGACCCCAAAAAGGTGGAAGACGTGCATAGGCTGACCTTTTATCTCATTAAAATCACTACATGTTTCAATTACTTTGTAGTTGCAGTGCAACATGGATAGGATATCAGGAAATTTGTGGCTAAGTGCACTTGCAGTAGACAAAAGCAAAAGCCAGTAACCAGTCATTCACCTACTTGCAGAAACAGCCTCATCATGCAACTATTGAAATGTTAAGGTCATTATCGATAACTTTTTGATTAAGAAAGGTTTTATTTAAAAGCAATGTTGTCAATGGCGGATGGCGGTTTATGGCGGATGGCCAAAATTCCGCCATATAAACATGGGATTGCAACCTATGGCGCCGCCATGGCGGGAGGCGCTTCACAAATTGCCTATGGCGGGTGGAACAAAATCCACCACGCCATTCCGCCATGACGCCACTGTTTAAAAGTATTGTACTTAAAAACAAGACTTGAAAATTCATATGCCAACAACTAGTTGTTCTGTCGCAACATTAACTAACTACATAGAGAAGATAAGTGATGACATCAGCATAGGGCTAAAGCGCAAACCCTGGCAATCGGCAGATACTATTGTAGAACCAAAGTTAGGTAAAGAAACAATGAACTTAAGAAACAATGAACTTAAGAAAGTAAAGAACAGGAGGAGGATACAACCAATCCGGTGTTATTTTAGTTACCAGTGTCAGTGCCTCCTTAATGTGAACTTTCTTTGAAATCCTAAAGATGTGGTAAAGGCTTAAAACAAAAATAGAATGATGTATACGGCCTATAAGTATGGTACAATAGATAACTTATCAGAATAAATTAGCATCAAAAGGTCAAAAAGATCGAGAACATAATCAGTGCCCACATAACAGAAAACTGAAAACTCACATGGATCCACCCAAGGGGGAAAAGAGATCGCTTATCCTGTACTTCAAATATTTCTTCTTCATTTGTAGCTTGACACTGCTCAGGAAGTACGATAAATGTAACATTTTACAATAAATATTAATAATACATACTAACCAAAAGGTTTATAATGAATGAGTTCTTACAGAACTTGATGTTGCCTCCTGCTTTGGGATTATTAGAGCTGTAATATAAAATTTTCTGTTTTTCTGCCAATCAGGTGTATTTGCAAAATAACAATCAATATCTCACGATTGCAGTAAAGTATAAGCTAGAAAAGATAGATCCAAGGATAAAACTAACCACATTGGTGACAATTTAACAACCTAATATATGGAAATAACATGCATATAGAAGTTCACACGCAAACACAAATAACCAAGAGAGGAAGTCCAAAATATTTAGCTATGAATGTAACAAAAAACTGTAACATATGAAACATACTTTCTTCAAAAATTCTTTTTGGTTGCTGGGATTCCAGCAATGGGTTAATTTTTGTTTCTAAGATAGTTAATGCACAATTTTTTTAATAGAAAAGAAATTATAGTTGATGCTCAATTTAATCTTGGGGTCCCAGGCTCGTCTTGGATCTATCCTTGCTTGTTGCTTTAAGAAAAAAAGATGTGAGCATCACTTACAAGCAAACCCGCAAGGATACCACACGTCTCTAAATTGTTTTTGGTGTTTGACTTGGCAAGCTTCATAAAACTCTCCATCATAGTAGTTGACTGCAAATAGAAACAACTATCAGGGAAGTGGGAATAATGCTTTACTTTTGTCAACAGTTTAGATTTCACAAAATTGTAAGTATACATGCAAAGAAACTAAATAACCAAAATCAACTGAGCTATTCCTCCCTATAAATGTCAACCTAAAAGAAGAATCCATCAAAGATTGATAATAAAATGCTATTGACTCTCACAATGTGTAGTTGCAGAGGAGACTCAGCACGAGCAAAACTATCTGATGACGGAGCTTCTGTCTTGCATCCTACCTCATTAACATGAGGTGACACAGCAGGAACCAAATCTTGTACTTCAGCAAGTACAGGTGGAGGAGAAGGCTGTCTGATAACTTCTATTTGAGGAGGGAATTCTGTTGCTTCAAAAGAGATAAGAGAAGGAGCTTCATCAGCATGCTGAGCCTGGCAGTCCACACTCTGGGTAAGAATTGATTCTAAATCTGATCTATTGTGCTCTGAAATGCTATTATCATTTTTATTCAGGGATCCATCTTCAAAGGATTGTTGCAGGCTGTTTGTTCAGATAGAATACCCAACAGGACGGACGTAGTTAATATATAAAAGTAAATAGATAAACCAGCTCACAGGTGCATCATGGAACCTTAATCTTTAAAATATTAACTGTAAACCGAACAAACCCCATTTTTTAAATTAATTCTTTAAATAAACTAATAAAAAACCATTATTTAGAAAGGCTAAGATGAAATAAACGTCACTTTTTCTTAAAATAACAGGATAGCCCATAACAGGAAAAGCACTACAGAAACTTAAAATAGGCCACAACCTTGGAATTTCAACTGGAGACAGATCTGTGATGGTTGGATACCTGACCTACATCCAGAGAGAACAGTCAGGATGACCATTGAACAAATTGAAGGGCACAGCTAAATACTAGCATACCCCTTTATCACTTGTAGGTGGTCGCCACTGCCCTTTAAGCCCATTGGGACCAAGAATTGAATGTCTAGAAAGAGTTTCCTCCTTTGGACGTGGGAGAGTTAGAGATCTACAGAAAGCAAAATATCGTGAGGGTTATCAAGAAAGAAGTTCATTTAGCACTATCCACTTTCATATGCATAGGTTTCATATGACAATCAAAAAGTAACCAAAAAGATTAGCAAAACCTTCAAAAAACTTCATGTCTGTGGAGAAAGCAAGTGCAATAATTTATGCAGTACCATCACCATAAGGAGACCATACATGAAGGAAGAGTCCAATACTTACAATCTTCTCATATTCTCTTCCACAGGCTTTATGTAAGAAAACTGATGGCCCCTTGATCCTTGGTTGACAAACTCTCCAGCAGTTGGTCTGACTGCCTGGTCACATGTACAATAGCATGTATGGATATAAAACTACTTTTCAAGCGGAGATGGGGAGCATAGAAATAGAAAAGATGCATTCAATTAAAAAATTGTAAGGAAAGATTATCACTGGCAGGCTACAACCTGCAATGCAAATTCTCCGGCAAATTTTACCTTTATTTGATCATAACTAGCCAAAGTTTGCTTTTTCACTGGAGAAAAATCTATCAAATTATTTGAATGACATTTTTCCCACCCATTGTGTTGGTATGCTTGCCTGCTGTTAAACTCATTGATCTTCTGTTGTACCATTGGTTTCAACTTCTCCAGTTCATTCACAGAATTTAACAATTTCTATAGCAAGAACTTAGAAATCAGATTACATCCAAGAATGTGGAACAACTAACAACATCTTTTCATTTAAGGAAGAGAGTTGAAGGTTAAGTAGTTGACCTTTCTTAATGATTCTTTCTTGCTTTGTGGAGATGTTTTATAATCTCGGTGATGAGGTATTGTCTCAGACACCAAACTAGCACCAAACAAAAGAAAAGACCCTCAATGCAATTTGATGACCAAAATAACAAATACAATGATACAGGCCATCTTGTGTTACCTAGAAAATCTCAGGAGCATGACATATAGATCAACAATATTTTTCTCTGTGCGAAAGATATCAGCCTGCAATATCAAAATCAATATCTGGAGCTAAGAGGTCATGCAGAGCAAGTAACAAGAAATTTTATTTTAAATCCACAGTACTGTTTATTAAAGCATGACAATAAATTCAGGAGCAGAAAATAAAGTATCAGTACAAGGAACTAGCAGTAGAAGAACAAAGTACGTTAAGAGTTAAAGGATTAATTAATTATTCCATTATCCTGCATAATATAACATGACTGTATGGAAAAACAAAACATGAAAACATGATAGTGAAATCCATGCATGCCAGCCATTTTGATACATTCCCACTGAAACACATTTAGGGTATGTTTGGCAGGAGGATTTTGGAGGGAAAGGAAAGGTAATGGCTTATTTTTCATTTCTAAATGAAAAAAAAACTATAAAATGTTTATAAAATTGAATAAAGGGTGATTGAAAGGTTATATGAACATCTCTCATTTTATTCATTCATTTTTTAAAAAAAATCTAAAATGTATATCAGAATATAGATCAGAAAGAATAAGAATTCCCTTTCCTTTTCCTCCAAAACCCTTCATCCAAACATACCCTTAAGCGCCTAATCTACGATCTGGTGGTTTTATATTCAAAACCATATAAAAAGGTAAATATTAGTATTTTCTCAAACTGAAGTGAATTTGATGAATATAACCAAATATGCTTACAAATTCTAATGTAATAGTTGATGCATTTCACAATAAGCAATTAACTGGTGCAAATTGCAATATCTCAGTTAATCCTATCTCTCCCACACCCTCATCCTCTAGAAACATATGCTTACTAAAATATATGAGAAGTTACAAATCCCAAAATAAGCAAATAACAAATAACTAAAATAGAAAAAGAACAGCAATGACTAAGTTCCAGACTTGACAGGTAATTGAGACCAGACCACTAGAAAGTGAACAAATAACTGCCATCAACTGGGGCACAAAGTCCATAAAAAGAAATTGAAATTAGAAGTCATATCCAATAAAGGGTATCCTTATATTCCCCTAGAGAGCAGTAAACAAGTTGAAGCATCGATTTTTATCAACAAGCTGAGGTCCGCCATGTACAACCCCAAGTACACAAAAGGTTTTGAAGAATGACCTGTCTGAGGATATTATCAGCGATCCTATAGTAAAAGCGAAGAGCAATTCGATTATCGACATCGAGTTTCTGAGTAGTGACAGCGATGTTGATTGTCTCTGATGAACACCTCATTTTGATGTTCTCACTTCTCAGAATATGGAGAAGCTATGTACGTGTTTCCCTTTTCCCCTGTCGTCAATGGTGGCTGCGGCACACAGATCAGAAGCAGAGGATGATATGTCATTTTGGGTTCTCGAGAGGGTAAATATGGTAACGCATCCTACCTTGTTTCGCTTGGTCCTCTTTAGTTATTTTTCTGTTTTAGTTGAAATTTAGGAAAAATTATTATTCTCTACCATGCTGAGTAAATCTTTTAGGTGAAAGGAATAATTTAGTCCATATAAGTGATACGGATTCTTCATTTAATTTTTATATATAAAATTTTTTTAAAAAGGTCATCATGCTTGCAATAGTTACTCATTTGGTCTCTCTCATTATATTGTCGTCTCTAATGATCCGTTAACTACTACGTATAGAGATTAAATGAAGAATATGTATCACGTATAGGAACTCGATAATTTAGGTTAAAGTAATAATCTGATCCCTACACGTGATACGAATTCTCATTTAGTCCCTATATATAAGAGTTAACAGATTATTAGATATGACAAGGTAACAGGAGGAACAAATTAGGTAACGATTGTACGTATGAGGACCTTTTTAATAATTTTTTTATATATGAGGACTAAATGAAGAATCGTTGTCATCTATAGGAACCAAATTATTACTTTAACAAACCTTTTATTTATACTAATAGAGATCCACTTGAATAAAACTTCTCTAAAGTGAATAAAAATGTAAAGTGATATCTAATTTATATAGTATTTAAACTAATACATTTTTTATAAATCAAGTCTCAACTGATTGGATAAATCTCTTCCAAAATGTGAATTTGGTGTAAAGTGAACAAGTAAAGATGTACCTATCATTGATTAATTAAAGTGGGTTTCGATATGCTTTAACTAATAAATGGTGAATACATCCTCACTACTCATTCTATATTTAAGGAGCCTAATCCCAATCCATCACTATGGATTAAGGGAAATAATCAAAACGGGTTCGCTTACTATTAAACCAGGCCCAACAACACCTCTAGTCTAGCTACAAAACCGAACTTTTTTTTGGTGCAAACTACAAAACTGAACTTAAATATTTTTGTTTAATTTTGTACTTTTTTATTAAATTAAAATACTTTCAAAATAGAATATTTATTAGCAAAAGAAAAAATGGAAAGACAGTAAAACAAAAAAGGCTGTGTTTTGCAAAAATAACTTAAAAGTTATAGTTTATAGTTAATAAACTATTTTTTAACTGATAGCTTATATAAAAAAAATTATAAATTAATAAAATAAATTTTTTTTATTAAACACATTTATTTTGGTTAAACAAATTTATAAGCAAGTGGCAGAGTGAGCTATAGTCTCCAGTTGTTGACACTGCCCTCGTGTGCTGTCTTTCAAACCTGCAACTTTCACTCACTGTTTCATATTTCAAAATTTCATTCAGTTACCAATTACTAGTTACTATCATCTCCATCAGAATTAGGAAGAAGACAAACCAATCATCTCTCTTTCATCATTGCATTTCATTGTCATCATTTTGCAGATCCCACACAACACAACACAGTACCCATATAGCATAAGGATCATCTTTCATTTAAGGTAAATGAAACCAAATTGGGAGCTCAAGAACTGCTGCAACCACGAGCAGGTGGTGTTTCTGGTCACTGTTGGTGTCTGCACTGTCGTTATACTTGCTGTATGTCTCTCTGCTCTTTCCCACTCCTTTTTTAAAAAAAAATATTTATTCTTTTTTTTTGTCTTGGATCCATCATCAATGAAAGAACCCCAGTTCCTTATAAGAGCCAAGATGGGAACTTTACTTCATCTTATTGAGGTCTTTTATGACATTGTGCTTTTGTAGATAAAATTCCAATGCCATTTTGTGACTGGGTCGGGTCGTGGCATACACTGCTGTTATCTTGCAAAGTTTAAATTGGCTTTTTCAGACTCAACAAACTTCCTAGCAATTTCTTTGCCATTCTTTCCTGAATTGCTTGAGTTTTAAGCATAAGTTTGGTTGTGAACAAAGACTCCAAATGATGCAAATTCATTCTTATTGGAATGCTTGAATCTGAATGGTTATGTGCATTTATTAGTTTAAGGTTACTAGAATTTCAGCCATCTAAACAAAACTCTTGATGTGTTAGTATTATTATAATTTTAGACTCTGCTGTGCTACATATGGTTTCCTTGGGAATCTTTTTTGTAATTCCTTCATTCCTTGTTGCAGCTATGGAGAACAGTGTTACTCAGACCCTTTAAGCTTGTTACTGTTTTTCTTCACGAGGCAAGCCATGCAATTGCTTGTAAACTTACATGTGGTCATGTAAGAACCTGTTTTCTTCCCTTATATCTTTCTATCTATCTAAGAGATTATATTTTTTTGGTAAGTGTCCTTTGTTTTTAGAAAGTTCTAAGTGATTAATATCCCTAAAGTTGATAAAATTTTGAAAGAGTACAAAATTTTTGTTTCGTCTAAATAAGTTTTGGTCTAAATATAGGGACCAATAGTTTAATGGTAGGGACCT